>CAWUFW010002990.1:0-1200000 GCA_963921515.1 Calotriton arnoldi | reverse complement strand
CGGAGCCAATCCTTTGCAAGCTAGAAAAGCAACATCTGTAAGTAATAGATGATGAAAAGGCAGGGAGCGAACTGCGAAATCAGCATAAAACATGAGACACACCAAAACAGATATCAAATAATGTTATCTGACATCTGTGGTGTGACATCTGGCAGGATTGTCGAATTGGTGTCCGATGGGCATGCTACAGGGGACTCCTTGTCCCCAGATGATCGAGCAGATGCTGCATCCCGGTCAGAACCTTTAGCGGGATTGATGATCTGTGTCGCCTCCAAGAGAGCCCGTCGACAACTGATGATAATCTGTTCTGAATTCGGCATGGTCATCGGGCTAGAAGGACGGTGTTTCTCATGTCACCGACGTGATCCAGGCAGGCCCCTCGTGATTCTCCACTCTCCTCCACCACCAACCAGCCGGGGATCAGAAAACAGTCCAGAGGCCTCGAGCCAATCCCAGGCATCTTGTGGCACATCAAAAAATCTTGTTTTGTCGGCGGCCACCACACACAGTCTCGCAGGGAAAAGTAAGGAATATTTTGTATCCAGTGTTTGAAGTTGCTGCTTTACTGCTTTGGAAAGAACTACGCTGGCATTGCAATCCTATTGTGTAGTCCAGAAAGAACATCATACGCTTGTTTTCCAGCCTGACGTCCTATAGTTTCCTCGCTTCATGCAGAATGGAGTCTCTGTCGCGGAAGTGTAGTACTTTAAAAATGAACAGTCGAGGGCCAACGTCCGGGACAGGTCTCCGTGAGGGGCTGCGATGCACCCTCTCAATGGTGAAGTAGGACCACAAAGAGGATCCAGCAACAGCTCCCTTAGCCATTGTTCGAAATTGTGACATCCTGCCTTCCGCCCCTTCAGGGAGGCCAATGAGGCGGATATTGTTACGCCTCGACCGACCCTCTACATCTTCCACTCTGGATTCCAGATGCTGGATCCTGGTGTCATAGTCTTGTAGCTGTCGCTCCAACAGTTTGGTGGTGGCCTGGACCTCGGAAAGAGTCTGTTCCGTGGCTGTTACTCGATCAGCTAATTTCTTGTGATCTGCATGGAGTAATGTGAGATCCACAACCACATTATCGATTTTGGATTCCAGGGAGACACAAGAATGTTCTATAGCCGCTAGTACCACGTCAAATCTGTCTCCAGGGGGTAAAGGCTGGCTCATGGAATCCAATTGATCAGCTCCTGTAATCGACGAGGAACGTAAGGATGTCCTGGAGGTGGTATTTCATGTTCGACCCATCTCAGCAATACATCTATCGCCCTTCACAGTGAGGTGAGAATCCAGCTCCCGGGTATAGTCAGTAGGTAGGATAAGGTCTAAATTTAATAGAGCATGGGCCCACTTGTAGTTGCCCACCAGTGGATCATGGCGCAGCCCAGCACATGCAGCCCTAAACACAAAGGGTCTCAGCAGCAGAAAGGTTCGCAGCATCCAGGTAGGCAGAAGCAATATGAGTGAACGAAGATATGGTACCGCAGTCGCGTGGCCAATGAAGGGACAGATGACTGCAGACGATGCCAACAAGGAAAAACAGTGATGCAGCAATTAATAGTGAGAAAATCAGTGCAGGACACCAAGAATTGGCAGGCAGCCACATCCAAGTCAGACAGTACAGGGAGTGAGGCCACAGCGTTCCCGGTTGGGGAAACAAAGTGAGTGCTGTTCAATGCAGGCTAGCAGAAATGCACAGGAGCGATCCCAGGTAATGAGAGCCCCTTGAGTTCTGTGAGGGGAAAAATCCAGGCCCTGTGCTTTAGGGCCCCACCCTAGGCAGCAGCGGCAGCGACTCCCGGGACGCCAACAACTTACTTGGCAGTCTCTGTGATATAGTGATCCGGCAGGGGAGAGAGCCGCGGGCAAGGAGGCAGGGCACAGCCAGAACCCGGCAGCATGCACAGTTCTAGTAACGGGCAGAGGAAGGGCCAGCGCCCAGGCTCAGTCGTATCTCGGGACTCCTCAGGTCGCCTTGTTTCCAGTTGCGAGCCGCGGGCCTCCAGTGCGGCCCAGCGGCCCGGCCTCTGGCGTTTCCAGGTCGGGCCCCGTAGCCAGTGTCCAGGAGGCCCCACAATGGCCCCAACCTCCACTCACCAGCGCTGTAAGACGCCAGTGGGTCCGCAAGCCGGCTGACACCGACCACAACACATGACCCCTCCACTGGTCCACGCAGCCCACGACAGGCCGCTTGGTCACGGTGGTAGCATGCGGGTCGCTACAGTTGCTTTTGCCTCAGGAGTTCAGGTGGGGGCACCCAGGCAGGCCGGCGAGGCCCCTGCAGTGTGCGGATGTAATTCCTGGGGGGATGAAAATGCCAGATAACGGGGATGAGTGGTGGGGTAGCGTTAAGACGCGGCCATCATCTTGGCCCTGCAAGCCACACCCCGATCCCTCTCCCAGCTTCTTGATAGGACTCGAAGAGCAGCCTTAAAGCAGCTGGGACACAGCTGGTGATCCTGGCCCTGGTGGTTTATGTGACTTCTTATTGGCCTCAGGAATCCGCTGATGTGCGCCCGGACAGGCACGGTTTAGCAGATATACTGTGCCACCTGAACACTGTTAAATTAAATAATGCACAGTGTCAGGACCCGGCAAGCAAGGTGCAGAATATGTTACCTCACAGGAGACAGGTGTGCTGCAACCTGAAGACCCTGTGAAGAAGCCGCCACTGTGGGACATTGTGATTTATACATGCAATGATTTTAATTAATTCTGCATTAACAAACTTGATTTGATTTGTAATCATATGTTGTGTATTCTGATAGCAACCGGAGACATATTTTGGTGCCCCCTGCTCAGTTTTGTACATTTCCCCAAGAAGGAAACTTGGATTTGCCTCTTCTCTTTCCTTTGGGAAGTCTTTAGTTTCCTCATAGAGTGTGTGGCATTAGGTGTCCTGAATGTCTTTGTGTGCTTCAGGCAAAATGTGATAAAGTGATTCTTTGTATCTACTTCTCCAAGGTTCCACGGATGTTAGATCTAGTCCTCTCTTTGTTTCTGATTTCATGTGTGCCAGCCAGTCACCAGTCGCTCAGATTTGGTAATCATTTTCCTCTGGATTGTGTTTTGGACCAAAGACAGTCTGTAAAACTGAAGCCTTATGCAAATTTTCTTTAGTTGTTGTATAAGCTGTGTCTCATAGTATACTTTCCATTACCAGTATTCCTGAGAGATACCTCTTCCTGTAAGTGGCTTCCACAGTGTGAGGCCAACTGCAGACATTTGAGGTTGACTATAATTTAGGAAGGGTGCAGATCTTCTCACTCTGGCATCATCTGTTTAAGCTAATCAGCTCATGGTTTTTAAAGCATTTCAGTAAATCTGAGGAGGCAACATTACATTTTCAGGCAGCATTGTGTAAATAAGAGTCGCAATAGTTAGCAAGTGATGACCCTTCTGATTTATGGGGAGCCAAATGGTATGGTACTATGCTGTGAGTGAATATTGTGAATCTCAAGAGCCTTATTGCCCAATTAGGGCTAAAGGCCAATATAAAAAGCAACCGGTTTATAAAATAGATGTTGGCATTAACCCTTTCCTTCAAGTATATAAAAGACCCTTGGCTGACCCCTTACATGGGTATGGTTTTTCTATAATCTGACAGGACATACAACTGTTAGTGGAATTTGCCAAATATAATACTTCATGTGCCTTGTAATCTGTAGGGAAAAGTTGACCTTCCTGAAGCCAGTATTTGGGAAAGCTAGGTTTGTGTCTGAAGTGCCAAACCTATTGTTTAAAATGCATATAGTTGGCATTGTTCTGGCTAATGAAGTGATTCTATACTGCTTAGGAAGTACTGTAGGAAGAGGTGAAAGTTCAAACCAAACTCCTCCTGCATTATTGTAGCAGTACACCCAGTTTGGACTAATAGGCATAACCTACATAGTGATTTAACATTTTAATAACAGACTGAGCGTAGATCCTATGTGAGTTCTGGAGCAAACATGCAAGGGAGTAGCCAGAAAATTAAAATGTCCCCCACTTCGAACTAAAGCTCTGGTGGCCACAAGCAAATTAAGCAAGTGAGCCCTACCCTCCATGCAAGAGCTCCCTTGTCTCTTCCATCCAAGCATTTATCCATTCATCCTTTCACCCTTCCATCCTCCCGATACATTGTTTCACCCTTCCATCCACTATTTCACCATTACATTCTGTCATCTATTCATTATGTCATCCATCATTTAATCTTTTCCTATTCCATCCATCCAATCTGCCATCCATCCTTGCACTCTGCCATCCATCCACTCTGCCATGCATCCATCCACTCTCCCATCTATCCTTCTATCCATGCACTCTGCCATCCATCCACTCTGCCATTCATCCATCCACTCTACCATCTATGCTTCTATCCATGCACTCTGTCATCCATCCATCCACTCTGCCATGCATCTATCATCCATTTAACAATCCACTTTGCCATCCATCCTTCCATCATCTACTCTCTCATCCATCCATCTGTCCACTCTTCCATCCATTCACTCTGCCATCTATCCATCCACCCATTCTGCCATCAACTGATCCTTGCACCCTGCCATCTACCCATCCATCCGCTCTGCCATCCATCCATGCACTCTGCCATACTTCCTTCCCTCCACACTGCCATCCATCCACTCTGCCATCCATTCACTCTGCCATGTATCCACCCTTCCATGCATCCATCGATTCTCCCATGCATCCATCGATTCTCCCATGCATCTATCCCCTCTGCCATCCATCCACCCTGTCGTCCCATTCGTCCACTCTCCCATCCATTCACTAGTCCATCTGCACTGCCAACCATTCACTCATCCTTTCTCCCACTCATACATCTGATAGAGCGCCATGTTATCGTAAAAATTGTAGGGGTGCATCATAATCATCGTTAGTTCGCACTCGCATATATCCAGACATATATCAATGAATGCCCAGTAAGATGTAGTTCTAAACCGCAGTTATTAGAGCAAATAGAAGCATAACTGTGCTATTTTAATCATGCAAATGTAATGCTTAAATTGAAACGTGTTTGAAATGATGCATGAATGAATTAGCCCATGTGTAATCGGGATGCAGTAGTTTAAACGTGTACCATATTAAGTTGCACGTGTAGTTTATTTTCGCATATGAAATGTAATGAATCAATGCTTATAGAAGTGATTAAGAATTATGTGTTTAAATTGTGTAAAGGCCTGACTTACATATAGACCAAAAGAAGGGCCTGTTCGTTCTTATGTTAGCTTATTTTGTAGGCAGAGAAGGTGTTCTCTTGGAAAGGCTCTCTGGGAACAGTTGGTAGATTCGTACAGAGGGAAAATCTGTTGAAATGTATCTTCTATTGCAGGTGCAAGGACACATGCCTCGTTAGTGAAAGACTGGCTCTTTGTTTTAGGAGTTAGGGTGGTGGGAGGCATTGAGATGGGAGTATACTGGAATGTAGGGATGATACTTTCAGCGGAGAAGGTGCCTGGGACACAAGGTCGTTGTAACCGTCCTGGATGAAGTAAGAGTTTCGATGGAAAAGTACGAGAAGGAAGACCTGGCTGAAGAGGCGTGACAAGGGTGTGTTCAATTGTATGTGGATTTTGTATTAGGGACAGTGCCCTGAGGGAGGAAGGAGAGAGGAGGTAGAGGAGACCAGAGAGAAGGGCCAAGAGAGAGATCTATTAGGAAGGAGCATCTTAGAACGAGCTCGAGATTCTAAGTGAGTGTGCTTCTTAGGAAGCCTTCACAGCTGACACCTTTTTCTTTTACTCTTGCTTGGGGAAATTTGTTAAGTAGGTATGTCACCCTAGTAATAGAGTAGGGACAGCTAATGATTTTACGCTTATTTAGATAAATGAAGAATAATATAGAGATTGGAGCAGTTATCGTTTGTTTAATACTTCTGGAGCTAACGATTCTTCTTATTCTGAGTCGGATGAGACTCCTGGGTAGAATGATGTTTGTATTAGTGCCCATCTATTTCTTTAACCTCGTGTTGAGGTGCTTACATGTGCAGTTATTCTTGGCTGTAATAAAACCACGAAACTGAATCCGGAGTCAGTGGTCTTTAAGGAAAATTGGATCCTAAATTGTTGCATAACCAAATTAGACTTTCTTCCCTTTACACTATTCAGCAGGTAAAAAGATCCTGGCGACATGAGGATTCTTAGTGATGGTAAGATAAGATAAGAATCCCGCTTTATCACATCCATCCTTTTACTTTGCCATCCTTTCACATGTCCAGCCACCACCCATCTATCCATTTACTCTATCATCCTTTCTTCTGCCCATCCACCCATCCCTTTATTCTGCCATCCTTTCATCTGTCCATCCACATATCCATTCACTCATACTTTCACCCACTCAGTCATCCACCCACACATCAATCTATCCTTCCTTTTACCTTTCTGTCTATTCAGTATTCCTTCTATCTTTTCCTGTTCCATTAACCCATCCTTCATTCGTTCCTGCTTGCTCTTCTATTGACGCTCTATTCCTTTATGACTTTGATTAAGAGATTTTGTCTGTCGAGTATCAGACAGTAGAGGCTCATGAAGAAAGAAAGACGTAGAGAAAAACTCTGCTCTCCCTCAAATATATATTAGGGTATAACTCCTATAGTTTATAAAGATGTATTTATCTTTATAAACTTTAGGAGTTATTCCTATTTTATATTTGAGGGAGAGTAGAGTTTTTCTCTGTCTTTGTTTCTCCCATGGGTTTCTCACTCCCTATTGTTTACATGGGGGCCCTCTTTTTGTTATTATGATGAGGCCCATGAAGTATCCCACCCCTGCTGTAGCTGCTAAAGCAGGGGGTTAACTATGCTCCTGCAAACATGTGTATCTTCACCATTATGGGATCTTCACTGATAGTCATAAACACTAAATCAACACAGCAGCATTAATATTAAATGGGTTTATTATGGCTCATAAAGCTGTAAGAAAGTGGATTATTAGTTGGGGTGGTTGTGAGACCTCACCAGGTAATAATGTCACTATTCCGCATTAGGCCCAGGTAGGTTTCTTTAGATCATACCTGAGCTCAGTCCTCGGTACCTGTGGCAGAGAGCAGTCAGGCTTAACTTATTGGAAAACAAGTGCAAAGCATTTATCAGTACCAAAAAGACAATAAGTGATGAATACAGCACAATAAGTATCCCACTCAAATTTACAAAAATAGTAAATATTTTGATCTTTATATACATAGCAATGACAAAAATCTGGTGAAGGGAACCGCAGTTATGATTTTTGCAAGGTTTTCGTAAATCACTGTAATTCACTCCCAAAGGTTTTGTAAATCACTACTTGTCACTCTTAGCGGTAGTCTATGACCCTAGATGAGATCCAGGCCAAAGTCAAAGTTTCAGGCCGGCAATGATGGAGCGTAGGTGGGATGCAAGGGGCAGTTGGTCACAGTCAAGATTTCACCATCCAACGTAGAAAGTATTTGGCTCTTTCTGAATAACGGGCTCATCGGCCAGTGTCCTCTTCAGCTTGAGTCCAGTGTTGGGATCAACATTGGCGAATAGGTGAAGTCCTGAAGTCCAGTAGATGCATTGGTTCTTGACGGCATTCGAGGCTACCTATGAACCTGCAAGTATAAGCCTCAGATTCTGTGCCCAAAAAACATTATTTTTTGCTTTAGGCTTACAAGTTGCAGTTCTATGGGGAGAAAGAGTACACTCTACCACTAGCCAAGGGCCCAGGCCCTGGAGGGCACCTGCCGGGGTCTAGGATCTCACAGGCTCCACCAGCGGAGCCTGGGGAAAGTCCAGTGGTAACTGGTCAGCGGGGCACTTTGCAGGTGCAGGCTACTTTAGAATTTGTGTCTCTGAAGCTTAACAGGAGGTTAGCCATTTAGCCCCTGGAGTCCATTTACTGGTCCTTGGCACATGTGGGAGCAGGTCCAGCCCTTGGTGTCCCGCTCCACAAAGTCAACAGTAGGAGTAGCCCTTCTCTTTCTGAGGTCCTGTCTTGGTTCAAAAAGTGCAGTCTTTCTTGGTGTAGCCTTTCTTTCTGAGTTCCACAGGTCCAGCGTGTGCAGTCCTCATTGTATTCTTTCCAAGTCCAGCAGTGTTCTGTGGCTAGAAGCCAGGGGTCTAATTTATTTGCCAAGTTTGAGTTTGTGGGTGGGTAGGACTCCCTAACCAATAGGGCAAATTTCCCACAGGGCAGCCCTAACCAGTCTTACATTACTTCCTGGGGGATTGGCACTAAATAATCCCACAGTGCATCTCTCTGCCCAAATCCAAGATTTCCAAATACTTCTTCCCTGGGTCAGAGCAATGGGCACAAACCTGAGGTGTGTCCAATATAATGAGCCACCCCTTCTGGAAAACCAACAGGTGTTCCCCCTCTAGAAGAGATGCTAGCCTGTCTACCTACACAAAGGAGAGGGCAAGCTATAGTGTGACTTGTATTGCCAAACAGAGACAGCAGCCTGTTTGAAGCGTGGCATTCTGCAACAACAGCCCTCCGGCCATCCTTTCTGGAAGAGGATACACCTCCTCCCACCAGCAGGCCTTTTGCTCCCCTTTCCTGAGAGCAATTCACACGTTTGGACAGTAGGGCAGCAGGCTGTCTCACGTGACTACTGCTGTAGTGAATCAGAAACGGCCCCAGAACTTTGGGGTAAGAAAGTGGTTGCTTCCTAAAGTCACCTTCATATTAAAAGTTACTTTAAATTCAACTTAAAAAAGAAGTCTGTGTTAGAAATTGGGTTTCTGATTGTCAGAGGTATGTACCCTGTCCAAGCAGGAACCACAGTCCTAGTCAGGGTAAGTCAGAAAACACACTTTAAAGTAACCTGTGTTCACACTCTGGTAACTTGGCACTGAGCAGTCAGTCTTAACACACGAGGCAATGTGTAAAGTATTTGTGCAATACAGCAAACAGTAAAACAGTGAAAAAACCACAAAAAGACTCCACACCAATTAAAAAAAATAAAGTATGATGTAATAAATAAAACAAGACCGAAACAACAAAAATCCAATAAGTAGAAGTCAAGATATACATTTTTTAAGATTAAATGCAAAAATAGCGCTTTGAAGCAGTATGCGCCTAAAGAGTAATTCGTCGCGCTCGATCGGTACAATATCAAGAGTTCAGGCATACTGCGATGGAGTGCAAGCCAGATACAGGACCCATGCAGGGCCCGCTGAGCAAAAGTACCTTAAACCTGTGGGGTGCAGCCGCTGATGTGTCAGTGTCGATCCTGCAGTTGAGGAGATATGTTGGTTCTGAAGCTGATGCTCCGAGTTTCTCCATGCAAACAAAGGGATGCGTCAATCGTCCTTCAGAGGTGGTGGCGATGCAGCGGTTGCGATGGCGATGCTCGGGTTCCAAGTGCAATGTGACGGTTTTTTTCCTGCAACAGCGGCGATGCTTTGATTCTGCTATCACAGCAGTCGATGCGTCGGTTCTACTGCCGCAAGCCCCTGGGTTCACTTCCAATGAACCTGCACATGAACAGGATAAAAGACTTTGATGTCCCAAAGTCGTTAAAGAACAGGAGGCTTGTCAGCTAGCCTTTGGAGTCACTCTGGGTCAAGTGATGATGGTGCAGTCAGAGAGAGCAGCAGGCAGCAGAGAGCACAGCAAGGCAGCAGTCTTCCAGAGCAGCAGTTCAGCAGTGTAGCAGTTCTTAGCACAGCAGTTCTTCTTCTTGGTAAGTTGTGCCTTTGAAGTGGGGGTGACTTCAAAGAAGGGTCTTTGAGGTGCCCAGAGGTCCTTTCTTCCTGCCCTGACTCCAAACTCACTACAGGGGGGTTATGCAGCCCTTTGTGTGTGGACAGTGCCCAGCCTATTCAGGTGTAAGTGTGAGGCTGTGCCCAGTTCGTCCCTCCCTTCCTCCCAGGAAGATGCATGAAGTCACACCCATCCTTCCCTTGGCTATCTAGAGAGAACATAAAAAGTGAGTTGTCACCCACCCACCCAGCCAGTGACCAGAAACAGACAGCAGACACCAAATGGCTAAGAGCAGGAAAATACCTAACTTTCTAAAAGTGCCATTTTCAGAATAGTAATAACGAATCCAACTTTACTATTAAAGAGGATTTATCATTATCATATCAACCGTCTCTCAATTAGGAATTACAGCTTATTAAATGTAATAAGGAATCCCCAATGTGAACCTATGAGAGGGGTTAGGCCTCTCAGTAGTGAAAAACGAGGTTGGGAATTCACCACCAGGGCATGTAAAACTTAAATTTACATGTCCTACTTTTTAAATACACTGCACCCTGTCCTTGGGCTGTTCAGGGTCTACCTTAAGGGTGACTTATATCTATTAAAAATGAAGGTTTAGGCCTTGCATGAGGTTTAACTTGCCAGGTCGACATGGCAGTTTAAAACTGTACACACAAGTTCTGCAGTGGCAGGCCTGAAACATGGGTAAGGGGTTACTTATGGGATGGCACAATCAGTACTACAGACCCAATAGTAGCATTCAATTTACAGGCCCTGGACACAGGTAGTGTACTTTACTAGGGACTTATAAGTAAATTAAATATGCCAATTGGGCGTGAGCCAATGTTACAGTTAGGCCTGGCATCCTTAGGGTGGTCTTCTCCCAATGCTTTTGCTTTTTGCTTCCACGTTTTGGTGAATCTTTTTGTTGGCCTTGGGACTCTGAGCACTTTACAACTGCTGATCAGTGCTAAACATGTGTTTAATTGGTGTACACATGATTGGCATATTTCATTTACTTTTACCTTGCAAAGTGGTATACCATATACCCAGGGCCTGTAAGTTAAATGCTACTAGTGGGCTGCAGCACTGTTTGTGTCACCCACAGAAGTAGCCTTTCAAACCTGTGTCAGGCTTGCCACTGCAGTGTCTGTGTGCGCAGTTTACTGCCACTCGACTTGGCATTTAAAACTACTAAAAAAATGTAAGTCCGTTTTTATATAGCGCAGCTACTCACCCTTACGGGTCTCAAGGCGCTGGGGGCCGGAGTGGAAATTAAGTGAGCTATTGCCCAGAGTCACATGGTGCTGAGCTGAGCTGCCGCCGGAGCCGGGGATCGAACCGTGAACCCTGTGCTCCGGAGTCAGCTGCCCTGGCCGCTGCACCACACCTCTCCACTTGCCAAGCCTTAAACTCCCCTTTTATTATATATGTCACCCTTAAGGTAGGCCCTAGGTAGCCCTAAGGGCAAGGTGCTATGTAAGTAAAAGGTAGGACATGTCCTGTGATGTTTTGCATGTCCTGGTAGTGACAAACAGCTAAATTAGTTTTTCACTACTGTGAGGCCAACCCCTCTCATTGGTTAGCATTGGGAATTTCTTAATATACTTTTAAACTGTCAATCCTAATCCGAGAGGAGTAGCTTTTTCATGTTTAATATCTTTGGAATGGTATTGATAAATCCTCCTTACTGGCGAAGTTGTATTTAATATGACTGTTTTAGAAATGCACCTTTTATAAAGTGGACATTTCTCTGCACTTACTGCTCTGTGTGCCTGACAGCCTGTCTCCAATACACGTCAGGGGTGGGTGACAGCTACACTTTGTGCATTTCCTCTAGACAGCCACAGGAAGGATGGGTGTGTCTGAGTATCTGCATACATCTGCATTTCTGATGGCTCTGCCTGGGCAGGATGGAAGGAAGGGGCTAACACTTCACTTGAATAGGTAGTGCCCTGTCCCCACACAAAGGGCTGATTTACACCCATAGGGCTGACAGGGCTGCAGTGGCGTAGCAAGGGGGGGCAGTCCTCCCCGGGCGGCACAAGTTTTGGGGCGGCGGCCTCCACCCCCGCTCTTTAATGCGGCCGGAAAAAGCAGTGACCGCCACGGGCGGCACAAGGGCTAGCTACACCACTGCAGGACTGGGGAAAAAGGGGGACCTGTGCACCTCTGAGAGCTGCTTTGAAGTCATCCTCCACATCAAAGGCACTTTTGGTTATACGTACTGGGTCTGACCCCCTCAAATCAGACACTACTGGACTTGTAACTGAAGCTCTGCCAGAGGAACTGCCATGCTGCTTAAGAACTCAACAGGACTGCTGATCTGGAAGGCCTGCTTTTCTGCTTGAGACTCAGGAATATCAAAGTCTCTACCCCTGCTTCTGTGCCTGGCTCACTGGAAGTGGTCCAGATACTTGCAACACGGATTTCGACACAGCTCCTGTGTGCAGATAACAGCACCGGCACATCAGCCTGGCTGCGGGAGTAGAACCATTGCATCGGGTCCAGCGCTTTGCCTGCCGAGATAGATGCTTCGTACAGCGCATCACCGTGGCTGCAGCTTGCTTAGATTGATGCATCCCCCTCGACTGCGTGAAGAAACCCGGTGCAGTGCTCAACACCTCTCGACTCTGGCACCCATCCACTGAACAGACGAATCCCAATCACTGTGCGGAGAAGATCGACGTTTCCCTCAAATAAAGGGCCTGCTTCGATGCATCTCCCGATGCATATCACTGTTTCGACCAGAAAAGGTACTTTGTTCACTGGGGCATGCATGCGTCCTGTAGCCTGCCCGCAGTCCATTGCGGTCGGCCTGAACTTTGACTATGCCCAGGTCCAGAGCGATCATATGACCCATTTTTCGCACTATGCTTCTAAGCGCTACACTGCATTTGTTCTTCTAAAATTAAATATCTCAACTTCTATACATTGGAATTTTGTTGTTTTGGTTTTTTATTCTTCAGAATATAATAACCTATTTTTCTAAACCTGCGTGGAGTCTTTTTGCGGTGCATTCATTGTGTTACTGTGTGTGTGCTTGCGTGTGATGCACAAATACTTTACACATTGTCTCTTTAGATAAGTCTGCCTGTTCGGTGCCAAGCTACCAGAGGGTGAGCACAGGCTATCTTTTAGTGTGTACTAGCTTAGCCTGACTAGGATTGTGATCTCTGCCTGGGTTGCATACCTCTGCCAACCAGGAATCCAATTTCTAACATTGGTGATCAGCAGTGAGGATAGGAGGGGGGCGTGGCCAAGAACATGGCAGAGTAAAACATGCTTTCGTGGAGCTCCTGGCTGGAGTTGTAATCTTGCTTAATCCTGCCACTATCTAAGCCCGAAATCTATGTGGGCGCAACCCTAAAGAGGCACCGACGGTTTGAGCCCCCCCGTAGCTGGCAAGCCTGCTGAATCTCAGGACGCTGAGCAATGTCCGCTCGGAGTTGGAAAATGGCGGGTGGACGACCCTGGTGACCTGCGGAGCTGGGCAGACTGGGGGAACTGCTCTGAGATCCTCGCGGGCCTCCTGTGAGCAGCCGCATAAGGGTATTGGAGGCCCGGAGCACGGAGACCTGCGGCGCGCTGTCTTGTCATCTCCCGGCGGTGGAGCTCCCCTGATGGGCGGGGCCTCCCTCGGCCTGTACGGACACGCCCTAACGGACGAAGGTACTGCCCGGCGTGCCGTTCTTGCTCCCTCCCTCCCCGCCTTGCCTGCCGACTGCTGGGCCCGGGGTGAAGATCAGATACGGCCTGACAGGGCCCGGAGCTGCGGGGATTCCCTGTGCGTGGTCCCGTCCCGAGCCACGGGCACATCTCCAGTGGAGTGGGTGTTCCCCGTCAATGCTGCGGTGAGTGAAGGCCCCCAGCGTGGACTATCCTGGTGGGGCGGCGCAGCTATGCTCTGTCGTTGTGGTGCGTGGGCGGCATCCGGGCCTACTGGGACCACGGCCCTCCGGGCCTGCGCCCCGCACCACATATTACACTACACTACATTGAAACGGGTGGAGGAGCCGCCCTGTGGGTCATCCTTGTTTGTCTGCCCCCCCACCTTTTCCATCGACCGCATCTCCACTGGGCCCAGATTGGGACGGGATGGGGATCCAGCACTGATTGACTGTGTTTGTGGCACCGAGGTGGAATCTCTGCGCATGGACCACGCCGAGCCGGAGGGATGGGCGCGGAGTGCTGAGCGGGCCCTCTGGGACAGAGACCCCTTGAGCAGAGGGCCTGTGCGGGACAGAAGTGGTTGCCACAAAATCCTGTGGTGAAAAGTGCGGACTTTGGGCCTCTTGGGAAAGGTCGCATCCGGTGTTGCCTGGTGCTGCTCCCCCCCCTCCCTCACCTGCTCCGGGAAGCTGGGGACGGACTGCACCCTGGGGTCTGATGAAATCTGCCTACAACATCGGATAATGTGTGTGGCGGTGGGTGGGGTTGGGGGTACCCCTTCGTCGCTCATGATGACTAATGATAAGGACCCAAAGCCCCCCAGACAGGGGAAAATGGATAAATACACCTAGGTAGTCACTCCACAGGATGCTACGCAGCCCATATCAGAAACGGCCACTATACTTCAAGCCATACAGTCATCCAGGGAAGCATTGGAAAACAAAATCGGCAAGGTACCTCTGGAACGTCTCTGAACGAGTTACGGAGGCAGAGTCCCAGGTCTCGGAAGTGGAGGACTTGGTCAAAGACTTGCAGAAAGCAGGAACGGAGCTCCGCAGCTCAAACAGCGATCTGCAGTGGTGTGTTGATGATGCAGAAAACAGGGCACGCAGAAATAATCTCCGCTTTGTGGGTTTTCCGGAGGGGGAGGAGGGATCGGACCTGCCTGCGTTTCGGAACCACTTGGCTGAAAAACATCATTCTACCTGGATACTTCTCTACCTGCTTTGTGCTCGAACAGGCATACAGAGCCCTGAGTGTAAGGCCTTCGCCTGGTGCCCCGCAAGGCCTATCATAGCAAAAATCCTCAACTTTATAGATCGGGACATGATCCTGCGCGAGGTACGCAGGCTGGGGGAAATCAGACACGAGAACTCTAAGATCATGGATTTTCCAGATTATAGCAGGGATGTACAGAGGCAGAGGAGGACTTTCGACTCAGCCAAAGCCAAACTAAGGTAAATGCAAATTCAATATAAGCTGCTATTCCCGGCAAAACTGAAGGTTCTATACAAAGGCAGGGCGCATTTCTTCCAGACCCCGAAGGATGTGTGGGCGTGGATCGAGGAAAGGCCGATCCTCCGCCCTCCGGAGAGACAGACTGGAGGCGATGGCCGACCTCGGGACACCGGAACAACGGACAAACAGCGCAGGACGAGAAGAAGCAAAATTGGCTCAAAGAGATTGTGCCCGGCAACACCCCACGCACTCAGGAGGTCCAGCAAAAAACCAGAAGAACTTGCGGATGAGTCGGCTCGCGCTGAGGTCACAGACAGCGGAGAGACGGACAGGTCCAGCCCCGGGACACACAGATGGACTCGGAGGAACAGAGAGACTCCTCCGGAGACAAGAGGACACACCCCTTGGTGGCAGAGATCACAGCCCTGGAGGGTGCCGCGGAGGGTGGCCAACCTTTGCCAACGGGAGATAAATGACCCTCCAGATCTCATTCTCCTGAACGTTTCAATCTGGCCTTGTTCAACGGCCGGGGACTAGTAAGCTCCAACAGCAAAACACTGCAACCTGTAGCCTGCCCCGCCTGGTAGTATTACCAAGAATAGAGCTGAAGCAAGGCCTGCTAAGGACTTGTTTCTATAAAAGCTACGTGTAGCGGGAGGTTGTAGGGTACTGTTTTTCTAATTTGTGGGGGTGGGCGACAGACCTCTCTGTCTTTTCCTACACAAGGTTGTTGTTTTGCCATGGGTTTGAGTGTAGTGGAAAGAGGGTAAGGGGGTGGGGTGGAGGGTTGGGAGGGAGGAAGGGCTTGTTATTACACATGTTTATGTTGATCGCACTGCACTGATAAATATCACTTGTCTACCCTGGTGAACCTGCACACAGATAAGGACATGCACAGACAGGATTGCCCCTCCTACACCACAACAGCCATTTTATCACATATACCATTTCGGTCCTAACCTGGAATGTTAATGGCCTTAAGGACAGGATTAAACATGGGCTGGTCACACAAAACATAAAACGTTTGCGCCCAGACGTAGTACTACTACAAGAAACACACCTAATGGGCACACAATGCAACTTCCTTGGGAGGGCACAGTATACAGTTGTGGCACACGCCAGCTTTACATCCGGCTCAAGAGGTGTTGCTATTTTGATCAAGAAATCACCCCCCTTCGAAATAACGCGCAAGTGGGTAGATCAGGATGGCAGGTTTGTAGGGGTAACGGGAACGTGGGGCAGACGTAATACCACCATTGTCTGTGCATACTCACCTCCATGACTGCAATCCCCTGTGCTCCTCAAGGTAGCTGATATCCTCCTAGAGACCCCCATGTCCTTCCACGTCATAGGGGGGGACTTTAACAATGTCATTAGTGCTGAGATGGACCGGTCCAAAAGGTCAGATAGGAACATTGACACCACACCCTTGTCCTGCTTTACAGATACCCTGGGGCTTACCGACGTATGGAGGTCCCAACATCCGAACACCCGACAATACTCCTACATCTCTGGGGCTTATGGAGTATACTCCCGACTGGACTATGTTTTCGTCCCCAACAGGGAGCTGGGGGTGGTTGGCCGGACGGAATATCTTGCTAGGGGTCTGTCGGACCACTCGCCACTACTGGTTCTATTAGGGCAGAGGACCCAAACCTCTAATCCCACCTGGAAACTCAATGCGTGGGATTTATAAACGGATGTAATTCTAAAAGGTCTTCGGACCGACACTAAAATCTTCTTTCAGGAAAACTTGGGCACTATGGACTCCGGGGCTACACTTTGGGAGGCATATAAACGGTATTGCAGGACAGGGCGCAAAACCGGATATCATGGGAGAAGAAGAAAGAGGAGGAACAAATAGAGCAGATAGAATGCCAACTACTCACCCTAGAGAGGAATGTTCTAGACAGGCCGGACCCACTGATTGCCTGACAATTAGAAGCCTTAAGGGTTGAGTAGCGCAAACTGGCTCAAGAAGAAGCAAAGAAGCAGAGGCTACCGACACTACATTGCTTATACGAGGTGGGGGACAAGGCCGGGAAATTATTGGCCTGGCTCAGCAAAAAGGAAACTGATGCCAGATGGGTTGATTCATTGTGGACGGTTGGGGGAAAACTCACACCACGGGCATGCAGATACTAACTGCATTTGCCCAACATTACACAGACTTCTAAACTAAATCAACGAATACCTCACAGGTATCACTACCCCTAGACTAAACTAAGAGGACATGAAGATGCTAGAGGAAGATCTAACGCTGATAGAGGTTGGGGACGCAGTGAACAGGCTAAGATCCGGTAAATCTCCCACCCGAATGGACTCCCTGCCAAATTCTTTAAAAAATGTAACAACTTCCTTGGCCCCCATCTTCTGCTCTGTATCAGGACGCCTACACAGAAGGAATTATCCCGAACTGCCACAATAGTGGTCATCCACAAGAAGGGCAAACCCAGGGACAAGTGTGACTCATACCGCCCAATCTCCCTGTTGAATATGGAGGTTAAAATCCTTGCGACAATCCTAGCCACACGACTACTGAAAGTTGTAACGACCCTTATTCACTGCGACCAATCTAGTTTTATGCCCGGCCGGGCGACTAGGTGGAACCACCGAAGAGCTCACAACTGGGTGATGGCTGTTAGGAACCGCATTACCCCGCACGCCTTTCTGGCACTAGATGTTGAAAAGGCCTTTGATGCGGTACACTGGCCTTTCCTGGATGTCGTCCTACTTAAATTCGGCTTTGGCCCAAAATTTAGGAAGTGGGTTGCCCTTCTATATACAGAACCGAGAGCAGCAGTGAGGGTCAATGGTAGGGTCTCCACTACATTCCCAATCTCCTGCGGGACTAGACCGGGATGTCCCCTGTCCCCACTGTTGTTCGCACTGGTGTATAATTAGACAAAACCCTGGATTAGAGGGTTTCCGGAATACAACGGATGACCAAGGGGACGAAAGAATCTCATTATATGCGGACGACATCCTTCTGTTTATCACAAACATTGCGACTACGATCCCCACTGTGTTTTCCATCCTTAAGGAGTATGGCCGGTTCTCGGGGTATAAAGTCAATTATTATAAATTCATACTATACAGCCCAATGCAAGATATGGATTGGCCACCGATACCTGGGGACCTATGTATTGCCATGGAGGGATTCCAATATCTTGGGATTTTTCTTACCCCCAACCCTACGACATGTTGCACACATAACATACACCGGGTACTTTCAAACTTCAAACAGGATGCGGACAGATGGAGAGAACTACCACTCACCATAATGGGCCGGGCAGCCATGTTTAAAATGATCTCACTACCCCAATTCCTGTATGCACTACAGAATACATATCATCCCCTCCCTCGATCGATATACAGGGAAGTCAGATCTGAACTTCGTGCACTCCTCTCGTTGAAAGGACACCCAAGAATTGCCCTAAAGTCTCTACAACGTAATCCATACAATGGGGGATTAGCGCTTCTGGGTATGGAGGCATACTACTGGGCAGCCCACCTTACACCCATAAATGACTGGATACATGCACCTGGGGACCACCCCACCTACAGACTGGAAAGGGAAACATTAACTTACAGAACATTCACACATTGCTTGTATGGAGGGAAAGGGATCCACAGGTTACTCCCTGCAACTAGAGTCACCATAGAGGTATGGGTTAGATCCACCAGGGTGTTGGGTTGGGTACACAAAATAACCAGGACTACCCCTCTGTGGAAGGGAACCTGATTTAATGAATTGAACAAGCTCCAGGGATTTGAATCATGAGACCTGCTAGGGATCTCCACTGTGGGAGATATCACGGCCAGAGGCACACTTCAACCCTTTTCTGCCCTCCAGGCGGAATTCCAGCTCCACACCTCCCAATTTTTTAAGTATGCCCAGCGGCGCCATGCTTGGGGTGCAAAAGGGATAGAGGGTTCTGAATTCCCCGAGTTAGCACCACTCAAAGGGAGAATACTTCAGGAAGAGCTGAGTACCAAGGCAGTCTCCGTTACCTACAAAACTATAAATAACAATATGCCTGATACTTTGGGCAAATTGAGGGGGGCATGGGAGGGAGACCTGGGGAAAATGGAGAACATAGACTGGGAGGCTGCCCTGATGCACCCTAGAGAGGTCGTGATAAGGGCCAGGCTCTGCCTTATCCAATTCAAAATTCTCCATCGGGTCTATTACGACAGAGACAAGTTGCACAAAATGGGATGCTCTGAGTCTCCTCAGTGTCTGCATTGTCGGGCGGATCTAGGCAATTTTCTCCACATGTTCTGGGAGTGTCCACATATAGGGGCTTACTGGCAGATGAAAATTGCTGAACTGAACGCAATCCAGGGAATCCCCCTTCCATTAGACCCTAAATTCATCCTCTTGGGAATCCCAAGCGACATCGATGTCCTCCAGCCCCAACTACTCGTTAGTGCACTGGGCCTGGTTGTGGTCAAGCCAGACATTGCACGACACTGGGTTACGCAGGAAATCCCCACACTACAAGAATGGAAGCGGGACATGGATCTGTATATGGCAGCAGAAAGGGTGACATATAAAAGCAGAGGATGCCCTAAAAAATTCACGAAAATCTGCGGCTTTTAGGGGGATTTAGCTGGATGAGATATTATGGCCTAACCCAGAGCCCTGGGGATTCACAAATCATTACAACTGGGATATCGGTCTGAAAGGAATTTGCTGAATCCAGGAGAGGCGGGCGGGAGCGACTTGGGGGATACTGCTTAATCACAATAGATACCGGGGTCATGAATGTAATTATGCCTTCACTGTATATCATGTTGATCAGGCGGTCACCGGTGTTGGGAAAACCAAGTGAATGTGTATGGTCTAAGTGCAATTTGTTGTTGCGGTTATGTAAATGTTTACAGCTGATGAAAAATAAAAATATATTAAAAAAAAAAAAGCAGTGAGGATAGGACTTTTGTTTTAGCAATACCATAGAGTAAATCTATACTGAGACTGTTTTAAACCTTTTAAAATTGTATCCCTAATTGACTTTTTTGATTTTTCTGCTATACCTTATCACACTCTGGAGAAGCAGCACTTGCACCTGCAGGACTTAAATTTGAGCTGACCAGGTTAGAAAGTTACACTGTGCAACAGCTCAGAGACTTATGCAGGGGGCGGCTCCTCGTGAGAGCGGAGGTGCATTGCCCCGCCAACTAAAATCCCCCTAAAAGCCGCAGAGATAAAAAATAAATAAAATGGTAATAAAGGTATTTTATTTTTCATCCACCCGTCCCTTACTGAGGGTCAGGGCTTGCTGAGTGCCAGCAGCGGGGAGGAGGGTGGGGTGCCTGGGCACTTTTCAAAGTGCGCATGTCCTTTGGCTGGCTGTCTTGAGACTGCCAGCTAGACATGCGCACTTTGAAAGCTCTAACCCAGCTGTTTTAAGACCGCTGGGTTAGAGCAAGTGCAGGCCTCCAGTGCCCTCGGGAGCATCGAGAGAGGCCGCTCCCCCCAATCCTGACACTTCTCTCATGCTGGTTAACAGCATTAGAGAAGCGCCAGGATTAGTTAAGGCAGTTGGCTGGGGCACGCACTGTACATTAGACTACAGCAGCAGGAGAAGGCATGCAGCGAAGAGAAGGATATGTTTATGGTAAGTAGATTTTTATTTTATTTTTACCCACCACCCATTTGCCCGCCACACCACTCCCCATAGATGCCAGCCGCGAATGGACTTATGCAAGGAATATCATGTGTCTGCTAGGGGCTTCATCAGGAAGGTGGAGCTACAGAAGGCCGTGAGAACCTGGGTGGAGACTCGGGTTGCAGAGGGTGACAACCTACAGGAGGAGGAGTAGGAAATTCTTGAGGAGGAGTATGACCTGATCCTTGAATCTGATCTGGATTTGGAACTGTCTGTAGATGGGGCCCCTAACATGCTGGAAGCAGTAGTGGTTCCCAGACCAGGGATCAGTGTTTCCTCCAAGAAATTGCCCCAAGAGGAGCTAGCAGACAGGAGGGAGGAAAGGAAGCTCAAGTTGGTGCTTACCAAGTTGAAATTGGCTCTTGAGGAGAAGAGATTGGCCCATGAGCTCAGTTTGAAGGAGCTGGATGTAAGAGTCCTAGAAGTAGGGTTCAGTAACAGTAATTATGACAGCATACAGTGTCTTCACATGAGCCAAGGTACAGAATACCCAAAGATTTGTTGCCCAGTTATGTGGTGGGGCATGACGTGGACAAGTGAAAAAGGCCCTGATGGGGATTTTTACCCAAGTGGGGTTCCCCAAGGAAATTGTCTCTGACAGGAGCACAAACTTCATGTCTGCATACATGCAGTCAATTTGGAAGGAATGTGAGGTAACCTGCAAGTTCTTTACTCCTTTCCACCCCAAGTCCAATAGGCTTGTTGAAAGGTTCAACAAGACCCTGAAAGGCATGATTAGAGGCTTGAGAGGTTCAACAAGACCCTGAAAGGCATGATTAGATGCCTACCTAAGGCCTTGAGAAATAAGTAGGACATCCTCTTACCATGCCTGTTGTTTGCCTACAGGGAGGTACCACAGAAGGGAGTGTTCTTCAGCCCCTTTGAGCTTCTGTTTTGGGCACCCTGTTAGAGAACCTCTGAGTTTGGTCAGGGAAGGCTGGGAGCAATCTCCCAGGAAAACTCCCCAGGATGTGGTAAGCTACATGCTGGCCTTCAGGAGCCAAAGGGCTAGGTAATGGAAACAAGCTTCCACCAACTTAGAAGTCAGCCAAGCTATCATGAAGGAGTGGTATGACAAACATTCTACCACTGTGGATTTGCAGCCTGGACAAAAAGTGTGTGTGATGGAGCCTGTGGACCCATGGCCCTCTAGGACCTCCAGGACCGCTGGACTGGTCCCTATGATGTGATTGAGAAAAAGAGTGAGACCACTCACGTTGTGGATCTCAAGACCCCTAGGCAACCCCACTGGGTGCTGCATGTCAATCGCCTCAATCCCCACTTTGAGAGGTCGGAGGTTACCATACTGCTGGTGACAGATGGCGAGGAGGAAGAGGGGAGTGAACCTCTCCCTGACCTCTTAGCCTATAAGGAGAAAGATTGGTCTGTGGAGGGAGTAATCCTTTCCCCCACTCTAACCCCTGAACAACAGAGAGACTGCCACCAAGCGTGGGGACAGTACTCCTCCGTGTTCTCCCTTTTCCCTTGGACTACCCACCTGTGTAACCATGCTGTGGACTCAAGGGACAACCTCCCTGTTAAGAATCATTTTTACAGGTTGTCAGATAAGATGAAGTCCAGCATTAAGGCTTAAGTGTCCAAAATGCTGGAGTTGGGGGGGTGATAGAACCCTCCAGTAGCCCCTGGTCCAGTCCTGTGGTTCTCGTACCAAAAGCTGCCCCACAAGGCAACACATATGAACTGAGGTTCTGTATGGATTACAGAGGGCTAAATTCAGTGACTAAGACAGATGTTCATCCCATTCCCTGGGCCAATGAGCTGATCGACCGGATAGGGGCTGCCCAGTACTTAAGTACATTTGATCTTACATCAGGGTACTGGCAGATCGTCCTAACAGAGTGAGCAAAGGAGAGGTCAGCCTTATTCACTCCAGAGGGCCACTATCCATTTAGTGAGCTGCCCTTTGGATTTAAAAATGCCCCTGCCACCTCCCATAGGCTGGTGAACCAGGTCCTTGCTGGTATGAAGGCTTTCTGTGCTGCCTATCTGGATGACATAGCTGTCTTCAGTAGCAGCTGAAAGGACCACATTTTTCACCTCCAGGAAATACTTCAGGCTCTGCAACAGGCAGGCCTGACTGTCAAAGCAAGTAAGTGCCAGATAGGGCAGGGGTCTGTGGTGTACAAGGGACACCTGGTGGGCAGGGAGAAGGTGCAACCCCTTCAGGCCAAGATAGAAACATTCTTGGGCCTCACTAGGTGCTACAGGAGGTTTTCCAAAGGAGATGGCACTATTGTTGCCCCCTTGACTGAGCTGACTTCGAAGAAGCAGCCCAGGAATGTGATTTGGACAGAGGCATGCCAAACAGTATTTGACTCCCTGATGCAAGTCATGTGCACAGCTCCTGTGCTCAGGGCTCCTGACTTCTCCAAGGAGTTTATCATTCAGACAGATGCCTCAGAGCATGGCATGGGGGCAACTTAATGAGGAGGGCCTAAACCAACCTGTAGCCTTCATCTCCAGGAGGTTACTCCCCAGGGAACAAAGGTGGAGTGCTATCAAGAGAGACGCTTTTGCTGTGGTTTGGGCACTGAAGAAGCTCAGGCAATACCTGATTGGTACTCAGTTCCTACTTCAGACTGACCACAGGCCCCTCAGACAAATGAAGGGTGAGAATCCAAAACTGTTGAGGTGGTCCATTTCCCTACAGGATATGGACTTCAGGGTGGAACACAGACCATGGCTAGACCACTCCAATGCTGATGGTCTCTCCAGGTTTTCCCACCTTAGTGAAGAGAAGAAGAGAACTCCCTAGAGACTGAGTAGATCGCCCCACTGTCAGCTGTGGGGGACACGTATTAGACCTGGCATCCTTAGAGTGATCTTCCCCCAATCTTTTTGCCTCCATGTTTTGCTGAATCTTTTTGTTAGCCTTAGAACTCTGAGTACTTACCACTGCTGATCAGTGCTAAAGTGCATGTGCTTCTTCCCTAAAAGCTGTGTAATTGGTGTGTACATGATTGACATATTTAATTTACTTGTAAGTCCCTTGTAAAGTGGCATGCCATGTACCCAGGGCCTGTAAGTTAAATGCTACTAGTGGGCTGTAGCACTGATTGTTCCATCCACAGAAGTAGCCTTTCAAACCTGTCTCAGGACTGCCACTGCAGTGCCTGTGTGTGCAGTTTACTGCCACTTTGACTTGGCATTTAAAACTGCTTGCCAAGCCTTAAACTACCCTTTTATTACATATAAGTCACCCCTAAGGTAGGCCCTAGGTAGCCCTGAGGGCAGGGTGCCATGTAAGCAAAAGGTAGGACATATACTGTGATGTTTTGCATGTGCTGGTAAACAGTCGGGTTTAATGTAACAAGTAATTTGATACCTTGAAATACTATATTTGGTGGTCCCAAATGGAAGTTAGCACTTAGCGGTTGGACTAGTGTAGCCTCATGTTAGTCAGTGGAATTACCAGCCTTGCTATAGTGAAAACGATAATTGCAACTGACCTTTTTGGGGGGGTGAATCAGGGGGGCCTTAGGCCCCCTGGCACTCTTGGCATTGCATTCGCAATTTGCGATTACCAATTTGGTAATCGCAATTTGCGAATGCATTGCCATTCATTCCTATGGGCCTATAGGCCCATAGGAATGAATGGAGTATCATTACCTAATAGTGATTCGCAATATGTGAATCGCTAATAGGTAATGTTAAGGAATCGCAATTTATTTTGTGATTCCTACATGCATAAGGATTTGCAATTCCCAAATAGCGATTCCTTAAAAATCACTATTTAGGAATCGCAAATCGAAAAGTTGATGCATGTGGCGCAATATCTTTACTCAGAACCTAGGGGCTCATTATGATGGCGGGAGGATCGCCACCGCCGGGCCGGCGGTGGCGATCCTCCCGCCATCACAATGTGATTCACCCACCGCCAAATTAGGATGGCGGTGGGAATTACATTGGTACCGCGGCGGACGGAAAGTCCGTCCTCCATGTCCCGCAAGGCGGTCCTTTACCGCCGGCCATGCGGAACCCAGAACCAGGGCATCATTGCTGCGGTGCCGTGCAGGCACCGCCGTAGTGATTAGGATGAGCCCTTCCGCCTGTCTTTTTGTGGCGGATATCCCGCCGCAAAAAGACAGGCGGAGACTGGCTTTGGGGGCCCGTTGCAGGCCCCCTCTGTGGGGGGGGCGTTGTGCACTGGGAGGGTACCCATGGTACCCCCCTCCATTTCCATGCACAAGGTGGCAGGCACCACGTGGTGCCTGCCACGTTGTGCATGGAAATGCACAACATGGCCATTTGACATTGCGGCGGGTGCTACAGCCAGCAGCACCCGCCGCAATATTAAATTGCCAGATGCGACCGCCGCGGTGGCGGTCGCATCATAATTAGGGGTGCGGGACCGCCGCATGACAGGCGGGCAGTCCCGTTACCGCTGGGATGGCGGGCGGACTCAAGTCCGCCCGCCATCCTAATGACCCCCTTAGTCTTTTTTGCAGTTTAGTGTAAACCAGATCATGAGTTTTTGCGATATATGCATTAAAAGAATATTAAGTGGGATTTTAAGTGTGTGAGGGCAGTTCAAGAGTGCTGGTTCAATAACTGAGTCTGAATTTCATATTACCTACGGCCTGTCACCAGTAGGTTAGTTATAGTTAGGATATGGTTTCCATAGGAAGAACGTTTTTTTATTTGCCAATATATTTGGCATCGTTTGACAAATCTTTGCGAAATTTTCAAAACTAATTTGCCAGTCACTTCGTCTGCTGTCTTGAAAATTTCGTGGTGATCCGTCCAGCGGGGGCCAAGAAAAAGGAGGGGGGTCCCAAACACTTTTTCTCCATGTTAATTTCCATGGGAAACTTTAGACACAGCTACAACCTGAACTGCTGAACGGAATTACACCAAATTTGGCAGAAAGGTAGCTGTTGGTCCAGAAAGCGCCCTTTTTGTTAAATGGTGTAAATCCGTTCAGTAGTTGTGGAGTTATTTAAATGTTTTTCAGATATACAAATGAGGACGCGGTGGATCCGTGACCCCTCCCGATCTCTGAGATCGGATTGGCTGACAACGCTTCAAACCAGGAAGTGTTGGCAGCCCTCTTGTGACTCGGTTGAACTGAGTCACAAGAAAAACATAGAAAAAAGAAAAGGGAGCAGGGTGGAAACATCCTGACTTCTTAGGCCTCTTGTGGGGGGTGGGGGAGGGGAAGGGGTGTCCCACAGGGACCCCAGGGCCAAAGAAGCATTAAAAAAAAGACTTGAGTGGGAGTTGCGCTGGATGTGTGACTCCTGCTGAAATAAAATAATTAATAAATGAAGCGGAGACTCCCGCACTTTTATTTAATCAGTGGCGGCTGGCACGGATCGGGGGTGGCGGGGGTGAGGTTGGGAAGGGGGAAAAGGGAAAAAAAAGACGTACCTCCTTGCCGCGTCTCTCCTCGTCGCCCCTCTGCTCCGGCAGGAACACGAAGCACCCAGGCTCCCCCAAGCCAATCACAACGCTGCAATGCAGCGTTGTGATTGGTCTGAGCACCGTGGTTCGGCACTCAGCCAGGGAATGGGTGCCTGGGCATGTTCTCCACCCAGGCTGTAATGCAGCCTGGGTGGAGAACATGCAAAGTGTGCATAACTGTTTGACCGGCCCTCTCGGTCCAGCCAAGCAGTCATGCGCACTTACAGAGTGCCCACCACTCCTCCCCCTGCTCTTAGAGCAGAGCAGCCCTGCCCCGCAAAGCTGCTGCAGCAGGAACAAGTAAAATTATGAAAACAATAAGTTATTATCATTTTATTTTTCCTTTATTTCCACTGCTGAAAGCAGTAGGGCGGCGCTCCTCTGCCTTGGTATATAATTTAACACTTATTCTTTTTAAAAACACTCACAGTCACTGAATGATGTCATCAGTGATGTCACCAGTGATGTCACTGACCATGTGATGAGTGATGTAATATGTGAGTTCATAAGCAGTGCATTGCGGGCTGGGGCGCGAGGTATAGTTAGCTCACCAACTACAACTCCTGAAACCACAGCTCTTTCGCAAAAAGAGAACGTGTCACCGAGCTTTCTCCGGCTCTGCTCCGAAGATCTGGAACTCTCTCCCACGGAAGTACGTAGAATCTCCTCCACGGTTGCTTTCAAATTGGAAGTTAAAAGATTCCTTATGAACAAGTTCTACCTTAAAAGGGCGCGGATCGTCTGCTCTAATGCATTGTACTTACACCTTTAAGCCCTGCGCTGGGTGCTTTTCTTCTTTTACTAATCATTTGCTCCCCTCCTAGTTCACTATGTACCAGTTATTGTCTTATTCTCTGTTGACCCCTTTTGTTTGTAACTGTTTTGTTTGGTATTCTTATTTGATGCCGGTACTGTAATTGCTACCTTCCTTTCCCTCCAATTGTGAAGCGCTCTGATATCCTTCGGGATCATGTTCGCACTATATAAAACTTTATAAATAAAATAAATAATAGCTGAATTTCACTGGTTTTGTACGAGTGAAACCTGAGCCTAACTATAATGTCACTGTGACCTTTGGTTTTTTCAGTGAATATCTAAGGCTTTTTTATTCCATTTTCTAACCATGACGTCCCTGTAAGCTTAGGTTTTTTCAGTGAATATAAATAAGATTGACTAACACTGATAAAATTCTCAATGTTTCAAATCGTTCTCAAATGGGCATTGTAGAAGTGAATACACAGCCAGCAACCGCAGTTCTTGAAAGTAGTTTATTCTTCAAATCGTCCACTGAGCACCCGGAGCGGCTAATCGAGATACCAGCCCAGCGGGAACTGCACTGGAAACCTCAACCACCGCCTAGGAACCGCGAGGATCTTTTGTAAGTATACAAATAGGGATACAAGAGAATGAAGGGCACGCGGGGCTTCCGCGTCCCCAGCAATACATAACCAACAGCATTACTACAGGCATCATGGTAAAAAACATCTTGGGTACCAAGAGAAGAGAGAGAGGGCCACGTCTAACCTTCACAAAAAAAGGAGTGATTTACAAAACGTCAGAATATGATTGTATTTAAAGGACCTGTGGTTAGTGTTTTGCTGCCAAACGGGGCAGGTGCTACCAAGGGGAGTGAAATACAGCTGTATGGCCATAGATTGTGAATAGTAGACTCTGGGGTACATGTGTCTAGGTGCAAGTCATGGCCAAAAAAGCCAAAGACTGTGTCCAAGGCGGCTACACACAAAGTGTCTGCTGGCACAGTGGCTTAGGCAAGTGGATACAGGGTATGGCCACAGGTCTTGTCCGAGATCTTCAGCATGCTGCACATAACTAAAGACTGTGTGCAGTAAGTTATGGGGATACTTAGACACAGAAGTATATCAGTAGAAAATCCCCAAAACAGTTTGAGTTGTAACTCACTAGAGAAATACCACTCAGGAAACAAAAACTGACATTCTCATAATAAAAAGTTCAGCTGAAGAGACATTATGGTTCTCCTTCAGGGGCTCTGCATTGTACTTTTCTTCCAAAAATGACGCATTTTGAAAGCAAAAATCTACTTTTTGTGGTACATTTGAGAGCCGATATTGGCCACATCTAATTTATTACAAAACTGTCAGGAAAACCTCATTTTCACGTGCTTTATTAAAAGAAAGATTAATAAAGTATATGATGATATCCCTGTATAAATTGACTGTTTTTGAATGGAAAATCCTCTTTGAACAGGCCGATAGGTTACAAAATATCTTTAGTTTTGTCTTACAATGGGGGCAGCCTGGTTTAAGGGTTGTGTGACACTGTGTGACATAATCCAAATATACTAAATAAAATAAAATGTCACAACTCAGGATGTATGTGTTGTAGCGGAAATGTCAAGTAGCACTTGTTCAACACAACAAGGACAATACATTAGAAAGCGCCTAAGGAGCCTTTGATGTTTGAGCAAACTGTGGTGTTCTTCTTTGCAGCAGGACATACAGGCACACCACAAGACATAAATAGCTTATCCGGCATATCCTCAGAAACCTCTATGAATTGAGGTCAGAAGTCAAAACATCAATACACAAAATAATAACAATGGAAAGAAATGTTTGCGATTTGAAAAATATCTTCCGGTCTCCTCTCTCAGAGCCCATAACCACCTTTCTCAAGCAATTCTATCCAACCAAAATGTTGAACTAGCAACAAAAGAAAATGAAATAGTCAACTAGCCTCCCTACAACCAGACTAAACAAAGGAAAACAAGCCAACTCTGGGTTGTGAACCTTCCACACAAGTCAGAAGTACTCTCCCACATGGTGAGAATGAATGGAGAAAGATGAAATCTCCTCAGATGCTCTTGAAACTAACACAACTTACTAAAACAATATAAGCGTGTCATTTCTAAGAAAAAATCTAGTAACATTCAAGATCAAATTAGTCTTTTCCAAATTTAACATGTTCCCTGGACTTCCCCAAGTGTTTAGTTTTCAGAAATGTGTGGCTTTGGCAGGTTTCCCTAACTGGCCACTGAGCCCAGGACCAAAAACGCAGGTGCCCCCCTTGCACAACCAGGTCGTTTTGTGATAGATAATTTTGATGTCTCCACAATACGTTTTGGGCCCTTCCCTGCTGCGGGTACTTGGCCCATCCACACAAGTGAGGTACCATTTTTATTGGAAGACCTGGGGGAACGCTGGGTGGTAGGAAACTTGTATCAGACCGGTGATCCCAGAACTTTCCCACACAGAAACGTGAGAAAATGTGCTTTTTTCAGCTAAATTTGAGGTTTTATGGGGATTCTGGGTAGGAAAACATTGGGGGATCCACGCAAGCCATACCTCCCTGGACTCCCCCGGGTGTCTACTTTTCAGAAATGTCTGGGTTTGGTAGGTTTCCCAAGATGGCTGCCGAGCCCAGGGTCAAAACGCAGGTGACCCCCTTGCAAGACCAGTTAGTTTTGGGATGGATACTTTTGATGCCTCCACAATACGTTTTGGGCCCTTCCATGTTGCAAGTACTTGGACCACCCACACAAGTGAGGTACCATTTTTATCTGGAGACCTGGAGGAACGCTTGGTGGTAGAAATATTGTGGTTCTTCTGATTCCAGAAGATTATGGCACAGTAATGCAAGGAAAATGTGTGACTATAGTCACATTTTGAGGTTTGCAAGGAATTATGGGTAAGAAATGTTGTTGGGATCCATGAGAGGCCCACCACCCAGTACTCCCCATTGTTTTTAGTTTACAAAAATATCTAAAGTTGGTAGATTTTACCTAGAGACAAACTACACCTTGGCAGAGAAAGACAGGCAAGACAAATATTACTGCCTATCCATCTGTTCCTCAAGAACACACACATACTGGTTGGATTTGGCATGAGGGTGAGTGAAAGGTTCAACATTTATATTTTATTAACAAGAGATTTCACAAAAAGGAAATGCACTGTGAATAATTAAAAGGTTAAACACCTGAACCAATGACCCACAGCTCATGAGCTGTAAAGCCACATCAAGGCACCAACCTCTTTACAGGCCATTCACACACCTTTCATACTTGACACACACACGTTCACACCACCAGCTGTAGGCCCAGCACATTACAACACTCACATCAACAGACAATGGAGAGACAATGTACACCCTGGCAGAGAAAGACAAAAATTACTTCACAACTAACTATTGCCTAAGTACACACACATACTGGTTGGATTTGGCACGAGGGTGAGTGAAGGTTCAGAGCGTAAACTTTTATTAACAAGAGATTTCACAAAACGAAAATGCATGTTAATAATTAAAATGTTAAAAACCTGAACCAATGGCTCACAGCTCGTGAGCTGTAAAGCCACGGCAAGGCACCAACTTCTTTACAGGCCATTCACACACCTTTCATACATGACACACACAAGACCTTTCACAACGCCAGCCGCGGGCGCAGCACATTACAACATTCACATCAACAGACAGCGCCATTCAAGGGCCCATCACTTTCATACGCCCACATGACTGACACAGCAATCACACCGGCTGGCGGTTGACGTAGTGTGTGCAGTGGCGTTTGGCTAGCAGTGTGTACAATGACCAGCAGCAAGTTACTACTCACACACCGCCAGCCAAATGCCAGTCCACGCACACTGCCAGCCAAGCGCCAGTCCACGCACACTGCCAGCCAAGCGCCAGTCCACACACACCACCAGCCAAGCACCAGTCCACGCACACCAAAAGCCAAGTGCCAGTCCACACACACCACCAGCCAAATGCCAGTCCATGCACACCACCAGCCAAACGCTAGTCCACGCACACTGTCAGCCAAGCACCAGTCCATGCACACCGCCATGCTAAACACCAGTCTGCGCACACCGTCATCAATTATTTTTTTTTAACAAGAAAGAAAACACAAACCAATTGGAACTAGATACCACACTATAACTACAAACACAACAGCGGTAACTAAATACATCATACTAATGCTAACCGTGAAACAGAACTACAAATATAAAACAATACAGACCAGGCAGTTCACTATTAGACTCACGTTTTTTTTTTTTACAGAGTTTTTGTCGACGACTTGAAAAGACTTGGAGAAACAACAAGACACCGGAAACACGCACCGCCTACAGAACAGCCACCGCAGCACACCACCAACTCATCAAAGTCACTAAAAAGAACTTCCTCCAAGACAGAATCCTCTCCAACGCCCACAACTCCAAGGAACTCTTCTCCATCATACAGGAATTTGCCAAACCTGACTGCGAAACAACAAATGTCCCACCCTCCCTAGACCTATGTAACAGACTCAGCTCCTTCTTTCACCTCAAGATCAAGACGCTCTACGACAACTTCGACGACCAAGACCTCTGCAGAGCTTCAGGCCCATCTTGCTGCTTTCGTTCGCAGCCAAGGTCATTGAAAAGGCCGTCAACACCCAGCTAGCACACTTCATCAAAGCCAACAACGTCCTAGACATCTCCCAATTCGGAATCAGCAAAAACCACAGCACCGAGACCGCACTCCTTGCCGCCAGTGGCGACATCCACGCCCTCCTCGACCAGGGCCAAATGGTAGCCCTCATCCTTCTGGACCTATCAGCAGCCTTCGACACCGTCTCCCACCGCACACTAGCCACCAGACTCCACGACGCCGGTATCCGAGGAAAAGCCCTGGACTGGGTATGCTCATTTCTCACAGGCAGACTCCAGCACTACCTCTCAGAACCTGCAGAAAGCAGATGTGGACTACCCCAAGGATCCTCCCTCAGCCCCCCTCGCTACCATCGTCAGAAACCAAGGGCTCAACATCATCTCCTACGCCGATGACACCCAGCTCATCCTGTCCTTCACCAAGGAACCCAACATCACCAGGCACAACTTCCAAGAAGGGATGAAAGCCGTCGCAACCTGGATGAAGAACAGCTGCCTGAAACTGAACTCAGAGAAAACATAAGTTCTCATTCTCGGCTCCACCCCCTCAGCTTGGGACGACACCTGGTGGCCTCCCACCCTCGGAAACCCCCCCACCGCGACAGACCATGCACGTAACCTCGGCATCATACTGGACTCATCGCTCACTATGAACCGCCAGATCAACACCGTTCCCTCAGCCTGCTTCAACACCCTCTGCATACTCCATAAAACATTCAAATGGATCCCCCCCGAATCCAGAAAAACGGTCAGACACGCCCTCATCACCAGCAGACTAGACTACGGCAATGCCGCTACGCCCGAATCAACAAAAAACTCCTCCGCAAGCTCCAGACCATCCAGAACGCCACAGCCAGATTAATCCTCAACATCCCCAGGCACAACCACATCACCCAACACCTCCGCGATCTCCACTGGCTCCCCGTCGAAAGAAGGATAACTTTCAAGCTGCTCACGCACGCGTACAAGGCCCTCCACAACAACGGAAAACAATACCTCAACAACCGTCTCTCCTTCCACAATCCCAAGAGAAACCTCCGTTCAGCCAACCTCTCCCTGGCCATCATCCCACGCTTCTACAGGAAAGGAGCGGGGGGAAAGTCCTTCTCTTACCTCTCAGCCAAGACCTGGAACGACCTCCACCTCCGACAAAGCCCTACACTGCTCCAGTTCAGGAAGGACCTCAAAACCTGGCTCTTCAGATGACCCCAACGGATCTGCACACACACTCCCCTAGTGCCTGGAGACCCTAACGGGTAAGTAGTGCGCTTTACAAACACCTGATTGATTGATTTATTGACACGTCAGTGTCGTCCTCTAAAACAGGCACTTCATCCGCACTGAGAGTAGCTTCATCCACACTGAGAGTAGCTTCATCATCAGATGATTCCTCATGGACAGAAAACTCCCTGCCAGATTCTTAAACTTCCTCCTCTGCCTCAGATGCACTGTCAGTCTCATAATCATGGGGTCAGAGGAAGATTCAAAAAGCATACCAATCATCTGCTGAGCAGTAATCCTGAGGCTAGCCATAATCCTTATTAATAAAGGTAACCTGACAAACATGTCAACAACAACAAACACTTTGTAAAATAAGTGATAAACAAAATGTGGCTTTATCACAAAAACCTACATACTCCAAAATGATACCACTCACTTGCCAGAAACAGCTAGACGCACCACCACCTACTCTCCACAGACACAGCAAGGACCAACAATATCCCACTAAAAAAGAAAAAGAAAAGAAAATTACACACAATACACATCGTGCACAAATCCAAAAGAATTTCACACTCAAAACATAAACTAAATATGCTGCTATTATGACACCACTTACAAGAAATGCATTCATGCATGACAATAATACTCATTTGGAGCAAACACAACAAAAAAAAATTCTTACCAAACACATGCAACTACGCAAACTGAAGATCAACCACAGTCGAAATCGCAAACAGGAATCAAAAGCTTTGCACTAGAATAAAAAGGAGACATAAAACATTACAGTCACATATACAAATAATGTACCAGTACACACACAATCCACCAGCCAAGCTGAGGGGCAGGTGGGCCTAAAAGCATAAGGCCGATCTACCCCCAAGGGGGGCAGAAATAGCCAAAATAATCACCCCCTAAAAGGCGAGCGACCCTTGCCCAAGGGGCCACTCCCCAACAACAACATTGAATAAAAACCCTGGTGTCTAGTGGCTTCTAAGATAGGCCTAAAAACATAAGGCCGATCTGTCCCCAAGGAGGGCAGAAATGGCCAAAATAATCACCCCATAAATGGGAGCAACCCTTGCCCAAAGGGTCGCTCCCCAACAACATTGAAGAGTACCTTGGTGTCTAGTGGCTTCTGCCCCCTTGGGGGCAGATGGGCCTAAAAACATAAGGCTGATCTGCCCCCAAGGGGGCAGAAACAGCCAACACAATTGCTCCACAAAGGGGAGCGACCCTTCCCCAAGGGCTGCTCCCCCACATTGCTGAAATGGATCATAAACAAATCCCTGGTGTCTAGTGGCTTCTGCCCTTCCTTTGGGCAGATGGGCTGGAAACATAAGGCCGATCTGCCCCCAAGGGGGGAAGAAACAGCCAAAATAATCACCCCCATAAAGGGAAGCGATCCTTGCCCAAGGGGCCGCTCCCCAACATCAAAACAATATATAATAATCCCTGGTGGCCTAGTGGGTAATACAATGAAAAAAAACATCAATCTGCCCCCAAGGGGGGCAGAAACGGCCAACATAATTGCTCTCCAAAGGGGAGCGACCCTTCCCCAAGGGGCCGCTCCCCAACATTGCTGAATTTGATAAATCTGTGGGCCTAAAAGCATAGGGCCGATCTGCCCCCAAGGGGGGCAGAAACGGCCAAAACATTCCCGCAATAAAAAAGAGCGACCATTTCCCAAGGGGTCGCCCCCCCCCCACCCAAATCCCAAAAATCTAAGATTCCCTGGTGGCCTAATGGCTACTAAAAAAAACCCTTAAAAAAAACGATCTACGCATAGGTGGGGCCGAATCGGCGTGCAGAACTGCCCCCCAAAGAGCAACGGCCCTTCCCCAAGGGGCTGCTCCCTGCCAAAATTAAACTGATCCTAAAAAAAAAAAATCCCTGGTGTCTAGTGGGCATTCCTGCTGCACCATCCCGGCCCCATGCGCGATCCTGCAGCAGGAATGCTCTAAAGCACGGGTACTCATAGTACGGCCCGCGGGCCGCCAGCGGCCCGGCAAGCCTTCCTTGGCGGCCCGCGGACCTTGCAGATATCCTACCTGTGTGTGTCAGCAAACACCGCCGGTTGCAGCAGCGCTCTATGGGGGCCGGGCAATTCTTTAAAAGACCATTCACTTGTTAATGAGGCTTTGTTGCATTTCACCTCTTCTTAGCGCCCCTGCATCTCCAGGGGTGCTAAGAAGAGGTGGAACACAACAAAGCCTCCTTAACAAGTGAATGGTCTTTTAAAGACCTGTGAAGTACTCGGGTGCGGCTGTGTGTGTGCCAGGGAAGCTGTCTCAGCCCCGGCTGACACACACACGCGGGGTGAGTTGACAGAGACAGGGAGACAGGCAGAGGGAGGGAGACAGAGAGGGGGAGACAGACAGAGGGAGACAGACAGACAGAGAGAGGGAGACAGAGAGAGACAGAGAGAGCGGGAGACAGAGGGAGGGAGACAGAGGGAGGCAGAGGGAGGGAGTCAGGGGAGACAGAGGGAGACGGACAGAGGGAGGGAGACAGACAGAGGGAGACAGACGGAGGGAGACAGACAGAGGGAGACAGACAGAGGGAGGGAGACAGACAGAGGGAGGGAGACAGAGGGAGGCAGAGGGAGGGAGTCAGGGGAGACAGAGGGAGACAGAGGGAGACAGAGGGAGGGAGACGGACAGAGGCAGGGAGACAGACAGAGGGAGGGAGACAGACAGACAGAGGGAGACAGACAGACAGAGGGAGGGAGACAGAGGGAGGGAGACAGACAGAGGGAGGGAGACAGAGGGAGACAGAGAGAGGGAGACAGCGGGAGACAGAGAGAGGGAGACAGAGAGAGGGAGACAGACAGAGAGGGAGACAGACAGAGAGGGAGACAGACAGAGAGGGAGACAGACAGAGAGGGAGACAGACAGAGGGAGGGAGACAGAGGGAGGGAGACAGAGGGAGACAGAGAGAGGGAGACAGCGGGAGACAGAGAGAGGGAGACAGAGAGAGAGGAGACAGAGAGAGAGGGAGACAGAGAGGGAGGGAGACAGGGAGGGAGGGAGACAGGGAGGGAGGGAGACAGGGAGGGAGACAGAGAGGGAGGGAGACAGAGAGGGAGGGAGACAGAGAGGGAGGAGACAGAGAGGGAGGGAGACAGACAGAGAGGGAGACAGACAGAGAGGGAGACAGACAGAGAGGGAGACAGACAGAGAGGGAGACAGACAGAGAGGGAGGGAGAGGGAGGGAGACGGAGAGAGAGAGAGGGAGGGAGGGAGACGGAGAGAGAGAGAGGGAGGGAGGGAGACGGAGAGAGAGAGAGGGAGGGAGACAGAGAGACAGAGAGGGAGGGAGACAGAGAGAGAGAGACAGAGAGGGAGGGAGACAGAGAGGGAGGGAGACAGAGAGGGAGGGAGACAGAGAGGGAAGGGAGGGAGACAGAGAGGGAGGGAGACAGAGAGGGAGGGAGAGAGGGAGGGAGACAGAGAGGGAGGGAGACAGGGAGGGAGGGAGACAGAGAGAGGGAGACAGAGAGAGCGGGAGACAGAGGGAGGGAGACAGAGGGAGGGAGTCAGGGGAGACAGAGGGAGGGAGACAGACAGAGGGAGGGAGACAGACAGAGGGAGACAGACAGAGGGAGACAGACAGAGGGAGGGAGACAGAGGGAGGGAGACAGACAGAGGGAGGGAGACAGACAGAGGGAGGGAGACAGACAGAGAGAGGGAGACAGAGAGAGACAGAGAGAGCGGGAGACAGAGGGAGGGAGGCAGAGGGAGGGAGTCAGGGGAGACAGAGGGAGGGAGACGGACAGAGGGAGGGAGACAGACAGAGGGAGGGAGACAGACAGAGGGAGGGAGACAGACAGAGGGAGGGAGACAGACAGAGGGAGACAGAGAGAGGGAGACAGAGAGAGAGGGAGACAGAGAGAGAGGGAGACAGAGGGAGGGAGACAGAGGGAGGGAGACAGAGGGAGGGAGACAGAGAGGGAGACAGAGAGGGAGGGAGACAGAGAGGGAGGGAGACAGACAGAGAGGGAGGGAGACAGACAGAGAGAGAGGGAGACAGACAGACAGAGAGGGAGACAGACAGAGAGGGAGAGAGAGGGAGAGGGAGGGAGAGGAAGGGAGAGGGAGGGAGAGGGAGGGAGACGGAGAGAGAGAGAGGGAGGGAGGGAGACGGAGAGAGAGAGAGGGAGGGAGACGGAGAGAGAGAGAGAGGGAGGGAGACAGAGAGAGAGGGAGGGAGACGGAGAGAGAGAGACAGAGAGGGAGGGAGACAGAGAGGGAGGGAGACAGAGAGGGAGGGAGACAGACAGAGAGGGAGGGAGAGAGGGAGGAAGACAGAGAGGGAGGGAGACAGGGAGGGAGACAGACAGAGAGAGGGAGACAGACAGAGAGAGGGAGACAGACAGAGAGGGAGACAGAGAGAGGGAGACAGAGAGAGGGAGACAGAGAGAGGGAGACAGAGGGAGGGAGACAGAGGGAGGGAGACAGAGGGAGGGAGACAGAGGGAGGGAGACAGAGGGAGGGAGACAGAGAGAGGGAGACAGAGAGAGGGAGACGGAGGGAGACGGAGACGGAGGGAGACGGAGGGAGATGGAGAGGGAGACCGAGAGGGAGACGGAGGGAGGGAGACCGAGAGGAAGACGGAGGGAGGGAGACCGAGAGGAAGACGGAGGGAGGGAGACAGAGGGAGGCAGAGAGAGAGGGAGACAGAGGGAGGCAGAGAGAGAGGGAGACAGAGGGAGACAGGGAGGCAGAGGGAGACAGAGAGGGAGACAGACAGAGGGAGGAGGGCAACAGACAGAGGGAGACAGACAGAGGGAGACAGACAGAGGGAGACAGACAGAGGGAGACAGACAGAGGGAGACAGAGGGAGACAGACAGAGGGAGACAGAGAGAGAGGGAGACAGAGAGAGAGGGAGACAGAGAGAGAGGGAGACAGAGAGGGAGACAGACAGAGGGAGGAGGGCGACAGACAGAGGGAGACAGACAGAGGGAGACAGACAGAGGGAGACATACAGAGGGAGACAGAGGGAGGGAGAGAGAGGGAGACAGAGAGAGAGGGAGAGAGAGAGGGAGACAGAGGGAGGGAGACGGAGGGAGACGGAGAGAGAGAGAGGGAGGGAGACGGAGAGAGAGAGAGAGAGGGAGGGAGACGGAGAGAGAGAGAGAGAGAGGGAGGGAGACGGAGAGAGAGAGAGCGGGAGGGAGACGGAGAGAGAGAGAGGGAGGGAGACGGAGAGAGAGAGAGATGTGTGTATGCCGGGTCTGGTGGCTCAGTGGACGAAGGCGTCCGCTGCAGGTGCCTGTGTTCAACCTCATGGTCATAGTTTTTTTTTCTCTATAGCTCCGCCCCCTCCCCCACAGACCCCGCCCCCACCGGTGCGGCCCTCGGCCACAAACCACACTGTAAATTTGGCCCCCGAGAGAAAGTTTGTGAGTACCCATGCTCTAAAGAGACATCAGAGGAAAGTAAAACCCTTTCCTTACCCCCAATGCCTCTTTGGCTCAAAACCCCCCTCCCCCGGGAGAAACTCACTTTCTCCCGCGACGTGCTGGAAACCAATGGCTTCCAACGCGTCAGGCAACATCTCATGACGTCGGCCCACAGTGCACGTGGACGTCAGATGACGCGGAGAGAGGGTTCGGGGGGCAGCGAAAGGGCTTTGGACGGATCCCAGTCGTCCGACGCACGGAAGGGGTTAAAGAAGAGTCATTTGGGCCAGGTTTTGGGCAGGTTGTTACGGTAATTATGTACTGGAATGTCGAAGTTGCAGGGCAAGGAGCAGAGGTGCCGGATTAAGCCACCATCTTGCTTGGGCCCAAACCACGACCCCAAGCCTGTGGCTTTATAATCATTTATGGGAAAATAAGTGCAAAATGCACTTTCTGCAATTTCTACAAAAGAGTCGTAGGTATATCGCCTAAAAAAGCAATGTGATAGTGTAGGCTCACTGTTCCACTCTGTCAGTCGACAGAGTTTACTGAAAGTAATTCTTTTAAATTGAAAAATATTTGGGGGTAAGAGACTTTGAGCACCCCATTTATTGGTTTTATAAGTCAGAGGATGATGACAGATTAAACTAAAGTCACTGTTCTGCACAGACATCAGTTCATTATAGTACATTCACTGGGAAAAAAACCACAAAGGTTAAAATTACATTATAGTAAGGTCTTGTAAAACCACAGAAATTCACCAGGTATAGTTTACTGAGCTAACTATTACTTGCATAGCAAAACCCCATTCCCTCCCCCCTCTTTTTTCTGAGCCCCTGCTTGGCAGATCACCCTAAATCTTTCCAGTCAGAAGCTGAGATGGATGAACTGTTTTTTAGAAAGTTTTGTGAAGATTTGTCAAATGGCACCAAAGTTAATAGCAAAACAAAACACTCTCCCATTGAAAACTCTGACTAAACTATAACTACACAGTGGCTTCTGCCACTATTTGATACTAGGGCAAGCTGTCTACTTTCTAATATCTGCTGCATCGATTGAGTAAGATTTACCCTTTGTCCAGAACTTATATAGACACTGATGAAAATTTCACTCAGTGAAAGGTGCGTATAAGCATTTGTTTTGTGCGAAAAACATGGTTTTCCATGTATGAATTTATATACTATATATTTCATATTTATGGAGGGGGGCCATAAATGAGCAGCCTGACGTGACGTGCAGCAGGCGAGCCAAAGACGCGCCTAAGACAAGCCCATCTGCGCCCGTCCATTCCTGGATCGCACAGAGGGCCGAAAGCCCTGGCCCTTTTGCCCCAGGAAAAAGGCCTGCATTACGATATTCAAGCCAAGACCTCTTTGCGCTGGATTTAAATGGTAAGATCTCGGGCTGTTTTACTTTAAAGCCAGATTTAGGATTTAATATGATGAAATGCCCCAATTGTATGCTGTCGCTTACCTATAAGGGAGGACCTAGCTTGGCAGTTCGGGCTGGACTGTTCCCACAAGGAACAGGGTCAAGACTGATTTGCATATGGCTGGGTCCAAACTGGGGTGGTGTGGTGAGCAAAAGAATGATGGATTAAACCCAGATCCTTGTGACTGGGGGTGAATGTTTGCATTGTCCAGCATTCCGTCCATCAATTGTTTCTTTTGCATATGTCGCCCTAAGTGGAAGGGTATGCCCAGACGTGGGTCCCGTGCTCACTACACCACTGATTCAAGCTAGCCTGGCTGAAGAAGGGTGATGCCCTGAAACCGGTCCCAGGATGCTTGTTTCCGGTCCAGGGAGGACCTAGCTTGGCAGTTCGGGCTGGACTGTTCCCACAAGGAACAGGGTCAAGACTGATTTGCATATGGCTGGGTCCAAACTGGGGGTGGTGTGGTGAGCAAAAGAATGATGGATTAAACCCAGATCCTTGTGACTGGGGGTGAATGTTTGCATTGTCCAGCATTCCGTCCATCAATTGTTTCTTTTGCATATGTCGCCCTAAGTGGGAAGGGTATGCCCAGACGTGGGTCCCGTGCTCACTACACCACTGGATTCAAGCTAGCCTGGCTGATGAAGGGTGATGCCCTGAAACCGGGCCCAGGATGCTTGTTTCCGGTCCAGGGAGGACCTAGCTTGACAGTTCGGGCTGGACTGTTCCCACAAGGAACAGGGTCAAGACTGATTTGCATATGGCTGGGTCCAAACTGGGGTGGTGTGGTGAGCAAAAGAATGATGGATTAAACCCAGATCCTTGTGACTGGGGTGAATGTTTGCATTGTCCAGCATTCCGTCCATCAATTGTTTCTTTTGCATATGTCGCCCTAAGTGGGAAGGGTATGCCCAGACGTGGGTCCCGTGCTCACTACACCACTGGATTCAAGCTAGCCTGGCTGATGAAGGGTGATGCCCTGAAACCGGTCCCAGGATGCTTGTTTCCGGTCCAGGGAGGACCTAGCTTGGCAGTTCGGGCTGGACTGTTCCCACAAGGAACAGGGTCAAGACTGATTTGCATATGGCTGGGTCCAAACTGGGGTGTTGTGGTGAGCAAAAGAATGATGGATTAAACCCAGATCCTTGTGACTGGGGTGAATGTTTGCATTGTCCAGCATTCCGTCCATCAATTGTTTCTTTTGCATATGTCGCCCTAAGTGGGAAGGAGTATGCCCAGACGTGGGTCCCGTGCTCACTACACCACTGGATTCAAGCTAGCCTGGCTGATGAAGGGTGATGCCCTGAAACCGGGCCCAGGATGCTTGTTTCCGGTCCAGGGAGGACCTAGCTTGACAGTTCGGGCTGGACTGTTCCCACAAGGAACAGGGTCAAGACTGATTTTCATATGGCTGGGTCCAAACTGGGGTGGTGTGGTGAGCAAAAGAATGATGGATTAAACCCAGATCCTTGTGACTGGGGGTGAATGTTTGCATTGTCCAGCATTCCGTCCATCAATTGTTTCTTTGGATATGTCGCCCTAAGTGGAAAGGGTATGCCCATACATGGGTCCCGTGCTCACTACACCACTGGATTCAAGGTAGCCTGGCTGATGAAGGGTGATGCCCTGAAACCGGTCCCAGGATGCTTGTTTCCGGTCCAGGGAGGACCTAGCTTGGCAGTTCGGGCTGGACTGTTCCCACAAGGAACAGGGTCAAGACTGATTTGCATATGGCTGGGTCCAAACTGGGGTGGTGTGGTGAGCAAAAGAATGATGGATTAAACCCAGATCCTTGTGACTGGGGGTGAATGTTTGCATTGTCCAGCATTCCGTCCATCAATTGTTTCTTTTGCATATGTCGCCCTAAGTGGGAAGGGTATGCCCAGACGTGGGTCCCGTGCTCACTACACCACTGGATTCAAGCTAGCCTGGCTGATGAAGGGTGATGCCCTGAAACCGGTCCCAGGATGCTTGTTTCCCGGTCCAGGGAGGACCTAGCTTGGCAGTTCGGGCTGGACTGTTCCCACAAGGAACAGGGTCAAGACTGATTTGCATATGGCTGGGTCCAAACTGGGGTGGTGTGGTGAGCAAAAGAATGATGGATTAAACCCAGATCCTTGTGACTGGGGGTGAATGTTTGCATTGTCCAGCATTCCGTCCATCAATTGTTTCTTTTGCATATGTCGCCCTAAGTGGAAGGGTATGCCCAGACGTGGGTCCCGTGCTCACTACACCACTGATTCAAGCTAGCCTGGCTGAAGAAGGGTGATGCCCTGAAACCGGTCCCAGGATGCTTGTTTCCGGTCCAGGGAGGACCTAGCTTGGCAGTTCGGGCTGGACTGTTCCCACAAGGAACAGGGTCAAGACTGATTTGCATATGGCTGGGTCCAAACTGGGGTGGTGTGGTGAGCAAAAGAATGATGGATTAAACCCAGATCCTTGTGACTGGGGGTGAATGTTTGCATTGTCCAGCATTCCGTCCATCAATTGTTTCTTTTGCATATGTCGCCCTAAGTGGGAAGGGTATGCCCAGACGTGGGTCCCGTGCTCACTACACCACTGGATTCAAGCTAGCCTGGCTGATGAAGGGTGATGCCCTGAAACCGGGCCCAGGATGCTTGTTTCCGGTCCAGGGAGGACCTAGCTTGACAGTTCGGGCTGGACTGTTCCCACAAGGAACAGGGTCAAGACTGATTTGCATATGGCTGGGTCCAAACTGGGGTGTTGTGGTGAGCAAAAGAATGATGGATTAAACCCAGATCCTTGTGACTGGGGGTGAATGTTTGCATTGTCCAGCATTCCGTCCATCAATTGTTTCTTTTGCATATGTCGCCCTAAGTGGGAAGGGTATGCCCAGACGTGGGTCCCGTGCTCACTACACCACTGGATTCAAGCTAGCCTGGCTGATGAAGGGTGATGCCCTGAAACCGGTCCCAGGATGCTTGTTTCCGGTCCAGGGAGGACCTAGCTTGGCAGTTCGGGCTGGACTGTTCCCACAAGGAACAGGGTCAAGACTGATTTGCATATGGCTGGGTCCAAACTGGGAGTGGTGTGGTGAGCAAAAGAATGATGGATTAAACCCAGATCCTTGTGACTGGGGGTGAATGTTTGCATTGTCCAGCATTCCGTCCATCAATTGTTTCTTTTGCATATGTCGCCCTAAGTGGGAAGGGTATGCCCAGACGTGGGTCCCGTGCTCACTACACCACTGGATTCAAGCTAGCCTGGCTGATGAAGGGTGATGCCCTGAAACCGGTCCCAGGATGCTTGTTTCCGGTCCAGGGAGGACCTAGCTTGGCAGTTCGGGCTGGACTGTTCCCACAAGGAACAGGGTCAAGACTGATTTGCATATGGCTGGGTCCAAACTGGGGTGTTGTGGTGAGCAAAAGAATGATGGATTAAACCCAGATCCTTGTGACTGGGGGTGAATGTTTGCATTGTCCAGCATTCCGTCCATCAATTGTTTCTTTTGCATATGTCGCCCTAAGTGGGAAGGGTATGCCCAGACGTGGGTCCCGTGCTCACTACACCACTGGATTCAAGCTAGCCTGGCTGATGAAGGGTGATGCCCTGAAACCGGTCCCAGGATGCTTGTTTCCGGTCCAGGGAGGACCTAGCTTGACAGTTCGGGCTGGACTGTTCCCACAAGGAACAGGGTCAAGACTGATTTTCATATGGCTGGGTCCAAACTGGGGTGGTGTGGTGAGCAAAAGAATGATGGATTAAACCCAGATCCATGTGACTGGGGGTGAATGTTTGCATTGTCCAGCATTCCGTCCATCAATTGTTTCTTTTGCATATGTCGCCCTAAGTGGGAAGGGTATGCCCAGACGTGGGTCCCGTGCTCACTACACCACTGGATTCAAGCTAGCCTGGCTGATGAAGGGTGATGCCCTGAAACCGGTCCCAGGATGCTTGTTTCCGGTCCAGGGAGGACCTAGCTTGGCAGTTCGGGCTGGACTGTTCCCACAAGGAACAGGGTCAAGACTGATTTGCATATGGCTGGGTCCAAACTGGGGTGGTGTGGTGAGCAAAAGAATGATGGATTAAACCCAGATCCTTGTGACTGGGGGTGAATGTTTGCATTGTCCAGCATTCCGTCCATCAATTGTTTCTTTTGCATATGTCGCCCTAAGTGGGAAGGGTATGCCCAGACGTGGGTCCCGTGCTCACTACACCACTGGATTCAAGCTAGCCTGGCTGATGAAGGGTGATGCCCTGAAACCGGGCCCAGGATGCTTGTTTCCGGTCCAGGGAGGACCTAGCTTGACAGTTCGGGCTGGACTGTTCCCACAAGGAACAGGGTCAAGACTGATTTTCATATGGCTGGGTCCAAACTGGGGTGGTGTGGTGAGCAAAAGAATGATGGATTAAACCCAGATCCTTGTGACTGGGGGTGAATGTTTGCATTGTCCAGCATTCCGTCCATCAATTGTTTCTTTTGCATATGTCGCCCTAAGTGGGAAGGGTATGCCCAGACGTGGGTCCCGTGCTCACTACACCACTGGATTCAAGCTAGCCTGGCTGATGAAGGGTGATGCCCTGAAACCGGTCCCAGGATGCTTGTTTCCGGTCCAGGGAGGACCTAGCTTGGCAGTTCGGGCTGGACTGTTCCCACAAGGAACAGGGTCAAGACTGATTTGCATATGGCTGGGTCCAAACTGGGGGTGGTGTGGTGAGCAAAAGAATGATGGATTAAACCCAGATCCTTGTGACTGGGGGTGAATGTTTGCATTGTCCAGCATTCCGTCCATCAATTGTTTCTTTTGCATATGTCGCCCTAAGTGGGAAGGGTATGCCCAGACGTGGGTCCCGTGCTCACTACACCACTGGATTCAAGCTAGCCTGGCTGATGAAGGGTGATGCCCTGAAACCGGTCCCAGGATGCTTGTTTCCGGTCCAGGGAGGACCTAGCTTGGCAGTTCGGGCTGGACTGTTCCCACAAGGAACAGGGTCAAGACTGATTTGCATATGGCTGGGTCCAAACTGGGGTGTTGTGGTGAGCAAAAGAATGATGGATTAAACCCAGATCCTTGTGACTGGGGGTGAATGTTTGCATTGTCCAGCATTCCGTCCATCAATTGTTTCTTTTGCATATGTCGCCCTAAGTGGGAAGGGTATGCCCAGACGTGGGTCCCGTGCTCACTACACCACTGGATTCAAGCTAGCCTGGCTGATGAAGGGTGATGCCCTGAAACCGGTCCCAGGATGCTTGTTTCCGGTCCAGGGAGGACCTAGCTTGACAGTTCGGGCTGGACTGTTCCCACAAGGAACAGGGTCAAGACTGATTTTCATATGGCTGGGTCCAAACTGGGGTGGTGTGGTGAGCAAAAGAATGATGGATTAAACCCAGATCCATGTGACTGGGGGTGAATGTTTGCATTGTCCAGCATTCCGTCCATCAATTGTTTCTTTTGCATATGTCGCCCTAAGTGGGAAGGGTATGCCCAGACGTGGGTCCCGTGCTCACTACACCACTGGATTCAAGCTAGCCTGGCTGATGAAGGGTGATGCCCTGAAACCGGTCCCAGGATGCTTGTTTCCGGTCCAGGGAGGACCTAGCTTGGCAGTTCGGGCTGGACTGTTCCCACAAGGAACAGGGTCAAGACTGATTTGCATATGGCTGGGTCCAAACTGGGGTGGTGTGGTGAGCAAAAGAATGATGGATTAAACCCAGATCCTTGTGACTGGGGGTGAATGTTTGCATTGTCCAGCATTCCGTCCATCAATTGTTTCTTTTGCATATGTCGCCCTAAGTGGGAAGGGTATGCCCAGACGTGGGTCCCGTGCTCACTACACCACTGGATTCAAGCTAGCCTGGCTGATGAAGGGTGATGCCCTGAAACCGGGCCCAGGATGCTTGTTTCCGGTCCAGGGAGGACCTAGCTTGACAGTTCGGGCTGGACTGTTCCCACAAGGAACAGGGTCAAGACTGATTTTCATATGGCTGGGTCCAAACTGGGGTGGTGTGGTGAGCAAAAGAATGATGGATTAAACCCAGATCCTTGTGACTGGGGGTGAATGTTTGCATTGTCCAGCATTCCGTCCATCAATTGTTTCTTTTGCATATGTCGCCCTAAGTGGGAAGGGTATGCCCAGACGTGGGTCCCGTGCTCACTACACCACTGGATTCAAGCTAGCCTGGCTGATGAAGGGTGATGCCCTGAAACCGGTCCCAGGATGCTTGTTTCCGGTCCAGGGAGGACCTAGCTTGGCAGTTCGGGCTGGACTGTTCCCACAAGGAACAGGGTCAAGACTGATTTGCATATGGCTGGGTCCAAACTGGGGTGGTGTGGTGAGCAAAAGAATGATGGATTAAACCCAGATCCTTGTGACTGGGGGTGAATGTTTGCATTGTCCAGCATTCCGTCCATCAATTGTTTCTTTTGCATATGTCGCCCTAAGTGGGAAGGGTATGCCCAGACGTGGGTCCCGTGCTCACTACACCACTGGATTCAAGCTAGCCTGGCTGATGAAGGGTGATGCCCTGAAACCGGTCCCAGGATGCTTGTTTCCGGTCCAGGGAGGACCTAGCTTGGCAGTTCGGGCTGGACTGTTCCCACAAGGAACAGGGTCAAGACTGATTTGCATATGGCTGGGTCCAAACTGGGGTGGTGTGGTGAGCAAAAGAATGATGGATTAAACCCAGATCCTTGTGACTGGGGGTGAATGTTTGCATTGTCCAGCATTCCGTCCATCAATTGTTTCTTTTGCATATGTCGCCCTAAGTGGGAAGGGTATGCCCAGACGTGGGTCCCGTGCTCACTACACCACTGGATTCAAGCTAGCCTGGCTGATGAAGGGTGATGCCCTGAAACCGGTCCCAGGATGCTTGTTTCCGGTCCAGGGAGGACCTAGCTTTGCAGTTCAGGCTGGACTGTTCCCACAATGAACAGGGTCAAGACTGATTTGCATATGGCTGGGTCCAAACTGGGGTGGTGTGGTGAGCAAAAGAATGATGGATTAAACCCAGATCCTTGTGACTGGGGGTGAATGTTTGCATTGTCCAGCATTCCGTCCATCAATTGTTTCTTTTGCATATGTCGCCCTAAGTGGGAAGGGTATGCCCAGACGTGGGTCCCGTGCTCACTACACCACTGATTCAAGCTAGCCTGGCTGAAGAAGGGTGATGCCCTGAAACCGGTCCCAGGATGCTTGTTTCCGGTCCAGGGAGGACCTAGCTTGGCAGTTCGGGCTGGACTGTTCCCACAAGGAACAGGGTCAAGACTGATTTGAATATGGCTGGGTCCAAACTGGGGTGGTGTGGTGAGCAAAAGAATGATGGATTAAACCCAGATCCTTGTGACTGGGGGTGAATGTTTGCATTGTCCAGCATTCCGTCCATCAATTGTTTCTTTTGCATATGTCGCCCTAAGTGGGAAGGGTATGCCCAGACATGGGTCCCGTGCTCACTACACCACTGGATTCAAGCTAGCCTGGCTGATGAAGGGTGATGCCCTGAAACCGGGCCCAGGATGCTTGTTTCCGGTCCAGGGAGGACCTAGCTTGACAGTTCGGGCTGGACTGTTCCCACAAGGAACAGGGTCAAGACTGATTTGCATATGGCTGGGTCCAAACTGGGGTGGTGTGGTGAGCAAAAGAATGATGGATTAAACCCAGATCCTTGTGACTGGGGGTGAATGTTTGCATTGTCCAGCATTCCGTCCATCAATTGTTTCTTTTGCATATGTCGCCCTAAGTGGGAAGGGTATGCCCAGACGTGGGTCCCGTGCTCACTACACCACTGGATTCAAGCTAGCCTGGCTGATGAAGGGTGATGCCCTGAAACCGGTCCCAGGATGCTTGTTTCGGTCCAGGGAGGACCTAGCTTGGCAGATCGAGCTGGACTGTTCCCACAAGGAACAGGGTCAAGACTGATTTGCATATGGCTGGGTCCAAACTGGGGTGGTGTGGTGAGCAAAAGAATGATGGATTAAACCCAGATCCTTGTGACTGGGGGTGAATGTTTGCATTGTCCAGCATTCCGTCCATCAATTGTTTCTTTTGCATATGTCGCCCTAAGTGGGAAGGGTATGCCCAGACGTGGGTCCCGTGCTCACTACACCACTGGATTCAAGCTAGCCTGGCTGATGAAGGGTGATGCCCTGAAACCGGTCCCAGGATGCTTGTTTCCGGTCCAGGGAGGACCTAGCTTGGCAGTTCGGGCTGGACTGTTCCCACAAGGAACAGGGTCAAGACTGATTTGCATATGGCTGGGTCCAAACTGGGGTGGTGTGGTGAGCAAAAGAATGATGGATTAAACCCAGATCCTTGTGACTTGGGGTGAATGTTTGCATTGTCCAGCATTCCGTCCATCAATTGTTTCTTTTGCATATGTCGCCCTAAGTGGGAAGGGTATGCCCAGACGTGGGTCCCGTGCTCACTACACCACTGGATTCAAGCTAGCCTGGCTGAAGAAGGGTGATGCCCTGAAACCGGTCCCAGGATGCTTGTTTCCGGTCCAGGGAGGACCTAGCTTGGCAGTTCGGGCTGGACTGTTCCCACAAGGAACAGGGTCAAGACTGATTTGCATATGGCTGGGTCCAAACTGGGGTGGTGTGGTGAGCAAAGAATGATGGATTAAACCCAGATCCTTGTGACTGGGGGTGAATGTTTGCATAGTCCAGCATTCCGTCCATCAATTGTTTCTTTTGCATATGTCGCCCTAAGTGGGAAGGGTATGCCCAGACGTGGGTCCCGTGCTCACTACACCACTGGATTCAAGCTAGCCTGGCTGATGAAGGGTGATGCCCTGAAACCGGTCCCAGGATGCTTGTTTCCGGTCCAGGGAGGACCTAGCTTGGCAGTTCGGGCTGGACTGTTCCCACAAGGAACAGGGTCAAGACTGATTTGCATATGGCTGGGTCCAAACTGGGGTGGTGTGGTGAGCAAAAGAATGATGGATTAAACCCAGATCCTTGTGACTGGGGGTGAATGTTTGCATTGTCCAGCATTCCGTCCATCAATTGTTTCTTTTGCATATGTTGCCCTAAGTGGGAAGAGTATGCCCAGACGTGGGTCCCGTGCTCACTACACCACTGGATTCAAGCTAGCCTGGCTGATGAAGGGTGATGCCCTGAAACCGGTCCCAGGATGCTTCTTTCCGGTCCAGGGAGGACCTAGCTTGGCAGTTCGGGCTGGACTGTTCCCACAAGGAACAGGGTCAAGACTGATTTGCATATGGCTGGGTCCAAACTGGGGTGGTGTGGTGAGCAAAAGAATGATGGATTAAACCCAGATCCTTGTGACTGGGGGTGAATGTTTGCATTGTCCAACATTCCGTCCATCAATTGTTTCTTTTGCATGTCGCCCTAAGTGGGAACGGTATGCCCAGACGTGGGTCCCATGCTCACTACAGCACTGGATTCAAGCTAGCCTGGCTGATGAAGGGTGATGCCCTGAAACCGGTCCCAGGATGCTTGTTTCCGGTCCAGGAAGGACCTAGCTTGGCAGTTCGGGCTGGACTGTTCCCACAAGGAACAGGGTCAAGACTGATTTGCATATGGCTGGGTCCAAACTGGGGTGGTGTGGTGAGCAAAAGAATGATGGATTAGACCCAGATCCTTGTGACTGGGGGTGAATGTTTGCATTGTCCAGCATTCCGTCCATCAATTGTTTCTTTTGCATATGTCGCCCTAAGTGGGAAGGGTATGCCCAGACGTGGGTCCCGTGCTCACTACACCACTGGATTCAAGCTAGCCTGGCTGATGAAGGGTGATGCCCTGAAACCGGTCCCAGGATGCTTGTTTCCGGTCCAGGGAGGACCTAGCTTGGCAGTTCGGGCTGGACTGTTCCCACAAGGAACAGGGTCAAGACTGATTTGCATATGGCTGGGTCCAAACTGGGGTGGTGTGGTGAGCAAAGAATGATGGATTAAACCCAGATCCTTGTGACTTGGGGTGAATGTTTGCATTGTCCAGCATTCCGTCCATCAATTGTTTCTTTTGCATATGTCGCCCTAAGTGGGAAGGGTATGCCCAGACGTGGGTCCCGTGCTCACTACACCACTGGATTCAAGCTAGCCTGGCTGAAGAAGGGTGATGCCCTGAAACCGGTCCCAGGATGCTTGTTTCCGGTCCAGGAGGACCTAGCTTGGCAGTTCGGGCTGGACTGTTCCCACAAGGAACAGGGTCAAGACTGATTTGCATATGGCTGGGTCCAAACTGGGGTGGTGTGGTGAGCAAAAGAATGATGGATTAAACCCAGATCCATGTGACTGGGGGTGAATGTTTGCATTGTCCAGCATTCCGTCCATCAATTGTTTCTTTTGCATATGTCGCCCTAAGTGGGAAGGGTATGCCCAGACGTGGGTCCCGTGCTCACTACACCACTGGATTCAAGCTAGCCTGGCTGATGAAGGGTGATGCCCTGAAACCGGTCCCAGGATGCTTGTTTCCGGTCCAGGGAGGACCTAGCTTTGCAGTTCAGGCTGGACTGTTCCCACAATGAACAGGGTCAAGACTGATTTGCATATGGCTGGGTCCAAACTGGGGTGGTGTGGTGAGCAAAAGAATGATGGATTAAACCCAGATCCTTGTGACTGGGGGTGAATGTTTGCATTGTCCAGCATTCCGTCCATCAATTGCTTCTTTTGCATATGTCGCCCTAAGTGGGAAGGGTATGCCCAGACGTGGATCCCGTGCTCACTACACCACTGGATTCAAGCTAGCCTGGCTGATGAAGGGTGATGCCCTGAAACCGGTCCCAGGATGCTTGTTTCCGGTCCAGGGAGGCCCTAGCTTAGCCGTTCGGGCTGGACTGTTCTCACAAGGAACAGGGTCAAGACTGATTTGCATATGGCTGGGTCCAAACTGGGGAGGTGTGGTGAGCAAAAGAATGATGGATTGAACCCAGATCCTTGTGACTGGGGGTGAATGTTTGCATTGTCCAGCATTCCGTCCATCAATTGTTTCTTTTGCATATGCCGCTTACCTATAAAGCAGCTCAGAATACTCAATGCAAGAATACTGAGTTAGGTTATAAATGCACATCGCAGGATAATGTTTTCAAATGCTCATTTTTAAACGCCAGGTTGTTAATTAAACATAAAATTGAGCTTGTAGATTTTGTAGATACTTATGGGGTTGGCATAATTTTCATCACTGAAACATGGGCAGACAAGACATCTGGCCCAGAACTGGTCCAAGCAATACCACCGGGCTACACAATGGTACAAGTAGATAAGCAAAAAAGAGAGGGGGAGGGCTGGCTATTGTTTCCCATGATCAGTTTGTCACAAGGTACTTACCAGGCTCAGATAGTGTAATATGTGAAAATGTCTCCTTTCAAATTGAAACAGCAAAACATTACTCATTCAGAGGGATGCTACTCTACCGTCCCCTAGGACCTAGAACACCTTTTCTATCAAATTTTAGCTCACTGATAGAGCACAGTACTAAAATGTCAGATTTCTCAGTGCTGGGTAACTTTAACTTCCTTCTAGAGAATATGGAGGATAATGATACTACCCTTTTAGCAGAAACCATGAGACGTTTAGGGTTGCATCAAAGAGTTGAGGCAGCCACACACTCTGCAGGACATACTCTGGATGGGATATTCTCCACCAGCCCTTATCTAAAGATAACGGATGTCTTACCTTTGATGTGGTTAGTTCATAAAGCAGCAATGTTTCCCATCACTGTACCACAGCCACAAACAAAGTCAATCCAAAATCCTCAAGCTCTAAAGCGTAGGGCATGGCAAAAGATTAGTGCCTCAGATCTTGCTTTAACCTTATCAGAAACCTTACCAGAAGCTAACTGTAGTGTCTTGGTTCTCTGCTAGAATGTAGCTTCCTGTTCCTAGGTGACCATACCTGGAATGTGGAACCTGGGGGTTGCCTAGGCAGGTTGGCAACTGGTCAGTTGACAGTTGCGAGGCTTGGATGCTGGTTGGGGTCTCTGTTGGCTGTAACCTAATAAAGCCTACTTCAAGCCTACCCTGGACTCCTGACTTCTTCTTCATGCTGTCACCCTGATGCTACATTTGGCGACAACCGTAAGTTAGAGGAAACCCACACGTCCAGCGGAGACCCCAACACATCAAGATTACCTTCTCTACTGAAGCTGCTGTCTGGAGGTCATGACGCTGTGGTGACTACTGGCAGACGGTCTCCTGGGAAGTTCTGGCTGCTTTTTTCCCTTCATCTGGGTCGAAATTTGGGGACCAAGCACTCTACACTTGGTGTTCCTCCACGCAACGCCCCGTGCGTGAGAGCAGCGGTCACGAGAAGCAGTTGGTCGTGTCTCGAGGCAAGCTGAGGCGTCGCGTGAAGGCATTTGGGTTGCCTGGACATGGAGGATCACGTTCGTCACAAGCCGAGAGACGTGTGCAGCTTTGTGAGTACAGTTGTCTGCATTTAGAGTATGCCAGCGTGAAGCGCTGCGTCCACGTCAGACATATCTGTGGCCATATTGGATCGAGCCGGGCACTCCGTCCACGTCAGACGCACCAACGGCCATCTTGGATCGGGCCGTGTGTATTTTATCTGGTGCGCTGATGCACACAGCCTAGTGGCATTATTTGTGTCATTCCTGTGACGCGCTGATGCGCATAGCGTCTAGCATCTAGCAGCACAATCCTTCTGTTACACGCTGACATGCACAGCCTATCACTCCCGCATTACACTGCTGGAGCTGACACGCACGATTGATCCTGTGCCACTGTGCTAGCAGTCAACTGTACTACCATCACGCAGGCCGTTTAGTGACTCGCTGATGCACACAGCTTTTGCTATGTGTATTATATGCCCTGTACAGTGCTAAGCTTGTTCTTTATTACGCTTATGCGCACAGCCTTTGCATTAACCGCGTGAGCAGCGCAAAGGCCTTTTGTGACACGCTGATGCGCTCAGCCAATACTGTATTGCAGCTTTTACTTTCCTTTCTCTTGTGTGTATCACGGTGATGTGCACAACTTATACATGATTTCTGTTTTGCTACTTTAAAGCTGTTGTAGTTCCTTTTGCTGTGAGCTAACTGTGCGTGCAGTGCAGAAGCTGTTTGGAACACGCTGATGCACACAGCTTTGCCTGGTACACGTCTAGTAGCATATAGGTTTTATTCCTGAGCAGTGCTGATGCGCACAACCTTTCCTGATCTGTGGACAGCCTCTTGTGTTATCGTCTCACATTACTCAAATAGGTGTTGGCAGCAGTGTTTTAGTAGGGACAAGATCATAAGTTGTAGCAATGCAGAATGTTCCTGCTGCTCCACCCTTCTTTCTGTCTTCACCTGGGGACCGATTCTTCCCTGGGTGAAGTGGAAAAAGGTGTTCACCCATTATGCTCGGGTATGCAGGACATCTCTTAGTACTGAAAGGAAAACATCATTATTAATGTACTGTTTAGATTTGGAGGGACAAGAAGTATTTGAACATCTTCCTGAACTTTCAGATAGTGATTCTTCAAGTCTAAATGAGTTTGAGATCTGTATAAAAAAAATTGGACCTACACTATTTATCAAAGGTGAGCACAGTTCTTGAAAGGTATCACTTCTGCAGAAGGATGCAAAGGCAAGAGGAATCAGTGGAACACTACATCACTGAGTTGCGTAAGCTGGCCTCAACGTGCAATTTTGGGGCATCATCAGAGAAGCGACTCAGAGATTAGCTGATATTGGGTTGTAGTATTGATAAAGCCAGGGGCAGTTTATGGCAGAAGGATGATCCCTCTTTGCATGAGGTGCTCACTATTGAAAAGACTCATGAACATTCTAAGGTCTGTTTGGAAACAATTTGTAAGAACGCTCCTCTAGATAGAAGTGAGAGTAGTGTTATGAAGGTGGAAAAAGATAAAGTTGTCAGGAACAAAACCTCCACTAAGGCAGAAAACAAACCTGTTAGCTCAAAGAACTTCCAGGGTAAATGTTTCAAATGTGGAAACTCTGGCCACATGGCGAACTTTAAGGACTGTCCAGGTTGGAAGGTTACTTGCAGCGCATGTGGCCGCAAGGGTCATTTTGCAAGATGTTGCAGGTCCAGTAGGGATCAGAAAAAGGTCAGAGAAATGGACCTGTATTATGAAGAGGTAGAATAGGCCAACATCTGTCAGATCAAAGGGTCTGGTGTCGAGGGTCCCATAGAAGTGGTACTGGTTAATGATGCACCGGTAAAAATGCTTTTTAACTCTGGTGCCAAGGTAACATTAATTACCAAGTTTTTCTTCTATCAGTATCTGGTAAAGAAAGCCTGATATAAAGCCAAGGGGGTATGGGGGTGAAATTATTGACCTCCTAGGTTACTTTTGGGGCACAGTCGACTTTAAAGAGAGGATCATCCAGTGGAAAGTGTATGTTTCCATGAAGGGTGATTCTCTGATAAGCTGGTTCCACCAACGTGATTTGCATGTATTCTTGGATCCCAATGAGAGCCCCTCAGTGTGTTTAAAGGAGATTCCATCCGTCAGCCAGGTGGGTAAGGAGTGGAAAGCCTGGGTCAAGGAATTTCCAGAAGTGTTTGATAGCAAGTTGGGGTGTCTCAGAAACTACATGCATTACATCAAGATCAGACCTGGTTTGGTTCCCAAGGTAGCTAGAGTTCGGGGCGTCCCGCTTATGGTGAAGGAAAGTATGAGAGTTGTGTTGGACAAATTGATCGCCAATGGCATTATACAGGAGGTTGAGACCACGAATGTTATGGCCCGCAAGGCCAATGGGGAGGCCAGGCTCTGTGTGGACTTAAGAGAACTCAACAAGGTGGTGGTAGTGGATCACTACCCCTTGCCCAACATCAGTGAAATGTTGTGTTCTCTTGGGGGGGGGGCGAAGCATTTTTCATCCCTGGACTTGACTTCAGCCTATCATCAGGTCAAATTACACTCCACTTCTCAAGAACTCACTGCCTTTGTTACACCGTTTGGCACCTTCAAGTTCTTGAGGATGCCATTCGGTCTAATCTCTGCTGCCTCAGTGTTTCAGAGGGTCATGGAACGCATATTGAAGGGAGTTGATGGTGTCAAGGTATACCAGGATGATGTTCTGGTGTTTGGGGTAGATTCTGAAGAGCATGATGGGAGATTGAGAATGGTCTTGAGAAAGCTGTGTGATGCTGGCTTAACCCTGCGAGCGGACAAGTGCAAGTTTAATGTGGCAGGGATCGAGTACTTGGGACACTTGGTGTTGGCGAGTGGCATTAGGCCCAAGGCTGCTTTGGTCAACACCATTTGCAAGCTTAGGGTTCCCCAGAACAAGGATGAACTTGTGAAGTTCTTGGGGATGACAGACTTTTATCACAAGTTTGTACTGAACTTTGCTGGCGTGACTGGTCATTTAAGAGATCTTCTTAAGAAGGGTTGTGAGTTTGTGTGGTCAAAAGCTTGTGATGAGGAATTTCAGAACCTGAAAAGGTGTTTGAGCAAGGCGTAGGATCTGGGCAGCTTTGACTCGAAGAAGGAATCTTATTTGATGACAGATGCCAGCTCTAAGGGATTAGGTGTAGTGCTGCTTCAGAAGTCCGAGGGTGTAGAGAAAGCTATTTTGTTTTTGTCTAGACCCTTGAGGGGTGCAGAGTGTAATTATTCTGTTGTGGAGAGGGAGGCCCTGGCCATCTTTAGTCCATCCGTAAGTTGCAAAAGTTCCTTTGGGGTAGCAAGTTTAAGGTCTTGACGGATTATAAACCATTAAAAGAAGTTTTCACTAAAAAAGGAATTGATTTTGTTTCCCACCACATACAAAAGTGGGTGGTGGCTTTACAGGAGTTTAATTTTGTTGTCTCCTACTTGCCTGGGGACAGTAACATTCTGGCCGACTGTTTGTCTAGGCTGGGTGATGTGCATGATGAGGTGTCTGAAGAGGGTGATTGATTTGGTGGAGAAGAGTTTGAGGAGGATGTCGACGTATTAGTATCTGATTAGTGATGGTATAGTTTCTGAAGGTGAATGGAGAGAGCTATTAGCCAAGGTTGATGTTTTTCAAAAGGTGGTGGCAATGATTTTGGAAGGGTAGTGTGAGAAGAAGGATTGTAGTCAGGATTTGAAGGGCTTTTGGCAAGTTAAAAGTGAACTAGCGGTTGTTGATGGTCTCCTCTTGAAGGGCAACAAATTGGTTCCCCCTCATGTTTTATGGGAACGGTTATTAAAGTATGGCCATGCCAGTCATATGGGGATTGTCAAATCTAAAGAGAGAATTAGAGAAGCATATTGGTTGCCGGCCATGGATGTCTGGGTTGAGAGGGAGGTTAGGAATTGTGCAGAGTGTTCGTGCAGCTATAAAGTTTTAAAATGTAGAACGCAACACATGGTTCTGAGGGAACAGTCCAAGGAGCCTTGGTTGAATATTGCCATCATTATTTTGGGGCCTGTGAAACTGAGAACTCGTGATAAGTATGTCCTGGTCTGCATGGATATGTACTCACGGTGGCCAGAAATCAAGGTGTTGAGCTCTGTCAAGTCTTCGGTGGTCATTGAGTTCTTGGATGATCTCTTCGAGAGGGAGGGTTTTCCGCTGTCCTTACTTTCAGACACTGGTGTACAATTTACCTCAGGGGTAGTTGAAGAATTCTTGTCTAGCAGAGGGATCAAACACAAGAAGGCAGCTCTTTACCATCCAGAAAGTAATGGTGTGGTTGAGAGGTTCGTGAAGGTGTTGAAGGAGACCCTGCAACAGGCCGTTGCGACGGGAGCAGATAGGGACGTGGCCATGAGAAAAAGTGAGGGAATACAGGTTTACCCCGCATTCCTCTACAGGGTTATCTCCTTTTCGTCTGTTCAAGAAAAGGGTTGCGAACACGGAAGTCTGTCCTTCGTGGCTCTCTGCCAAGAGATCGTTGGTTGACTGTGATGTTGGTCGTGCAGAAGGTTGGAGAGAAAGAGAGACAGTGGTCATGGAGAAGAGGAAGAGATGGTTTGATGAGAGAAGAGCCGTGAAGAAAACAGTGGTGTCTGTGGGTGATTGGGTAAAGATCAGATCTCCTCGCTTGTGTAAAGGGAACTCGAAGTTCCACAAACCATTTAAGGTGATTAAGTTTTTCAAGAATGCCATCAAAACTAGTGACCACAGGGTGTGGAACTAAAACAGAGTGGTCAGATGTCAACCTACTGATGTGATTGTACTTTCAGATGCCGCTTCACAAGAGGAGGTCTTCAGACCTCGCAGGGTGGTTAGGCGTCCTGTTAGATTGCACGATTATGTTTAATAAGCTATGTCCTTCCTGCAGTGCAGTGCCTTTTGGTCTTCTCTTATCTTATTTTCTCTATGTTGTTTTTGGTTTGTTTGTTATCATTGAGGGGGAGGTGCTGTAGTGTCTTGGTTCTCTGCTAAAATGTAGCTCCCTGTTCCTAGGTGACCATACCTGGAATGTGGAACCTGGGGGTTGCCTAGGAAGATTGGCATCTGGTCAGTTGACAGTTGGGAGGTTTGGATGCTGGATGGGGTCTCTGTTGGCTGTAACATAATAAAGCCTACTTCAAGCCTACCCTGGACTCCTGACTTCTTCTTAATGCTGACACCCTGATGCTACACTAACCTCGATTTTACGCAAGATCCAGAGACAACTACACTGAGGCATACAACCTGGATTAACAAAGCAATGGATACCCTTGCACCGAAAGAGTTTTTATTAATCGTCGTAAAACCCCATCAGAACGATAGTTTTCTCAGTGCGTAAGAACTCAGAAACAATTTTGCAGGAAATTGGAGCGAGTTTGGAGATCTAAATACGAGTCTCATGATAGAGAGGCCTATAAAACGTTGATAGCAGAATACAAAAAATTGATATTAAAAGAAAAAACTAAATACTTGACAGATGAGATTCTTCAATCCGAATATTCATCAAAGGAACTTTTTGGCAAAGTAAAAAAATGATCAAAAATGTTTGCATCCAATAATAGCAACTGCGATCAAATTCTATGCAACAATCTTGCAAATGTTTTCCAGAAAAAGGTCAAAGAAGTCCTCACATTAAATAATCAAGGGCGTTTAAGCCCCTGCTGAACAAATCACAACTTCCAAAAACCATCTTTGAAAGGTTTGGTTTGTTAAATGATGAATAAGTTCTAAAATTAATTGATTCTATTAAATCAGGTTCCCCACTTGATCCATGCCCCCAAAAATTGTCCATTTGGCTCCTGGGATCCTTGGCACTCAGCTGACCAAGATCTTCAATGAAGTTATTAATACGGGTTACATTCCCTCTGAATGGAAGATTGTCTCAATCCTTCCTTTGTTAAAAAAGAATGACTTCGACCCCCAGGAACCGAGCAGTTGCAGGCCTATCTCTAGACTGCCTTTTCCGGCTATGTTTCTAGAGAAGGCCTTGAACATGGAACTCATGTCATTTATTGACAATAATAATCTTTTGGATTGCACCCAATATGGCTTTAGAAAGGCACACAGTACAGAGACAGCATTGCTAGCCGCATCGGAAGAACTTAGGTTCATTCTACACGGTGGAGGTCAAGCCGCATTGATATTGTTAGATCTTTTGGCGGCCTTTGACACTGTCAACCATACCATCTTAATTGACTGATTAGCTGAGCTAGGAATAGGAGTCCCAGCACTTAAGCTGCTAACAGCATTTTTAACAGATAGAACGAATCTTGTGGCAATGGGTGATTTAATCTCTAAACAATTTTGTCTTCCATGTGGGGCACCCCATGGCTCCTCGTTGAGCCACACTCTTTTTTTATCTTTATGTCACCCCTCTGGCCAAACTTATAAAAGTGATGGGTTTCTCAGTGGTGTCTGATGCCGATGACACCCAAATTGTGGTATCAATATCCAACAACCATGAAAAGGCTGCACATATGTTCATGCATGTCCCAGATAGAACAATGGATGAGATCAGACTGCTTAAAGCTTAATGCAGGAAAGACTGAGGTCCTTCTTTTTGGTAAAGACAGGTCCTTCTGGTCACCAAGTTGGTGGCCACAAGACATGGGAGCCCCACCTACACCAGTACGGAAAGGAAGAAATCTAGGAATTCTCTTCGATCATAAACTTCACTACGAAGATCAGGTGCCTCATCAGTGTTCCTTACTTTGAAAATAATCAGAAAGATGTGTCCCTACATTCCTTTGGACCTTCAAAAAACAGTGGTCTCCACCTTAGTTTTAGCTAAAATAATTTATGGAAATGCCCTTTTTATCGGCATTCGAAAAAAATCCCTTCTAAAACTACAGATACTACAGAATGCCTCTGCTCCGGCTTCTAGAAGGGATTCCAAAATATCAATCAGCATCACAGGTCTTGATCAAATTACATTGGCTCCCGGGAGCAAGAACATTGGAATGTAAAGCTCTCTGTATTGCATTTAAGGCACTGCACAATGTTGGACCTCATTACCTTAATTCGAAATGTGTCTGGTATACTCCTCAGAGGATGCTTAGAGCCTTAGATGCAAGGCTCTTAATATTACCGAAGGTTAAACGTACCACATGGGGAGGTAGGAGTTTTGTCCTGAGGACCGCTAAGCTATGGAACGCCCTTCCTGTCAACCTAAGGAAATGCCCAGATTTCCTATCATTTTGGAAATCAATAAAGACCTGGCTCTTTAATTGATAAAGAGTTATCATATTTCTGCATCTTTTTCTCCTCTGATTAGTACGGCAGCAGCGGCAAGACGCCTCAGGGCATTTGAGCACTATATAAAATTATAAATCAAATCAATCAAATATGGTTTTACTATAGTACAAACCAAGTTAAAAGTCAGTAGAGCTCCATACAGGGATAATTGGACATCACAGGAGTAAACATCTCACAGGTCATGCTGTTGGCTTGTTCATGTGTTATTCCACCCCAGAGGGAGTGCTATCACTGCAGTGCATGAGGGACCATTAAACATCTCAAAACTACAATGAACCATCACCCTTTGTCAGATTCAGTCCTTTATCATACATCGCTGCCAGCCAATGCCATCACACTATCACCCAATGCTATCACGATACCAGACCATCATCACAATACAACCACCTCAACACTACTGTACTAGGAACCACTCCTACTTCCAAAGCCAACAAAGCCCTCCCACCAATGCCCACCATATCTTATCCCTTCAAAATAAAATTCCTAGCAGCACACTACCACCCAGCACCCTGACACTGCCACACACCGCCACTGTATTACCCTTACAAGGCTTAAACTATCACCTGAAAGTAAGTATTACTCTACCCTGCAAGTATGCTACTACTTCACGGTACCACACATCCACCCCAGAACCACACTGACCATACAACACTGCACTACTATCTCATATTACTGAACTACCAGTGCACACATCCATATACATGTCAGTACTCCGTGCCACCATACAAATCTCAACAAAACCAAACTCCCACACACCATTCCCCCACTTTACAAACTCATAGCCACAATCACAACCCAACTACATAATTAGCAGCCACACCTCAAACTTAGCTCACAGAGCTACAAGTTCGCCCAGCAGTACCTCACTTTATCACTGCTCTGAGGCCCACCCCTGTAACACCACATAAAAGAATCACAGTAAAAAAACTACCATCAACACACTGCCAAACCATTCCAATGTGCTACTATCACCCCCACCAAGGCACTACCACCTTTAGGCACTTACAAACTGCACTATCACCTTGTACCACTGTATTACCAAGTCATAGCACCCAATTACCCCTACCATTGCTGTAATACCCCTAAAACCACACTACAGACGTTCCAACTCACATGGTGCCACTGTGTATCACTCGATATCGGCTCCTATCACACGGTCATCCTGTGAGGAGCCAATATCAAACACTGTCCAAACAATTAGCTGGAAACCCCTGCAGAGAGTAGCTTTCCAGCAAATTGTTTGGAGGTTCTGCTCAGCCGCTGTCCATTACGAGGTGTGAAACATCCGCAGGACATCGGCAGCAGCCTCAGAACCTTTGTTTTTGGTTTAGACAGGGGCAGAAAGGGGGTGTTCAATGGAGGGGGTCAGGGCTTTGAGGCAGTGAATTGAAAGGTATTTCGGGCTGTGGTCGGCACTAAACCCCGCCCCCTTCATGGCACCACCCGCCTTACTGTGAAAAGGTTTCACAAGTTGGCAGGTCTGACACAATAAGCATCAAACTGTACTATAAGCTCAAGCTAACTATGGAGAGCAGTCAAGATAGGGCAGTGACAAAACACAGAAACACCACAATAACACATCACAAAAATATATAAGACAACCCCCACTACACAATCACAAACACAGTTCAACACTACAAACAAAATCAAAAACTAACATAAGAAAAAATAGAACACAGTGACACGAGCACAGAAAACACAAAACAAGAACACACCACAAAATACAAAATAAAAACACTAACATACTATCACAACATACCACAACATAGTGACACAACACAAGTACTCACAACACAATAACAGAAAACAACACAACCACAATAACAAGGCCATACAAAAAGACAACAGCTAAGCAACAAACACATCACAACAACACACACAACCACAATAACAGCACAGCACCACTCACAACACCAGACAAAAATATATAATAACCATATAATAACACTTCACTGAAGCAATGCACTAATAACACACAATCACCTGAACAACAATACAACAACACCAAGACAACAAAAGCAACAGACAGGTCAACAAATTCTTTGGCAAAACACCTTACTATGAAAACGACACAAAAGCACAACAATGATAAGACAAGAGCCACACAACACACAAAAATAACAGAAAACATTACAGACAAAAAAACATATTTGTTCTCTCAGAATGAGGAACCCCTTCCCAAAATTACAATTTCAATGCATTACTCTACTTCCCCTTTTCACAGAAACACAATAGTCCAGTTTGATTTCTTTTGCAATTCACAACAAAAATACTTAACCAACCTGTGTTTCCAGGCAAAACCCCCTTTCTCGGGACACATTTTGTCAATTTGTGATCCAGCACTTCATGTGAAATCAAATTAATTTTTTATTCTAAATTTGCATACAATCAAACCAGAAAGCATCACTTTTAAAACACAAGTCATCATCTCCATTGGGCAACCCTCAGCAGACAATCATGGATACAATCATGAGACAACAGTGGGGAATAGCTACAAAACTAGCTAAAGAAACCTCAAGGTGATAACTCCAGGCAACAGTCGAAAGGTCTTGCATTAAACAAAACCTGGGAATATCCATAATAACAACATATACCTTTGGCCCATTTAGTTCTGCAATGCAAAGTCGGCGGCAAAAGAAATCCAATTCCGTTGAGTGTTTCTGTGAAAAAGGAAAAGTAGAGTAATACAGTGAAATGGTATTTTTTGGTAGGAATACCTTCTTCTGAGAGAAGATTAGTATTGATACCGCCCCTGGGTCGGGATTTGAGGGACTGGCATAAGGCTATTAATCCCTGAACCCTGAATTCTCTTTAAAAAACCATGTTCTGTTGTGTTAGTTTGGGTTGTGCATTGGGTTAGGGTTTTCAATTGAAATGCATTATACATTTTCAACAGACATTGTTAAGCCTGCAACCTAAGAGTGGTCCCCCGCTGCCTTAGGACTCTATGCACTTTACAATTGGTAACCAGTGCTAACGTGCTTGTGCTCAATCCCTAAAACATGGTAAAATTGGCTTGCACCTGATTGGTATATTTAATTTACTGTAAGTTTCTAGTAAAGTGGTATACCATATACCCAGGGCCAGTAAATTAAATGCTACTAGTGGGCCTGCAACGCTTATTGTTCCACCAACTTACGTAGCCCCTTAAACATGTCTCAGGCATGCCATTTGCAGTCTCAGTGCAGTTTAAACTGTCAGTTCAACTTGGCAAAATAAGCCTTTTGCCAAGTCTTGAACTCCCTTTTTAGGTCTCGCCTGGCGAAAGCAGCGCATGCGCTGCTCTCGCTATTGCGAGTACCTTTTGGAATCAATTCAGCCGAGGGCTTTCATGCACGCGTCTGCATGGACAAACATGGCTGCTCTCGCCATTTGTCCATAGCAAACAGCATGCGCGTGTCCGTACGGTCAGTGGACAGTCCGACGCCATCTTGCGAAGCTTTCACTGTCATGGCAATGAAAATGCCGCTTCGCGTATGGAGCTTGCCGTGTATGGGTGGACAAAATGTGCACTCGCGCGTGCATGGCGGTGTGCTTTCGCTTTCCCTCCCCCCCCGTCGGGCCCCTCCTTCTTCCATTGTGTGCGTGCTTTCGCTTGGCGGCGTGCATGCATGCACCGGCAGTTCATGCGTCCCTGGGCACTGATGCCCACCACCGCACGGGGTAGCCCGTCTCTCGCCGCCGGGGTCGCAGCTAAGCAAAATTACCAGGTATCTTTTTTCACCATGGGCCTACAATATTAATCTCTATACTATAATATTAAGCATATTTGCATAGATATATGTATATAAAAAGATAGCTGTTGTCTATATTTTCTATTAGAAAATACAATTCCACGTCACTTGTTGTGAGGAAAGTTTGTGGAATATTACCAACTTCAAATTCTGTCTCATTTTTTTCAAATCTTTAATCAACTCGCATTTCCTAAAGCATTCTCGTTGCCCTGAAAGCAGAACTGTTTGATACTCTAGCTACCCCTTCAGCTCGTCCTTCTTTTGTTGTTATCATCGTGGTTCTAGTGATTGGCTCGGTAACAGTGAGCTTTTCTGCAGCACTGCGAATGGGGGGCGCCACCTCCTGTAGTCGCAGATGCCTGCATCTTTTCCCAGTCCTGAATTTCAAAAAGAAGACCCTGCTGATGAAGTTCGCTTCCAAGACCAAGTAATCATTGTTCTGCTTGTCCCATCTCTGCTGCTACCTCTTTTTAGTATCCTTCGCTGCCTACCTTTCACTTTCGTATTTTGTATGTTTTTCCAACTTAACGAGCCTTCCAAACCGAGATGACTATCCTAATTTGTGTCACTTGCCCACATTTTCAGAGCTCCCCAGGTTTCCCTCAGCCAAACCCCTGTTTTTGTTGTGCATTTTGGGACGGGTTGTAGTATTTCTCTCATTTTAAACAAGCATTAAAAATCCAATAGGTCTCGCCTTTCATTAAGTTAAAGCCATTTGCTTTGCTATACAATACCATTAGTAAAGCAAATGGCTTTAACTTAATCAAAGGCGAGACCTATTGCATTTTCAATGCTTGTTAATACACATTAGCCACCCCTAGGGTAGGCTCTACACAGCACAAAGGCCAGGGTGTAGTGTAATTAACAAGGTGGACTTCGGAGTTGCTGCAGCTACGTGCTTCTCTGCAGCAGCAAAACCTGTTCATCTGCTCCTCATAGAAGGGATATCCGACCTTGTTGAACTTTCATTGAGTACAGCCTGCAGCCTCGACCCGCTAGAAATCTTCAACTTCCACAAAAGAGATGCGTCCAAACAAAGAAATCTTCATCGCAACCTCGTCCAGGTTCTCCTTGATAATGATGCCTCCTCCTCGGACACCGCCATGCTGGCTTACCCTGCTGAATTTGACATTTGCAGACATTTTTCTTCAAAGTTTCTTACGTCTGAAAGTAAATTGAGACCGGGCCCAATCCTCCTCATGTATCCAAATCACGCTCCATTGTTAGTTTGGGTTGTGCATTGGGTTAGGGTTTTCAATTGAAATGCATTATACATTTTCAACAGACATTGTTAAGCCTGCAACCTAAGAGTGGTCTCCCCGCTGCCTTAGGACTCTATGCGCTTTACAATTGCTAACCAGTGCTAATGTGCTTGTGCTCAATACCTAAAACATGGTAAAATTGGCTTGCACCTGATTGGTTTATTTAATTTACTGTGGGTTTCTAGTAAAGTGGTATACCATATACACAGGGCCAGTAAATTAAATGCTACTAGTGGGCCTGCAACGCTTATTGTTCCACCAACTTACGTAGCCCCTTAAACATGTCTCAGGCCTGCCATTTGCAGTCTCAGTGCAGTTTAAACTGTCAGTTCAACTTGGAAAAATAAGCCTTTTGTCAAGTCTTGAACTCCCTTTTTAATACATATTAGCCACCGCTAGGGTAGGCTCTACACAGCACATAGGCCAGGGTGCAGTGTAATTAACAAGTTGGACTTCGGAGTTGCTGCAGCTACGTGCTTCTTTGCAGCAGCAAAACCTGTTCATCTGCTCCTCATAGAAGGGATATCCGACCTCGTTGAACTTTCATTGACTACAGCCTGCAGCCTCGACCCGCTAGAAATCTTCAACTTCCACAGAAGAGATGCGTCCAAACAAAGAAATCTTCATCGCAACCTCGTCCAGGGTCTCCTTGATAATGATGCCTCCTCCTCGGACACTGCCATGCTGGCTTGCCCTGCTGAATTTTACATTCGCAGAAATTTTTCTTCAAAGTTTCTTACGTTTGAAAGTAAATTGAGACCGAGCCCAATCCTCCTCATTTATCCAAATCACGCTCCATTGCGGCCAGCCATAACTTTTGACTTCATGGTCCCATGCGACTAAATGCCCGCAGATGGCGCTGTGATTTTTTAGGCAGTAGATTTCACACAAAAAACAATTTCATAACTCCGGTTCTATTGATTGGATTTATGTAGTTTTAGTGTCAGATATTTTTACATTCCTATACTATTTTTCTAAATTAGTGTAGGATTTTTCTTGTGTAGTATTGTCACTTTATTACTGTTTGATCGCTGCATAAATACTTTACACGTTGCCTCTAAGTTTAGCCTGATTGATTTTGTCCCAAGCTACCAGAGGGTTAAGCACAGGCTAATTTAGTGACTTTTGTGGTTCATCCTGACAAGGATTGTGGCTGTTATTAGAGAATGTCTCAACCCCCGCCCACCCCCTCAACTAACAACTCAATTGGAAGGAAGTGCCATCAGACTGAATCCATCTTGAGTGTCTAGGGAGCAGGTGCATTGAACTGTGCCTGTTATAGGAATGTGTTTGCTTGCAGTTTTGTTTCCACTGTGGGTGTGGACAAAGTCTCATTAGTTAGTAAATAGGGTTTGTCTTTTAGTAAGATAGCGAGGTATGAGGAGATGGATTTTGGCAAAGAGAAACGCTGTAACGAGCAAGGAGACGAGTTCCCATGGAGGAGGAGAAGACTGGCCAAGGACGAATAAGTAGCAACTTATCGTGTGAAAGAGAGAGAGTGTGAGGAATTGTGAAGGAAGGTGAACTGCTGCATGGAGCGAGAGTGATGTCAAAGTGTGCTGCGCTGGGATAGGAAGCCTGGTGTACTGCCACGCTGGGATTGGTTGAACACATCATTGGGTGCATCACTACAATTGGTGGTCGCATTGTTACGGAACTTGAAAATATTGAATTTGGATTTGATTTGAAATTGTCGAAATAAAAGATTTGAAAATGAGGTATGATATGAGGAGATGTAGCTGTTTCTATTAAAGTGGGCGGAGAGGCACCACCGGAAGATAGGCCAGCTCATTATATGTCAACAAATGTAGGGCTTCACACCATTGTCTGGCTTAAAAATTGGCATAAGATCAAAGAGAAAGAAGGTGCATTAGCATTTCCATGCTATGGTACATTTAATTTGAGGATAATTAACAATCCGAGAGGAATTCTATTTGCAATGAAATTGTTACCTAGACTGCACAGTTTGAAGCGCTTAATGCATTGGATCAAGCAGCGCATGCAAAACAAAGAGACAACTATCGAGGGAGAATGAAGAATGCGATGCGTGCATACGCATTTGCGAGATGCAATGAACATCAAAGGAGATGGAGGGTAGACATGATTGAGGGAGTGAGATTATACCCTGCCTTACTGAGTTGATGTTGCCACCTTAAAGAAGTCTAACCCATGTAACTATTGCAATAAGTTGGGGCATTGGAAGCACGAGTGTCATTTTAATCCTGCACATCAAGAGCAGAGTGAAGGCTTTAGTCAGCCACAGGGTAATGTTATGCAACCTCAGAATGCGTCCACACTGAGATTTTAAAATTCAGTTGTTCCCCAAAGTCCTGTGATGCAAGTGCCACAACCCTCGATGCCACAGCAAGCTGTGCATAACCCTTGATCTAACTTGAATGCAGACATGAGTGAGAATAAAACATTTGCTAGAATTTTAAATACTATTAAGGACACGGAGGCGAGGATTATTGCTTCTCTTTCTTTACTGTTAAAATCACAGCAGCCAATGAAAACGTTTCAACATAAAAATAAACTACATTACCCATGATGCTCTTGCAACCAATCATGTTCCATCAGACCCTATAAGAGTCATCATCTCCTTCCCATGAGCCTCTTTCTTTGCTCGAATCTTTTAGTCCAAGTGCGAACATTAATTCGAAAATCGAATAGTGTTATCCTCGAACGTGGAAGAACTTTAACCAAGAACTGGGACGTCGTCCAACCTCTTCAACCAGAAGAATGATTATTCGACCTTCTTTTCTGAACCTGGAATAAATGAAACAGAAAAACCCGTAATCTCTGTTGAACAGAATACATATTACATACGGGTGGGTACTTTATTGCAAGAATCATTGAAATACAACCGGGTGGGATAATCCTAGCCTCCGTGTCCTTAAAAGAATTTAAAAATTCTATGTCAGGACCGGAGGCTCCGATTATGCTTTTCCTTCTTAGCATTTATTATATTCAAAAAACCACAGCAGCCAGAAAAGCACCAAGATGACAATTTTCTTTCCAAAACCAGTAAAGAAACAGTCCCAAAACACAGAGAAAAAACGCTTCCAGCTTCAGCCAAGAACTACAGGAGCCATGAGTCCACGGGGCGCAGTCCATCAGGAGTCCTTCCACAGTGTCCATGAAGCTTAGGTAGACACTCCATCTCCACTGCTCCTCCTCTTTCTTCGCTGCTGCGCAGCCAGTTAAGTCGTGTTTTCTTCTTGTCATACTTTCTATTACATTTTTATTGTGTTCAGGCGGCTTGACCGCGATCGATAGCTCATTGCCGCATTGTCTGCCTGTAATTAATGTGCTTATTGTTGTTTTGCTGGTGAATTTGTATTCCAGATCCCCTGCGGCCGCGGAAGCGTTCTCGCTTCTTACGCGGCCGCTGCCTCGGTTGTATTATGCCTTGGAGGCACGCTAGGGGGCTCCTCACGCCTCGTTGCTCCTGCGGCGTGCTCGTCTCAATAAACGAGCAATGCTGCAGGGGTGAAGTCGCTGTGAGCCTTGCCCCGCTGCCACACCTGAACGCCCCGGTTGTGGGGTCCGTATTTCCTCGCAGTTTGTGCTTCACGCCCCGGCGGGGGTCTGTACTGCGGTTCTCCGCGATTCCGCCGCAAGGCGTATTAGACACGTTTGACGCGCTGGGTGGCAGGTTGGGCCCGGTCACAGAGGTGAGGGCCCTGCGCGTCTGAGGTGCGTGTCTCATCTATTGCTGGCTTGTGTCCCGCACAAATCTCACTGCAGTCCTCTGGTCTGTCCATATCACCTTGGTCTTTGCAGGGGCATTTCCATCTTTCTGTATATTTATATATATATATATATATATATCAGTTTTTGTTGGGGGTTTACACCGGCCTGATTGAGTAACAGCATGGAGGATTCCTATGAGGAAGAGGAAGTGCACGAGTGCCTTCCCTTCGGCGACTTTTATGACAGTCGATAATTCGATCTATCGCTGCGTCAATGAAGTCGTGGGCCCCATGGAGCAGCGCCTGTTGGACCGCATTGCCCAGGAATGCGCCAAGCTAGTCCAGGCTCATTTGGCCGCTCCGGTGGCCCCCGCGCCACTTCCTGCGGCTACAGGGGAGGGCCCCCACCTCCTAAGAAAGTTTGTGTGCAGGGCGGGCCCGAGGAGGCGCAGGGGGTTGACAAGGACGCCTTCGAGCGCTTGCGCTCCGCTTTCTTAGCAAGAGGGTCCTCTGCTGCCCCTGCGCCATCGTCGTCCGTTGCGCCTGTGGGATCTTCCCCCACTCTCTCGCCGGTCCCGGATGGGGACTCGCCAGGGGACGCAGATAACGACGACGGGTCCTCGCGGTCGTGGAGACCGGCCAGTTCTTCTGCGGCGTGGCCCCAGGATGCTGCTGGCATGCTGGACCCGGATGAGATCGTTCATCCGCGGCATGGACGCCTGGGGACAAGGTGGCGAAGTTCGTGGCCGGCCGCCTCCGCAAGCCACTCGAAGGAGAGGCGCGGGGCTGTTTGAGGGCCGAGTGCCCCAGGCCCACCTTGGAACATAAGGTTGCGCTCACCCCGGAGTTAGACTCCAAGATGGCCACGTTTTTTGGCCAAGTTTATGAAAGACCCGAGAGAAAGTATAGATCTGTCCTAGCGGTCCTGTCAGGACAAGTTGCTGGATGTCATCGGGCCGCTTACAAAGATATTGGATATGGCTGAAGAAGCCAAGGTGACAGGCTCTGTTATATCCCCGGAGGTGTTGTCTAACTGGGGTCGTCTTCGTCTGCGAATTGCGCAGTTTCTACGGAGCGCCGTCGCTCCCTGCTGATCAAGCTGGACCCAAGCTTGGCGATTTGGCTTCTGCGGAGGCGGGAGCTGTGGCGGAGGGGGGCCTCTTTGGTGACCCCTTCGTTAAAGAGCTCGGTAAATTCGTATCGACATTCACGTCTCTGGATAGGGCCCAGTCAACTATTAAACGGGTCTTCCAGAGTCGTTTTTCCCAGGGGGCCGGGCATGGAAGGGGCCACTCGCCCGGCCGTGGAAGACACCATCAACAAAACCCTAACAGGGGCCAAGGCTCCGGTCGAGGACAGTACAACTCCTCAGCACCATACACGGACTTCTATCCGACTCGTGGACAACGCTTCAGGGGCCGTGGAGGTTTTAAAACCAACACCAGTGGCAATAACAACGGTAAGTGTGCTGCCTGCCGCGCAACTGCGTATTGGCGGTCGCCTCCAAGCCTTTCAAGGGGCTTGGGTGGCTTTAACATCCGACGCGTGGGTCTTGCAGACCGTGCGGGGCTTTCATATCGAATTTTACGATCTCCCACGGCAATACAGCCCGCCGCATCCCATTGTTTTTTCCGTGGCAGATGCGCAGTTGGTCGACGACGAGGTGTCAGACCTGCTTCGCAAAGGGGCGGTTTGTCCCTTAGAACTGCACCCTTATGGTTTCCTCAGCAATCTGTTTCTCGTGGACAAGCCGGATGGCGGGCGCCGGCCTGTGATCACCCTGAAGGAGTTCAATGGGTGGTTGGTCTACCGACACTTCAAGATGGAAGGGATCCATCTTCTCAGGGATGTTCTTTTTCCGAACGATTGGATGGTCCGTTTGGACCTAAAGGATGCTTATCTCGTCGTCCCCATCCATCTGCCTCATCGGCGGTTTCTCCAGTTCCGCTGGCGAGACCAAGTCTTCGAGTTTACTGCCCTTCCGTTCGGACTCGCTTCAGCCCCCTGGTGCCTTACCAAAGTTCTCCATCCAGTGGTGGAGTTCCTGCGGGGTCAAGGCATCCGCCTGATCGTCTACCTCGACAATATGTTGCTCATGGCTCAGTGCCCCTCGATGCTGACCACTCATCTGCAACAGATGATATCTCTCCTACAGGGCCTGGGCTTCGTTATCAACAGTCAGAAGTCCGTCCTTTGCCCGGCCCAGAGGCTGGTCTTTCTCGGTTTCGTCATAGATTCGGTGCAAGCCACCTTAAGTCTGCCGTCCCGCAAGATGGCAAAAATTTGTCACGAGTTGCGGCAGACCATCTCCAAGACTCATACTTCCCTCCGACAGATTGCCCGGCTGTGGGACTTCTCTCGTCATCCATTCAGACAATCTTCCCGGGACCCCTGCATTACAGGGCGATGCAACGTCTGAAAGCACATCATATCCGAAGGGGCCTCTCCTACAATCAATCGGTGCCCCTCTCGGCGGAAGCCAAGGAAGAGATGGCCTGGTGGCTAACACACATGGAAGCCTGGAACGGCCGGGCGATTTTCGGGTCTGTCCCCGACCTGGTCATAGAATCCGACACCAGCAGTGCGGGTTGGGGCGCCCGTTGTGGGGATTTCTCCACAGGCGGCACGTGGTCGTTAGACGAGCAAGCCCTACACATCAATTGTTTAGAGCTCATGGCGGGGTCCTTCGCCGTTCGGTGTTGGACCAGGGACGAGTGAAGTCGTGTGTTCTACTCAAGATGGACACCGTCTTTGGCGGTCCGTTATGTCAATCATCTGGGAGGTACGCGCTCTCGTGCGTTGGCGAATCTAGCGAAGGATTTTTGGGGCTACTGCCTCTCTCAGCACATATCCGTCACGGCGGAGTATTTGCCAGGACAGGCCAACCAGGTGGCAGATTGGCACTCCCGTCATCTGCGGGACTCGAGTCAGTGGAAATGGGACGGGCTGGTGTTCCAATGGCTGGCCAGTCTGTGGGGCCCGTTCTCAGAGGATCTTTTTGCCTCCCGTCTGGATCATCAGACCCCGCGGTTCTTCAGTTGGAGACCAGGTCCGTTGGCGGAGGCAACGGACGCCTTCCTCCAGGACTGGGCACTGGAACAGGAGTTTGCGTTTCCGCCATTCCCGATCATTGTGCGAGCGGCGGCCCAGATCCGTCGGCAGGCGGCGGCCGTCATGATGGTGACGCCGTATTGGAGGTCCCAAGTGTGGTTTCCAGTTCTTCTGGAACTTTCTTGGGATTTTCCAGTCCTGCTTCCCCACTTTACTCATCTCCTCCTGAATCCGAACGGGGAGCACCATCAGCTGATCCCCCAAGGCTCTCTCCGCCTCATGGCATGGCGGCTTTCCGGCGACGTTGGTCGCTCCGAGGCCTTTCGAGATCGGCTCAAGTCCTCTTGTCCAAGGCCTGGGCAGACAGTACCTCAAAGCGTTATCACTCGGGCTGGCTTAAATGGATGCGTTGGTGTCTTCTAAGGGGTTTGGATCCCATGGACGCAGGCGTCGTTCCCATCTTAAACTATCTGGCGGAGCTTGTCTCAGACAACCTGGCGTACCGTTCTGTTAATGATGTGCGGTCGGCAATTTCTGCTGCGCATTGCCTGGTGGACGAAGCCCCGGTTGGGGAACACCCTTTTGTGTGTCGACTCTTACGGGGGGTCCGTTTGTCTTACCACCGGAACCAAGATACTCCGCCTTATGGGATGTCAATTTGGTTTTAAATCTCTTCCTGTCTTGGCAGGTAAATAAGTACCTCTCTTTAAAAGAACTGTCGGCCAAGTTGGCTATGCTCCTGTGTTTGATCTCTTGCCGGAGAGTTTCGGATGTCCGCACGCTGGACCATTCTGCGCGGGTTTTTTCCCCGGAGGGGGTGACTTTTACGGTGGGTCGCCGTACTAAATCTTTGTCACGAACAATTTCATATCCAGCCTTTTCAGATGTTCCTAAACTGTGTGTGGTGCAGTGCCTGAAGGCCTACGAGGATATGACTCAAGAATTCCGCCCTCCGGGCGAACAACAACTCCTTATTGCCCTACGAAAGCCACATAAAGCTGTCTCCTCGCCCACTATAGCCAGGTGGGTGCGGTGGGTCATGCAAGAGGCGGGCATTGATACAAAACAGTTTGGTGCCCACTCAGCCAGAGGGGCCATGGCTTCTAAAGCTTTTTCTCTAGGAGCATGTTTGGAGGATTTGATGCGGGCCGCGGACTGGTCCTCCGATTCCACCTTTAAGCGGTTTTATTTTAAACCGGTGGTGGATGTGGCGCGTTTGGTGGTAAGTAAGCTTTGAACTAGCATAATCGGAGCCTCCGGTCCTGACATAAAATCGAAATTTGCCTAGCTATTGTAACGGTAAGTTTCAATTCTATTAAGGACACGGAGGCGAGGATTATCCCACCTGCGGTACTAACAAGTGCGAACCCCCCCGTACGTGCGTAAGTAACCATTGTTATTAGTATTCGGACTGTTCTGATGAAGTGTGCTCTGATGGTAATGTTTTCTCAGTCATACTATTCGTAGACCTGGTCGGTTTAAGATTCTGATGCACCCTTGTTGTTGCAGGGAATGCTGGTGCGAAACAAGACCAATGAACTTATCGGGTAGCAGGACGAAGAAAGAGGAGGAGCAGTGGAGATGGAGTGTCTACCTAAGCTTCATGGACACTGTGGAAGGACTCCTGATGGACTGCGCCCCGTGGACTCATGGCTCCTGTAGTTCTTGGCTGAAGCTGGAAGCGTTTTTTCTCTGTGTTTTGGGACTGTTTCTTTCTTGGTTTTGGAAAGAAAGTTGTCATTTTGGTGCTTTTCTGGCTGCTGTGGTTTTTTGAATATAATAAATGCGAAGAAGGAAAAGCATAATCCTCGCCTCCGTGTCCTTAATAGAATTGAAACTTACCGTTACAATAGCTAGGCAAATTTCGATTCTTGGCTCGAATGCTAGCACATTTTTTTATTCTATTACAGGACCGGAAGCTTCAGATTATTGCTCGTTTAACGCTTATCAAATACCACAGTAGTTATATCACCCACCGGTTTATAATAAAATTGTTTAAACGTAGACTCTGATGACCAATCAGCAGATTTCATAATGTCTTGAATAGTTGAACCCAACATAAAAGTTTTGGATGCCAAGGCACCACGTACAGAATGTGCCCCAAATATCTGGGTATCAATACCAGCTTCTTTCATGACTGACTTTAACCATCTGGATATCGTAGCCGCAGATACTGGCTCTAACGGTTTTTGAAAAGCAATCAATAGTTGTGTTGAACCCTCTGGTCGCAAGGACTGTGTGCATTCTTCATAGGCTTTAAGGCATTGCACTACACACAACTTAGCATTACTGGGGAAAGCATTATATTCTATACTACATGACAATGTTTTCGTCCTGCCAGTAATCTTAAAGGAAACACCTTCCGGAGTGAATACTCTACCTGTAATGTCCAGAGCTCTCACATCTGAAGAACGTCTGCAGGCAGATGAGCACAAAAGCATAGCTAGTTTAGCTGATAACTGTTTCCTGGATAACAAAGCATTATTCAGCCATTTGTCAAATAGGGATATAACCAGTGATACTTCCCACAAACATGAATATTTCAGTTTAGGAGGATTAGCCACTCTAAATCCTTTAAGTAACTTACACACCACTGGGTGCATACCTACCGGTTTACAGTCCACCTGTGTATGTCCTGCAGATATGGCTGATCTGAAAATTATTTACGGACCGATATGCCAAACCTTCTGAAGCTTTATCGGACAGGAAATTCACAATATTGGATAACTCTGCCCCCACGGGATCCACGTGCCGTTCCAAGCACCAAAGTACCCAGCATTTCCAAGCTGATGAATATCTCTTCCGTGTGGAAGGGGCCCAGGCTTGCTTAATGAATTCGGAAGCTTTGTCCGAAATGCCTGGCATTTCCCATTGTTGCCGGAAAGCCTCCATGCCATCAGGGACAACTGCCCTGATGTCACCATCGGATGCAGTTCTCCGTGAGGGCCCTGGAGCATCATCTGAGACCAAGGGAGCATCCTGGGGAAGTCACAACTCATCTCCAATAGTATCGGGAACCAGGGTTGTGACTTCCACAGGGGGGTCACCAAAATCACTTCTGCTTGCTGTCGGGCTATCTGGGTCGTCACTCTGTGAATTAGAATGAAGGGAGGAAAAGCATAATTCGTCGTCACTCTGGGAATTAGAATGAAGGGAGGAAAAGCATAATTCAGGTTCATTGACCAATTCTGGGAGAAGGCATCTGTCGCTCTCGCTAGTGGGTCCGGCCTCCAGCTGAAGAACGTCTGCAGTTGTCGGTTCAGTCTGGATGCAAAAAGGTCTATCTTGCAAGGACCCCACACTGTCTGTAACCATTGGAACAGTTGAGGTTGGAGTTGCCAATCGCTGTAATCCTTTAGATACCTGGAATTCCAATCCGCGACAGTGTTCGACTGTCCTGGAATGTATTCCGCTACCACCGATATCTGGTGACTCAAGCAATAGTGCCAAAAATCCTTCGCTATCTCCACTAGCAGGGACAACCTCGTACCTCCCAACTTGTTGATATATCTCACTGCCGAGATATTGCCCATCCTGAGAAGGATGCAACAAGAGACCTGTTTGGGAGAAAGCGTCCGTATCGCAAATGACCCTGCCAACAACTCCAGACAATTGATGTTGAGGGATAGTTCTTGAAGGGACCATCTTCCTCCTTTGGAGATATCTCCGCAGCATGCTCCCCAGCCCCAACGGCTGGCTCTGATTCTATAATGACTTCCGGTTGAGAGCCGAAGATAGCTCTGCCGTTCCACGCCTCTACGTGGCCCAACCATCATTGCATCTCTTCCCTTACTTCCGGTGTCAGAGGGACCAGATTCGTATAAGACAGATCCTTTTGAAGGTGTTGGATTTTTAGTCTCTGAAGGGTCTGGTAATGAAGAGGGCCTGGGAAGATAGCTTGTATTGAAGATGCCAGTAACCCCACTATTCTGGCAATTGTCCTGAGGGAGACCCTCTGTTTGGCTAAGCTCTTTCTTGAGATCTCGTAATTTCGACTGGGGGAGACTCAGATGAGCTGTCTGTGAGTCTATGACAAAACCTAGGAAGTCCATCGTCTGAGAGGGACTTGGGTTCGTTGATTACAAATACCAAGTTCTGTAGAAGGGACACTGTCATCTGTAAATGAAGGTTGGCTAGGGATTGAGTCTGAGCTATGATAAGTATATCGTCTAGATACACTATCATGGAATGCCCTGTTCTCGGAGGTGAGCTATCACCGGCTTCATTACTTTGGTGAAACACCATGGAGCCGAGGAAAGACCAAAAGGAAGGGCCAAATATTCCAACCACTGGTTCCTCCATTGAAACTGCAGGAAACGTCGATGGGGAGGAAAAATAGGAATCGTCAGGAACGCATCCTTTAGGTCCAGTCGGACCATTCAATCTCCCTTTTTAGTAGATCTGCTAAGAGATGGATACCCTCCATCTTGAAGTGCTTGTAAACCATGAAGTGGTTGAATTCCCCCAGGTTCAACACCAACCTGTGACCACCACCTTTCTTCTGCACCAATAAGACTGCACCAAGAAGACATTGCTGCAAAAACCACGAGCCCCGTTGTCGCAGTAGGCAATCGCGCGCTTCTGCAGCAATTCCTCTATCTCTGCGTCTATAAAAGCACATTCTTGCTGGGAAAAACTGAGCTGTCTCGGGTATTCGGCTTGGTATGGAGTTTGGTAGAATTCTAGATGAAACCCCTGAATGGTCTGTATAATCCATGCATCTTGTGACAACACTCTCCAATTGTGTATGAAAAACTGAGTACTACCCCCCCCCCCAAAGGTAACTGAGATATCTCGGTAACTCTTACCTGTAGATATTTGGGCTTGAAATCCTGCCCTGTGTCTGCCTCTATTGAATCAGCACGTGTTGAACCTCTGTCTCGTGGGGTAAAAGGTGCCGCTTCTGGTAAAGTCCCAGTCACCTCTGCCGCTCGTCCATAGTCTCCTCTGGGAGGACCTTGGTAATATTGACGGCCTGCGAGCGTCGCCTGCCTCGCCCGGCCCTGTTAAAAAGGCCTGCCTGAAACACTCTCTTTATTCCTGATTGGGCCTCGTCCAAAGACATGAATGTACCCATGTACTTTGAGACATCCTTAACAAATCTCTCCCCAAAGAGATTGCCCTCTGCAAGGGGACCTAGTTCAGCCGAGGCTAATTCAGTAAGATTAGAGTCCATCCTCATAAGTAGCGACTTGCAACTCTCCGTAGAGATGGCGCAATTTGCATTCCCCAGGAGGCATATCGCTCGCTGTGTCCAGCCCGCTAAAATGTCTGGATCCACGGGACCAGCTGATTTAATTTCCAGGATCTTGGCAAGGGGACCTGCCACATCGAGTAATTTGTCCTGGCATTCCCGCCAGGCGTGATCAATACCTTTTTTAGGGTCCTCAGCAAATTTCTTGAAAAAGGTCAAAAGGCTGGCGTCAATATCTGGTGCTTCCGCCACCTTGTCCGGTATATCTGGCCTGGGACACTCTAACTGCAACCTATTGCGAACTTCCTTGTCGAAGCCTTTCCTAAGATTTTGATGCAAGTACTCCGCTACCTCCGGGGCAGCAGCCCAATCTGAGGAGCGGGGGTGAACCATGTCTGCCGGGTTAAAGGTGAACGGGGTATTGGGATTCTGGGGTGCCATATCGGGCACGAGAATAACCGTCTTCGTAGTCTTCTTCTTGGGGGGACCTTCGTTATCCGATTTCGTAGAGTCAGATGTCAGTGGTGTCAGTGTCTATGTACACCTTTTGCTTGCGCTTCGCCTTTCCACCTTCTGTGGTAGGTGTGGTGGAATAACCATGTTCGTCCATGGTTGCCTGTGGCAAGCTAGCTATTCTTGGAATTTTGAGTACGGCTACACGTTTGCCGCACTCGCTGCACACGCGTGTTATTTTACAACTTAAATTTCGTAAGCCCATTGATATGCACCCGCGATGCACGCATCAGAGCGCTAATCTCGCCTTTAACTTGTTTTTGATGCTGTTGGCACTTCATGCGCTTAAGCGACCGGGCTGAATGTAGAATCTGGACGTTTTGTGTTATAACGGACGATTACCACACAGGTTAATCCACTGCCCTTATTAGTTTGGTGATTTTGCTTCCTTACACTCGTACCGTTTTTAATTCACGTCATGGTTTAATAAGGATGACTATTACACTGGCCAATCCACCGTTTTTATTAGTTTGATGATTTCACCACGCATCTAGTTATTTTTGCTCCATTTTTTTATAATTGCACTGTTTGTAATTTACGTCAAGGTTTAACATCCACAGCGCATGTCTGAGCATGCTCACGCTGAAAATATTGTTACCGTTGTTGTTAGGATGGCTTCCTCATTATACTTCGTTTCTTGTTTGCTTTATAGCTTTGTTCCCTGATGAAGGGCGCTGAGCCCGAAATGCATTGGAACACACGATTGATGAACATCATATGATTTTTGGTGATAGTTCCATGTACAACCATTGATGATTAACACGAGTTTACTATGGATTGAATGTTGAAATTCATTTAATGCTCAAAATATATTTGTGAAACTCATACCATTTTATTTGGAGTGATTCATTTTTTTCGAATAGAACGTGGATATTGAAATAAACCCAGTGTTGGGTTCCGATTGTGCCCAGGGGGACCCACCCCAGTTTGTGGGTGCGCTACCTTATTATAAAAGTATTTTGTGCTCTGGACCAGAGAGCGTTACCCCAGGAGCACATCCAAACTGATCAGTGATATACAACTGTGATTAACTAGAGGTTGTGCGCGTGCACCCAATGACTTTCAGTTTTCCTTTGTTCCGATCCTGGTACACAGCACACCCAAAGACCGCCACCATAGCGTATGATGAAATCTCAAACCTCACTGACCTACGTGCGGACACATTCGCTTTTTCCAATGATGAAGCAAGTAGAATTTACGCACTTATACATGAGGAAACCACACAACTATCAACAACCGCAACAAAGAACAGAATATTAAACAATTATTATTCCTATCAAAAAGGGAAATCAACCAACGGCTACATGCTAGCACTTTAATTAAATACCACCGAGCCCAACGGATCCCAAGGGGCCTGAGGATTCCATTAAAACCATCCTTGTGTAAGAATGCCCAGAAGTTCAAGGACCGTTGGTACGCAATCTTGAACAAATGTTCACTCGACTTGATCCTCTTAATTATTGAGGAGTTATCCAATATTTTGGATGATTTATCGAAGGAAATTATCACTGTTACAACTGAACTCACCAACTCGATGTCCACTGATGAATGGTCAAAAGAATTAGAAGACATCAACATCCAGCTCACCAAACATTCACAAGAGATGAATGAAAGAAAGATCCGAATGTTTCGCAGCGACACTGTGGACTATAAACTGGGGGAGGTATACAGCTGGGCGGAGGTATACGCCAGACACAGGCAAAAAAAACCGTATTCACAACACACCGAAACATCGTCCTCAGGAAGCGATTCTCTAGAAGTTCATTGAATTTGCCCAGAAGAGTTGAGGCACAGGCACAATTGGTATCGTTACAACTACCAACAGAATTACCTCAAACTTCTGGTGTCTCTTTTTTAGAGGCAGGTCAAGGAGACAAAGACGACCCCAGCGGGGCAAAAGAAAAAGAACATCCACATACACGGAGTACCTCGGCCACAGGGCAGAAGGAGAAAGGGAAGAAAACAACGCCAAAAGAAACCTCGTGATAAACATCTCGGATCACACTTTTGATGACATAGAATTGAAAACACTACAAAAAGGAACATCTTTTGTTCCAACGACACACACTAACAGTTGGAAGTTAGCCAATTTAAATTAATGCGCAACCTTAGGTTGAGGCATTTTTTTGAAAGCGTACTTGAGAAGCGTCAGACCAAAGAAGAAGATCAATTAAGGGGCTTAAAACCTCAGAGCTCTTACATAGCACCAGTGAGCCATAAAAGTTTTGACACCTTCGAAACCTTGGTCAAACAGGATGTATTGAAATTGAACTTCTCAAGAAAGACTAAACTACGGAATCTAACTAACAAGGAACTTGGGATACTTAAAAAGATTGCCAACAACACTGACATTACATGTCAAAAAGCTGACAAGGGTGGTGCACTCGTTGTCATGGTAGTAACAAAAACTCCTAGGCAATGTCAATAAAGCAAACAATATACACAATACCTATAACATAAAGAAAACCAAGGAAGACAGAAAAAATATGTTCAAAGTTGTTACCATTTTAATAATTTCTTCTCATATAGTTTAAACAAATGATATTTATACAAAACATTTAAAAAATAAAACACAATATGTAACACATCACTTTTAATCAATAGATATAAATAAAGGGTTAAAAAGTGGCAATATCTTTATTAACTCAACGCGCGTTTCGGCGTATACAACGCCTTCTTCAGGAAAGCCACACAATTATCTGATAAAAATGCGGTGCACCGAATGTGCAATGATGTCTTATTAATATTAAAATCAACAATTTCACGAAAAAATCGGATGTCTGGTTATCAAACAAGCCTCGTGTAGGTATATTTGAAAAGCGACCTGGTCCCGCTAAATGTTAAAATCGGTAATATGGTATTCTGGAGAGCCTCTTGCGATGGAAAAGATTCAACGAAGAGACTGGAACAAGCGCTAGATATTCGATAGTGTTCCAAATATGTAGCTCAATAGGCATGCACAGTGAAGGACTTGTCTAATAAAAGGAGGCTCCAGGTAGGACCAGGCTGAGGATGGCTGCCGATGATGCCTTCGGAAAAAAGTACTCGTTGTCATGAACACCACTTTTTATGTAACTGGAGTAGAGGCACATATTTCTGATGAACTTACATACATGAAGCTCGACACCAATCCAACTGAAACTTTCTCAGCAATGTTACACGACATTGTCAACAAGGCTTTTGAGAATGGTGTCATAAATGAAAGAACCAAGCGATTTGTGATACAAAACAACCCGAAAAGTCCTTCAATATACATGCTACCAAAAATTCACAAAGACCTACGGCATCCACCTTTACGACCTATCGTGTCCACAAAAGGTAGCATACATGAACCCATAGGTCAGTTCCTGGATCGGTATGTACAACCTAGTGTGATAAAAATGAGTACTTACATTAAGGACACCACTGATTTTATGACAAAAATTCACCAAATCAATTTTCAATCTGGTGAATCCATTTTATTGTGCACAGTGGATGTCAAGTCCTTATACACCTCGATTCCACACCAACTTGGCATTGAAGCAATCGAACATGCTTTGCTTCAGACTGATTTGGAGGTTGACCTACAAGTTTTTCTTATGAAACTTTTACATTTCACACTGTACCAGAGCTATTTTAAATGGAGGGACCAGTGGTTCCTACAGTTATCTGGCACATCTATGGGGAATTGTGCAGCACCATCTTCTGCCAATCTCTTCATGAGTAAATTTGAAGAAGATCAAATTTTATCTCAACCAATCTGGAAAACCCACTGTAAACTGTTTTTGAGATACATTGATGATATTTTCATTCTATGGAATGGTACGTATACAGAATTGACAATTGCTCTCAATGACCTCAACCAAATAAACGACAGAATTCAGTTCACATTTGACATACAACACAACTGCATCACCTTCCTGGACGTGGAGATCAAAAAGGTTGAACTTGGCTTAAAGACTGATATTTTCAGAAAAAAAACTGATTGGAACAATACACTTCATTTTAACAGCTTCCATCAGCCTTCTTTAAAACGCCATTTACCTTTCTTTCAGTTACTCAGAGTCAAAAGAATTGTCTCGAATCCACAGAAGGTGCTTGCACAGATGGATGATATGATGCAACGATTCGCACAACGCGGATACCCCAAACCAGTTTTAGATCAGGCGAAACTCCGTTGTCAACAAAGAACACGCAGTGAATTGCTTGTGAGCAAAAACAAAGTTACAAAAAACCGTATGGTGGTGGTATCCAGATTTTCTTCCATGAGTAGCGCATTCAAACGCACCATCAGATGACATTGGCCTATCTTGTCTGTTGAGCCTGATTTTAATCATCTGTTTAACAAGATGCCAATATTCGCCTACACAAGAGGTAAAAATTTAGGTGAAATATTGAAAACTGCAGAAGTCATCAAACTATCCCAATACAAAGGCACTATACCATGCCATAATTGCAATAATTGCAACAACGTGATTCAAGGTCCAGTCTTGACACATCCCCGGAAATGTTAGAAAATTAACCTGAGGGTCACAGCCACCTGTGACACGATGAACGTTGTTTACTTACTGAAATGCCCGGGTGGCAAAGTTTACATTGGGAAGATGGAACGCAAAATCAAAACACGGATTAACTAACACAAAAGTAACATTAGAACCCGCAACATGAAATCCGTGGTCACCAGTCATTTCATTGAGAATCACCACAACATTAGTCAGCCGAAATTTTTGGTTCTTGAGGTCATTGCAAGAACTGAAGGAAGAGACAACAATAAATACGCCTTGCAAAGAGAGAATTTTTGGATTAAACACTTGGATGCCCTTAAACCACATGGGTTAAATGAACGCCTGGAATTCTTGTGCTATCTGTAATCGTTGCTTGTTTAAGAGTTGATTTTTGGTCACCACCAACCTTGGCTACTGTCTGTCTTGAACACTATAGTCACGCGTTTGACACATTGATATTATCATTTTTTCACCCTCTGCTTTATGTTTCAGCTATTATCCACCTGTCAGGGTTCCTGCCCTGCCCGGGAGGGAAAAGAACTTACGCAAGACTGGTGGACTGTGCCCACTTCAAGCGGTCTTCTTCTCTCCTCTCAGCAGGATGATTGGACTGCAACCCCAAGCACCACACCTGTGGCGGACACCTTTTTGTTGAAACACGGTCCCTTTAATTGGGATTCTGCCTCCAACGACGCCGCCCACAAAATGAACGTCATCATACCCGGGCCAATAATGGAAGGCGGGACTCGGGACAAGTGGTGGAGAACCTTTGGAAGAAGCGGAAGCAAGGAACAGGAAGAGGCTGCAAGAGAAACGCCGGAGACGCCAGCCGAGGGACAACCGCTCCTGAGAAAGACCCCGGACGATTGGAACGCCAGGAGGCCAACGATTCCGCGCTGTGCCCAGCCACGCTCCTGGGGGAGCGTGGCTCACTCAGGTACGGGAACAAGTTGCGGGGTGGGTTGGGAGGAGGGAGAAATCCGACGAGTAGGGCGATTCTCTCTCTCTCTGCTACCTGCGACAGCCCGGTTCCTGAACACGAGCACTCACACTTAAAACGTACGGCACTGCACGGGTGTTCCCTCATTCCCTTCCCCATTGCACATAACTTATCGAGACAGTTACAGCTTTCTCCCTTCTTTCCTTTCGCCCGAGTGCCCAGCCCAAGAGGGGAAGACCGCGTCCTGAAGAGCAAGAAGCGAAGAACCCGAAGCCATCTGCCGAAGACCGGATAAGACGTATTATCCTTCTAATTCAAACTTTGGCTACACATAAAAGACGGGTTTACCGAAAAATAAAACCAAGCTTGACCCGACCTTGTCTAGACCTCGATCCTTCCCTCCCATCACAACTGGTGGAGAATGCGGGCAGCCCGTCCATTAGTACCGATATAATGGACGCCCTTATACAGCATTTGGTTAAAGGACAGGAGAAGCTAGGATGGGCTATGGAGCATCAATGGCCTCGGCCCAGGCAGACCGGGACATTTTCAAGGACTCAATGGCAGCCCAAATGGAGGGGCTACAGAAGTTAATGACAGAACAAAACCCCACCACGATCCGGGAACACGGAGCAACCCTCAGGGACCCACAGGCGTATCCCTACAGAAATATGTAACAGGAGAGGATCCTGACGCCTTTCTCCTTAATTTTGAAAGGGCCGCCAGAGCCTGTGGTTGGCCGGTCGAGAAGTGACCCTTCTTCCTGGCCCTGTTGTTGACTGGCGAAGCCCAAGCTGCCTATCAGGTGGCAAACGCCACCGGGAACACACCGTATGCGGACGTCAAGGAAATAATCTTAGACCATTTGGGGATGGACGCAGAGGCATTTAGGGTGCGATTCAGGAAGGAAAGAGGGGCTCCCGGCGAAAACCCCAAAACCTTGTTCTTCCGTCTTAAAGCAGCATCTGACAAATGGCTGAGACCCAGCGAGAGCTCCAAAGAAGAGATAATGGATTGTATTTATCTCGAGTAATACTTAGAGGCCCTTCCGTTTAGTACCCAAAGGTGGCTTCGCCAGCACACACGCCTGACGACGGAGCAAGCGGTCGAGATGGCCATCACTTTTTCGCGGGCTCAACCACGGACTTCCATATGGGAACCCGAAAAACCCTGTAGACCTGTACAAGTGAAATATGAGAAAAAGAATAACAGACCCCCGCCAGAACTTCCAAAAACCCGACCTCAGAAACCAGACATTCCCCCATACAAAGGACCACAATGCTTCGACTATGGCGACTGGGGCCACATAGCCCGCTTGTGTCCCCGAAAAAAATCCATGGAAGAACCCAAGGAAGTGGGGTACATCCCGAGGTCCATCATGTATACAGCAGAGTTGGGGAGCGCTTTTTATGTAAGTGTGGAGGTGAATGGGAGGTCAGTTAGGGCCCTCCTGGTCTCTGGGTGTAGGCAGTCCGGAGTTCAGGGAGATCTGGTAAGAACCACCCAGATCATACCAGAAGCTCTGGTGCACATCAGATGTGTACACGGGGATATAAAGCCGTATCCCGTAGCTACGATAGTACTTACCCCGGCCAATGGGCCTCCCTATACTGTCAGGGTAGGGGTTTTGGCGGAACTACCAGAGGAATTGATAATTGGAACAGATAACCCTGGATTTTTAGGGATGTTCCTCAAAATGGTCCAGGGTCAGACAGAGAAGGTAGGAGGTAGTAGCCCCGTTTCTAAGTCAATAGCAAAGCATGTAAGCATAATAATCATACCAACAAGCGATCGTTCCTAATTCAACAACAAAGCATATAAGCATAATAAGCATTCCAACAAGCGATCGCAAGTGCAAAAAGCATTACACCTCGTCGGCAGCTCGATCCCTCAAGTGCGAATGCGTGTGGGAAACAGCTGTCTCCACATATAACAATTGCAATCAAAATAAGGATATGAGGAAAATAGCACTAATCTCTGCTGTGAGCAGCAAAGAAAGAGGCTCATAGGAAGGAGATGATGACTCTTATAGGGTCTGATGGGACATGATTGGTTGCAAGAGCATCATTGGAAATGTAGTTTATTTTTATGTTGAAACGTTTTCATTGGCTGCTGTGATTTTAACAGTAAAGAAAGAGAAGCAATAATCTGAAGCCTCCGGTCCTGTAATAGAATCAGAATTTGTCCCATAATAATAATCCATTCCAACAATGGATATCGCTCAGATCGGTCCTTATGACAATGGCTGAGGAAGGCTGTAAACTTGGTGCAGTCTTAGAGGTAGACCTAAGTGGACCATATGTTGATGCTGATGTTGATGGCTACAATGTCACTTTCCTGATGATTGACACTGGTGCTACCTGCACTACTGTGAGAACAGCAGAGTTTCCAAACCTATCCCTCTCAGGAAGAACAATCCAAGTTGTAGGAGTCGCAAATAAGAAGTTGTCAAGCCCCCTGTATGAAAAAGTACCTGCAAAGATAGGGACATTTGAAGATAATCACCAATTTGTGGTGTGTGATTCAAGTCTTGAGTGCCTTTTAGGAAGTGATTTGTTGTGCAAGTTAAATTGCACCCTCCATTGCACACCAAAGGGAATAGAGCTTCAAACGAATGATGAGGACATTGCCTTTAAGTTGGCAAAACAAAATTTGCAGGTTTCATTGTTCCCTATGAAGAAGATTTTTTTTTTTCAATATTTATTTAAGCTTACGAGAACAGATAGCCAGTACAATATGGATTATGCACAGGTAGAACCATAATTAGCAGAGAAACCCCAACAAAAAAGAGAGAGATCATGGAGATCACATCAGTAAATAAATCCAGAGCATCGTGCATAACATCATTCAGCATAAGAGATATTGCGGCCAAGAACATGTGTGGGAACATGTGTGTATCACCAGGGGACATATACAAGCAGGCGTAGATTACAGTTTCAGATTATAATATTGTCAGGATTCGTTCCCTCCCGCTCCCATGGGGCGACCTCGGGACTCACCTTTGGTGGATCCCTTTTCTTGTTTACAGCTTCCGGACGCTGAGGTTACCATCGGCGACCCTGGGACTCCGGATATCCCGGGTTTCTGGCCCTTTAACCCCGGGGCCAACCTGCAGCCAGGCCCCACCCCCGATGAAGTCCCGGATCAGGATTCGTCGACACAAAAAGGCTGGACCATCCGTCAGGAAGGGGGTGAGCAGAGCGGTGGAGAAGACGGACGAAAGCACCCAAGACCAGTGGAACCGGGAGAACACAGCGCGACAACCGAGGAGGCACGTATCGACGCCGGACAGACCGACGAGGAGCCAGGAGGCATTCCCCGCCAAGCGCCCAGCCACGGACCTGGAGGTTCGTGGCTTCAACAGGTTCGTGAACGACTCCGGGGGTCTGGGAGACGGGTGGTTACCTCCTTCCCGGGTGGCAGTTGAGCGGGGGGTTGGTGTCCACAGCCTTGGGTACCGGATAATCGCCCGTGTCCCGGTGATTGGTTCACCCCCTATTCCCTCACGTCCCCGGTAGCCTGGTGCTCCCTCACTAACCCCTTCCCTCATCTCAGCAAACCGCCTGATATTAAGGCTTGCTCTCTTTTGTTTTCTTACATACCTCTACCTGGAATATCCGTGACGACAACGCGATCTCCGAAGAGCCAGTTCCCCCGTTGATGAATGCGTGGACGACGTTGCCCTGGACTTTACCATTTACCCCGACAAGCCCCATTGACCTAATAAATATCCTTGCACATACCTACCTGCCTCGTACATTCCTTTACCCCGCGACAAATATGTAGGCAACTCATATGTGTGGAGAAGGGTACGTCAACGCTCAACATTCTCAGGGATTCGGGCGGTGTCAGCTGCATCAATAGGATGCATGAGCAAATATGCCTTTAAAGGGTCCCAATTGTCTCGAGGGCGTGAAGTGGGGGGTAGGAGATCTGCGTATGTAAATGTTTGTTCCTGCCAAAATAACATATCGCCGATCCAGTCCTTAAATTTGGGTGCCCTGCCCCGACCCCATCTACAGGCTATTCTTCTTTTAGCCAAGAGGAGGCTAAAGGACACAAATTTCCGATGCGCCACAGCCAGATTCTCCGTGTAGCCCAACAAGGCTAGTAGAGGGGAGAATGAGAGCTGCAATGAAGTCATCTGCTCCAGAGCGGCAAGCACTCGATTCCAGTAGGCATGTATAACGCCACAATCCCAGGCAAGGTGTAGAAAATCTGCCTCCGCCATGCTGCACCGATCACAATTATCACCATCGCGCAGTTTGCATCTACACATTTTGGCCGGGGTGTAGTAAGTGCGATGTAAAAATTTATAATGAATGATGCGTAGGCGGCAGCTGGATGAGCTTTGTTCCATCTGACTACAGCAGTATGTCCATTGCTTATCAGTGATTTCATGTCCCAACTCAGCAATCCATTTGTCTCTAGCAGTGCAATGGGTTGGGACTAAGTCGGCATATAGGCTATGGTACAGTGTGGAAACTAAGTGTGGCGCAGCGTCATTCCGCAGAATCCTGAGTAGTGCAGCAACTTCTGGAGGCTCCAGGGGGTATGCAGGTGTGTGCTCTTTAATGCCCTGCCACACTCGTACATACATAAAAGTGTCCATGGGGGAGGGCGGCTGTTTGGCAAACAGTTGTTGTAATGTGCGAAATTTACCATTAAGATATAGGTCCCCCCAGCAAGTAATACCGTATTTAGTTTTAGTTTTTTTGAAGATACCCTCCTGTAAGACAAGCATCATAGGATGATAAACTAAGGGGAGTAACGGCGAGTACAGCATGGGGGCCTGCAAGCGTTTAGCAATGCCTTGCCATGCCTTCACTGTACAGACAACCGGCGACGGAGTGGCTTCATGTGGCGTGAAGGTGGTCATAATAGCACCCTCGAGCGGAACGGGATCCGATAACCAATGCTCCGCTGCCACCTGCGGCATATATCTGGGGGGGTGAAACCAATAATGGGCGTAGTGAGCCTGTGCACAGAGATAGTATAGCTCAAAGTTAGGGATATCAAACCCTCCCTGCGAGTAAGGTCTAGTGAGTGTGTCCCACTGCAGCCGGGGATTGCTTTCCTCCCCAGGTTAGTCGTATCATCTCCGAACGGAGTGCCGAGAAGAAATGTCTTCCAGGGTCATACGGAATATTTAAGAAAAGATAGAGCAACCTGGGGAGAACGACCATTTTTATGAGGGAGGTGCGTCCCGCAAGCGAAAGAGGGAGTGCAATCCATCGCGTGACATTGCTTTTGATGCTCTCCAATGTTCGCCCATAATTGAGTCGCATCAGCTCCTCCCGGTCGGACGTAATATATATCCCTATGTACTTCACCTCATCGGAGCACCACTCTATTGGGAAATCAAGGGCGAATGCCGTCACCGACGAAGTGAGGGGGAAGATTTGCGATTTCGCCCAGTTAATATGGATTCCGGAGGGTCCTCCAAAGCGAACAAACTCTCAGAGCAATGGATTAAGATTGAGATGAGGGTCCCTAATGTATAGAGTGATGTCATCGGCATAGAGGGAGATAAGTATTGGGAGGAGAAAGCAACGGAGTGCCTTGTCCTGATAATATTGCCTGATTCTGGCCGCAAGCGGCTCAACAGCCAGCGCGAAAAGTAGGGGAGAGAGTGGGCATCCCTGCCGGGTGCCCCGGTTGATGGAAAGGGGGGGTGGGGAAGGAATGACCATTGATTAAAACTCCTGCTACTGGACCAGTGTACAAGAGGCGTACCCATGCCAGGAATCCCTTAGGCAACCCCATGTTCTGAAGAATAATAAAAAGATAATCCCATTCAACGGAGTCGAAGGCCTTCGTGGCGTCCAGAAAGACTGCCACCAAGGCCAACTGTGGATCTACTGATTGTAAAATCGAGAAAAGGGTTTGCAAATTGTGCGATGTTGCCCGTCCAGGGATAAACCCAGCTTGGTCCGGAAGAACCAATTTCTCCATTAACAAGCTGAGTCTGTTAGCTAATATTTTTGCGAGAATCTTCACATCGGTATTAATCAGGGACAGAGGGCGGTAGGAGTCACAAACATTTGCGGGCTTGCCAGGTTTCAGGAGGGATGAGATAAGGGCTTCCCTCAATGAGTAAGGAAGGGTCTCTAGTTCCTGTGCTTCCTCGTAGACCTGTTTGAGGATGGGAAGCAACTGATCGAGGTATGTTTTGTAAAAATCAATGGGGAGCCCATCGGAGACCGGGGCTTTCCCTGGCTTCATCTGCATAATTGCAGCGCGTATTTCATCATTTTCGAGAGGTGCGGCAAGGAACTCCCTTTGTGCATTTCCCAGCCATCCTAAAGTGATGTCTTTTAAGTAAATTGAAAAGTCAGGGGGCACGCTTCTACGGGTACTGTATAAATCAGCGTAAAATTCCGTGAATACTTGCAGGATATCAAGGCTGTCTCTATGGCGTGGGCCTTTATTATCCTGAATCTCCAGAATGTAGTTAGAGAACCTGGGTAGCCGAACTTCTTGTGCTAAGGCTCTACCCGGACGTTCGCCCTTACCGTATTTACGCGCTAGGAAATACTTTCCTCTAAAGCGTGCCTCTCGGTCGGCTGTGTTTTTATAGTCTGATAACTTATCTCTAAATGCTGCTTGTTGAGGCCCAGGGATATCTCTCCACAGGTCCCTTTCCAATTGTTTCAGTTCCCCTTCAAGTGTGTGTAAAGTGCGACGGAGGTCCCTCAAGACTCCAAAGCTTTTGGCAATACAGGACCCTCTAATTGTTACCTTAAAGGCCTCCCAGACCGTACCCACATGTGCGACAGAGTTTGAGTTCCTCTGGAAGAACTCAGTGATTTCTGTACCCAGCTCAGCCTTAAAGGCGGCGTCTAGCAGTGCCTCTGGCATTAGTCTCCAACATCTAGGGGTGGCGATCGAGTTAGGTGGTGCAACCCTCATGTGGACTGGGGCATGATCGGAGTACGTCCTAGCCAAGTGCTCAACTTTGTTAACCCATGAGACAACCCCTCGGGAAACTACCCAATAATCCAATCGGGCCCAGGATGAGTGTGCTGCTGTGTAATAGGTGCCATCCCACCTATCTGGGTGTAGATGCCGCCACGCATCTATAAGTCCGTGAGCAGAAAGTAGGTCTGCCAGCACGCTTTGTGTCTTGGTGTAGTTGGAAGGAAGGGGGTTAGATCTGTCTAGGGCAGGAGCGAATGCTGTGTTGAAATCCCCACCCCAGATGATGTGAGTGGAGCCCACTTGAAGTATACGTCCCCAGAGAACCGTGAAATAATCCGGGTCGTCCACATTCGGCCCGTAACAGCATACTAGTGTGACGGATTGCGTACCTAGTGTGCCCCAGAGCATGCAGCTCCTCCCCAGCGTATCATGGTACGTACCACCTAGTATGAAAGGAGTATTCTTCTTTATAAGAATCACCGTGCCTCTGAAGTACGTGGAATAAGAGGAGAATATGCGTTCTGCAGCCCATTTACTGGCAAAGTTAGGGGTACGATTTGGATCTAAGTGGGTCTCCTGCAACATGGCGATGTGAATTTGGTGCCTATCAAGATATGCAAGTATTTGCCTGCATTTGCGAGGATCCCTTAGCCCCCTAACATTCCATGTGAGGAGGTTTATCTGTAATGCCTCATTGTGTGGGAGAGTAGTCGAATATCATGAAAATGGCACGCTGTGATCTGGAGGAAAGTGTATGTGTGAATCTCGTAATGTGCGATCTCATATCTACCTGCTGTACAAAGATGATACTGAAAGCATGAACAACCAAGTCCCAACCCACCCCCACCCACAACAGCACCCCAATTGTGCTGGCATTATGATACCCACCCAAAACCCAACCAAACATTTTCCTTACAAAGTAAAACAAATATGCCAAAATGTCTAGGGGAACGCCCATGGGGGAACACTAGTGGGCATCGAGGACCACCCTTCTCCCATAGCTATAAAGCCAGGTTCCCAATGGAATTGGGAAAGAGAGGGAAAGGGGGGGATGTTGCTTGGCATAGTCCAGTTAAACACTATGAATAGTTCAAAAAAAAAAAAAAAGTGGGAGTTGCGCCCACCACCCAAGGTACTTATACATTTAAGTCACTAGACACTTAGCTGTCATATAGTAGTAGTCCAACCAAGCCAGACTTTTTGCAGGGCAGGGGAGCCCCGCCATGCGGTGAGAGATAGGCACTTCTTCCCGGCGTCGTCCGGACAGTTAGCGGCTGCAGAGTTCAGTCTATACCGAGCGATGGCGATCTCGAGAGGCGTCCCTGTGACTCTCGCTGCGGAGAACTCTTCCTGATTGACCTGAGGAAATCATCAACCTGGTGCCCGTTGGTGAAGAAGTGTTGTTTGCCCTGGTATGTAATGCGCAGGCGAGCTGGGTATAGCAATGCGTATTCAATTTGCGCCTTCCGGAGTTTCTGCTTGGCCGGTAAGAACTTACATCTCGCCTCCTGGACAGCAGCTGTAAAGTCTGGGTAGATTGTGAACTCATTGCCGTCGTATTGTAAGGTCTTTTTTCCCCAGGCCAGTTTCAGAGCAACGTCGCGGTTGCAATAGTTAAGGAGGCGTGCAACAATTGGTCGCGGGCTTCTGCCAGAGGGAGGCCTGGGGCCTAGAGAGCGATGCGCACGTTCCACGATCAGTTGGCTGGAAAAGGCCTCAGCGCCGAAGGTGTTACGCAGCAGGCATTCAATGAAGTCCTCCATTCGTCCAGTATTTGCGCTCTCCGGTATCCCAATGACGCGGATGTTGTTGCGCCGGCTGCGCACCTCCAGGTCCTCATTTTTAGCCGCAATAACCCTGAGGAGCTTGTCCATTTGTATTACTTATTGCTTCACTTGGGTCGTGGCATCTTCATTATCTGAGATCCATTTCTCCGCCTCCTTGAGTTGCTCGTCGTGTTTGTCAACTTTCAGGACGATAAAATCCATGCGAGTATTCATGGAGTCCATTTTACTGGAGATGTTTGTGAGGCTGTGCTGCATGGCAAGTAGGAGACTTTTTACTTCGTCCACTTGTGGGGCTGGCGGCACTGGAGTCTGCTCATCCGCAGGCTGTTCTGGCTCTTCTGAGCTGGAGCGCGTGGTGGCTTTTTTAGTGTCAAAGGGGAGTTTGGACTGACGTCCGTCTGTCTTCCCCATGATTATGAGGGCACAGGGTGCCGGAGGTATGTCTCTGAGGAAGAGGTAGGTGACAGCACTGAAGCACCTGCCGGCGGAGGGCTGGACACTATTGAGGGCACTTCCGACTGTCCTGTACCAACTGGTGACAGAGTCCAGGGCAGCGTTGACGAGACTCCAGACTCCAAATATTACACAGCATTTATATCACACGAGCCAAAGCAGCAGGCCAATGTCAGTAGCAGCAGACCCCACTATGTAGTTTGTCTGGCGTGTGCAGGCACCACTGCAGGGAAGAAACGCCTCTGAGGTCATCCAGCAGTCCACTATGACCGCTAGAGTGCAGGGCGCACATGATGGGAGGGTAGTTTTGAGCTCCACAGGGCGTAGCGGTCTGTATATTAGTCAGCGTGTGGCGGTTACAGTGGTGGGCCCAGTAGGCCTCCCGGCAGAAGTGTGTGCAGCGTCGCTGGAGGGATCTCTGATCTGTCATAGTTGAGCTTGCCTGGAAGAGCGGCAGTGTATCTACAGGCAGCCTAATGAAGCGCGAGGTGTTATAGGGTCGCCAGGAGATGTGCGGGCCAGTTAGCGCTACTTCGCGCTGGGCGGCGCTCGCATCCATTCACCGCAGCAAGTTGGGGCCCGAGCCGATGATCAGAGGGAAGCAGCCAGCAGTCTGCTCCGGAGGCGTCCAAAGCGTCACGCAGGGAGGGCAGCACCCTGTGAAGGACCGTCGGGAGCTCGATGCCGTGAGAGGCCTCCCGGGTCCACGTAGTAGAGGCAGCTGAGTCAGGCAGACGTTCTCACCGCGGGAGCATCAAGTCCTCGCCGGGCGACAGCCGAGCATGCTGGTGAGTAGACAAGTGTGTGCCAGGGTTTAGCAGGATGTGGGGGCACAAGCAACGGCGTATGGTTGTAGCTGAGCTGGGTGGATGGGCCGGCAATGTGAGCCAAGTTGGAACGTGAGTCTGGCGGGGCCCGCCGCCACGTGGGATCCCCGGGACTCGTGTGAGATCAATGACCGCGCGGGGCTCCAGCCACGCTCCTCCGCTCACCCCACGGCCAACGGAGACTGTCACAGAGGCCACTTGCCGACTCCTGCGGGTGCCGATTTTTTAACCGGAGTGAGCTAGGATAATGAGTAACCGGCGGCGGGCTTGTAGGACAGGATCAACATGATAGAAAAACAGGATAAATTAAGAATTATGCCGCCAAGCTTCCAGAGCCTCACAGGCGTGCGGCCATCTTGGTCGTGCGCCACCTAGCGCCCCTCCCCTATGAAGAAGATTTACCGTTGGATCTCAGACACAGTGAGAGACACAGTTTGGGATTTCTCGGGAAAGGATATCGAACTCATCAAAGGAGTTGAGCCTGTCCATATCTAAGTGAATCCAAATGCCGAATACCCGAGAACCCCACAGTATATTCTGATGTCCGAGACAATTGCTGGAATTTCACCTGTAATCGAGGCCATGATTAAGCAAGGTATTCTGAAAGAGATCCTGGGGAGTCCATGTAACTCACCCATTATGGGCTTGCAGAAACCAAGCGGTAAGTACCGCATCTCACAGGATCTCTGTAAAATAAACAACATAATAGTTTCTTGTTGTCCTGTGGTACCGAATCCTTCTGTAATACTGTTCTAGATTCCATGTTGTTGTGTAGTTCCTAAAAATACATAGGATCTGCACGTTTGTTGGACAACATAAACTAAGGGATTGGTGTCTAGACTGATTCCGGACTCCCCCACAGGATATATTAGCCTATAGACCAGCTAGCTCACAGTGCCGCTAGAAGCCCCTGAACCCTACCAAGGAGCGAATAGTTTCTGGCCACCAATGAAAATGACAACCCTGGACCCTTCCGGGATCGTGGAAACAGTACAGTACTTTTTGCTTAGTCACTCGTGCTCACTTCCATGTTGTCGTGTAGTTCCTAAAAATACATAGGATCTGCACGTTTGTTGGACAACATAAACTAAGGGATGGGTGTCTAGACTGATTCCGGACTCCCCCACAGGATATGTTAGCCTATAGACTAGGTAGCTCACAGTACCACTATAAGCCCCTGAACCCTACCAAGGAGCGAATAGTTTCTGGCCACCAATGAACATGACAACCCTGGACCCTTCCGGGATCGTGGAAACAGTACAGTACTTTTTGCTTAGTCCCTCATGCTCACTTAGTCTCAAAGATATACACAGAATAAACGTTGGGGACGTTTTCAATAAGCATTTATTGAACCCGTGTCATTATAGTATAAAACGTGTTTGCTGCGACAATCAATAGACAGAAGCAAATGTAAGAGATTACAAGCACCAACAGAGTAAACAGTAGACATATTTCTACCATGGTGCTTAAGCAATGAATATATGCAGGCATATATAAAAACAGTCATTTTGGTGTACTCCTACTATGCGTACCCTACCTAAGTGTACCTCAATGTACCTAGCATGTATGTGGGTGTGAAGCCAAGAATCCCTAGGAAAGAGCCAACCCCATTACCTGATGGGAGAGAATGAAGGACCCCGTCTTGGTCACGAGTTGGACACCCCGCAAGAGATGTCAGACCGCTGCGTGTTGAATCCTCAGCATGCAGGGACCTCTGTGTCAGAGTCAGTGTAGAAGCGTCTCCTCTAGTTACCTAGTGAAGGTGTGGTTCTTTAATACCAAAAAGGTAGCCTCAGGGATTCTACCACAATCGATATGTTGTGAGTACGATTATGTAGATGAGCCCAAATAAATAATTGTAGCTATGCAAAGTAGCCCTGTCGCCCGAGGATGAAGATAGTGATGATTTTTGTACAGCGTATGTTAATCCTGTTATGTACGTCATGTGCAGGGGATTAAGATATGATGTTAAGAATCCTCATGTATGATAAATTAGGCTAGTTTCAAGGAAACCAATTGACATTTATTCAGCACATAAGTGGATAAAAGGTCATTGCTAGAACCGTTATACAGAGCAAGGTAGAACAAATGTAGGTAAAAGGTCGCTTTGCTACGTAGGCCTAGATTAGGAAACATAACAATGTGAGGCTGAATTGTTCACTGTCATTGATCTTTACCAAGCGTTTTTCTCCTTTCCTCTGCACGAGGATAGACAGTTTTTGTTTGCTTTTCAGTTGGGAAATTGTGTTTTAACATGGTGCTGTGTCCCAAAAGGGTATATGGAAAGTTCTTTCATTTTAAACCTGATCTTGAAGAAGAATCTGGAGTCTCTGATCATGTTCTGTAATTCTGTCTTGGTACAGTACATCGATAACCTGTTGGTCACATCAAACACTCGAGAAGTATGTAAGACTGTTACCATTGCCCTATGAACCATTTGGCTGAGAATGTAGATAAAGTGTCCCCAAATAAGTTGCAGTACTGTTTGACAGAGGTCCTCTACCTAGGACATCACATTGAGAAAGGTGCGAGAAAGATGTCACAAGCAAGAATCTCTGTGATCATGCAAATTAATCCGCTTCACATGCAGAAGGAAGTCAGGATGTTTCTGGGAATGGTAGGCTACAGTCGTCAGTTGATACCCAGCTTTTCCCTAGTGGTCAAACCTCTGCAGAAGTTGACACACAAGGATTGTGTCTGATCCGGTACCCTGGAACAAAGATTGTTTGAATACATTCCTGGAGTTGAGAGACAGTCTCTGTCTTGCCACGGCACTAAGAATGCCTGACTAAAGTGTTATTGCTTTTCTGCAGTGAGAGGAAGGGTTGGACTCTCTCATTGTTAACTCATAACCATGGAGGTGCCTGTAAACCAGTTGCCTACTTCTCAGCTACTTTAGATCCAGAAGCATCAGCGTTGTCCGGATGTCTCAAATCCGTTGTGGCAACAGGTGTCAGCATTGAAAGATGTGAGAGCATTGTAAATTGGTCACCCTTTGACTGTTTATGTAGCCCACTCTGTTGAACTTTTGTTGACCAGAACACATACGCAGCACCTGATGAATAGCTGGCTCACTAGGTATGAGCAGACTATCTTGGCTGCTAAAAATGTGACCCTGCAGAGATGATCAGTCCTGAACTCTGCTACGTTATTACCATTACTTGATTATGATGCAGAGATCATGACTGTCTCAATGTCGCTGAACTGTGCACCAAGCCACGACCAGATATCATGGACGAGCCATTGCCCGAGTCTGATTGCACCATATTTGTAAATGGCTCTTGTCTACGAGATAATGGGGGAAACTTGAGAGCTGCATATTCTGTCTGTACTGTTGCAGGAGTGATAGAAGCTGCCTGGCTTCAAGGAGTATTCTCCCAGAGGTAGCTGAATTGATTGATTTTACCCGAGCATGTTGTGTTTCAGACCAGCTGAAAGTGACAATATTCACCGATAGCCAGTATGGCTTTGGTGTTGTTCACGACTTTTGGACAGTTATGGTTTCAAAAGGGATTCATGACCTCATCAGGGTCCCCTATCCGCAATCGAGAAAATGTGAGAAAACTGTTAGAGGCTTTACAAATGCCTGATCAGATTGCTGTTGTCAAATGTTCTGCCCACTGTAAAGGAAACAATTTTGTTACAGTTGGAAACCGTTATGCAGATGAAGTCACAAAGTTTGCGCTCTGAATGTCTGCACTTTAAATGACGAATACACAAATGAGGGAGCAGATCAAACCAATTTTAACCTTTTGATAACCATTGCTGAGACATGGGAGGAAGTGAACAGATTACAAGAGGAAGTTACTGAGGAAGAGCAGCAGAGTTGGATCAGAGCAGGATGTGTGAAACGAGACGATGACATTTGGGTTTCAGGAGATGGGAGGCCAGTATTGCCCAATAGTTTGTTGTCACCGATGGCAAGGCATTACCATGGGTCAATGCATGTAGGAAGTGATGCCATGGTGAGGTTGTTGAGACAAAATTGGTTTAATCCAAAGTTTTGAGCAATGGCTGAGGCACTGTGTCATAAGTGTGTGATCTGTCAGCAAATTAATGTGGGAAAAAGAACTGCTGTTACACTGAGTCACATAGGGAGATCTGGAGGTCTTTTTAACAGGATGCAGCTGGATTTTGTTGAGATGCCAGTATGTAATCGATTGAGGTACATCTTAGTAGTCGTGTGCATTTTCTCACGTTGGGTGGAAGCCAACTCTACTAAGAGATGTAACAGTCTCACTGTAGCTAAGCTGTTATTGAGGGAACTCATTGCAAGTGGAGCAGAGATTGCATTGCACTTATTGGCCAGAAGCTTCAGGAATAGTAAAACAGGTAAACAGCACTCTGAAATCCTGATTGGCTAAAGTGTGTGCTTCAACGTCTCTCAATTGGCCTGACGCTTTGCTTCTTGCGCTGATGAGTCTTCACAATGTCCCTGATCGAACAACAGGATTGTCTCCCCATCATGGGAAGGGCTACCCAATTGCCTGCTGTGCCTGCGAATGTGCTTGTAAACATTACAGACGATTTGGTGCTCGACTACTGTAAGGGATTGACTGATGTAGTTTGTTCTGTGTCTCACCAGGTTGAAGCGGCGACAGCCCCGCCACATCAGGAACAGTGTCATGACCTTAGTCCCAGCGACTGGGTCGTGGTGAAAAAGCATGTGAGAAAGAACTGTCTGGAGCCCTGTTGGAGTGGCCAGTACCAGGTGATTTTGGTCACAACGACTGCTGTCAAGTGTGGTAGCCTGCCTAAGTGGATGCACACTTCCCACACTCGTATGGTCCCGTATCTCCTTGATGAAGTAACAGCACCTCTCCCAGAAGAGAAGCGAGCATCGGTCGAATGGCCATGGGAAGAGGTTAGCCAGCTGTAGGGGACTAGACATAGCCTGAGACAGCACTCAAATGATCTGAGGGGGTCTAGCAGAATCAGAAGTTGAAGCTGACTTGGAGGAAGTTGGTACAGTGGTGGTCAATGAGTCAGAACCAGACAATACCAAATGTTGTAGTGTAGTTCCTATTTCCCTAATAGGCTCTGCGCATTGGAATAATATATCCTATAGGTTTGACATAGGACTAAGGTCGGTATGTCCCTATCGAGTATATTAAACTTAATTACTTGTGCCAGCTAGCTCAGAGGCCACTAGAAACTTCTTGACAACAAGAAGGGAGTAGTTTCTGGCAGCCGCAAAACATGACCACTGTGTTTCCCTTACAGAATCAGGACGTGTCCCAGAGTCGTAGAAACAATAGATAACTATTTCACTCAGCTCAGTCGTGCAGGATTCAGTTATGTCTCAAAGTTACACAGAAATAACAGACGGGCGTTTCAATAAAAAGGTTTATTGAACAGTCTTGTTTCTGTTGTAAGTTAGATGTGCTGTTATGATCACAAGACAGTATGCGAGATAAATAATGTACAGAGCGAGCAGTAGAAATAAATAAAACTGCGTTAGCATTATCTTTTCAGCATATATGCATTTACATAAATGACACAGCCTAAAAATGCGAGTACTCATACGATGCGTTTCTATCCTAGTTCTACCCAGTGTGCCTAACCTTTCCTAGGTGTAGGGAGAAGTAGAAGTAGGTGCTGTATTCCTGACTAGAGTATACTAAGAGTAAGTTACGCCTAGTATGCCAAGAGTCTAGTATGCCAAGAGTCTAGTATGCCAAGAGTCTAGGTATGCTAAGAGTCCTCTAGGCTCCATACCTGAAGAATGAGAGAGGTAGGAATCTCTTTCCGGACTCGAACTCCAACACCCCGCAAGGGAAGTTAGATCACTGGAAGCTGGACTCTCTGCGTGCAGGAATGACAGCGTCTTCTCAGTGCGTCCGGCCGGGAATCGGGCTCCTCTGAAGTCGAGGTCTCCTCTGATTTACAGGGGTTTGGGAAGGTATATTTATACCTGAAAATGTTAGCATTGACGTGAGTTGGGTAGCGAAAGACGTCATGAATGAACCTCTAGGGATTAACGGTTCATGCATAATGTATGAGTCCTTGAAGAAATCAATAGTCCTGGGCAAGGGAAACTCCCGCAGCCTGAGGGTCTGTTTGTTCATGGACTCGTTGAGACGTTAGGGTGGACGAATGTCGGAATCCATGCCTGTATTTGGAGTGCATGGTTTATGCCTAAATAAGGTCTGGGATTTTATGCCTATATAAGGGCAAGGCGAATTGTGCCTATATAAGGACATGATTCTAGAAAGCCCGTTTATGGACACCCTATAAAGTACACAACACCCACTCCTCTTTTGTGTATACAACAATACTAAAAATGCTAAACATTTAAAATGCTAAACATTAAAAATGGAGTACTGCATATTAAAACATATCCTAAAAGCATTAAAAGACATATTAAAAAATGCATAGGTTTCTGTACATCATTAAGCAGTGCTTCTCATTTCCAGCATAAAGTATGAAATAAATGCATTTGGAACGAAATATAAAAGCAATATTTACATATGATGAAAATGATCGATAATGTTGTTCAAAATCAAACTCATTTCCTATCATGAAATTTAAATGAACTGATTTAGACACACAAGATGACTAAGTGTCCCTGGAAGTACTGCCAAGTCTGTATTATAAGGCTAGTTCTACTTTAAGCAGATTGAAGTGCCATTTTTCGTTCAAAAAATGGGAAAAAAGTTCAAATTTGGTAAAGTTCCAAGGTTTTGAAAAATGAAGGCCAAATTGTTGCTGTTGCACTGGAACAGAGTATGCCGAATCAGAGTCAGTTTACGGGTCTGGTGTAAACATGAGATCATCTACTTCAATAGACAAAACATCATCTATGGCCGCTGGTGTAAGTTGGAACACCTCGTGTAGAAGATTGATCGCACAAAGATGGGAAGCATCGCTCTCAGCATAGGTCGCCGCAGCAATGTTCGCGTTCGTTGTTACCTGTGTGCCTGGAGTTGTTTCTCGTACCTCAGCAGCAGCAGGAGGCGACTGTGAGATCGCAATGAATGCTGACATCAGGATTGGAAGCCTCTGGGGACAACACAGAGCATGGGCCATTATCGGGTCCAGCAAAGCATCGACATCCTTTGGCGCAGCTGATGGATATGTTAGACAAGCGTCCAACACGCATTCCTTTCCGCATAGCAGGCATCGTAGAACAGGTAAGATGCAATCTTGCCAGATTGGTCTAAACGACAGGAACCACGTGGTATTAAGGTCCCGTAGACGAGTCATGCCTAGTAGCTGTACTATTCGCTCACGGCACTGTCTTTCAAGGAGAGTTTTCTCCATTTCGCTCGGAGTGATGTCGGCGAATCGGCTGGCCATAGCGCAATAGCAGACAGATGAATAAAATTCCGGCAACAAGTGCGAGAATCAATGGTATGCCACCAAACACCGAATGTGCAAAGTTGGGGATGATTCCAAGTATTGCCTGGAACGGTGCTAACAGACCAGAGCAAATGCTCTTAAATACATGTACAATTCCTGTTGTATCTGACATGTTAAAGATACGTGATAACATTTCTACGAAATGTATAGGGCAGTTTGTACGTATTAAAGTCTGTATCTCAGCCGAAGTCCTTGCTACTTGTAGATCATAGGTTTCTTTGGCCGAGGTCAAAGGCACTGTTTGTTGCAAAAGCATGGCTTTCATTCTGCTTAAAGTATCAAATCTTATAAAAGAGACGCTCAGCGAAGGCCATAAAGGCGACTCCCTGACTGTGTCTATTGGGGGAAACAATACTTGCATACAGCAAGTGACCCTGGAGTTGACCGTTACTAGATATGGGATGCCTGGCAACATTCCACAGCAGCCCTGATCATTCAACATGAGGTAACTCCCATTAGAAAGTTGTCCAAACGTTGGATTAATCACAGCAGCTGGTGTACCCCGCTGGTGGCAAGACAAGTTTGCCACAGAACCATTACAAGCCCCGTGTAAAATAATGTCCTGACATATGAGTGAACCGGTCAGTGCATGTTTACAGTTGGTACCGCTAAGAAACACTTCACGATCCCCACTCCAACATCTATGTGTATACGGTAAATCCCAAGATGTCTTAATGTATTCCTTACCCAACCTTTCATATTTGCCTGCTTGCATCTGTCTGAGGCAATACTGAAACTGAAAAGTTGTCACAGGTAATGTTATTTTGCCATGAATAACCCATTCTGTAGCTGGTTTTTCTGCCACTGTAAATGGTAATTTTTCCAGTTTTTCAATGCTCAGCACTGTATACCTTGCTCCTCTTTGTGCCAATTCGATCTGTTTATCAGTTAGATTGTATTCTGCAAACAGAGACGACGTGTTGATGAAACGCCAAGGCACATAGCCCGCTCGCAAAGATTGCAGCGTCCATGTCAATAACACTATAGAACGTAATTGGGATTGACCTTGTTGTAACATAGCCAAATCTTGTTCTAGAATGTCGATAGCAGAGGATACAATGCCATCCAATGAATAAATTCTGGAGGTCAAAGTTGTTAACCCATTGTCGACTACAGAGAGTGTTTTCTCTAAATTAATACGATCAAGTTCACGTATTCGTTCTGCAGCCTCTATCTGTGACACTTTCCATGCTTCGTTATAAGCAGCATAGATGCCGGCATATATGAAACGTTTTTGACGCGGTTTTCTTGGTCCAAGCAAGAATTCCTTAAGATCTGCGTCCTCTTTAAGTAAGGTTAAGTGTTGTTTCACATCCTGTAGTGTAGATTTATGCAGCCAATCGAGGCATAATTTACCCACACTGTATGTTGTTACTACCCCCGGATGTTGTCTTTGGACATATCTTGGGTCTGACCTATAAATAGTAAAGCCCTGAGTTTTGTTCAAGAACCTCTCCTGACAGTTGTTTGTGTCTGTGAGCCAGATCAACCATTTTTTCCAATTTGGATGAGTTCTGTTGAGTTGTAGTATATTGTCAACTGTCACCACTGCCTTTGTATTATTATCACTGGCAGGTGTTGGCACAGAAGGTGTTTTCATCTCTTTGATCTTGGCTAATCCAAGACAAGATGTCTGTTGGACGGTGTCATTCAAAAACAGTATTTGTTCAGGGATAATACAGGCTCTAAATAAAGCTTCCATACCCTGTACTTGCCAATCTTTACTACCCCAGACAGTTTTTGTCTCAATTGTGTCTTTCCATAAGTCGAAACCTTGTGTAGACAGTTGGGCAATAAATGCTTCAGAGTAAATCTGTTTCGTATTAGTTAACATAATTTTCAGTCCTGTTTTGTTCACATTTTTGTAGTAAAATGTTTCTGGGTCATATGTATTATAACCTGAAAAATATGGAAATTTACTAGCAAAAGTTTTCGAACTACCTTGTGGTGGTGTAGGACAATGTTCCCATTGGTTAAACATAAACACATTTCTTGGATATGCAGTTTTGTGCAAATAATGATGACCATAGTGGTTATAACAATACAGTTCTTCATAATCAGATGAACCCTCTAAAAATTCATTTTTAGAAAATGCAGCAGATTTTTCTAGATCAAACATTATATCGGTCACAGTCTCAAAGTCCCAATCATCTGAATAGGTACTGGACGTAATTAAATCACTTAGTGAAATTTTAAACAAATGTGGAATGTTCAGTTGTTCACTTGGACCGAAGATTTCATAATCTGTTTTGTCCCACACTATACCATCCTGTATAGGAACAGCTGTGATGTTCACTGATGACAAGTCTCTTGCTTCACGATGGGAAGATTTATGTGGTTTCAAAAGTACATTCACGTCTTTTCCTTCACTGTTCACATGGATGTATTTGCCACTTATAAGCATGCTTACTGTTGTTATCAAAGCTAGCCAGAGCAGAAAAACAAAAAGTCCAGATGTAATCCAGAGTTCAGTCCATGGAGAAACCAGATAAGTCTTTTTCAGAAAGTGAATAAAGTCTTGTACTTGCTGCTTGAGTTTTGATGATGCTGGCGTCGTTTCAGGTTCACTTGGATCTTCTGAGAACGTATCAAAGTCAATGAAATAGCCAGAAGCAGTTCTGTCAATTGTTGGAATTGCATCAGGATTCGTTGAAATCACAGGAACCAGTTCTTCACGAGTCACGTTGGTGTAGACAGGTGTATTTGGATGAACTGTTACTTGGTTGTCAAGAGGGATGAGTTCCATAGCCTGGTTGCTTAGTCCTTCATTTGTTACAGCTGAATTCTCGATCGTGATCAGTCTTTCAGTCTGAACCTCTTGAATAGTAGCGAGAGGAGTGCGTCTGCTACCAGGTCGGAGTCCACGAGGCCTACTGCTTAGTATTGGCCACATACTGTGGTTTGATCAGGTCGATTGACACAAATCTTTTCTCCTTTCTTCCAGCAAGGGGCGGCAGAAGTACTGTCCTTGTTCCTTGAACAGCTAGAACAGGTACCGGTTGTCTGTAAGAAGGTCCAAATTCCTTCTTGTCCGCTATTTTTTCTCTGACTAGATCCCCAACTTTTGGAATCCAGACAGGCCTTGCTGGGACCGCCGATGTTTCCCCAGTGGTGGTTGGCTGTATGGATACGTTGCTTTGTTTCGTTCTTAACTTGTTAAGATCCTGTAAAACAGCCAAACGATCTTTGATATCAAACGTTTTCATGTCCACCACTGTGCCTACGTGTTCTAAGTCTGGAACCCACATTCTTGTCCCAAATAGGACCTCATATGGAGTGACCCCCCTAGAGAACTTCTTGGCAGATTGTTAAGTGAGCGCTGAACGCTAATGAGGTGTTTGACCCACCCATCACCCGAGCCTAATACCCTAGCTGTTATAGACTGCTTTATGTCCTGGTTTTTCCTTTCCACAACAGAATTTCCCTCAGGATGGAATGGAGAGGAGTACCGCAATGCAACGCCCAGACTGGCCATGGCCTCCTTGTAAGCCCTAGAGCTAAACGCAGGACCCTGGTCAGAATGTAGCGTGCCTATTGCGTATGTGCCGATAAAGACTCGCAAATCTTTTATAACAGTTCGAGCGTCAGCCGAGCGCTGAGGCCATAACCATAGGAACCTAGAGCATGAATCCACTGCAACCATGATGTATTTATAATTACCGTCCCTTTGCAAGGGACCGCAGTGGTCCAGGTAAACACAAGCTAATGGTTTATCTGAAATTAATAAGGGTGTCTGCGCAGGACGTTTCACTGTTGAGACTTTCATCTGTTGGCAAATATCACATTCTAAACATAGTTCATAGTTTGTTTCCGAATGCCAGGCCACCAATATCTTTGCTTGAGTAAAGATACTGTCGCAGAAACACCTGCATGGGCAGAAGCCATCCCTTCGTGTGCTGCTAGGATAAGTCCTAATCTGCGTTCCTTGTTTGGAATTACCCTATCCCCCACTCCAGGGATTCGAGCAAAAGGAACGTTATTCGCATCAATTACATAAGAGTACTTGAGTGGAAACTTTTTGGTAACGCTGCACTGCTGCCTTTGCTTGAAGCATTGACAGCTAACATTATCTCACCGTCTATTTTTGTTTTTGAACTGGTGATCGCAGCTACGGAAGCCGTCTGTACAGCCCCCTTCGCGGCTTCATCAGCCAATGAATTTCCTGCAACGTGAACGCCATCTCGCTGATGACTCAGTGTGTGAATCACATGAGCCTTTGCTAGTTCGTTTTTCAACTGAACTACTTGTTCCCAAAGCAATTTGTGCTTTATTGTGCCACCTTTCGCATCTTTGAAACCATTTTCAAGCCAGGTTCGTATATAGTCATTATACGACTGAACACAGTAATAGGAATCGCACACTATCAGTGTGAGGAATTCTCGATCCGTACTCTCAAGTGCCAGTTTGAATGCCTGTAGTTCAGCTCGCTGAGCTGTACAATCACCTAGTGACTGTGTTTTTGTGACCATAGGTCTGAAGATGCCATTTCGCATGCGACCTTTAACGATAGCACACGCTGCACTGTAAGCTTGCTTACTCCCTGTTGCGGGCTGTGCGGATCCGTCAGTGTAAATTACGAATTCATACTGATCGAGAGGCAGAATCTCAGTGGGCAGAGGACATTCTTGTTCATATTGGAGAAATGCCTGTGATTTTAAATCTGGATCAAAAACATATTCAACATCAGTTGCAGCAAGAGAATTAACCCACTGTATCCATCTCGGATGTAAAGCTTTAGCATTGGGAATGCTTGCTTTTGTGACCGCTTCTAAAGCTGGTACCGGTGTAACGACAATTATGCGTTTCCCTTGGGCTAAGGCTCTTTCTTTTGCTACAGCTGTTTGAACTGCTGTCAGAATTTTTTCAGTTGAACTGAAACGCATTTCCGCTTGTGTATACAAATGTGATTTGTATGCAATTGGTACTTTCTCACCCTCATTAAAGGTTAAGTAAGTGAATCCACATTGACCCGAAATTATTCGAATCACCAAATTTCTTTGACTTACGCGTGTTTGTAAGTGATTTGTTGCTAACATGTTAGCCTGGAGTGAACGCAAAATTTCTGTGTGTTCCTGTGTCCAGTTTGTAATTGTGAAATCAGGTTTGATTAATGCGTAGAGAGGTTTAACCCTTTCTGCGTAGTTTAGAATGTAAGTTCTGCCAAAATTTAGGAATCCCAGGATTGATTGTAAGTTTTTTTGCGTTTTTGGAGGTTGGAGCAGCGCACATTTCTCTAGAAAGTTAGCTGCCAAGCTCTTGCCTTCACTTGAAAGCTCATATCCCAAAAATAGGACATTGAGATGGGCAATTCTGGACTTTTTAAAGTTGAACTTGTAGCCCTCAGAGGCGAATCCCAATATAATGGTGCTCACCCTGTTCAAGTGTTTTTCCAAGTCATCGTCTGTCAGATAGATGTCATCGACATAGGACAATGCCTCGTTGTCATAGATTTGTAGTAACTCCGTTACTCTCGCTGAGAATAAACCTGGGCTGTACTTGAACCCTTGTGGGAGTCGACAAAAGTGACGCTGGGTCCCCATTATGGAGAATGCCGTTAAGTACCTGCTTTCAGGTGCTATATTTTGACAAAAGAAACCGTTTGAGATGTCTAATGTTGTTTTGTATTTTTTACGCACAATGTTATTCATTAATGCTGTGCTGTGTGCATTTTGCACTGCAAAAGTTTTAGAACAAGTGTTTAAATGTCTGTAGTCCAAAACTAGACGATATGTATTGTCTGGTTTGGAGACAGGAAACAAAGGATTGTTCATGGAGGAGGTGCATGTTTCAATCACCCCTTGTTATTCAAGTTGATTTAAAATCTCCCTGACCTGTTTTTTAGCTTCTTGCTTAATAGGATACTGCCTCTGAGCAGTAGGTTCATGTTTCAGATTTATTTTATGGTGAGGTGAGTCCTCATCCCATCCTACATGATTTTTATATAATGCTGGAGCCTGGGCCACTGCCCATTTTCTGGCATATGTATATTTTAAGTGAATTGGAATGTGATTGGAGAAGGCAGGCATAATCATGTCCTCGCCGTGTGGGCACTCCCTGACAAATTGTGGTGGCCAGTCTTTTTCTGCTAGAAGTATGTCATAACCCTTTGATAGTTTTTCCCATAAAAGTGCTTTAACCTGTCTAGGTTTGTCTCCCTCCATCCGGAGTGTTATTTCATATAACCTTTGTGGAGTACTAACCCTGGTGTCTACAGTCTCTACTGTAATGTACTCATTCAAGTCCACTATCTCCAGAAGTTCCATCAGGTTCTGGCGAGCTATTGTGACTTCTGCTGCACTGTCCAGCATTGTCTGAGCCCATTCTCCGTTCCTGAGTTGCGTTCTCAGAATTCTCGGCATGTCTTACTATTAGACCTGCTACTTTCTTTTTGGAGAATTGAGGTTTAGCTTTAATTTTTGTTGCGTGCTTGTCGTCTTTCGATTTCACGCGTTCTTCTCTATGTTCTGTTCGTCCTCTTCTTTCCGAAGTCTGTGATGAGACCTGAAAGGGACGAGAGGAACGTGTATCATTATCTTGATACCTATCAGGTTTTCTCAAATTATCCCTATTCCTGAGGTTGTACCTCCTTTCAGAGGGCTCCTTTTGAGGAGACCTACTTCGGGATTGAGATCTTTTCTCATTTGAATTTTGTTTAGTAGTCTCCCACTTCTTTTTAGAAGATGTAGGAGTTTGTTTAATTGAGTCCTTCTCAGGACTTTCAGATAGTTTTGGTTTAACTGGTCTCCCACCCAAACTATCCCTGCCTAATTCTGCATAAGATTGTTCTATAATTCTGGGTAGCTCTGTTTGATGTTCTGTAACATCAAATTCCCTTAATTTTTGTCGGATCGCCACTGCTGCTGCCTCCCCTTTAATATTTGATAATATTATTGTTGAGACCTGGTCGAAATTTTTCAGTAATTTCATACCTAAATTTAAAGCAGGCTCTGCCCCGTATTCGTTTTGAATTTGTTTTAGGACATCTGGTATTACCGCAATTGACGGAATGCCGTGTGTTTTAGTGTAGATGGCAGCAAAGACTGAGCCCCAAGTGGTGCAGTCTTCCAGTTGTGGTGTGATCCCCATTGGTAAACTAATGGTTAGGATTCTGTGTTTCTCATGCGGGCTAGTATTTGGAAATACTGCTTCGATTTGAGTAATTTTTTGAGCTATCCAAAATGGAATTTGCTCCCGCTTAGTGGGCATTTTACCCATGACTGCGTATAGAGTCTGTGGTGTAATTTTTAGAGTGTTCCCCTGGTGAGGGGTTTGATTTGGAAGTGTTAATGGTGGTTGGACTGTGAAAGTCCGCATGACATATTGAACCAATTGTCTGTAGATTTTTATTAGTTCTTGTAGTTGAACAAGTAAGTCCTCATCTGACATTATGTCAAGTTCAGGATGAGGTGTGTAGCCGGCTAGAATCGGCCATGTTGCTCCTGGTCTACCTAGTGGACCGAGCCTGGTTATATTTCTGTGATGTTTTAGGGCGCCTTTAAACCAGAGCTGATGCTCCTGGTATGTTAATGGAATTTCAATATCCTCGAAAGGAATGTATTCCTCTGGTGTTTCATCTTCCTTGTAGAAGTGAAACATTTTAGTTACTGGATTGGATTCAGGAAATATTACCCATGAATAGAATACCTCTGTCTGAAAGGATTCATGTGCCTCAATCACGAAAACTGCTCTACCTCCTCTCGGTGGTAGGCCATGTTTTATAAGTTTTAGAGTAATGGCTCTTCTTAAGTTTGGAGCGATGTCGATGACACCCTCCTCGGTTTCATTTAAACCGGTGAAGTTAAAAAGTGCTGGTTGGGCTGGATCAGCCTCAGCTCCACCGTTTCCGGCGGGATTGTCCCCGTTTAAGGACATTTTGTTTTATGAAAAATGTAGAACAAATTTCAAGGAAACAAAGATAAGGTGCACAATATTGTGGAACACTGTATCCTTCAACGTTGAGCAAACCAAACAGCTAATATATATAGGGTACTGCCCTATGTAGCCGTGGCGGATACTAACCCTGCCCACTCCAGACGTCTTTTGGAGTATATGGGTAGGGGTCTCTGAGAGAGAAAAGAATATATGCACAGCTGAGTTACTCAGTATCTAACGTTGAATTACTGCCTTACCAAACCGTTGGGCGCCATGTAGTGTAGCTCCTATTTCCCTAATAGGCTCTGCGCATTGGAATAATATATCCTATAGGTTTGACATAAGACTAAGGTCGGTATGTCCCTATCGAGTATAATAAACTTAATTACTTGTGCCAGCTAGCTCAGAGGCCACTAGAAACTTCTTGACAACAAGAAGGGAGTAGTTTCTGGCAGCCGCAAAACATGACCACTGTGTTTCCCTTACAGAATCAGGACGTGTCCCAGAGTCGTAGAAACAATAGATAACTATTTCACTCAGCTCAGTCATGCAGGATTCAGTTATGTCTCAAAGTTACACAGAAATAACAGACGGGCGTTTCAATAAAAAGGTTTATTGAACAGTCTTGTTTCTGTTGTAAGTTAGATGTGCTGTTACGATCACAAGACAGTATGTGAGATAAATAATGTACAGAGTGAGCAGTAGAAATAAATAATACTGCGTTAGCATTATCTTTTCAGCATATATGCATTTACATAAATGACACAGCCTAAAAATGCGAGTACTCATACGATGCGTTTCTATCCTAGTTCTACCCAGTGTGCCTAACCTTCCTAGGTGTAGGGAGAAGTAGAAGTAGGTGCTGTATTCCTGACTAGAGTATACTAAGAGTAAGTTACGCCTAGTATGCCAAGAGTCTAGTATGCCAAGAGTCTAGTATGCCAAGAGTCCCTCTAGGTTCTAGTCTGCTCCATACCTGAAGAATGAGAGAGGTAGGAATCTCTTTTCCGGACTCGAACTCCAACACCCCGCAAGGGAAGTTAGATCACTGGAAGCTGGACTCTCTGTGTGCAGGAATGACAGCGTCTTCTCAGTGCGTCCGGCCGGGAATCGGGCTCCTCTGAAGTCGAGGTCTCCTCTGATTTACAGGGGTTTGGGAAGGTATATTTATACCTGAAAATGTTAGCATTGACGTGAGTTGGGTAGCGAAAGACGTCATGAATGAACCTCTAGGGATTAACGGTTCATGCATAATGTATGAGTCCTTGAAGAAATCAATAGTCCTGGGCAAGGGAAACTCCCGCAGCCTGAGGGTCTGTTTTTTCATGGACTCGTTGAGACGTTAGGGTGGACGGATGTCGGAATCCATGCCTGTATTTGGAGTGCATGGTTTATGCCTAAATAAGGTCTGGGATTTTATGCCTATATAAGGGCAAGGCGAATTGTGCCTATATAAGGACATGATTCTAGAAAGCCCGTTTATGGACACCCTATAAAGTACACAACAATGTAGGAGTGATACTGAATGATGTCAAGATTAGAAAGTGATCTACTGTAGTTGATAGGTCATCTACTAATACTCCTGGAGCTTTATTGCTCGTAAATACTGAAATGGTTGGTATTAGGGCTATGGTTTTGCAGAATCAGCTTGCTTTAGACATTCTTCTTGCAAATGAGGGCAGAGTCTGTCAGATGCTGAAAGTTCAACAATGTTGTACCTCTTTACCAGATAAAAGTAAGGACTTACAGTAGTATATAAAGAACATTATTGACATACAAAAAGAATTGAGTGGGTTGGCAGCCACAGGTGTTTGGGATTCAGTTGGAAATTGATTTATTGCTATAGGTAGATGGTTTGCGAATTTGGGAAGTAATGTATTTGGTTCCATGTTGAGACCTATGTTGATCATTGCTCTTGTTGTCATGATTCCCCCAGGTCTTCCGGGCTGTCGGCTTGAACCCTGTCTCACCCCGAGACTGGGTAGTTTGCTGCATTGACATTTTCCGTGCGTCCTCGAGGACGTCTGGAAATAAAAACTACATTTCCCATGATTCCTTGCAGAAGACGTGCTGCCGTCAGGGACGCGGAAGGACTCAAAAGCATTTCCGCCTCCCTGCAGCGCTGCCGATAATTCTGGAGTCCCGTGTGCTGAAGGTTTGGTGTGAGGCGTTCCTTTGCTCATCTCGTGGGGGTCTGGTAAGGGTGTGGAAACACCACCTAACGTCAGTTCTCATTCTGTGGCGATGATACCGTGACCTGAGAATTTGCTTTTTTGACATTTTCCTGACTTACGAGCTAAACCTAAGAACGGCCTCAAACACATACTTGTGGTGTCCCTCTGTGTTGGCGAGACACACATTTGTGTTCTCTTGCAGGTGGTAGGGATACCGGCAGTATGTATATAATTGGAGATTCTAGAGTGCCGTATTTGACATAACACTCATGTTCCTCACTGTTGGTGAGACACAAGTCTCGTGCAGGAGGAAGTCTTATTTCCTACGCTAAGAAACAACCAACAAACTTTCGAAGTTGGTCATGCACGTGTCCAGATTTGAGGGGCACTTTCAGTTGCTTTGTGTTCTATGTTGTATTCGTCAATTGTGTGTTATGTAAATAGTCAACGTTATGGAATCTATGCCCTGCATTACATGTGATTCGCCCTCCATCTATACAGAGGGATAATCACACATATAGTGCGTGTTTTTGTTATTCAATGATTATTTCTCTCTACGTTCAGGCCGCTTGAACAGGGAATGGTTGAAGAGTCTTATTGGGGTCTCTTACTACCCTGTGACGACAGGTCTAGTGTGAAGAGGGTAGGTTTGGAGACATGAACTACCTCTTGTGAATGATATGCCATATACGATGTTTTAGACAGGGTGTTGTGGTGATCACTCATAGATCTCTTTGTTCCTATATGTGTGCCAAGCAGCATGTGCCCTATCAGGAAGGCTTCTGGGTCCTGTTCCTATGCTGAATGAATAGGAAATGTGATTACTTCCAGGGCGCATCTGACAAGTTCTTGTTATTTTCCTTTACAGGTATATTGTCTGTTACATTAGAAGCATTTCATATCTCAAGTGGTATTATCTGCAAATTGCTGCTTACAGGATATTGTTTGTTGTCATTTCAGGTCTCCCTCCCCGCTGTCCCCTTCCTTTCCTTCCCTCGCTCGATCACTTCAATGATCTGCGCTATCACAGCATACAGACTTGAAGCTATCGAGAGGTGGACCATTTTTGAGCATCGTTCCGATCCTGAGGAGTTGGTGACACGACACTTGTGCAGTGGTTGTGATTGTGGCAGTGAACATTTACAGAAGATACAAGGTAAGGAAAGGAGTCTCTCGAAATAGAAAGACTATAGAGTTACAGAAGAAACAGAGTGATTATGAAGATGAAATGAAGCATTTGGAGGAATTCAGATAAAAAGCAATGGCCACGACAAGGGTTTAAATTGGTTATACTGATAAAGTCAAGAGATAAGATTAAGAGATTATGTGAAGGCTTGATACGCCATCAGAGGGGGCATTGGATCAGCATAAATTTGATTTCATTCTGAGATACTGTAGGAGTGCATTATAATCATGTGTAGTCAGCACTTAAATATATTCTGTGTGATTAATGTTACTAGGAGAAAATAGGGTATTGTATATTTAAAGTACTCCATGTGAAAAAGGAGATTTATAAATTGTATGCCTAGAAATGGGAATAGAAATTTTGCAATACTTATATATTAATATTTTCAGAGAAAGCTAAGCTTATATCGTGTCTCATATAAGGCTTATAAAATGATGTATATGTGTAGAAGAATGTTTAGGCATTTATGCATGTAGCAAGGGTTTACAGTCATACTGATGTATCTTAAAATGACATCGTTTTCATTTATAATTTGCAATGTTTTCATTTGTTAGGAAACTGCATTTGTTATTAGTTTAGAAATGTGCACGCATTTGTAACCCTGTGCACTATTAAGTTGCCATGATTTTAAGGCCTCAAACACAGTTTTCAGCCCAAGCTTCAAGTCTAACATTTATTTGCATTTAACCTTCAATGTACAATGTGTTTGCTTGCATTTTTGTTTCCACTGCAGGTGCGGACAAAGTCTCATTAGTTAGTAAAGAACGGTTTGTGTTTCAGTAAGATATCGAGGTATGAGAAGATGGATTTTGGCATGGATAAACGCAGTAATGAGCAAGGAGATGAGTTCCCATGGATGAGGAGAAGCTTGGCCAAGGACAAATGAAGTAGCTACTTATTGATGTGGGAAAGACAGTGCCAGTAGCTAACTTGTTCCTGGATCATGGGAAGTTACCAAACTGATCACGTGATTTACCTTGAATGTAGACTAATATCTTATCCTGTAACGTAGTGAGGGTCAGAGAGACATCTGAGGATTAATGAGGTACAGACCTCTTCTGCTTTGTGTGGCTTCATGCTACATGACTCTTGGTTGGAGTTTCTTCTACTGAAGACTCAGGGAGGCTGACACCTTTATATTTTTCATTCGTATTAATGCTTCTTAGTTTAGAGTTGTCCCCTTTTAAGGTAGTGTAGGGAGAGATAGCAGGCTCATGCTTACCTTTAATAATCAATTGATGCAATTTAACGCTCAATTCTTTTACTTATTACTTGCATCTTCATAACCGAATTAGTTGTATGCTTTTTGTTAAAGAGGATAAATCTCTTTTGGAGATTTAGACTCATTCTGTTTGTCCTATATTTCTATACTGTAGTGCTAAGACTGATTTATATCAATCTATTTTTGAATTTTTAATGAAATCCTACTAATCTCAAATTTAGTTGTCGAGTAGTTATTGTGTAACTGAATTGGTTATACTGTATTGAGATTTTCCCTCTTACCTCTCAAGAAGCTAAACAGACCATCTGGTTGAGTAGGGATGATTAAGTGGGCTCAAGCTTTCGTACTCCATGTGTAAACAATCTGTACATAGTATAGTCTTGTAATGAGGCCTCGGGATGTTCCTAACCATCCATCCATCGGGCAGCCCCCCTTTATTTAAAAGAAGGGTCCAGGAGTGGACAATCTTTGAACCTCTTGACTGATATTCATCACCAAGTGCTACAGTGCTGCTTAACATTCACTCGTTTGGGTTCACGAAAAATAAGTATAGAACACGCATGTTTGGGTAGTAACATATGAACACATTGTATGCATAAATTTACATTTCTACATTATATAATCAAAGACTGTATTTCAGGTTTGACTGTCATATAGGGCAGATACTATTTAAATGTCGGCTAGAATGTGGTCACTGCATGTGACGTCATTGCGAACTGCATAAGCTAGTTACCTACACTAAAAATTAAGAGCTTGAGTAGTGGTGATAATAAGCCCCAAATCTTTCGTGATACTTGCAGCCTCTCCTATTTATATAACGACGCTTTGCATTCTGGAACTTGTATTTTGCCTTGCCAATCAATGCCCGCGTGCTAAGTGTGTTTCGTAAAAAACGTAGAGCATAACATCCTTTCAGTGCTGCAACAAGTCCCTCCTCTTGATGCAGCCACTCACAGCACAGACTCAGACGGGAAACAACCTTTAGAACGCATGCATTACATCGCATGCCATTAGATTGCGGTTTTTACAACGAAAGTCGTTACAACGACTTGCACTGGAGGGCGCTATAGGACAAGGAGTAGTTTAAATTACTATCCAACACCTTCCCTACTGTACGTAGGCTGGAGTTGGAATAGTAAATTAAACTACTCCTAAGTCCAGCGCCCTCCAACGCAAGTCGTTGTAACGACTTGCGTTGTTTAAACCGCTATCTAATGGCATGCGATGTAATGCATGCGTGGTATCGTCATACATCCACTCAGACACTACCAGGAGCAGACGCCCCTACCCAGCACAGAGTCAAACATTCTCGGGTCACCTGCAGCACCCCTGTAAAGTTGCAGGTTTTCCCCTGTAAACGGATAATACTCTCGGGCTCAGTCGCAAACGCTCCGTGCTCTGCCGCAGGCTCTCCCACCTCATCATGGTGGCTCTCGCATTACAGATTCAGACACTCTCAGATGTGCACACCCCCAGTACAGATTCAGATATTCCTATGTAAACAGTGAACACTCCCAGCTCAGTTGCAGGTGCTACAGGGTCACAGAGCTCTCGAGATTCACAGTTCCATGCTTGAGGAGAAGCCCAGTCCAGGAATTTATTTTTTCTTTGAATTCTGGGACTTGTGGTCCTGGTTTCATTTTTTGTTTAAATTTATTTTTATTCTTATTCATATAATTCGTTAGTTTTCATTACATCAGGAACATTTGCAATTCAATATAAAATACATATCAACATTGTATAAGCAATACAATTATGACGTTATGCAGTACAGTCAATAATCCCTGTTAAAGACCCAGTGTACTATTAATTGGAGTAATGCTGCGATTGTTAGACATCAACTATAACCAATGTAACTTGTATGTAACATAACGTGGCCCTGGTTTCATAATGAGTTATACAGACTACAAATCCCAGAATGCAATTAAAAAAACCTGAACTGAGGGCCTATTCACTTCTGCAGCTGAGTAACTGCATTCAGCCCTTGCTCTTAAACTCCGAGGGCACAGGCTTAAACTCCTTGCTCAGCTGCAGACGGTCACTGGTTAGAGGCGGGTACTTCGGCCAAGCTGCAGGCGCGCCCCGCTCAGCCACAGACACTCAGGGCAGCCTATGTAACAACAGTAGTGAAGGTCGGTGGTTGTATAAGGAGACAGGTACACCGCACTTCCCAAGCTGTGAACAAAGAAGCTTTTATCGCGAGTATCTCAGTATGAACATGGCCGCAGCGAACCATCTCCGGAGCCTGAAGGAGGAGGCCACGTGCTCCGTATGCCTGGAGTATTTCACGAATCCCGTGTCTGTGGAGTGCGGACATGTCTTTTGTCTGTCCTGTATCACTCAGTACTGGGAGCGGCTGGATACAGACTTCCCCTGTCCTGAGTGTAGAGAAACCTCTCAACGTAAGAGGCTCCGGCCGAACAAGAGACTGGCAAACATGGTGGAAACCCTGAAACATCTGGATGTACCGAGTGTGACCCACCGGGATTCGAATCTGTGTAGAGAACATAAGGAGAAACTGAAAATGTTCTGCGAAGATGACCAGGAGCCCATCTGTGTGGTCTGCAGCAGGTCACGTGATCACAAGCCTCACGCGGTGCTCCCTATTGAAGAAGCTGCCCAGGAGTACAAGGTATTTGTACTATAAAGTTTGGGTAGAGCTAAGGTCCAGCTACATGGTTCTCCATTTGAGAGACTGGCCAGAATAACAAGGGTGTGTGTGCTGTAGATCCGCGGACAAGGGTGGGGCTAGGTTCACGGCTTCCCAGTCAAACTGGCATCCCAGGGAGTCCTTGGTCTGTGTGCTACAGAGGTGGGACAGCCGGGAGTGGGACCAGGCCACCTGGTGCTCTACATTCGACAAGCTGCCCAGGAGTACAAGGTAGGTGTTCTGGCAGTCGGCGCAACAGGGGAAGGGGCAGGCTCGCCCACCCTCGTCTCCATTCCAGTCTCTCTAGAAGAACTAGGCAATAGTCACTAATACACCTTATGTAATCCTCTCCTGCCCTTTACAAAACGCGTAAAAATAATTGACGTACGTAGGACATTTTAAATAATTCAAACAGTCATAGTTCCCAAATATTGTACAAAAGAGTATTATTTGTTAGACCACGTGATTATGGACTTGGAAAATACACGGTTTACTCTGTATATTTGGTATGGTACAAATCCATCAGTGAGCCAGTTTACCAGAGGTAGGAGGAGGCTGGCCTCAGTTTGCTGTTGGAGTTATGGGTTTTTAGACCAAAACATGCAGGGGTTTATTTGCAAGCTCCTTGCGCCGCCGGTAGGTCGCTTTTTGCCGTATTAAAGGTGACTCGGCGGCGGCCCCGGGGGCTTGTAAATAAGCTCCACAACTTGTTACTGAGGTGACTTTGGCCCTTTCATGCAGCCGTACTTCCGTTGGCTAGAATACCGACGATATTTATTTATTTGGAGTCTTATATAGCGCGAATTAGACTCCGTAGGGCATCAGAGCGCTTTACATAGGTCGGCGAACAGAAAACATTGCAACTGACCTTGAATAGATTAGTAGGGAGGGCGTGTCTCAAAACAGAGGTTCTCCGGGTGTAAACTGAACCTGATAATTTGTTTTTAGGTGTTGCTTTAGTGTGCCTTGGCCACCCACGTTAAGTTACTGTAGAAAATGCAAGGAGCTCTGAGAAATGGGAATCGAATGCATTTTTTCAGTCATTTCTCATTGGTCCATCGCATCTCTGTAAAGGTGTGAGTGTTTTTATTCGTTTTAGGCGAGTGTGTAATGCAATCTGGAACTATGTGCTCCTGAATAATAGGAGTATTGCCTAGTACCCTGATTAAAGGTTCTTGCAGGTGGTGGAAAATACATTTTTTCGTAGGCTCCTTGCTGTCCCCTGTTGCACCCCGCCTTTACGCTGCACGAGGAGCTTGGCATGGGATACATTTCTGATTACACTGCAGTTGCGCCTTTAGTACGCTGGTTGAGAATTTGGTCTTCCCCAGTTCGCACCTTGAATCAACTTGTTATAGCAGACTGTATGGCTCTCGAGGGGGCCTTGCGTATCTCAAGGTATATATTGGAGCAGATGAGATGGCTAGGCTGCTCCAATTTCCACATTAAGCCCAAATCTTTACGGCCAACTGACTTCAGGAACATCAAGTCCCAGTTTCTGGGCAGGAGGACAGGCATGGTATAGAAATTGCTAAGCCCACGGTGAGAAATTACATCACGCTTAGCCCAAGCCCAATTACGCACCCCTACCTGTCTCTTGTTAATAACATTCATCACCGCTTTTTGCTAACCAGATTCACACTGAATCTTATTCACTGGTTACTAGCTTTTCCAAAAGGCTTTGCGAAGCACGGGGACTTAAAGCCATGCCCATGTGACGACTCTTCCGATCAGGACACTTTGCACTTTACTCTTTTTTGTGAACTTTGTCACTCTGTGGAAAAAATACATTCTTCTGCTTTTAAGCTTGTGTCATTTTGTTCAAGCAAGGCCCGCATTATTATATCTACAGATGCTTTCCTCGCCCATGGTCTGCTTCGGGGTTGCTAGTTTCTTTTCAGGTGCCACAAGAACCAGGAGAAAGATGCTTTCTGTCTAGCTGAATTTCCACTTTATCTGATGAACGTTATAAGTACTTTATCTGATGAGTTTTACAAAATGAACTGTCATTGTATGTATCTCTAATAAAATTTTTACTCTTTTTGTAAATATGGTTTTAGGAAAACGTATATGGGCAAGTTGTATTTGTTATGTATTTTATGGCCCTTTTTATGTCTTGTTTAAATAACTGTTCTTGGTACGTTTATTTTATCTTTGTACTTTTATGACTTTTATTAGCCAAATAAAGAATCTTCGACTGACTGACTGCAGGTTTTATATCACACATGCCTTATATGTTTACAAAGTGCCTCCAGTCCCTTGTACTCTTTCTGGGCATAAGAAACCTGTCCAGGATCTCGTATAGTATTCTACTTAGCACGTCTCCTATTACAGGGAAATATTTCTGTGCATGTAGCAGTAATATTATCTTGTTCACTGGTTTACAGTGTGGGCGGCAGGTATACTGATACTAGTAATATTATTTTCCAGTTCTTGAGCCCTTTACTACTGTATGAAACCCCGAGGACCCCCCATCCGCCATTTCTCTTTAATAACAATGGCACAGATTTTTTTACCAGTATGGCTACACCCCTGACTTAAAAGCGGCATGCGTAATTGTTTTATTTACACCTCTCCCCAATAGTGCTCATTCTGTGCCCAAGAGATGTGCTTCCAGTAGGAACACTATATCACTGTTAATATGGATATCGATGCGTTTATCGATTTTAAAAATGAACTCTCGTCCTTAATAGAATCACCCATCCCAAAATCACTCCACATCTACCTCGACATGCAAGTATGTAGTCAGGCAGGTCCTGAGACTTAGTCCTGGGATTACTGATTGATGGGTCACAGATGGGAGGGTGCATTGTGGGCAGGCAAACAAGGGACAGGAAAACTTGATCAATCCCACAGATCGGCGCAGCGACATCACAATGGTCAGATGAGACTGCCCTTAATAAACCACACTTGGCCAGAGGGGGTATGCACACTTCTGAAAATACTATAAAGTCAGATGCCACACAAGTTAGGAGCACATAGCCAATCAGGACCTAGCACACGTACTGATCATGCGCTCCGCATGCCGGAAATCTGGACAAATATACCACTGGCCACACTGTGTCCACCAAAGGCCGAGACTTACCTGTAGTGACCATTAGTTTATGATTTTAAGGCAGCAACCAACATTCCTCACCGTAGATGGTACCCCAGAAACTTTTATTGCTTGTTGCAAAATTTATATAAGATGAACACGAACCCAATGTGAATTAAGACAGTCCTCAGACCATGTGCCTGTAACTGTTCTCCCAGCCAAACTGTTTAATTAAACTGTTCCTGTTATGCCAAACGCCTCTTGTCTTCTGTTTTTACTAAGGAATTCGAACCTGAGCAACATTACTGTATTCCTTTTCTGCATTATTGGTCCCCTTTTAATTTTGTCCCTATTTTAATGTTAGACCATCCATTTACTCAGCCATGACAATATTTACACTCTCCCGGACAGATCAAGCAGGCATCCAATTGTTTCTTTGAGTTGCATAAAGCTATAAACAGAAGAAAAACCGTTCCTCCTAATTTACTCCACCTTGCACCCCGATAACACAGAAGTGATCTGTTCCCACATTTTGTGGGGTTCTGCACCCCGTCCAACTTGTAAAATCTATAGTGAAGAGAATTTTCCATATAGTTATAAAGTGAGTAGCAACCAGCCCCTTACTGCTTAGTCTCTAGCGGGATTTAAAAAAAAAAATAATCTAGACCTTTGCAGTCCTTGTTCGTAGTCCCTCATCCTGCTGACTTCATATCACATTCTACTGTTTTGGTTATGTCTCCTTGCCTGCTTCTTCTTTGAGTTTGTTTTGTGTTCTTCTGTAATTTGTGTGGAATTTCAGGTCTCTTCATCCCTCATTCTGTCATTTGTGTCCCAATCTGTGGGTCTACTCGGTGCCACCTATGTTTGTTATGTATATTCCCTTCTTTTTTCTTCAATTTCCTTTTACCTGTTAAATCCAGTCCTAGGATTAATCTAAATTCACAAAATGTTACAATGTAGATTTTTGCAAGACTTTCAGTTTGGTTGGGAACAGCATCATATATTTAATGTTGAACTTGCTAAGCTCTCTCTTGACATTGGCAAATATTCTACTTTGATTTTGCTGTGGTGCGCAAAATCAGGAAAGTATAGAACTAAGTAGTCATCAGTCTCAAAGATTTTTGGATTTCTCTCCCTGCTAAATGAGTCTCGTTCTTGGAAATTCAGTAGACTTTTCTATGATTGCCATGGGCCTCGCACCAGTTTTTTAAGCAGCAGAAACGGTACTCTGCAGTTTCGTTTTACCAAAAATATTTTGGAGCGGTTGCAAGTTGCAATTTTTCAAATATTAAATCTTTAACAAACAATTCCACCGACGGTTCCTCTGTACCTTTTGGCACACCAACAATTCATATATTAAAACATTGTGTTCTGCCTTGGATCAGCTATGTATGGAGCAGGATTGTGGGGGAGTGGGAACATTCATCACTTTTTAATTTACCAGCCTGCACCCCGTTGACTCCTATCTTTCTTGACCTGGCCCAAAGAAAATTTGTTCATAAGACGGATTATAAGCAATTACTGTTTTGGCATAGTCTATGGACGACTGAGGAGCTTGCTCCCTATTGAGTGGCCTTTGGGGATCTTATGACACAGTCTAGGATAAGTAAAATTCCCTGGTTCTGTTCCCTCAGGGAATTATTGAGGAAGTTAGGGTTAGAGGAATATTGGAAAAATCCTGAGGAGTTGTTTGATTTCGAAGAGTAGGGTTAATGTCATCTATTGGGAGTTTATTCTGGTGAATAATGTGTCAATCCCCATGGGCTCACTTACCCGAGAGTTCGTGGATATTGAACCCTTTCCCCTCTTTGAGGATGCTATTGACAAAATTGTTCCTCCACTAGCACGGAAATTGTTTCTCCAAATTAGATACAAGACACTCCCCACCAAACTGTTTTGTAGTAAGTGTCGTAGCTATGCACCCTATGATGATGTATGTCTGGTTTGTAAAGGAAGCCCTGAAACCCTATTACATTTGCTATTCTCTTGTCTGTACTATTAGAACTTGAAGGCTAAGTGGATTATTCCCTTGTGCAGGCTTATCAGACTTGAACATTATCTAGAGGCACTTAGAATTCTTAGCACGGACACTGGTAGTGTAGTGGTCTTTGGCTTAGCAAAATTCCTGTTGGCTTTATGGCTTAGATGCTCAAAGTGTTCTGTAAATGACATAGTTTGTAGTACTTAATTAGTTTTATATTAATGATATGTATTTTTATATGGTTTTTATTCTGATATGGTATTTTAAGTGCTCTCTTCTATAGACTGCTGTATTGGCTGGTATTTTACAATCTTCCTGGCATCGGTAATGTACGTATTTGGTTGCAACACACTTTTTAAGATCTTTGTGATCGAAATAAAGTTATGATGATGATTATGGTTCTGCTTTCCACATCCTCTACTCCTGCTACTAGAAGAGCCATTTTGTGTTTTAATTTAGATATATCGTCCTTTACATTTTTAAAATCCTTTGCCTGGTCACCAACACCTTGCTTAATTTTACCCACTCTGTCTGTGATCCTGCGAGATCCATTCTAATTACGTTAAAATCAATTGCCATAGTGTCTATCGTATGTTCAAGCGCAGTTCTTGACTCTGTGGCTGCTTTCAATTGTTATTTGAGTTAGTTCTGGAATGTCCTCTACTGCTTTCTAAAATACTTAATCTTGTGCTCATATGACTGCCCCCCCCCCCCTCCAGTGAAGGCATACTTCTCTAATTTATACAGGTGAGTAGGTCTGTTTCCCTTTTTGCCTCCCATATTGTTGCATTCAAAATTACCTTTATAGTATGTTTTGAACCTTCTGTTATCAATCAATCATGTCACTTATAAAGCGCACTACATACCCGCGAGGGTCTCAAGGCGCTGGGGGAAGAGGGGGGTGGTGCTGCTACTGATCGAAGAGCCAGGTCTTGAGGAGTCTTCTGAAGGCCAGTAGGTCTTGGGTCTGTCGGAGGTTGGTGGGGAGGGTGTTCCAGGTCTTGGCGGCGAGGTGGGAGAAGGATCTGCCGCCGGCGGTCGTTTTCCGGATGCGGGGGACTGTGGCGAGGGCGAGGCTGGTCGAGCGGAGCTGGCGGGTGGGGGTGTAGAAGCTGAGTCGTCTGTTGAGGTAGGCTGGTCCGGAGTTGTGGAGTGCTTTGTGTGCGTGGGTGAGGAGCTTGAAGGTTATCCTCTTGTTGACAGGGAGCCAGTGCAGGTCTCTCAGGTGGGGTGTGATGTGGCTGCGTCGGGGGATGTCGAGGATAAGACGTGCAGAGGCGTTCTGGATGCGTTGCAGCCGTCTCAGGAGCTTAGCCGTCGTTCCTGCGTAGAGGGCGTTTCCGTAGTCCAGCCTGCTGGTGACGAGGGCCTGGGTGACTGTTTTTCTTGTTTCGGTGGGGATCCACTTGAAGATCCTGCGGAGCATTCGGAGGATGTTGAAGCAGGATGAGGAAACGGCGTTGACCTGCTTAGTCATGGAGAGGGTGGGGTCGAGGATGACCCCTAGGTTGCGTACGTGGTCGGTGGGTGGCGGGGCTGTTCCCAGTGATGTTGGCCACCAGGAGTCGTCCCAGGCTGAAGGGTTGGAACCAAGGATGAGGACCTCCGTCTTGTCCGAGTTCAGCTTCAGGCGGCTGGTCCTCATCCATTCAGCGACGGCCTTCATTCCTTCGTGGAGGTGGGCTTTGGCGGTGTGAGGGTCTTTGGTGAGGGAGAGGATCAGCTGGGTGTCGTCGGCGTAGGAGATGATGTTGAGGTTGTGCTGTCGGGCGACGTGGGCGAGGGGTGCCATGTAGATGTTGAACAGCGTTGGGCTGAGGGAGGAGCCTTGGGGTACGCCGCAGATGATCTTGGTGGCCTTGGATCGGAAGGGGGCGAGGCGGACGCTTTGTGTTCTGCCGGAAAGGAAGGATGTGGTCCAGTCCAGGGCCTTCTCTTGGATCCCGGCGTCGTGAAGGCGTGTTCGTAGTGTGTGGTGGCAGACCGTGTCGAAGGCGGCTGATAGGTCCAGGAGGAGGATGGGATGATGTGACTTTCACTCTGGATACTTCTCAATCGTTCCGGACAGGGACCTGCTGCCTGCTCTTGCCTTAAATTTACTTTGTTATTTAGCGTTCATTTATGTTTTTCCTGGATCCTGTATCCACTTAGTTTGTAAATTTTTTATAAGATGAACGCGAGGGACAACCTTTCAAGACTCTACTCCATGAGCTCCCTCCAAACCCCTCTTTCAAATCTTCCCCACCCACCTTCACTATATATCTGTTCCACTCTTCATTTTCTTTAGCCCGAGGTTAACACCCTATTGGGTTCTTGCTTATGTTCCCCACATTAGTCTTCTATATACTAAGTTATTGTCCAAGGCTGGGTCTCAATACCACACTCCGCTCACCTGAGAGACCTCTTACAAAATCTACAAAATCTCCACTTGTTTGTAGGTTTGCACTGCATTTCCTGGGGCAATGAATGATGGGCCTCAGCCGCACTTCCTCCAGTCACCCATCACTTGCCTCTGTACTCTGCTCCCATTCAGCAAGAACCCGATCCGGCTATGAGGGTTCCTTTAACTTTATTCTCCTGTCTGTTTCAGTCCTGCAGTTCACAGGCCTCGACGCCCGGGAGCACCTGGACCAAGTACCAGTCATCAGTGTTCGCTCCTTAGAGGCGCACCACTGCAGGTCGGCTGCCCTCCCCATCCCGTGGCCCCTTTCAGGCCCTATGTCTCCTAGTTCATGTATCTGCTCAGATGTCAACCATCTTTCAATATTCTCACTATCTGGTGGCCATATGTAGGCAGTGGGAGAGGGCTGAGGCCCTATCCATCAAGGTTCCCAGCAGATGGGACTCCAATGCAATTTCTAATAGATGGGTTTTATAGTCAAGTGCTTTGTTTTTCTGCTACAAGCATTTGCATTAGTCGATCCACTTTATGACAGGATGTTTTATTTTTGGATATTAGCGGTGGATCAGAGCATTGGTATTAAGCATCGATCTTGCATCTATGCTCTCCACGCCCTCCTATAGAGGATTTTTTTTTTTTTTGCGACTGTCAGATGACATTTATATGTGTACTTTTTAACACAGATTTTCATTTTGATTTCATTATTGAAAAAAAATAATGCTTTAATTCTTTGATAAATGTTTGTTTCCAGATAAGAGATAGTGTATGCCACTTATTGATGAATTTTAGTTGTACACACTTTCAAAGTTATTTTTCCCTTTAAGGATGCCTGTTTGATAGGTCAGTCATTGAACTAATTACTTAATTCTTATGAATGAATTCCTGCTGGAGCAAATGCATGTTGTTTTAATTCTGTACCTAATCGCTTGTGGGATCATTAGGTTGCCCTTGTGGGTTTCAGGTGCTGAGTAGCACCAAAGAACACAATGCCCTAGGGAGCACTGCTGCTGGTTTGGATTTGAGAATGGGTAGACTGGGAAAGCTACATCGGTATCGGTTCTAAATCCCTAATTTGATTTCCTTGGCCTGAACCTGCACTAGCGCAGCCTTTGGGCTCTGACTCTTACATATTCTGCGACACCAGGAATGGTTCTGGATCAAAAATATATTTTCGTTTTTGAAGATAGGCACATTTTGAGTAGCGTTGGAATTGTTTCTGGTCGTAGTCACGATGGTGCCTTTACTACTTGTACTGTAAGTGGGTTTCAGCAGTATAGGAAATTTGACCTTTCTGCAACGTCAAACCAGATTTTTCACTTTTTTCTCGACCCTATATTTTTGCTGGCTGTGGAACTCTGTGCACATTACCCTGCTAACCAATGATGAATTGCCTGTGCATCCCTTTCAACATGGCGACATTGTCATACCCCTGATCGGCATGTTTAACTTATCCGTAAGTCCCTAGTATATGATACAAAGCATACCAATGGCCTGGAAGTTACATTTCAACGGTGGACTGCATCACTCATTGGGTCATCCACTACGGTGACAGTACAAAAATGACTGCAGGCCTACCATTTGTAGGATGGCTGTTGCAGTTTTAAACAGTGATTAGATCTGTCAAATAACCCCGTATTGGCAGGTCAAAACCTTCTTTGTAAATATTTATAAGTCACCCCTTTGTAGGCCTTATTACCCATAAGGCAGGGTCCATGGTATTTAAAAGTAGAACATGTAGGAATTTAATGTTAAACATGTCCTTAAAGTGAAAAAAGCCCCCAAAGATATTTTAACTGTAGCAAGGCTAGCTGTTCCATAGGACAGCACTGGGTTACATTATTAAATTTAATAATGCTGATGTTGGTAGGAAACAGCTAGAAACAAAATTAAATAACTATTGTAATAGTTATTAAAAGCCAAATTCAATAGTGAAGTCTGATTTCTGATAAATATTATGGTAAATGTACTTCTAGAACGTTACCTTAACCCTGCCCTGCTAAAGTCTGTGGAGGCCTAGTTGTATCTGCCCTTCTACTTCTGCCCGCCAGTAAAAAGCATTTGAAGAGGTGTGAACACTGCTCCCAGAGCAGAGAACAAAGGCCTGGTTGTGGAGAGGTGGTGGTGTTTCCTTGATAGGATGACCAGTGGGTTGGGCCTCAAAGAGGCCTCTCCTGTGGCAGGCAAATGCTAGCTGACACCTGGGCAGGGCCGTTCCTTTGTGCCCCCGCCAAGCAGGCTACAATCAGCGAGCCTCTTTTTGACATTACAATGTAAAATCCAGGTGGATTGTCAAATCCAGTGTGTAGGTCTCCTGGTGTTTACATATAACTCTGGGGACGCACTTGAAATGATGCAAAGCTGAATGCAGACACAACTCTTGTGTATCCACTGTCTATTTGCTGGAAAACCCTGCTTTATTCTACCAGATTTCTGTCTCCTGGTTTATTGAGTATACAGTGACTGGCCCAAACTGGAGTTTAGTGTTAGATGTAGGACAACACTAGGATTACAATAGTACACTCCCCACACACACCCCACCAGCCCTCAGAACCCAAGTTTTAAAATGCTCAAAGTAGGTTGAGTTGGCTCCAGGAACTTTTACCCCATCGGTTCGGGTGTGCCACGGATTAATTCCCAACCACTGGCTCACACCAGGCATAAATCTCCAGGCACCCACTTCTGAAATCTCCTGGACCAGAGGAAGAACAGAAGATGACTGGACCTGCTGGCTGACCCGAGAAGAGTGCTGGAGGACTGAATCTGCTCTCCCTTTTACCATAGGACAAAGAAGTGGACTTAAAGTGTCCTATGACTGACAAACGGTTAAGGCTACAGGGACACCACAAGCTACAAGAGGACTTCTCATGCATCTTCCCATCTGACCAGTTGCAACTGGACCTGGACTACAGCCTACTGTTCGGCAAAGGCCAAACACCCTGTGTGTCTCCAAGTGCCTCCGCTGAGTTTATGGGAGACTTTGGAAGTGAGCTTCTGTAGTGGATCGGGACTCAAAGGAGTAAAATTAGAAGGTAAAATCTTTGATCAGGACAAACCTGGTTGCTATATCTGACCCATGCCCTATTGGAGTCCGTGTCAAATTGCATATAGGTTGGGGTCTACTGAGAACATGAACTATAATTGGCACTATGTGCTATTCCTACTTAAAACATTACAAATTCATATCTCTGGTGTTGTGTAGTTCCCACGCTATGGTAGAAACTGCATGTTTTGTGGACAGCATTACTTTTGGGATGGTGCCAGACTGATTCCATGCACCCCCTCAGGATATGTCGTTGTGAAAGGCCAGCTGGCTCACAGTGCCACCATAAGGCCCCCCTAACCCTAGATGGGTAGCAAATGATTCTGGCAATCACTGAGCATGACAACCGTGATCTCCCAGGAATTGTGGTAACCGATCTAGAACCCTTTTCCTCAGTCTCTTATGCTCTCTGTCTCTCAGAAATATACAGGGAATACACAGTGGGATGTTTTCAATATTTATTGAACCAACGTGATTCTTGTACAAAATATATGTGCTGCAATGATCAATAGACAGAAGCAAATGAAAGTTATTAGAAGAATTAAAACATTGCATGTATGCAAGCATATGACAGCATAGAAATCTGGCGTACTCCTACTATGCGTCCCCCTAGCCTAATTGTCTTTTGTGTGTGCTAGTGTGTTCTGCCAAGAATTCCGCCAAACCAGAGCCAAGATCCAATCCATCCAGGGCAGAAGCATCCCAGGGAAGCTCGTAGAATGTGGTCGGAAGCAAAGGCATATGCAATAGACAACTATACATATGGACTTTTATGGCGTCCACCAGTATGTTTATGTCCAACCGCTCAACCAGTTGCAATCCTAGGCATAAATCCAAAGCACACTCGAAAGTGCACAGCAGACATAGGAACATGGGATGCACGCAGGGAAGCCACACAGGCCAAAATGATAGGAACCAATGCTCATTCAGTTAACGAGGCAAGGGTGCGCCAAAGCAATGCACCATGCGCTCACAGCACAGTAGCATATGAGGTAGTGCCAGCTCCATTTGATCTCAAAATGGGACATCCATTGCGAAGCAAAAATATTAACGCAGCTGTCCTGGCAATCAGGAACCGGACCAGTGGAAGACCTCTAAAGATGCTCCTGGAAGACCGAGTGAATAAAAGATGGAATCATTCCGAAAACTGTCTGGAAGGTGCAAACCAATACTTTTGGAAAAATTCACTATTCCCTTTGTACTAGTCATGTTAAAAATACGATGCACCAGCTCCCCAAAATGTCATGGGCAGTTAGTGCCGAGTAGGGCCTGTATCTCTGAAGAGGACCTTGCCACCTAAAGATCAAACGTCTCCTTAACAGAAGTTATGGCCAAATCATTTTGAAACAGTAAGGCTTTCAGTTTGCTCCAGGCACCAAAATGCACAGTGGTAAGATTAATTGAAGGCCAAAGCATCTCCTCCCTAACTGTAAGGGTAGGAGGAAATGGTACGTGTGTACAGCAAGTAACACAACATACTGCATATCAGGCCTACTTATTTTAAAACCCTCAGTGTTGTCTAGGAAGCATGCCTTACAGCCATTCTTGTCTTGTGGCCAAACTAACCATCCCTTCTAATTGGGTTTGATGAATTGTATGTGCCATTATGCAGCATGGTATGTAACGTATCTTCACTGTAGTGTGTAAATCGTTGTCAATTTTCAAAACGTGCAAATGTGGGAATTTGAGGTGTTTTCAAATCTTTCGTCTTGGCATGTTTTGTTGCACAATTTTGTCCAGAAAAATCATTTGTTGTGGTATCGGACATGCTCTAAACAAAACCTCAGTTCCTTGAACATGCCAGTCTTTTGTCTCCCAAATAGACTTTACATCTATAGTGTCCTTCCAAACAGCTGGGAAAGAAAAGAAGTAGAATAGATCAGCTTGATGTCAGCTAGCATATTTTTCTTTGCAGGTGGTGGGGCAAGCCTATAAAAGTATGAGGCAGGGTCAGATGTATTGTAAACAGTAAAATAAGCAAACGTATGTGCAAATGTTTTTGAACTACCCCATGGTGATGTAGGGCAATTGGGTGTAATTGTAAATAGCATGTGGAATACTTGCTTTTATGCAGGAAATGATGATTGCAATATTGAAAACCAAACATCTTGTCATAATTAAATGTACCATCATACTATTCATCAGAAGAACACAGTTGAATTCTGTAGATCTTCTAGCAGTTCATGCACTGTATCGATGTCCCAATCATCAGAAACAGTACGAAGGGTAATGGCATCATTTAAAGAAATTCTGAACAAATATGGAAATTGTAAAAGCTCAGTGGGCCCATACACATCATACGATACCCTATCCCAAACAATCCCATCAGGAACTGAATCAGCTGTAATGTTCTCCAGGGAAAGGTCTCTTCGTTCACTGTGTGATGACAGATGAGGTTTAAGAACCAAGTTCACCAGTTGCACTGCAGAGCGTTCTGGGAGGAAATGCCCTTCAGAAGCAGAAAAAAGACTGCCCAAAACCAATCCAAAGGACCAGGAAGAGTAATGCAAATGTAATCCAAAGATGTAACCATGGAGAAACAAAATATGTCCTCTTCAGCCAAAGATAGAAGACACACACTTTCAACCTGAAAGGAAGAGGTAGTGGTGGTTGTGGCGGATCAGTTGAATCCAATGAGGTCATTAAAGTCGATGAAGTAGCCAGAGGCGGTCCGATGTATTTTTTTTTTTTTTTTTGGGCATCTCGGCATGTTTTGTAGAACTGGGAGGTGACTCGATCTAAGGGACTTTGATCTCGACTGTGTTCTTTTGAGGTTTTCTAATCAATATCTGTGTTTCTGTAGTAGTTGACTGTACAGTAGTTGTTGTTGTAAGAGGTACAAGAGACGCTTTGTTGTTGTTTATTTTAGTTTTGTGTTGGAGAGAGGATGCTTCATTTGTTATAAAAAGCTTCCAACTGAACTTCCTGTAAAGTAGTGAGAGGAGACAGGTAGCTGCTCAGGAGCCCACATGGCTTGCTGGAACGGCCACAGTGTGGGGTTTTATCAGATCAATGGAGACAAATCTTTTGTCTTTGCGACCAGCAAGGGGCGGAAGAAGTATGGTTCTGGTACCTTCAACAGCCAGGACAGGTACAGGTGCTCTGTAGGATGTCCCAAACTCTTTCTTGTCCCTAATTTTCTCCCTGACCAGATCCCCCAACCTTTGGGATCCAGCCAGGCCTCGCCTGCACTACCTTCACTTCTCCAGTTTTACTTGGACGTTGCTTTGTTCGTCCCAGAAGTCGCTCAGTTCCTGTAAAACAGCCAAACGTTCATTGATGTCAAATGGTGTTTCTGCCGCCACTGTGCTGGGATTGCCGAGGTCTGGGACCCACATCTTTAGCCAAAACATGCTTTCATAGGGAGTCTGACCACCCAGGGATTTCTCGGCATGTTGTTTAGTACTCTCGGGACCCCAGATAGGTGATGGATCCAACTGTGACCTGAGCCTAGTACCCCCGCTGTTAAAGAGTGCTTCAAGTCATGTTTTATCCTCTCTGCAACCGCATTTCCCTCTGGATGTTGTGGAGACGAGAAACGCAGGTTCACACCCAAACTTCCAATGGCCTCTTAGGAAGCTCTAGAGCTAAACACCGAACTCTGGTTTGAATGTAATGTGCTAACTTTATATGTCCCAAGAAAGACTCGCAGATCCTGTATAACAGTTTGGGGATCAGCTGACCACTGTGGCCATACCCACAGAAATCGAGAGGAGGAATCCACTGCTACCAAGATGTACTTGTAAGCCCCATCTGATGATGGAGGGCCGCATGGTCCAAATAAACACAAGCCAGAGGCTTGTTTGAAATTAGTAGACGTGTCTGGGTGGGCGGGGTACGGTGGAACCCTTCATCTGTTGGCTGATATTGCATTTATGGATGAAGTCCTTGGTCTTTTTTATAAAGACCTGGCCACCTATAGCGCTGCTACAGGAATTAAATTGTAGCAGCCACTCCTGCATGTGCAGAGGCCAGACCCTCGTGTGCAGCTAGTATTAACCTCAGCCTGTTATCATTGTTTGGTATTACTCTTTTCCCCACTCCAGGAATGTGAGCATATGGTATGTTTAGTGCATCTAAATTGTAGGAGTACTTGAGTGTAAAACCTGTAGGCAGGTAGGTGCTATCACGTTCATCATTGACAGCCACAATTGTGTCTCTGTCTATCCTTGTGCTAGGACGAGTAAGTTCAGCAGTGCAAACTGTTGCTTTTGTGGCTTCATCGGCCATGGAATTCCCTGCAACGTGAACGTCAACACGATGATCCAGTGTGTGGATTACTTGAGTCCTTGGTAAGCAATCTTCCAGCTTTGCCACCTTTTCCCAAAGCATCTTGTGCTTTATTGTGCAACCCTTTGAATCTCTGAATCCATTCTGGCTCCAATAGTTTAGTTATTCATAATGGGACTGGACACAGTAATATGAATCACACTATGCGCGTGGGGCATCCATGATCCGTATTCTCTAATGCTAGAATTGGAGCCTTTAGTTCTGCCAGTTGCGCTGTGCAGTCACCGCTTGTAGGTTTTTTCAGGATGGAATTCTCCATCGTGCAAGCGCCCTTTCACAATTGTGCATGTTGCTAAGTATTGTTGCTTAGTCCCCATGGTAGGCTGGGCAGAACCATCAATGTATATGATGTAATCATAGCGATCTCGAGTCATTATTTCATTAGGCAAAGGATATTTGTGTTTGTACTGCAGAAAAGCTTGTGTTTGCTGTATATAATCAAATCTGTAGTCCGTCTGTTGCGGTGAGTGAGTTAGCCCATCATATCCATCGTGGATATAATTCTTAGCGTTTTGTACGCTTGCTCTGGTTACTTCTCCTATGGTCGGCACTCGAGTCACGACAATGATGTGTTTACCAAGAGCCAGAGCTCGCACTCTCTCACCACAGCAGTCTGTACTGCTGTCAGTATTTTTTCAGGGGGTGCAAAAAACATTTCCGCATTAGATTGTAAATGCGATTTATATGCAATTGGTAGTGTCACCTTCATTGAACGTGACATAAGTATATCCTGATGCCCCACGATGACACGGATCACCAAGTTTGTTGTGTTTACACGTGTGTGCAAGTGTTTGGAAGCTATCATGTCAGCTTGTACAGAATGTAAAATGTTTGTATGTTCCTGTGTCCAATATGTACTAGAAAAATCTGAACGTATCGAGTCGTAGAAAGGTTTAACCCATTCTGCATAAACTGTGATGTATGCTCTGCCAAAACTCGAGTCTCAATAGGGATTGTAGTCTTTGCAATGTTGTTGGAGGTTGACACAGTGCACATTTCTCTAAGAAGTGTGTCACACGGCTTTTGCCTTCATTTGACAGATCTTGTAGAGAAATCAGCAGGCTGCTGGGCTGAAACATCAGCAAGTAGAGACCTCGTCAATGACAGCAAAGCGTTCCTCTGCCAACACCCGGAAACGGATGTTTATTTATAACAAAAGGCATCCTTGCCTTGGTCCGAGATCTTGATCAGGCTGCCTTTGTTTTTGTGTTATAGATGGCTATGCCACCATTTCTGAGAAAACAACAAGCACATTTGCACAACTTATGTATAAACCTTGTGCATGGTGTCAAAGTAGCATGATTGTGTTCTTGCGAAGTTGATTCTGTAAGCAAGTATAGTTTCCAAGAAGCGAATCCAGATTGTCATGGATGCAAATTTGTGTCAGTCATCGTGTAAAAGCGAAGACCACTTTAGGAAAGACCAGTGTATATGCAAAATGGCAGTGTTACCCTCCAGACCTAACTGGGACACATGACACTGGTTCCCCTTATTGGTAATTTTTCATTTTGGGGTTTTGGAAATTAAATTGCACTAGTTTTCGTATTGTGTTGCATTTCGACTTTATTACTGTTTTGCCATAAATACTTTACACTTTTCCCTAAAATGTACCCTGTCTGCTTTGTGCCATAGCTACCAGGTGGGTAAGCTCTGGTAAATCTAGTGACTCAAGGGTTCATCCTGGCAAAGGTTGTTAGTGTTCCGTGAGTTAAGTGGTCACCCACACAAAAGCATAATCCAGTTTCTTGCAAGAGCATTCACATTTCCCACCTGAGTTGGTTATGAATCCGGATAAGATGACCTTACTGGATATCCAGGCACCTCTCACTGGATTTATAGTCATTGTGTGTTGTAAGACCAGGTAAATCGAAGGAATGTGCAGGCATGTAGCTTTGTTAGGTGATGGCGTATTCCAAGTAATAAATGTATAAATTAGCCCACCAGGAGCAGGTGTAATTCCCAGTTCAGCCCTGATGACACTAACTGCCTGCCAAAAACCCCCATGGTGTCAAGACAGGCAGAACACTTGTGTCCTTTTCATTTTATCCAATTCTTTATGAAATGAGGACACACCTACTCAAACATACACGACACATTCACACACTACCAACCGCCACAAATAAACCAACAAAAGATCCTAACTTACACAAAGCCAGGCCTGGGCGTAGTTTGCGGAGTTTCGCTATGCAAAACTCCGCGAAGTGGCAAAACAACTCTATGGAGTTCCGCGAGTGACGGAGTGCAGTGCGAACTGCCGTTCGCGCTGGATTTCCTGCCACTCGGGTAGAAATTCTACCCGAGCGTCAGCTCGTGAACTTACCGTTCGCGTGCGGGGGAAAAAACTCAGCTGCACTACTTGGAGTGGAGTTTTCTGCACTCCGCAAGGTCTGCAGAGCGCGGAGTGCAGAAAACTCCGCGAGCGGAGTTTACTGCCCAGGCCTACACAAAACTCCAAATACTGCAAGACACATCTACAAATAATACTTTCACAAACACCATGACTGCATTCACCCAAACTCCTAACAAGATAAAATGGATACGTCTACACAGTTGCATCTGGGTGTCTGCAGTGCTTTTTGCAGTCTTGGTTTTGCGGAAGCCTTATTTGAACAGGTGAGTCTGGAGATGATGTGGGAGGGCAAGGGAGCTCCAGCATACACCAGAAATGTGTTGTGGGACTGAAGAAGGCACATCAAGCAGCAACCTACACCAGGGGTGCTCTGAGAATGTGGGTGTAAGAAGAGGAGCGAGTCGTGGCCTATGTCAGCAGTGCTCCGAGACTGTGCGGGGGCTGCAGGAGGGGCGCAGCAGTAGCAGGTATCGGCATGCAGCCCAAGTCAAGGATATTTCCAGGTTAGGCGGCATTGTGGGGTGCTGCTGGTGGAAGGCAGACCGTGTACATCGAGGTGCTACACAATAACAGGTGGCATTGAATCCACAAACTGGGAGCAGGTATTCTGATTCAATAAAGAAAAACACTGTTTCTAAAAAGTACAAAAATACACAACAGTACATATGTCAGTCATACAATGTAAACCATCAAGAGAGCAGGCCATCACAGTTATTACCTGGTAAGCATGCCATCAGTCACTGCTGTGCTAGTGTGCCCTCAGATCACCCATTTCAGGGGTATCTTCATTTTTTACCCATTGGAGTTGTTTCTGGTCTGCAACAGACTTTAGAAGTTTGATCAAAACCGAAATATCAAGTATCTGAACAAATTAAGGATAATGGCGCATTGTTGTTGTAAATCAATATCTGTAATACTTTGAGGACACAATCTTTGTTTTTTTCTAGGGGATGTTTCTGAGTTATATAGGCTGTTTGCAGAAAAGGCGGGAGGATCTTCTTGAACTGCAGCACAAAGAAGAAACAAAAGTGAGACAGCTCAAGGTAAAAGAACACTTTGTCTTGCTTTAACCTGATGTTGGACATACCTGGAACCCAGTAATTTTCCAGGGCTTTTATTTCGATGGTATGTAAAAGTCATTCACTCCCGGAACACGACTTAACAAACCCTTTTAAAAAAAAATATTTTTTTAATAAATATTTTTATTATCATTTAGAACTGGCTTATTATTAATCACAATTTAATGTTCTCCAGTGTCCTGTGAATAAAACAACGTTGAGATTATAGCTGTTGGATATTATAGGTTGTTAGAGGCGCGCATGTACATTGCTCTTCTTTCATAGAGGTTCACCATGTCTGCTTCTTGGTGCTGTAGCTGTTCCTATCCTTGATGCTGGTTTATAATGGCTGTACATGATTGATGCTACTTTACAGTTGTCTTTTGCTCTAATGTTTTATGGTGAGGGGTACTGTAGTAACAGTTCCTCTCATGCCTGATGTGTCTGCAATCTCACGTTTTTTACTTACAGTTCTGATAGTATTTATCTCAGTCTCCACTCATTTCACTGTTTCAATCTTCCAACTTCATATCGATGAAGTTATTATGGGCCTCCAGTTCCTGGAAGTTTGGTGCTTGGCTAAGAGTAATGCCAGGTCTATAAACTTGCACTCTGCCTTAACTTGGGTCATGGCTTAAAGCCCAACAGAGATATTGAAGGGGTATATTTATATGGTGTGTTTTCCACCTAATTATGGCTAGGTCAAGAGCTGGCGGTTGGCCATTTCCAATCATTTTGTGTAGTTTTGTTATTGCCTTGCCTGTTCCCAAAGTATGGATCATTTTTTTTACTGTTTTGTTCATTAGTGGTTCATCTGCCTTATTCCATGTCTTTTTATTGTGTGTCAACTTAATGTAGCCCAGGAACTGTCCCATGGTAGCCCAATTTCTATCCTAATTTTCTGGCCTCATGAATATCTCCTAGTTTAGGAAGAGAGTGTGGACAGCAGCTGAACTTCCTAATCATTTCCCCCCATGTTTTGATCTTTCCCCCACATCCCATACTGACAGTTCCTACATTCCATAGTGACCATTACCTAAAATATAGAAGTGAAAAAATATCAAAAAAGCGCAGAGGAGAGCTAAGAGGAATTATTTTATTCAAAGAATTGAAGAAAATAGTAGCTCTTCGCGGGAATTATTTGAACTTGTGAAAGAGCTCACACAGACAACAGGTTTTTCTCCTTCGATGTCCCTTAGTGGCCTTTGTGAGGAAATCTGAAACTACTTTTCAGACAAAATTGGAAAAATCTATTCGTTCTTTGAGACCCAACCTTCTGTAAAACAATTTTTCACAAGTCTCTACGGACCCTCACACAGGGGCTAAGACTCATCTAGGAACTTTCTAACAATTTTCAGAAACCCTGGTTGTAAAGCTGATGATGGAGGTTAAATTTGGCTCCCCTTCTGACTCTTGCCCTCATTTTATTTATTCTTGATTAGCTACTACGTTATGCCCTCATTTTACACAAATCTTTATTCAATCTCTTGCAGAGGCAACTTATCCAGAGAATTGGAAGGAAGCAATACTTTATCCTTTAGCTAAAAAATCTTGAATTGATGTGTCTATGCACTCCAACTATTGGCCTATATCTCTCTTTCTATGCATGTCAAAAATTATGGAAAAATTAGTGAACAGCCAAGTAACTCACTTTTAAAAAAAAATAAGCCGTTGGATTCCTCCCAGACTGGTTTTCGTGCTAACAATAGCATTAAGTCCACGTTGTTAGCTGTATTGGACAACATCCGGTCAGTAGTTGATCAGGGCAAGGCCGCGGCCTTGATCCTACTTGACCTGTTTGCAGCTTTCGATACCATCTCCCACAGTTTGTTGATTAACATACTTCATGAATTTGGTTTGCACTCGAAGGCCCTTTCATGGTTGAATTTTTTGTTTTAAGGAATTGATCATAGATAGTCCAGCTGGGCACTTGCAGATTTCACTCTTACATCTAAATGTGAAGTTCCCAGGTTCCTCACTGAGCCTCACCCTCTTTAATATATGTCTCTCCATGAGCAAAAATTGTAAGGAAATCTGGATTCGAGGTCTGCTCTTATGCAGTCTATACCCAGTTAATAATATCACTGGAGGAGGAACAAAATTCAACCCGAAGCAAACTAAGAATGCCTTACAGAAGTAGCAGGTTGATATCAACTCACTGCTTAAAATTAAATGCAGATAAAACCGAGATCCTGCTATTCGGTGGGGCGCATTTGATTTGGAATGCCTCTTGGTGGCCAGATTCGTAGGGGGAGATGCCCACCCCAAGAAGTCAGCTAAAATTCTTGGGTCATTATTGATTGCAGTCTTACACGTTAGGGTCATTTGGGGGTAAATGCTTTGTCATTTTTAAGCTCCTGAGAAGACTGTTTAAGCGGATCCTGATAGCTTGGCGAAAGACCATAGTACAGGCTCCTATAACAAGCAGACTAGACTTTGGCAAATGCCCTATTTTTATGCATGGCTGATTATCTATTTATTAGACTACAGGTTATCCAAAATGCCGCTGACCAGCTCGTCTGTAATATGGGCAGATTTAGCTCTGCAACAGCTTGCTTGGCTTCTCTACACTGACTACCAATGCGAAACAAATCAAGTTTCAAACTCTTATGCCATGTTCACAATGCCCTACACAAAGTACCTGAGATCCTACAGGCAAAAGTAGAATTTTATAAGCCTACATGTGATTTGAGATCCCGAAATCTAGCCCTGGCCAGGACAAAATGAGTAAGGAAAGTCCGAACAGACGGCAGATCGTTTTCTTACTTGGCAGTAGTCCAGTGGAAGTCTTCAGCCCTGTACATCGGCCTTACTGATAACCACTTTTTTCAGAAAGAATTTAAAAACATGGCTTTTTTCTGGATAATATTCGTTACCCTTGTTCTAACTTGGGATTCTCTATGTGGACAGGATAGGAAGCTTCCTGGTGCCATAATATCCCAGAGGGGATAAGTGTTGCGCTTTACAAATATGGTAAATAAAATACCATTTGGGTGCGTATTCTGGGTCCCCTTTACGTTTTTAGATGTATTTTCGCAAGCATTTGCTTGTCACCACAATTAACATTGGTAATTTCTGCTTCCAGTGTAATGTACCACAGAGCTCTTTTCATCAGGCTGGAGTTTAGTGTTTGAGTCACATGACTGCATCAAATAGTTGGGGTTCTGCCATCTATGTGGTAACCCACTGTAACTGTGCTGCCAAATGATAACTTCCCAAGTCTGGAATGCCTTGGGCCCCCTCATCAGTGGTAGTATCAGCTGGTGTAGGACTACTTTTCCCCTAACCACCCAAATAACCTCAGTTACCAGTGTATTCAGAATTGACTTGCCTTCTTCACGATGACCACACTTCAGGGAGAGAATGGTGTCCAAGATATTATTCTGTTTAAAGCATTTTATTCATATATTTAACAAAAGCTTGCATGGTTGAATGAGCACATAAGAGTACCAGCATCATTTGAGATGCTTGAATTAATGAACCGTCCGCTAATCCTTTTCAAGATCTTGTCACACATCCTATTATTTTGAAGAATAATGACCGATGAAACATTGCACTTCCAGTACTTGTAACCAGACCAATTGGATATTGGCTGTGCCTGATTAAATGAAGTGGTCAATCAGTGGTTGCCAAATTGACATGGAATGCCTGTGCTAAGCAAGTAATTCATACATCACCTTTTCCCGTGGCAAGATTTGCCATAATTTGTAATGAATTTAGGGATACGGGCATGGTGTGGTTGTTTTTAGGACACCACCGATAATTGTGTTCATGACCGTACAAAATCCAGCTTCTGACATGGATGCAACACACGGATCTCGAACTCTCAAAAATATAACATGATGAAAGCTCAGCACTCAATTGATTCTACAAAAAGTTTCCTTTGTTAAACCCATCTACTTGAGACACGAACACCATCTATGAAGGTCAGTGACCACTTATTCCTCATACCCAACACACATTGTGGTTTAGGTATTGAGTACCATTTATACTTCATTTTGTATTGCTACTCCCTGTGGGTGATATGTTTTAAGATTTAGGAGGTATTTATCCACGTGTATTCTCAGTACATGTCCCTAAGCTCTTTTCCCAGGACCATGTCCCATGCCCCAGAAAGGGGCACTCCCTCCCCTCCCTTCAGATTAGAGATTCAAATTTAGGTAGGTCTCTAATTTCCTTGTAGCCAGACTGCATTACTTGGCGTCTTATCTGGGCATATCATAATTTCCAGCTTTTAGAAAGCTAAATTTGTGCTTATATTTTGTAAATGATTTAAAATTTGTCATCGAACATGTCCTTTATCATGTGATGCTCTTCCCCCCCATCTAATGCTGAGGTAAATTTGGGATAGTAGTGCTGTGGAGTGAAGGATGACGGGAGTCTAATTTTTGGACCACAATGTCCCAGGTCAGCTGTAGCACACCCACATCCCAGCATCAGTATGCATTTTGAGAGGCAAGGTGTATGGGGATCTACAAGAGGATTAACTGCTCAATTCCCACCACAGCCTGACCCATGTAGACTCACTATTTATCTATCTCTATTGCTCTCCGCAATTGCACCAGCTACAAGTAAGTGGCCTGTTAGTATTTCCAAAGATCTGGCATGCTAGGCCACCTGTATTTTAATTAACCATCATAATCTTACCAAACACCCTTGTCCACTCTTTGCTCCAAATCAATACTTTTTTTGCAAGGTCAGGATCTCGTCCAAGGGGTTAAGGTTGGGAAGCACCTGAAAAAGGTATATTAGTCTGCGGACTATTCCTATTTTAACTACTGTTACTCTACGGAATAACCGCAATGAAAGAACTTGCTTCCTTTCCAGATCGGCTAGTATCCCAGTATTTAAGGGTAACCGATTTGCTCAGAAGAACTGAGCATGTTGCCAACATAATGGATGGATCCTTGTGCCTAGGAAAATTGACATGTTTCTTGAATTGAACAAGTGCAGGGGCAGGATTAAGATTTCTTATTGTATGTTCATTTTGAATCCTGCCACTTTCTCAAATCAAGTTGGTAGAGAATTGCTCTGGTCACCATCAATAAATCATCATTCAAAAACGAAGGTTATTTTATGATCTGAACTAAAGGAAAGTCCACTAATGTCAGAGCAACGACTAATTGTGGCTTTTTAGAGACATGTAGCGGAAAAAAGGCCATCTATGAGGTGTTCCTGCCTTTAGTCTAAAGTCACTGGATTTACTACCATTACAGGAATCCCCACTGATGGTTATTCATAGACTGACAATATCCAGCTGCAAAAGTGCAGCCTAAAACTCATCTCCTCCAGCACCAGCTGAAAGAATGTCCAGCTGACCTGATCAAATGCCTTTTTGGCACCTAGCAAGACCAAGATTGCTGGGATTTGCCTTTTTGGTAGCCTTTTCAGTTAAATGTGCAACTCTGCAAATAGTTTAATAAGTCTAGAACTCCTTAATAAATCCTGGATGATCTACATAAATCAACTCTGGTAAGTATTAAACCAGGTGGGTTTTGGTAACAAATTCTGGTAAAGAGTTAAACCTTGATATTTAGGAGGTCAATGAGTTTACTGAGATGTTTATCAGGCGTTAAAATGGCCCAAGACATCAGCCATGACCATCACTGGAGTAACTCCTGAGCTTTACACAATTTTGTTCAAGAGCTTAGTTAGTTTTACCGCCAGAAGGTCTCTAAATAGTCAATAAAACTCTGCAGAGCACCCATCGGAGCCTCCGGATTTCCCAACTCCAACAGTATCTATGGCCACTTCCATTATTGTGGTCGGTGCTCAACTTTTTCAGGAGTAGATAAGGTCAATCTACCCTCTTCCATAGATTTCTTTCCTGTTTCATAAAGCTTTTGATAGCAAAGCTCAAATGCTTAAACTTTCTTTTTTTTTTATTCTGATCAGCTGGCCTCCTTCATCTGGAACCTCTTGAATGTGTCTTGTGCCCTGAGTCAAGCCACTAAGTGTCTGTCTACCTTATTGTCTAGTGTGCCCTTTCAGCCAGTGCATTTTCCTAATCACCCCCTCCACTGTTGTATGTTCCTTGTTAAACCTTCAGTTTCATCTCATTTTAAATCTTGTCAATCTCTAATCTTCACTTCCTATTCAATATCACATCCTTCAACTCACCCCTAATATTTGCTTTAATGGTTTCCTAGTCAGTGGCCAGAAAGTAGGGCTCTCTCTAGGCTTATCTAAGAAATCTCAAATCCGCTGTTAATGTCCTGGATGTGGACTGAATCGCTTAAAAAGGGGCCTTTGTACCCCCAAATGTGGGTCCCCACACCCAATTCCTTTCAGGTATAAAATAGGTATACTGTCTAGTAGCGGCATGAAAGTGTCACCACATACTGAAAAGACCTTTCTATGTAGTGACTAATGCTCTCAGATGTGTGCTTGTCATCCGAATCGTAGGGTTGTGGGTGCTTGATCTATTGAAATCCGCATTCCATACCAAATTGAAATTGCCGCCCGAATTACCTTGAGCTATGTTATTTTTCTTATATAGTTTTTATTGCATTATAACATGGCATACAATACCATCACAGTTGTGTTCCTTATAATGGCCCTCTCCACTGCCCATTCCAATATGTCCCTGAGCCACTCTCTTACTCCGGGAGGGTCCTGCGCCAACTACCTGATGGTGACCCGCCGCTGATCCAAAACCAGTCCCAAGAGTAGAAACCTCCTGTCTCAGTTTCTTACCTTCGGAAGCAAACCCAACAATATCGATTTGATTTCAAGCTTCCACCCCGGGCCCCATTAAGCCTATGCACCATCTCCTGCCAGTATGGACCCAGGGATCTACAAGTCCAAGTGATGTATATGAAATCTGCCTCCCTCTCACAGCAATGCGAACAACTCTCCTCTCGAGTGGGAGCTATACCTTGTGATTGTAATTGTCAGCTTGAACATTGCATTCGAAGATACGGTTCTCACTCCTCCATGTGCCTTTTCTCAGTCCACCTCCGTGAGTGGTTTCGCTATTGCACCTCCCCATTTCACCTGTATTTTTAGCAGAGGCACGGGACGCTTTTTCCGCAATGCCCTATGAAGATGGAATATCTGCTTTCTTCCCCATGCTAATGCCAGGAGTGCTCCTAGAGTCTGTGACTAAGACGAATCTTCCTGAATGCATGGCCACAGTTCTCGTGCCGTGGCAAAGAGTTTAGCATATTTGAGGTATTGTCCCAGTCCCAACATAAAGGTCTTCGTTGCCTCCTGTCTCATGATGAATCGTCCATCTGTGTACAGGTCCCACAGTGTGTTGTAGCCTTCCCTTTTCTCTACTGTCATGATGGCAGCCATCTTCACAAACTGCTTCAGTACCCAAATAGGCATGTAAGGTGTGTAATTTGCCCCCTCTATCACCTTCACATCCCCTCTGAATGCCTCCCATGGTTCACCGCAGGCACACCCGCCTCGCCTGCACACTTCGGCTCAGTCTCTCTGCCTGCTGATTGAAGAGACACACCCACATGCACCACTGCGGCGTCTCCTTGAAAGATCTCCGATTAAAGAGCCCTCTCGCGGGGCCGTGGAGGACAGCAGCGCCACCCCCACGAGGAGCAACGCCCGATGATGAAGCATGACACTCGCAAGGGTGTGTGAGGGCACTACATCTAAAAGGAGCAATTCCCCCACCTTCATCCGAACCCAACTATATTGAGAGACCACTCCGACACTCTTATCAACCACAAAAGGTTTTCTTTCCCTCTTCTTTTTTTTTTTTTTTTTTTTTTTTTTTTATAGGAACAGTTACCCCTTAGTGAGTACTTCAACTGGCGTAAATCCCTGCTGGTGCAGCAGACTGGCACCATAACCACACAAACTGGTAGGGTCACATCCCAAAACGTAGACCGAGTTTAAAATACCTAGGAATACATATTTCTCTACTGGCTGGACCTAGCGTGGTCCTTGAACTTGGCCCCATTAATGACCAGAATGCATGTGGACCTGGTTTAGATGTATGCAACTGCCTCTTAATATCCTCATGGAGTGGCACTGTTTAAAATGCTGGGACTGGCCCGTCGCTCCTTCTTTACATCCTAAAGAATTACCCCCAAGCTGTTTTGATGAGATGGTTTCATGGACTCCAAACCATAATAACCACTTATCTCTGGGTCAAACTGGTTCCATGCATCGCATTTGGGAAATGTGTCCAATCTACCTTTTGAAGGGTGATGGAGGCAGCGGATATACAACTATACCACTGGGCCACACAGCTTTTTGTGCTGAAGGATTGTCTTCAGGGAGAGTGGGAAGACCCAGCATTCCAGATGGGGGTCAGATTTATACTTCTAGATAATGGGATTGATATGCTCTATGGTGCACCTATCCCCGTTTCCCTACCGGAGATGATGAGCGGGGTCTTTCAAGTGTGGAGAAGTGCTTTGTGATGTTGCGGGTGGGACAGAAAGATTACACTACTAACACCACTATGGAAAGGGAGGTGCTTGAGCCAGGGAACTGGGGATATCCTCCAGGTTAAACCTGGTTCAATTAAACTCTCTCCACCGGACTTATTTAACCCTGCTGAAGTTATGGAGGGCGCGAAGGCGCCCCTCGTCATCCTGTCTGTAATGTGGGGAAGCTGATGATGATTTCATTCATATGGTCTGGTCTTGCCCTATAAAATCTCGATTCGGAAGGGCCATTTTCCATATGCTTACAGAGGTGCAAAGGGGTGGATGGTATGCTAAAACGGAAGAGCTCATTTACTGCGTAAGAGGATGCCTGCACAAGCATTGCAAGATCTGGGGCAAATGGTGGGGTTTCTATGGGCTCAACTGAACTGTACAGTGGGGTGGGGTATGACTTGCAGCTACTTGTGATATTTAAATGTGGTGCTGTGTATGTTAATGTTCACTTTGCTGTAAAATCAATTAAATTTGGCTTATTAAAAAAGATGTGAACTCCTTTCAGTGGTTTATCTGTAGTCCTTCCTGTTGGTGCTGGCACTGACACAAATTCCGCCTTCTAGGAGGTTCGGCATGAGGTCAGCTTTAGACATCAAGGTACGTAGGGAAACCCATGTGATGGCCTGGACAGACTTTCCCTTGTGAATGCAAACATCTTTGTCTGCCAGTAGTAGTCCCAATGGTTTCATGTGCATGCGAAAATGGTTTTCAAGAGGACACAGTCTTGCAAGATGTTGCATCCTACAGGGAGAGGCTTAAATGAAAGTACCTTATCTGGAGCAGCTGGGCTTTGCTTTTTAAGTGTAACTCAAACCCCTGCAGAAGACACCTATGAATCCCATTTAAATTACTACTGTGGGCAGCTTTGTCATAGTGGTTGATCAGGACATGAAGACTCGAACTGCAATTGCAAGAGAGGGAACAAGAGGGCAAAGTCTACCACTTAGATGGTAGCAGACTAATAGTTGTGCAGAACAGTGCTGTTTTAGATATTTCCGTGACGTCAACTGACAACTGCCTTTTCAGTTATTTGCCCTTGAAAAGGCTGATGCGTATTCAAGCATAGATCACAATATCCACACAGTCCTGGTTGGCCTTCTTCAGGAAGAGCTTGGTTTGTCCAGTCTTCAGAGAATCCAGGAAGGGTCATCCCATTAGGAACCCATTGACAGTGTTCATTATGGGCATATGTACGTCACTACGGAAGTGAGGAAGACATTGTAAATGTTGTTGGAGGAGTATTTGGGTGTGCTGCAGAATGGGATGGACATGTGAATGCGAAAAGGGATCTGCTGTTAACATATGTACAGGTCTTGTAAGTTTTAACCTCAGCGAGGTTATTGATGGCTGTACCTTACTGCTTCTCTTTGGAATGGGTGAGTGGGGGTCTAGAGTTCGGCTCACCCAGTGCATGATTGCCTTGAAGAGCACTTGTAGATACAATGCTGCTTTCAAAATCTCTACCCAGGTCTTTTTTTAAATTGGAGTTTATAACGCACTGGAGAGTAGATTATGTATGATAAAAGGCTACAGTAAATAGGATGACCATCTCGCCTGATTTGTAGGGACTCTTGATTTTTAGAGATCTGTGTCGGTGTCCAAGCACATTGAATGTTTTAGGTGGTGGGCATTTTGCTATATATATTGCCTACACTCATTTCTGTAGGTTTGATGCTGATCGAGTCTGAAAAAAAGAAACTAGATTTAATAAAAGGCTACTCCTAAAAGTCTAGTTTAGAATCTGGCTCAAAGCCAGGAGAATCCCTGTCACAATAAAGAAGGTGCTCAAAACAAATGGTTGTGGAAGGAGCTATTGAAGTTGTTTAGGTTGCAGAATGGCTTTCTCCAGTTATTACTAAAAGAAAATTTGAACAGCAGCTTTAGCTTTTGTGTAAGCATGCGCTGCCTTAACTGAACCATTGGCACACACTGCTTCTCCTCCCAAACATAAATGAGATGGTGCTGATGCTTAGGGATGGTAAGTATTTCTCAAAGATAGATTCGAGGAGTGCTTACCATCAAATCCGCTTTCATGAGGATTCAAAAGCACTCAAGGCTTCATTACAACAGAGGGTATTTTTCAATTCGATTACCTTCCTTTCAGCTTAGTACTACCAAAGACCAAAATGCCATTTGGGGAAAAAAAGTATTGAGGAGCATTACCTTGTCTTGAAACAGGTTTTGGAAAAGTTTTCAGTGGTGGGGCAGATGCTGCCTAAGGACAAATGCAGGTTCTTACAGGAATAGGTGGACTATCCGAGCAGAGGGTTCAAAGGCCTAGCCCAATCTTGTGAGTGCCATCATTAATGCAACAAGCCTAACTGACAAAGACCAACATAGGTCGTTCATGGGGCAAATAGAATACTAATCAAAGTTTGTCCCTGATTTTGCAGATAGAACAGAGGGCCCACATGCCCTTTTACGCAATGCGAAGGCTTATGAGGTGTAAAGGTAGACGTTTGATGACATGAAAACCACTATTGCTGGTGCAGAATTGTATCTCCTTTTAATGGGAATAAGGAGAGTGTAGTTAGTTTATGCAAGAATAACTGGAATTGGAGTGGTGTTCTCCAAAGTACACAGTCATGTAGATAAAACGGGAATTTACTTCCAGTTTTCTCTTGGTTGCTCTGAAAGTAACTACTTGGTCATCAAAAAGGAAGCACTTGCTGCTGCTTGGGGTACTGGGTACTTCCACTGTTGCATCTAGGGACTTTGCATAGTCTTGCAGACTGATCATAGGCACTTTTGAAAGTTTTGGAATAGGGGGAGCTAATAAGGTATTGAGGATGCTGGCTGGGCTAGTGGCTTGGCTTCAGAGTTTTAATTACGGTGTGGAATATGTGGCTGGTTGGAGGAACTGCATAGCTGACTTGTCTGCCTCACTTACCTGATGTCAGTCAGACTGAGGCTGAGTGTGAGGAAGTGGTGGTCATTGTTATTGATGCCAATATCTGAACAGTGCCATTTTGAGAGGGAAATGGGAAACCGCTTTGATGAGGATGAGTAACTGAAGGAGGTTGTAAGTGTGATCAGAAGGGGACGTAGGAGGAACAGTATGCTCACCAGGTGTACAAGCCTTATTTCAAGGTATTGGATGAATTGATATTGTGTGGAAATTAAGTAGTTGTGTGTGAAGGGGGGACTGGGGGGGCACAACCTTCCCAAAGGTGGTGGTCTAAAATTTGGGTTGTTTACGAAGCACTGTCCTAAACATTCCTACCTAAAGATAGTGCATTGGTTGCTCTAAATGCTATCATTAGTGATATCATCAGTGATTCCTCTAAACATGTCATGAGTGGTGTCATATCTGTGGGCGTAAGTACATGACCGGGGCCTAATTTATGGTTGGTATGTCTACCATAAATGGCGAATTTGGTGTTTAGGATTTGTTTTGTAACCATAACTATGCTTTAACTCCTTTTTTGAGTGAATTTGAGATTTGTTAACCTGTGCGTTAGGGACTTATGACCAAAGCGAACCAGAACATCACTTTCCCCTTTACGTTTTTCATTGAATTAATGGGTTCTTTGATCATGTATACAATCCAGCTATTCCTTGCACCTAACCTATTTACAACCAAACCCATCAGAGCAAAGCCTTCGTCCATCAGCCAGTCAGAGTAAATCTGCTCACTTGTTACAGAACTCTGAGCACTCTTTTTTTTTTTTTTTTTTTTTTTGTTTAAACAAAAAAAACATTCTATGTGTCACAAGATTGAGGACATAGGTTCACCCTTGGTGCTGGTGAGCATCTAATACTAAATTCCTACTTGCAACATAGACACTTTATAAGACTTTTTTTTGCACACAGTCACCAATAGACACATGACTGAGAGTAAACAGCTAAAGCATTGCAGGTATACAATGTTGTCACAACAAATGCAAAACAAACATTGGTAAATGCCGTAGGTTCCGCCTATGTGATTATATATATATATTTTACGTTTTAGCTTGGTGAGCACTTGTGCAATATAATTTAAAGGAACTCCGTAAAAGTGTTATGACTTGTTTATTGAGAGAGGCAATATATTGTGCAGCAGCAGGTAGTAAGGCACTAGTGTACATGACCCTGAGAAGAACACAGCATTCCCACATCCCCCACCATGGACTTACCACCTCTACTTAATAATCAAGTTAAATATCATTTTACATGGTGCACCAGCAAACTAATCACACAAGATGAGGTATGGCACATCTAGTTGGAGTGGGGCATGGTATCGCTCGGAGCATGAGTACCATTATCAGAAGATCAGCAAAAAATATTGACACAGTGCTAAACCTCATAAAGATCGCAACCATGGCAACAGGCCAATTAACAGCACTGGATGACCCACTGCACAAGGAGAAAGAACAGGAATGCAGGATGGGAACTAGGAGCAGAGGAGAGCATAGGAACTAGGAGAAGACCGCTGCAGCATTCGAAAAGCCCCACGCACTGGCACAAGGTTGTGGAAAAAGCACGAGCAAGACCAGCAGCATGTGGGGAAATAAAGAGAAGCAATGTGAAAAGTACCCAAGCGAAGGATTGTGAAGACTAGAAGCAGCGCCAAGAAGTGCTACGATGAATTTCATGAGTATGGAGTGCAGGAAGAACAGAAGCCAAGGAAAAGTGGCCAACTGAAAGTAATATGAAAAATGGCATTGGGAAGACCACAATGGAAAAGGAATGGTACAAACCAATGAACTTAAAAGTTTAAAATGAGTGGCTTGTCCTTGGTAGTAGACTAATATAACGCATAATAACACTTGACAGCAAGCGGTGCAATTCACAGCACATGTGCTTCGAGGAACTGCAAGAGTCAAAGATCCAAAGGCCCCTGTGTAAAACTCAATGTTACTTCTTCATATGGGGGACCGTTGCATTTTACGTTTTTTTTGTTGCATTCTTTTATTAACAAAAGGGGTATGTAACACATGACATTTGTTTGTACCACGAGCATTAATTTGTGTACATTTGGTCATAAATGTTTTCACATTTCTGGGTAAGTTCTGTCTCCGACAGTTGACATGAGGCGGTTTGCGGGGCAACAGTCTATTATACTTAATATAACAATGCCAGGTGAGCAGGGCAACACATTCATCCTCCCCCATTTTTATCATATCGCTAATTCCGATAATGTTGTATTGGAAGCTCTTGGTCTCGGGCCGTACATAGGCTACCTCTTTATGTATTCATCTACCCAAATCCTTCGCCCATTTCCGAGGGAACCCCTTGCTCTTGTATGCAGATCTCTCCGCCACCATGCACCAATCCAGGTCTCTTTTCCAGTCGTTCAGGGATGGAGTCGCCGCCACCCCCCCACTTTTGTGCTATATTGCATTTGGCTACCATCATGCCCAACATTACCCACATTTGGTCTGCTCATGTCAAGTCTGTGGCTTCCCATATATTGAGTAGGCATAGTTTGGCCGATGATCCTATGATAGTGCCGGTGACCTCACTGATGCATGCTAATACCCCATTTCAGTATGTTTGGACAAAATGTGAAAAAGTCTCTACTTGGCCACATTTCTTAAGGCACCCTGTGTCCGTCTGCCTGCCCACTTTTACCCGTTTAGTGCAGGAGGCGTAGACTCTGTGCAGAATTTTTAACTGTACTAAACGAAAGCGTAGTCTAACAGCGACCACTCGTGGGGTGGCGAGAGCTTCAACCCAGTCTTCCTCCTGCAGGTCTTCTAAGTCTGTGGCCCAGGGTTGCCGAAGCTGGGCGAGAGTGTCTGGGGAATTATTTGAGTTTATGGTATGTGAGTGAGGTTGCCTTGGTGGAGAAGCATTCTTCCAACAATTTATCTTCCAGAAGAGACGATTATGGTATGGCTTCATCGGAGGGAAATACTGCCATGATAGCATGCCGGATTTGTAGGTATTAGAAGGCCTCTGTGGGGGCTAATTTGTATGTTTTTTGTAAGTCCGCAAATGGAATTACCCCTCTGGTTGTGCATATGTCTCCCACTGTGGAGATCCCTATCAGATCCCACCTGTCAAAACCCTGTCTATTTGCCATCGTGCCCAAGAGTTCTGAATCCCATATAGGAGTAGTGCGAGCGATTCTCTTCTCCCACCCTAATTTGCATTGAGTTGAGTGCCAGAGGGCAACTGTTGAGGAAATTGGTCCCTCCAGGTATAAATGACGTGGATTGGTATATAACACACGGTGTTAACCCCCTGTCTGGAGGACAAGATGATCCATGCGATAGGCGGGTTCCTCTCTGGGGTGATAGGCCCAGTGGTTGACAGTTTGGCCGCTGTATAATACGTTTGAAGATCGGGAAGGGCTATCCCTCCTTCATACCATTACCGGGGTCAATGTTGTCAAAGCTAGAGGAGGGGAACCTCTGTCCCAGAGCAGATTCCTGAGTTCGCTATTAACTGCTTTGAAATGAGTAAAAGACACACAATTGATGGACGGAATGCAGACGGGTATGCCCAGACGTGGGTCCCAGGCTCACTGTGCCACTGGATTCAAGCTATCCTGGCTGATGAGGGGTGAAACCCCGAAACCGGTCCTAGAATGCTTGTTTCCGATCCAGGGAGGACCTGGCTTGGCAGTTTGGGCTGGACTGTTCCCATGAGGTACAGGGTCAAGACTGATTTGCATATGGCCAGGTCCAAACTGGGGTGGCATGGTGAGCAAAAGAATGATGGATTTAACCCAGATCTCTTGACTGGGGGTGAATGTTTTGATTTGTTCTGCATTCCGTCCATCAATTGTGTGTCTTTTGCTTTCTCACCCTTAGTGCGCCGGGTATGCCCAGACGTGGGTCCCGGGCTCACTGTGCCACTGGATTCAAGCTATCCTGGCTGATGAGGGGTGAAAGCCCGAAACCAGTCCTAGGATGCTTGTTTCCGGTCCAGGGAGGACCTGGCTTGGCAGTTCAGGCTGGACTGTTCCCATGAGGCAACGGGTCAAGACTGATTTGCATATGGCCAGGTCCAAACTGGGGTGGCATGGTGAGAAAAAGAATGATGGATTTAACCCAGATCTCTTGACTGGGGGTGAATGTTTTGATTTGTTCTGCATTCCGTCTATCAATTGTGTGTCTTTTGCTTTGAAATAAGTGTCTGGCACTGGAAAGGGGGAGTTCTGTAGGATATAAAGGAAACTGGGCAGCGCCATCATCTTAAATAGCACTGCCCTTCCCAATAAGGAGAGTGGGAGGGATCTCCAGTGTCGAACATCGCTTTTGAGGCGTATCAAGAGGCCCGTCAGATTTTTGGCTATAAATATCTTGGGGTCAGTGGTTATGTGGATACCTAGATATCAAACTCTCCACGGCCCCTCTGCTCTCTCATCCAGGGGGGAAGGCGAGTCGCAGGACCGTGGAAGATGAACATCACCGATTTTAGCCCAATTAAGTACCCGGATATTCCCCAAAAATCAAAAGAATGTTCATTAGCCTGGGGACAGTGGACCTGGGAGAGGCGATGTACAGGAGAGTGTCATCAGCATACAATGATATTCTATCTTCCCATTCCTCCATCCAACGCAAGACCCGTATCAGGGGTTTTTCTCTGACCCATGCCGCAAGTGGCTCGAGGATCGGGGCAAAGATCAGGAGAGAGAGAGGGCAGCCCTGTCGTGTTACTCAGTGGAGGGGAAAAACCTCCAAGACCTACCATTAACTACCACTCGCGCCATGGGCTGCAAGTATAGTAGTCGTAACCAGGAAAGGACATTTCGGCTGAAACCCATATGTTGGAGCACAGGAAAAAGATATGGCCATTTAACCGTATCGAAGGCCATGTATGCGTCAAGTGACAGAATCATCGCGTCCTCTTTGATTCTATGTGCTCGCCCCAAGACTCCATGGAGTCGTCGTAGGTTTAGCGTTGTGTTTTGGTCAGCAATTAATCCCGATTGATCAGGATGAACCAGTTTCATCCTCAATGGAGTCAAACGGAGTGCAAGGGTTTTGGCTAGTATTTTCAGCTCTGCGTTGAGCAGGGATATGGGCCTATAGGAGACGCATTGATCCGGGGGCCTACCTTCTTTATGAATTACTACCACTAAGGCCAGTCGCTGTTCCTCAGGAAGTGTGCTTACTTGTCCACTTTACTCAAATATTTTCAGGAGATAAGGTCCTATAGTGGGTGCCGTAAGTTTGTACAGTTCTACAGGCATTCCATTAGGTCCAACAGCTTTGCCTGGCTATAGTGATCGGATGGCTTGTTTAATTTCCTCCTCCGTTAGGTCGCTGTCTAGAAGTGTTGCCACATCCGGTGATAGGGACGGGAGGGGTCTATCCACAAGTAAAGTCAAGGAGTCTTGTTCCGAAGTCGATGCATCAGACAAGTATATTTGTGAATAGTATGCTGGGAAAGTGTCTGCCATAGCTTTTGGGTATTTCAGACGCTCTCCGTCCGGCAACTCCACTTCCGCCACCCATCTGTTAGCCCCATCTAGCCTTTCTAGCCAGGCGAGCAGTTTCCCTGACCAGTCTCCCAGTTCATAGATCTTAAGTTGTGTGGCTTTGTGTTTGATCCTAGCCGCATCTGTAACTAAGTCCCTGTATTTCTGCTGTTTCAGTCGCAGGCGGTGTTGTGTATCTGTTTGTGCATCCTGTACCAACTGTTTCTCGAGCTGTAGGATTTCTTGTTCGAGCTTCTCCAAAGCCGCATTTTTATATATTTTGTGTCCCACCATCCGTGATAGGGCTTGTCCCTGATCACGGCCTTATAGGCTTCCCAGAGAGTTAGGGAGGAAGTAAGTTTTCATGTTCATGAAAATAATGGATTGTGTGTTGTTGGACTCCCTCCCGCATTGCTGGGAGTTTTAAAAACCACGGATTTATGGCAATTGTGTCCCTTACCCTTGGGTTACCCCTACAGTATCTCGCCCACATGGGGGAGTGGTCTGAATATTCCTCTCTCTGGGTGTTTCACATCTCTAAATTTTGTGTGAGAAGAGGCATGCTACCATGGGCCCCAGCGTGAAAGGTGAAGTGTTGTGTAGATGGTTACGGGTCCTCCAGACATCCACCAGCCCCAGCGTGCTTATAAAGTTTGCTAGTTTTAGTGATAGAAGGGGGTTTCTGTCTTGAGGGGGGGGGTGTGTCGGTCCACGTTATCGTCCAGTGTCATGTTGAAATCTCCTCCTATTAAAAACTCCCCCTCTGGTGTATGAAGCATGAGCGCTCCTAGATCTAGGAGTGTGGCAGAATGGAGGCCAGGGGGTACATACACTGGTATTATATTAATCTGTTCCCCCTCCCAAACGCCTATTAGTGCAGCAAATCTACCCTGTCTCTCTGACCACGTCGTTTGGATCGTGATTGGGAAGCTCTTAAGGGGGATACCCGCACCATGGGAGCTAGAGGTATAACCTGCATGTACTGACATTTTGTAGCCCCAAAGATCAAGTGCCCTGCATGCGTTTCCCATGAGGTGCGTCTCCTGCAATAGGACAATGTCTGGAGAATGTTGTTTCATGTACTGTGACACTATCCCCCTTTTAATTTTGTCCCCCAATCCGTTTACGTTCCATGACAAAATACGGAGCTCAGGTAGCTTAGTGTCTGTTCCCGTTGTCCTTTACCTATATAGATGTCATACTCCTCCTGCCCCAGCCCCTACCTCTGAATTATCCGTACTGTTATTTCATGCCTGTGGTGAATCAGTCAACCAATATTTATACAGAGAACTGGTGGTACTACCCATAGACGTAAACAGCAATGCACTGCAGTAACATTCCCCCAAAAAAGAAAGAACATAATTAAGAAAGTCCCCTCCGCCCCCCTTCCCGCTTCCCTGCAAGACGGACTTAGAACTGCCCGCCCCCCAACTCATCACAGTGCCTGTCGCCCCAGCTCAACATCATAAACGTTAGGGGTCACAGGCCATCCCCACAGCCCGCCACCCCTCCCCATGTTAACTATTGTCTCAATGGGTGCTACAAACTATATTGAAGTCTGACCTTCAAAGATTGTGTTGATCCGTCGTGAGGCCCCCCCGATTCCCCCACCCCCCGGGCCAGCCCGCAAGTCCTCAGTGTCTCTTTGTAGAGCTGAAGATGTGGTCTTTCCGACGGAGAGTGAGGTTCCCCTGGGTCATCCCCACCACTTTCATCAGTCTTTGTGCCTGTGCTCTTTCTTCATCTTGTGCCGGAAGTTTTCTCTCAGTTCGTAATCTTGTGTGCCCTTGGTCTTCACGCGGTTCTCGCGGTGTGTTTCTCTTTTTGTGCCTCCGATGGATCACTGGCCCTTCCACCACTCCCAGGCCTCCTCCGGGGTAGTAAAGAATCAGACCTTGCCCTCTGATTTGATGCGTAGTCTTGCCGGGAAGAGCATTGAGTATTTCACTTCATTTTCTCGCAACGCCTTTTTGACTTCAAGAAAACTTCTCCTTTGTCGCTGGACGTTTAGCGTGAAGTCTGGGAAGAAGGTTATGCGTGTCCATATTCATATAGGACAGGCGGAGCTGTTCTTGCCGTCTGAAGAATTGTATTGCGGTCTCTGAAATGAAAGAGTTGATCAAGCAGTGGTCGCGGCAGAGCCCTCTGGACGGGGGCGACCTCCCGGCCATCTGTGCACCCTCTCCACGGAGAAGAATTTTGAAAGTCCGCGGGCTGGAGATACTTAAGGACGAGGTCTTCCACAAACAAATTAGCTGCTGGTCCCTCGGCGCGTTCCGGGATCTTCCTTCATAATCCTCAAGTCGTTCCTCTAGGACTCTGTTAGAGGACTCCTGGTCACTCACCTGTGTTCTAAGGCTGCGTGTGTCTTGCACTATGGTGGATACTGAGTCCTCAACTTCTTTAACACGGGACCCCAAGTTGCGCTGATCTGGTTGCATCAGAGGGACTTCCTGCAGTGACTGTCTATATACTGACTTCTAATGCAGTATGGACTCCTTCTATTGCAGCCATGATGTCTGTAGGGAGACTGAGGCCTCTTCTGGCCCCTGGCAAGTGTCGGAGACTGGTCCTGTGGGTCTTGCCAGCTTTTAGTCCCCCTGGACTGGGTGAATGTGTCTATTTTCGTATGCTGGGACCCTTTCATGGCTTTTCACCTGTCATTCTGTAAGGGGGAGGCACCAGATCATAGTATTGTTAGTTCTGTCAAATAGCGTGGTGTCCACAAGGGAGAGGAGACTGGATCGTGGCACCCCCGGGCCAGTGCACCTCTGCACTCCACTGCTTAAGTCCTTACTCCTCTGTCCTCCGACTCCAGGCGGTGTATCTGGCTGTACGAAATGAGTCTGGGCCGTGCGCTCACCCGTGGAATGTCCATGTTTGTGGTGCCAGGGATGTGATGGGTACCCTTCACTATTAGAGGAGCGTGTGCTATTCAGTAAGTGCTCCACAAGTACTCAGCTTTTGGGTTTTGAAAGTGAGCAATTGTCCACCCCTTCATCAGATGGGGAGGGTCCTCAAGTTCTGTGGGTCCTTTGAGCTTCAAAGCCCCCCTGCAGGTTCACCCAGTGCAGGAGGTCCATTCCAGGCACCTTGTGTCTATCCTTTTTTCATCAGACACCGGAGGGGGGAGGGGGAGGGGGGGTAATTGGGGGTCAGGAGATGACAGTCCTCTTATCTCCACGTGCAGCCTCCCCGCACCACCGCCCTGGGTCCTGCTTACTTTTCGGGCCTACAAGGCCTCCTTTGCTCTGCCACATGGTTTTACAGAGCTGCCGGAGCAGCAGGGGCTCGGCCGTGCTCTTCTCCCTCCGCTGGCCTCACCACACCTCCGCCCCAGGGCCTGCTCACTTTACAGGCCTGTGAGGCCTCCGTGTTCCACCCCGCGGCTCCAGAGAGCTCCCCGTGCAGCAGCTGTACTCTTCTCCCCCCGCTGGCGGGAGGGCCAGATAATCTATCTCTGATTTTCCCCCGCCCCCTCCCCTGGCGCGGGAGGGGGGCTGGAGTACCGCGAGACGTGTCCTCTTCTGGCCGAGTGATCACAGGCCGTAGCTTCCACGGCCAGCGGGCCATTGCGTCCTTATTCATCCTTCGCAGCACCCAGTGACAGTCGCACTCCTCTCTCACTGTGGCAGGGGGTCAGGGATTCCTTCTCCAAGCCCTTTCGCTATTGGTTTCTACCATTAATGTTAGTTGCTGGTGGGGGGAGCACCACCCGGTGGGCCCCCGGTGGCTGAAACGAATCAAGGCCGTGGCTCCATCGGACCTCCTGGGACGTCGCACCTTTTTCACTTTTACCGCTTGAGTTTGCAGGCTTCCGGTGGGCAACACCCTTGTAGCAGCTTCCGACTGTCTTCCTTTGTCATCCGGGGTGCTTAGTGCTCGGATTAATTACAGATGTATGGGGGATTTATGGTGGCGGGTCTCGGGGCGCTTCAGTAAGCGGCCATCTCCGTTGGCTGTTGGCCTGTAGTGTCTGTCCTACTAAAAGTTGGAGACCCCACGCTGGTTGTCGTAGAAGAGCTTGCGCTGATTGGAGGAGGCTTCAGCACCTAAGGTGGTCCAGGTTGTGAACAGGTGCTGGGTCTAACGCTCCGGCTGCCACTATATTCAAGGCTGTTAGAACGTGTTATGGACTGGAATCAAGTGAACAATCTGTCACAACACTACATTTTCTTTGTTATGTTTGTAGGGTCTGGGTACAGACCGTTTTAGCTGGGTGGCAATGCCATGTTGTCACCACTACACTCAGCATACAACTGCAAACAACAACACAACAGACACTACCCAACATACAGTACATCATACAATATACAGAAAGGGGATCGGGTGGATTTTTGCTCTTCTACAATAGTTCATTTTATTTTGCATGTGTATTCTATTTTCTGTGTTAGCAGTGCACTATGAACCTTTGTGCATGGAAGGACATTGATAAGCATCCTTAAATGCGGTCCGCGGACGGTGGTATGCTGTTGAATACTGAAAGAGAGAGCCCATTGCTGAAGTATGGAGCTCAAGAGGATGGGAGGACGTTTACTGCCTTTCTCATTGATTTGTTTTTTCTCATGGTCAGATTTATTAAACATGCCCTCTGCCTCGATCTGCTGGCCATCCTGCATAACGCATTGGCTTTCTGTTGCCACTGCTAGGTTAAGGAGAACCCTTCTCCGAAGGTGATATACAAGTAGTTTTACACTAACTGTTTGAAACAAGAGGCTGCATTCTTGCTGAGAATTCACATGGCCAGCTGCTCCGCAAGAGACGGGCGGGGTGAAAGAGAAGGAAAAACATGCAGCAAGCTCGCATAAAAAAAAGTTCCACACAAAAGCGGATGAACACAGTACTTCAACGACGGGAACTGATAAGAGCCTCTTTAAGATGTATTAAATACAATAGATTTCACATGCACAGCTCAAGTGCTGTGCAGGCGAAACCTAAAAAGACCATCAAAAATGTAAACTTTGAGACGCTGAGTATTCTTTTGTGAATTCTTGCTTCAAAGTTGTAAATACATCAGAGGTGGAACAGTATGTACAAATATATTTAATCTGACAAAATGGTATAGGTTTTCAAAGCAACGTTGTTGGAACCGGGGTTACTGAGTCCGACACGGTAGCATGGCGTGAAGCGGGAAAGGCCCGCGAAGGCAATGTGTAAGGCAGTTGTGCAGCACACTCTCACTTTGACTCACAAATGCGAACGCAATAACAGGACACCACACCAGGCTTTTGTATTTAAAATCAAGATCTTTTATAAATAAATTAAGTTGGCATCAGATTAGGCAGGTTAATTCAGATCTACATTCAAATTCATTATATTACTCAACTGATGCACGTTTTAAATAAAGCTGCATAGCTCATCAACATTGTAGGCCACTAAGAGGCCGCAGGAATTATCTCCTTCACGTAACACTTAATAATGATCTCAAGGTACGTTAATAAAACATAGGCCTAAACATACAGTTCACTTTAGCATACTCAATTATTTAAAAGAAGGCTTTTCACGTTACATTTAAATAGGCCTGCATTAATCTAGGCGCACCCACATTCAGTACAGTGGGCGTCGCAACTCCAGTACACCTGTAACATAAAATACTTCAACTCTTGGCGGTGTACACTTCAGCTCAACTCCATTAAACACTTTTCCCTTGTGGTAAAGACTTAACAGTTAAAACCATGGCCTAGGCAGTAATTATAATAGGCATTGGCATAAATTATTAAATACTGTGGGCATCATCAATACATGAATAAACTATGTGGGGAATCCCTCAACATGTCCTGTATTCTGGGGCTTCTAGGTCCCTTGGGGGTTAATTCAGGCCAGGCCCACTCCTCTCTGGGGCCTCGCAGGACTAAAATCTTAAGGGTTAATAGTGGCCCCCGGCCCCCAGTGGCGTCTTATGGGCCCTAGGGGCCTCCAGGGCTCACCTGCGGTGTGGTCGTTGGTCGCGCTTCAGGGCGACTGGCGATCTTCCGGGCTGGCCCGTGTTCTGTCGGGCGGGGCCCGGTCGGGGGTGCCTCGGCCTTCTGGCCGGTGTTGCGGGTCGTTGCGGGGGCCGGTATTGCCTTCCTCCGGCCCCCGGGATTAGGGAGTAAGTATGCGGCTCGTTGCGGGGGCCGGGATCACCCTCCTCCGGCCCCGGGGCTCAGGGTAAGTGCAGGTGGGGGCTCAGGGTTGCTGGGGAAGGGAGCGGGAGCCGGCAGTCCTCTCCGGCCGGCTCCCCGTCTCCCTCTGCACTGCCGGGGCTCTTCCCGGGCTTCCTTCGGCGCTGGGCGTGACTGGGGGCTGGCGCCCAATCGGTGCGCGGCCTTCCCGGGTCACGCCGAGCGACCCCTGGTTGCTCGGCAACGGCGTCTGCGGGGCCTGGAGGCCTCGCTGAAGATCGCGCTAGCGATTTCTTGGGCCGCTTCGGCGGCGGTGGCAATTCTTTGGCCGCGACGGCGGCGGTGGCAATTCTTGGGCCGTTTCGGCGGCGACGATTCTTCGGCCGCTTCGGCGGCGGGGGCAATTCTTGGGCCGCGACGGCGGCAGAGACTATTCTTGGGCCGCGGCGGGGGCAATTCTTTGGCCGCGACGGCGGCGGGCACGACTCTTTGGCCGCGACGGCGGCGATGAGGGCCCAGGGCCCAGTCTCTGGAGGCTTCGGTGAGGGCGCGGATGGCGCTCCTCACCTCACACACCTGAGGGGCTTCCTTTACCTCAGTGCTTCCCCCGATGAGGGTGCGACGGCGCACCTCACCACACGGTGCCTCTTCTCAGGCGGCGGCGGCCGCGGCGGTGATCTCCATCATAAGGTCAGTGACCTGAGGGACAACAGCACGCAGGGTGCACCAGCAGCCTGTGGGCAGGGCTGACTGGCAAAGTACTTGGGGGCAGCCCAGCAACAGGCAAAAGTGAATAGGGGTGAAGGTTTAGCGCTTCAGGGTACGGCGCTTTACCTGGTGATCCCCAGTTGGGCAGTTTTAGGCTTTAGGCCTTGCTGGACGGACAGGCCTCCTCAAGTTAAGGGGTCTTGCGACTGCTTCAGCTTGGTTGCTTCTTAGGCGCTTCTAGTTGTAAGTTTCTTGTCAGAAGTTCCTTGTCAAAGTTTCCTGTCAGAAGTTTCTTCTTATGAGGGGGGGGAATGAGTTGGTGGTCTGGGAGTGCTTGGTGTTCCTCCCCGCACGCTGAAGGTGGTTCCCTGGGTCCCCTCACACTGGGCAAGGTCAGTGGGTGGTGGGCGTTCCTCAGCTATCTTACTACAGCAGGACCTCAGCCCTGTCAGCAGCAGTAGTGTAGGTCTCGCCCCTAGGCCCTAAAGCCTATACTCCGGCGGAGGTTCTCCCAGGTTCAGTGGTGCCTCATCAACTGACTAGAAAGTTTTCCCTCCAAGCCTTTTATACTCCTAGGTCAGGTGACTCTCCCAAAGGCGGCAAAACATAACTCCTCCCACAGCCCGGAAGGTTCTGGAACCTTCTACATGCCTGGCTATGTGGCCCAGAGGCGGGGATGGAATGGATACTGTATCCCTATACCCCAGCCTGACCCTGGCTACTAGTGTGTATGCGTGTCAGGCCCCTCTGCAGTAGCAGGGGCCTGTGGCAGCCATCTTGAGTGAGAGAGAGCACCTGCACCTCAGCACTGGCTAGCAGTGGCAAGGTGCCCAGAGACCTAGGTCCAGTAAAAATAGGGTGGCAAAAAGGAGGCGAAAAAGGAAAAAAAAATAGGGAAAGACCACCCTAGGGCTGACAGGTCTAACAAACGTAAAGGCAAATATGAGCGTTTCGTTTTTTTTTTTTGCAGAGTTTTTTTAAAATATATGTTCGGATCTTGCAACCAAAGCAAACCATAACTTCACTTTAACCCTTAGTTTTTTTCAGTCAATTTCTGAGGTTCTTCGATCATATAGCACATTCAGCTGTTCCTTGAAACTAACCTCCTATTTACGGCCAACCACTGCTGTGCATGGCTTTTGGACCTGTTTAGTGGGGGGTAGACACAAAATTTGACCTATTGCCCGGTCCAGAGTCCAACCCGCCACAGGCTTCTAAACCCTGCTGCCCACAGCCTACAGCAGGTTCTACAAAGCGTCTCCCAACTTCTTCCCTAAGCAGACAACCTTATGCACTTTAAGATCAGTTCCTGATCCCAAACTTGCCACAGTGCAATTTAAAACATAGTGTATACTGTGTTGCAATTACAATTTTCCCATAAATATTTCTGTCAAAGATTGCTGTAAATTCATTCCATTATCTCACTTCTGCGAACGCATCAAATACTAGTATAGGAAATTTCCACATGGGGGGGAAAGGACGACTCCCTCTGCCTTGTGTTCTCCCACTAGAAGCCCAATGCACTGATATGACACATACAATCTATTTATTTATTTTTTGAGTTTTATATAGTGTGAACTTGGCCTGGGGGCATCAGAGCTCTTTACAAAGTTTGTACATACAGCATTTACAAGGTATACACAAGAAAAATGGCATGCATACATAAGGAAATATACAAATAGGGAAACATACAGTAAGGGTGCTGATCAATCACCAAGTGGATGATTAACTCGTATCTTTTTCAGTGGTGGCTAGCACGGATCGGGGGTGGGAGGGTGTGGGTGGTAGGAGAGGGTTGTCAAAAATATATATTTTTTAAACGTACCTCTTCGCAGCGTCTCTCCATCGTCGCTGCGTCTTTCCTTTGTCGTCTTAGCTAGGAACAGGAAGCGCATCCAGGCTCCCCTGACCAATTTCAACACTGCAATGCAGCGTAGTGATTGGTCTGAGTGCCGTGGTTCGGCCCTCAGACAGGGAATGGGAGCCTGGGCATGTTCTCCACCCAGGCTGTAATGCAGCCTGGGTGGAGAACATGCAAAGTACGTGTTAGACCTGTCAGCCCTAGGGTGGTCTTCCCCTACATTTTTCCCTTTTTTTTTTTTTGCCTCGTTATGGACCGCCATTTTTGCTGGACATAGAACTCTGGGCGCCTTACCGCTGCTAAACAGTGCTGAGGCGCAGGTGCTCTCTCCTAACAATATGGTTGCCACAGGACCCTGCTACTGCGGTGTGGCCACTGTCCTATCTGCGCGCTAGTAGTTGGGATAAGGCTGGGACATAATGTTACTGTAACCCTGAGCGTCCCGCCTCTTGTCACCAGAGAAGCCACCACAGAGTCCCCAGAGCCTTCCAACCCCCCCCAGGTTGGCGCCAGAACTTGCCGCCTTTTTGAAGGGTCACCTGACCTAGACGTATAAAAGGAAAGGAGGGAAATCTGACAGTTAGTCGTTGCACTACTGGACCTGGGGACCCTCTGCCGGAGTATAGGCTGCTGCGCCAGGGGGAAGCTACACTACTGAGGCTGACTGAGCTTAGGCCCTGCTGTCCCCAAGATAGCTGAGTGATCCTGCTGACCTTGCCCAGTGTGAGGGGAGCCCGGGGTGCCAACTCCAGTGTGCCTGCCTGGGACTAACGTCCTTCTTCCCACTACTATCAACTCCTACAACTATTTCCTGCAACTAATACCTGCCATCTACTGCCAGCACCAAGACTGGGAAGCGCTAGGATCCTGGCACCTGAATCTCCCCAACTAGCGCTGTAATCCCTGAGTGCTGAGGAACCTGCGAGCGCTACTGCTGCTGGGAACCACAAGGTAAAGCGCTGTGTCACCCAAGCGCTAGATTGCCAGAGTCTGCCTCTTCCTGCTAGCGCTGTGCTGAGAAGCGCTGTATGCCGAAATCACCGCCGCGGCCCACCTGCGCTGTGCCAGAAGAAGCGCTGCTGTGTTAGGAATCACCGCCGCAGCCCAGGTGCCGCCAGGACCGGAGCGCGCTGTGGCCCAAGATCACCGCCGCAGCCCTGCATGACCAAAGAAGAAGCGCTGCTTCGCCCCAAACTCACCGCCGCTGTCCGGGCCCCTGTGGCGAAGCGCCGTATGTGCCGGATCACCGCTGCGGCCCGGGCGCCGAGGAGAATAGAAGCGCTGGGCCTCTGGGCGGCCCCTGAAGCTGAGGGAGAGCCGCCGCGGCTGAGTGAAGGCCGCGCTAGACCCCGAGCGCACGAGCGAGCGTTGCCCGGCAACGAGGGCGCCGGCCGCGTCATCGGCTGCGCCCCCAAGAAGCCGCGCAGGGATTGGTTCCCGGGCCCTGAGACGAAACGGGAGCTCGGGGCCCGCAACAGAGTCCGGAGGAGGTCCGGGGAAAGAGAGAGCAAGGCCGACCGGGAGCAGGGGCCTCCCGCACCTGCAGGAACCGGCGCGGAGGCAGGAATTAAGTCTCCCCAGCCCCATAAACAGAGCGGTGAGTGCGGGAGACCTGGGGCCTACGCCTACACGGAGGCCCCGCCCCGAGTGCATCCGGGGCCCGAGGGCCTGAACCAACACCCTCAGAAGCCTAGGCGCACGCGACCACTGTCTGGGAACTGCCCCTGCCTAGGGGATCTTGCCGGCATTGTCTCTTCTTCCCCGAATGGGATGCCCCATGAACCTGATTGCCTGCATTGCTTAAAAATGGTAACCTGCACTAGAACTGCTACCCGCATGGCATACTAGACTGGGCGTCAATTCCTGTGTACCCATCCAAGGGAGCCTGGCTACCTGTAATGAATATGTGGAAGGGGGCTGGGTGCTGATATTGAATATATGCAGCCGGAGATAAGTTATTTAGTTTGGTACCACACCTGCAAAGGACATGTTACCTTTATTGAGCAGGGCCGTAAGAAATGTTACCTTGACTGAATATGCTTATAAGAAATGTTGCCTTATTTGAGCATGTGCATAAGGAGTATAACCTGTATCTCATATTTGCCTACCGATTAGTGCATGTATCTGCTATCCGCCTACCAAATGTCCCCGGTAATGACAATGTGCATAAGAAATGTTACTGCTAGTGAACCTGTGCAACAGAAGTGTTATCTGAAGTCACCTGAAGTTAGAGAAACCGTTAAATCTGCACCCTGTGCGAGTTTCGCATTTCTAATCCTGACCAAAGATGGATAAAGCTACTTGTTTTTGTCAATGAGTCTAGAGTGGTGTCTATTTATCGTGTGTGTTTTACTGGCTCAGTGTGAGTGTGGGCTGCACAACTACTTAACACATAGCTTCCGGCGTGCCTTCCCGCCCCATGCCTAGCTACCGCGTCGGAGTCGGAGGTCCCTGGGACCTTCTGGGTCTAACAGTACGCCTGACTGTTTGGCCAGCCCAAAAGGGCCGGCCAATCCGTCATTATGCACTAACAGTGTGCCCACCACTCCTCCCCCCCCCCCCCCTGCTCTGAGAGCAGAGCAGCCCACAGTGTGCCCACCTCTCCTCCCCCCTGCTCTAAGAGCAGAGCAGCCCACCCCGCAAAGACGCCCGCAGCAGGAACAAATAAAATGATAATAACTAGTTATCATATATAAATCATATTTTTCCTTTATTTCCACTGCTGAAGGCACTGATCTTTTCGAGTCCGAGTCAATCGATTAATCACATATTTCTGAGGCGCTCCCAACGTGAAATATGTGATTTATTTTTATGTTGCAGGGCAAGTTTAAGAGCCAAAGAGAGCAAATCACTAATGCGTATGAGAAGCTCCAGCAGTGTTTGGATAAGGAAAAATCTTGTCGACTTCACAACCTGGAGGAGAAAGAAAAGAAGAGTTTACAGAGCATCGGGCAGAAATTGAGCAGATTAGAAGAAAAACAAATCACCCTCCAGAGCCTGATCGCTGAGATCGAATTAAAGTGTCAGCAGCAAGATGTGGAGTTACTGAAGGTAAGGCAAGGATTATAAACCTATAGACCTAGAACAGCCGCATTTCCTGTCAATACAACTGGGGAGTATTAGCAGCAGAATGTTGAGTTATATGGCGTAATAAGAAAAATGCACCGCCTTTCTATGCAGACCTCCCTACACTGCAGGGAAGTAGATAATAACCTAACACTGTCTTCTTTGTGCCTGCACTACTCCAAATAGTCTTAAAAGGATATAAACCAGGCAGCTCTGCACCATCATGTCAGTGCTGTGCCTCGTGTTAATATATATTATTGGGAAACCGAGTATGTTTTATCGTTTGAGAGGGCCAATGGATGTTTGTGTGTGCCACTTGTGTTAACATGACACCTTGTTTCCTGACCAGGGCTTTCTTTTACAAATCATTGCTATTGGGTACATAAATACAGTTAACTCAATTGAAGTTACCAAAGACTGCAGTGAAAAATGTACGATAATTTGGGATGTCTTGCAACCAATTTACCAAAGCATTTATGAGAAGTACTTTTTTTACTTACTCTAAAATGCCTTTGTGAATTTGCCCTAAAATGTTCAACTCCCTATTAGAAATAGTGCAAAGACGGCACAGTCCTTTCTATTTGTACTAATTGTATATAACTATGACCCAAATATTCCCAACCTTCTACAAGATTTATATATTTTGGGGCAGATTCACAAAGGTATGCAAAAGTGTACTACAGGAGCACTCTTTTACATACCCTTCCAAGCTGTTGTGAATTTGTCCCTTGTGTGGATATGCCAGTGTGAGTTTGTCCTAACAGTACATGTGGATGTGTGTAAAATTGTGAATATATCCATTATCCAACAAGTTCTCCACCAGGCAGATCTCTTTACTTTGTCAATATTTGTTATTACTGCATTCTCCGATGGTCTGCAAAGTTTGGCATTTCCTTCAATGAGTTGAAAAATAGATGTTTAGATGCAAAGAGATATTGAGTGTCAATTTTCAAAGAATGTTTGGTAATCCACTTACAAACTTAGAATTGGTTGATTAATATCTATATCAACTTCATAAACATTCAATTTTGATTCAAATAATTCCAGCGCTGATCTGTATTATGAGGAGAGGTAAGTAGGTTTCTCCCTAGAATGTTTTCCCAAACATTCACAAAGCCCTTGATGTGTTGATAATTAGATCTTTATTTCAAGAGTTCCTCCTGACTGGTCTTAGTGCAGATGTACGAAGTTATTCCCCTTCCATCAGATGGTTAATGAAATTAAGTTGTGGTACTCTTGAGACATTTTAATTAGTTTCAATAAACCAGATGATATATTGACAATCGAAATTTACTTCACTAGGGGCCATATGTATCAAAAAAGAGTTTTGCGATTCTCAAATTGCGATTTTTAGCGAATCGCAATTAGAGAATCGCAAATGCAATGTATGTAGGATTTGCTAAAAATGTTGCGAATCCTACATATTCCTTATTTGCGAATCGCAAATTGAGATTCGCAAATAAGGAATACCTTCCTATTCATTCCTATGGGCTAGGAGGCCCATAGGAATGAATGGGAAGACATTCTCAATTTGCGATTACCAATTAGAGAATCGCAAATTGAGAATGCAATTTCAAGGTTGCAAGGGTGCCAAAAGGACACCCTGTTGCACCCCTGAAATATGCATGTATGTGCGACATATAGCACTTATCAAAAAAGTGCTTTTTTTAAAGAAAATCGCAAATTACCACCAATTTGAAGGTGGTGGCAATTTGCCATTCCTTAAGGCCAAATAGCAAATTTCTGGTGCTTCCAGAATTGCATTTAAGGAATCGCAATTTGCAATTCCTTAATTGCATTTGCAAAATAGAGAATCGCAAATTTTGCAATTCTCTATTTTGCGATGGCCTTTTGGGATGATACATCCCAAAAGGCTTTTTCCAATTCGCAAACGGGCCGATTCTGAGAATCTGCCCGTTTGCAAACGGGAAAAAGGCTTGATACATATGGCCCTAGATCATTTAGCAACGTTTTTAGAGATGTATTCAATGAACAGTCCTTTTGAAAGACCGGATGATCCTGCATTGGCAATCAGTATTTGCTTTCTTCTTGATAGTGTGACAGAGTGCTTGATGATGTAATCAAAGAACTGCCAACAAGTGTTTCGCCCCTTGTATACCGTGTCAGGCGGGGGCTTTTTCAAGGATTGATGAACAATTGTCTATATATTTTGTTCCTGAATAGGATCCTATATAGTTTGATTTCAGGTGTTAGAGCACAAGCAGATGGAACTAGTCTCTGCGGTCCAGTTTATCAGTCCCTACGGGCCTTGCAGTCTCACCTCAGTTGAAATAAAGATTGATTTACCAACGCATCAAGGAGTTTGTGAATGTTTGGGAAAACATATTAGTTAGAAACCTACTTACCTCTCCTCGTTATAATACAGATTGGTGTTGGAATTAATTGAATCAAAATTGAATTGAATGTCTATGGAGTTGATGTAGATGTACATCAACCAATTCTGAGGGGATTACTAAAACTTCTTTGAAAATTGACACTCAATAGTTCTTTACATAACTATGAAGTGGAGTTGGTCCAACCCTAAGGAGTGTCACAGATTTTCATCCTAAAATAATGGCCAAACCTTACCAGAAAAAAAGGTATAACAAAGCAGGAAGGAGCAGGTTGGGCCTGTGATTCTTGGATTTTTAGAGGTGTCTGTTTAGGACTGAAACTGAAAAGGACTTTTGATCACCTTTCTGCAGTCATTGGTTTATGTGCCTGAACCCCTTTCAGGTACTGTCACGATGGGCTGTCATTCGCATTTTGGACCAGTATACCTCACTTTGCAGACGTTCATATTAACTTTTACATTGGTGACCAGTACAAAAGTAGTTCTCTGTGAAAACATTATTTCTTATTGTGGTATGACTGTTCAGCCCGCAGGTAATGCTTGCTTATAAGTTATAACTAAAGGCTCTAAAGGTGGATCAAGAATTCTATGCTGCTGATTTCATGAGCTCTTTCAACACGTATCTATAAGCAAAGAATGGAGAAGACATTGCACTGTGGGCTGGATGCAAGCAAAAATGCAGATTAACCCCACTGAGTTGCACTGTTAAATTAATCTAGTGAAAAGCGGGTCACTGAAGACACTTGGTAATCAGGATAGAGTACTAGCCTTGCACTGTATTGGAACTTGGCTACAAAAGTTATTTTTTTATTTTCTCAGAGAGTTGGAACATCACCTCCTCTGTTGAGAAGCATCAGGATTAGGAATTATGCGAAATGTATTCTATTTCACATATAGTGGTGACAAATGGCATTCCACCATGCAACATGAGAAAGTTTGTTATTACTTGTGTTCCAAAAACTAATAAAATATTAACCCATGTGCCTTTCAGTTTTAATTCAGGCCAAATATCATGAACACCTCCCAAAGGATATTAGCAGTTTGAAGAGGTACAAACATTTCATGGATTTCAGTAATTTCCTGCCACATCTCGGACCAAAAAGTCTATATTTTTGAAAATAGACTAAACATATGAATGATATTTCCTCCATGGAGTGAAACTACAATTGACCATTATAGAAAACCTTTATTGTAGTGAGTCACATTAAAGTACACAACAAGTGATCCCCAGTAATTACTTGGACGCATATCCCAGTCAAGCATTATTTTGCAAACCATACCACTTCAGTTTGGACCAAGCCATATGCAAATCAGTCTTGACTGTGTTCCAATAGAAACAGTCCAGCCTGATCTTCTAGGCCAGGTCCTCCCTCACCTAGAAAACAAGCAACCCAAGAACGGGGTTGACCTTATTTAAGGCTCTTTATTTAAGTTAGTTTACAGAGCATAAAAAAATTCTTATTGGAGAAAAGGAAGATCAAAGTAGCATGGATCTTGGAACATATTTTTCCATGTCATAATTGACCAAACAAAATCCAAATCACTTTCATATATAGCTCGAGTAATTCCCTAAAACCTCCAGGGCAGTAGGTATAATTGCTTTCACATGATCTACCAAGTCATCAGGTTCATACTGTTTAGCAACATTCAATGACAAAAATAGATCAACATTTTGACACAATTTTCAAAAAGGTCTAATGCTTACATAAAAGCATAGAAGATGAGATAAAATTCTTATTTTCTAAGTTAGGAAATCAGACCTATAACCCTAGACATCCAGTATTTCCAAAATATCACTGTACCATGAACTTTATTCTAATCATTATAATTATATTTATTATAATCTATATTGGTTGTGCTCGAAATTATCTCCCGCTTACCCACGTCAGCTTCTTGCTGATTTATGGTGGTGTCCTGGGGCTTTGTTTTGTATCCTGAATTGCTGTGGGCTTGGCATAATGTCTGCTGCTGAAATCGGTAAGCTTATTTTGCTAATATGTTAATTTTGTATAACCTGGATTATAACCTATACTTCCCTGTGGTCTGTTCTCTACTCTACGGCCGGAGCAGTGAAGTACCATTTCACTTGTGTCAAGGTTGCGCTATTCTGTCCCACCTATGACCATCTATCCTGAGAGTGCAGTCCAGCCTGGTCTTTCCTGTTTTTGCCCATTTTCTACAGTTAGTGCAATATTTATCTTCCCACCTATGTATGTGTTCAGGAAAGGCATGGCTTTCAGCAGACCTGCTCAAAAGGAAAATGACACCCATCTTAAAGAGACTTTCCAATGAGTAGACAATAATTAAAAAGAGTGAACAATATAGGGTCCAGAAGCTTGGAAAACTGAAAATAATTTACAAACCATCAGGCCTTGGAAGGCGGCCTTTTGGAAGCTTCTTCAGGGAAGCATAGATCTTAATTAAATCAATATAATTTCTAATGAGGAAAACTGTAAGGGGTTCTCAATCTTTCTCTTTAATTTGGTAAAGTAACTGTCTAAAAGAATGTCACCTAGTGGGATTTCATAGTAGTCCACAAATCAATAAATTTGTGTCTTTACATAATTTCTTCCCCTTACAATTTACAACACTCTTAAAATGCAGCTTTTGTTTTTTAATGTTTAGGAAGTTAGCCAAATGTTCACCAGATCCGTTTTGAGCAACGTAATTGCTTACAATGACTTTCAACAAAAAACAATTCACCTTTAGTTGATCTCTTATTTAATTCCATTCTTGCTTTAATTAATGTTATCAGACATTCCCAGTTATTATGGGAAGTACAGAAAATTTTCCAACTTTTTAAAGTTATCGAGAATAGCCGAAGCCTCTTTATCGAAGTTCATCTTCTATTAAGGATAATAATAAAACCCCTGAAAGGCACTTTAAAGATTCCCAGATAACGGTTATTACTCGTTTTTAAAAAAAAATGAACCAATAAACTTCTCAAATTATCATACAATAAGGTGTTATTAAACCTCCATTGATTAACTTGGCTGTCCTTGGAAAAGCAACTGGAACGTCGCCAGATATCAAAATAGCACCAATCTTGAGTGGGCCGCAGTTTAAGTTCTTTGCGTCAGTCTAATTCTACACTGGGAATTATTTGATAGTAAAATGTATATTCTCTTAGATCAGGAGTTAGCAGCCTTCATAAGTCAATAAAAGCTCTATGCGTATTGGGTATTTTTCACTGGTGTGGTCATTGCTCATTTTCTTTCTCGCAGTATTCTTAAAATATCATGAGTTTTAAGTACACAGTATTTCCTGCAGTTCAAGTATATTGCATTACTGCTTAAGTAAATGTTTGTTTACCCCTTTGTCCACACCAAATGGATTTGTCTTCACCTGTTATTAGCTCATACGATTTGATGGTACTCTAAACACATGTCCACAAACATTGGGTAGAGTGAATTAATTTCTTCAGGTGATTATCACAAAGGTACCAACCACTTCCATTGTCTGATTCTGAACAGGCCAGGCCCTGTGACAATCCCACGCTGCACACCGCCAAAGGCTGTGCGTAGTGGTGTGTCTGCCATCTGTGGAGTGATTGGGAATGGTAATAACATATTACTTTATGTTAAAAAAAACTGAAATCCACTGTCCATAAACTAAGGTTAAAGTGGCATTACAGTTAAGTATGGTAAATATCTGAACCTACATAAAAAAACTCAGAAATTCACTGAAAGAACAACAGTTAAAGTGACATTATATTTAGGTGAAAATGTCAGTTCCTTCTCAATGGCCGACCCAGTTCCTCTCCCTAGGTAGCAATCTCCTACTAATAAAGGCAACCGGACGGTCTTCACTTTGTCATCCAGTTAAGAGAACACCACTCCAGCCCTTGGTCAGTGGCATTCATTTGTACCATGAGAGGTTGACTGTAGTTAGGCGCTTTCAGTTCAAGTGCATTGCATAACGCTTTCTTCAGTTCTTCAAAAGCGCTCTGACACTCCTTGTTCCAAGTCACTTTACTGAGCTGCTTTGTGGTGTCATAAACTCATGTCTTTCAGTGCAGGTACCCCTTTCTTTTCAGTATGGAAACATGTTATTGAATATGCATACAACGTCACTTATTTAAAAAGTCCATAAGCATTTGCGCCATCCTTCGCTCATGTTTAGTTTAAGTGTCTTCTAAAACCTTGAAGTTTAGATTTCGAGAAGGTGTACTAGACTTGTCACTTGAGAGTGTAAAAATTCAGGGTAATGGATGTTTAGACATGAAAACCACTTTCACAATTTCTGCGAAAGATGACAAATATGCGGCTGCCGACAGTGAACTAAAGTGCAGGCAGGCCAACTAAATTGGAGACAGTAGCTAAAAATGGAACCTGTCCTGCATATGTTTAAGAACCTCGAACTTTCTACTAAAAGAAAAGAGGCCTAAAAGCATTATTTTGGTGTTCCCTAAACTCCGGGCAGGGGATTAAGTCCCTGAGCCCTGTAATGGCTGCTTGCAGCATTCTTCCCCATGTTGCAGGTAGCCAATCCAGAGCCTTGCTTCCGTGGAAGCAAGATGACTCCAGGGTAAAAAAGCACCCTCAGCCAATCGGAAGGATCTATTCTTTGAAATTGGGTTTGAGGGCGTCTGGCGAGAGTCCCTCTAACCCAACCATCCAAGTATACAAATGTTTTTGGAGCCAAATAGCTCTAAAACTACTTAACATATTTACACCAAATCACTAAAAGCACACTCTCTGGGCCAAGGTCTAGCTTCCTGCCAAATTTGGTGTGATTCCGTTCAGCAGTTTTTGCGGTAGCGTTGTTCAAAAACGTCTTTAGAAAATGCATGGAGATTTTATGTTTTGGGCCCTCCCCCTTTTTTCTCAGCCTCCACTTGACGGATCACCCCAAAACCTTCCATGCACAAACTAAACAAAAGTAGCACTTTTTTGGGAAAGTTCTGTGAAGATTTCTTAAACCGCACCGAAGTTATTAGCAAAACAAAAAAGGCATTTTCTATGGAAATGCTGACCTAATTATAATAACTAGTTGCCACTGGGAATCTATCTAATCTATCTATCTCCTCAGAAATGTTACATACGTAACATCAATGAATTGCATTCACGAGTGGGGTGGAAAATTATTTATTTCGCAATGGTTTGAAACCTGACAATGCGTTTCAGTTTCGTCGGACCTTTTTCATGGGCTGTTTGTTTAGTCCTTTCTTATTGTTTTTATCGTTTCACATTGATTCTCTCATTTTCATTTTTCCTTTTCCTGTTTTAAGAATTGTAGTTGTTTGCAGTTTAGTGAAAAATGTATAGAGCGCTCCGTGCATTAAAAATGTTCATCCGCCTCAGCTACCCTTCTTAGAAAGATTTTAGGTGATCCGTCAAGTGGAGGCCCAAAGCGTTGTCCCAATCTGATTTCCCATTGGAATTTTAAGAAGCGTTCAGTAAAAACGACTCAACAGAATTACACCAAATTTGTCAGAAAGCTAGATCCTTACTTCGAAAACATGCCTTTTGTGAATTGGTGTAAATCTGTTCAGCTCTTTTTGAGAAAGTAAGGTCCAAAGATTAGTGATATTTGGACGGTTGGTCATGCGGGAGTTCTGCTGTACTTCCACCGTAGAGCAAATTAAAAAATTAAATAATTCTAATTGGCTGCAAGGTTTTTTTTTTTCCATCAGTCCCTTCAGTACCTCAGGACTTCGGTGCAACATCAACCGAAATGTTGCCGCCAAATTGCCAGTGTCAGGAAGTTAACCAAAAAAATGTAATAAAGTGGGCAGGTTAGGGATACCCTTACCCCTGGCTCTTGTGTGTGGGGAGGGAGGGTTGTTTGCGATGTCATCAAAGAGGTCATTTAACATATCATGAGTGATGTAAAATGTAAGTTCCTAAGCAGTGCATGGCAGGTTGTAGTTCTAGTCAGCTCAGTACACTATCTGGTGAATTTTTTTAAACAATCATTTTTATATTATTACATGCCTAACTATAATGTTACGTTAACTTTTTTTTCTTCTTTCTAGTGAAAAAATACTTGTTACCCAGTGCCGATCCTTCACTGGGTATTTAGGACCATGTTTCCATAGGAAATTGATTTTTTGGTTTGCTTAGAACTTGATGCCGTTTGATGAATCTTTACAAAAGTTTCCATTAAAAAAAAGTCTCATTCACCTCCACTCTTTCCTGGAAAGTTTCAGGGTAATCCGTAAGCGGAGACAGAGGGGGAAAAAAGATGGGGGTGGGGGGGTCCCAAAATGCTCTTTCCCACTGCAATTTCCATTGGAAAATTAGACATAGCTATAGCCAAAATGGCTGAATGGAATTACACCAAATTTGGCAAAAAGCAAGATTTTGATCAAGAAAGCATGCTTTTTGTGATTTGTTGGGAATCCTATTCAGTAGTTTTTAATAAATGAATTCTCAAAATGTATGTATATTTCACAGCGATAAACTAGTTAATTCATGTTAAATTTTTTTTTAAACTCAGAAATTAATTGAAAAAAACCCCGAATGCTAAAGAGACGTAATAGTTAGGTAAATATGTCCGTTAAAAGATAATGTTTTAATCTAACAAAACCACTGAAATTAGCCGGTTATATTTATTTCAAATAAATCTAACTTGTGCCCTAAAGGAACTTGAACTTGAGCATCGATCAAGTAAACAAAAATGTTTGACTACCACAGCATGTGGATAGGCAGTCCTGCAGTTACCCAACGAATTGCGAGAGAAAACATCCTATACTAAGGAGAGAACAAAGAAGCTGGGTTTGTTCCTTTTTCAAACTGGCAACTGTCTCTGAATAGAATTACCCCACCCCTTAGTTGGACTTCTTGACCCTTAAGTGGGCTGTAATGGAGACCTTTCTTAACTGTGGTTTGGGCGAAGTTTACTGTTCCATATGATAAGAGTCCCTTTCCTTGGTTAGATACCTGTGCTATCTTACCATCCTTTGCTTGTATGATGTCTAAATCAAGCATTAGCCTAGCAAGAACAACATTGATGCTGATCCTCTGTCGAGAAGAAAATGGCCATTCACCTCCCCCAACTGGGAAAGAGTATCTCAGGCCGGAGTAAAAGCTGTATGTGACCTCAGTGAGTAGCCTGTCATGGAGCTCCATAATCCCTTGAGAGCCAGAGGGTACTATCTTCAACATTGTAACTGACGTGTACTGTAATGTATCCGCTCCAGCAGAACTGAGGTACTGTATGTCAAGAATAAGGGTTTGCCACCCAACCAAGCAAAATGTGGCCCAGAGAAGCCAAATTACTGATGAGAGACTAAAATGAGCTGGTCACCAACAAGATGTTTGTACAAAAAAGCCTTTATTTTTCAAAGAGCAGAAGAGCCAAAGGTTGTTTTTGACAGTAAACATCAGAACACAAGTGCTATATGTCCTCTATAACCAAAATGGGCATTTGGGGATTAAAGCAACTTAATGATTACCACATTTACCTGTTTCCCATTACCTCATGGGTATAAACGTTTGTGCACCTTTTATTCTCTGGATGAATGGGTTACTCTTCGCGGGCTCTTAACACATGAACTTTAATACTCCATCGGCCCACATCGCATGAAGTCTGGTTAAGGCACATCCGTCTCGACATTCTTTCAGTTGATTACCTTTACCACAATCATACTAAACACTTAAGTTGTATTGTTATGTGTGGATTCACAAGGAGTAGCACAAATGGAATTAGACGCCTAGCACATTAAGGTTCGCTGCACATCAGAGGGCAGGTGATCCAGCGGTAGACCGTTCCATACTGAGGCTAAAGGGGAGCTAATAAACCGATTACACAAAAAGCAGAATTGATTCCATCTCCACAAAATGCATCTTCTCTTTCTTTACCTGAACTACTTTTATTTTTAAGAACCAGTTATCAATTTTGTTATAACATAACGTGCATTTGTAAAGCGCACGATCACCCAGAAGGGTATCTTGGCACTGAATAACAAATGATTATTGTTACCCAACTCAATGGTACTCATTTTATCAACATCAGAAGGATGAAAGGCTCAGTGGACCCACCAGGATTCGATCCTGTGGCCACAAGGTCAAACACAGGCCCCTACAGTGGGTGCATTAGTCCACAGATCCTTCTCCCACCTCGCCGCCAAGACCTGGAACACCCTTCCACTAAGCCTACGACAGACCCAAGACCTGTTGACCTTCAGGAGGCTACTCAAGACCTGGTTGTTCGACCAGTAGCAGCACTCCCCCCCCCCTTTTCTTTTTTCCCTAGCGCCTTGAGACCCTCACGGGTAAGTAGTGCGCTTTACAAATTCTGTGATTGATTGATTGATTGACTAAGCTACCAGTCAAGACCCGGTTATAATAGTGTATTTTGATGTTCTCGAATCCTGTTATGATGAATGCTTTCATACGTTATTCAAGTTGTGTAAGTGAAGGACAGTAATACAAATGTGTTCATTAAACTTTTTACATATTTGTTGATGTTTGTACTTATTTGTACATTTCTATAGTTGTTTAAAAAAAAAAAATGTTACTGTGTAAGTAATCTTAGTTGACTTTTTTTGTTTATCTCTCCAGAATGCGAAGAGTACATTGAGCAGGTATGAGAATTCGTCATTTTTAGTTTAAGACCTTCTGTCCTCAGTGATGGAATGTTCGATTAGCCTTGTAGGCCTTCACCCTCGGGCTGCACTGGTTGTTAAAAGCCTTCTCCTTCCTTATAGTTCACGGATCTTTAACAACCAGTATAACCCTTTAAAGCAAGCTATATATCATATAATCTCTAATTTGAGGTTATTTTTTTTCTCATTTTCATTGGCTCTGAACTTTCTAGTCACAATGTTAGCCTTTCTTATCTTTCCTTTCTTATTTGACTTTAAGTATTTCTTCTTTAATCTTCCTTTTGGAACATCTGCTAGCTTGATTATCAGCCCAGTTGCACCTCTTGTCTGGTCCTTTACTGTTCGAGGTTTTACTTACATTAGTGCATCACATTACTATGCCCATGTCCAATCTTTTACCATGGGAGGTCTCGCATTCATCCGTTATCTCAAAGCATAGACTGCCTGTCTGTTTCTGCCCCAGGCATTTCATTCCTTATTTGTCTCAGTCATACCTCTTGTCAGATTCCAACTTCCCATCATTTATCTAACACAATACTTCCTCTACTACGATTACGTTTTGAACAGATCGAAATTTGATAGCATCCCTACTTGTCTCTATCCAAGGTGTGAATATGCAAAAGTTCAGCATATGGATTATGATACCTTAAAGGAGAAGGAAGAGAAGGCAGACCAGGAAGATGGAGTTGACTTGCAGATAAAGATAATCGAATCACTTGGTGAGAAACCAAAAACCTGATTAAAGTGATTTTAAAGCATATCCAATAAACTTTAATTGCACATTATTTATCAGATCAAGTTGGAAATTGTTTGTATTTGTGGCTTCTAAGGCACTCAATAAACTTGTAGTAATTCAACCTCACTTTGAAGTTCTGTAAAATACATCTATTTATTTTACTCTCAATGTGATGTTCCTCAGGGTTTCAGCCACAAAAGTATGAGAGGTCAAGTGGGCCTGTTGTGATTTGACCTGTGATATAGTGAATGCGCGCATATCAGTATCGGACTCCGCTTCTCCCCGATTACATCTTTTTTCAACAGCTATTTAGGGGATGTAGATTTTAAATAAATGTTAATATCAGTCATTCAATGGATCCTGCCTTTATCACTCAAAAGTGATGTGACTTCAGTTCATATGAGTCATATGAACACTGCGTAGAATCTAACATTTTGTTAGAGCCTGATTAAGACACTTAGGATAAAGGCCAGAGGGTGCCATCCTCGGAGTATAACTTTTAGGGATGGACTAATATTAAATGAGTATTTGTAAAACTGTTTGAGGGTTTGGGCCCTCTTCTTGCAAATATACAGTCTAGCAAAAGAGTTGAGTTAAATACAATTATTTTGATCTATAAATGCAGTTAATTTTAGAGTATAAAATAGTTGTAACTGTGCTTTTCCATTAATAGAAACTATATATTGATCCAGCCAACGCATGTTTCTCTGAGTGGCAGTAGGCCTACAGCTTTCATAATACTGACTTTTATGTGCAAGTTATATAGATTAGTTTTGTGAGCATGGTGCAACATTGTTCTCAAACAAACATGCAGTGAGTTCTGTAAACAGTGATAAATTCACATTGTACTGTTTATTTTTTATAAGGTCAATACAATTGTGATAAATATGTATAGTGCTGTTGTGTGGGAGTTGGTGGAAAGGTAAAAGGGAGGGGTGTGGAGGGATCTGTCATAGCATGCTACAGAGTCATGGTTGGATTTCTTTACCTTAATGTCATGTTCATCATTGATGTCTAGGAGAAGTATAAAGATTATGTGCATTAAGTGGTGGGTTCTGTTAGGCACACAATTTAGGAGCATCAACTTGGAACATACTGCTAGACAGAAGTGATAAAAAGGGGGCTTGGAGAGAGGGTCTAATATTTACCTAAACGTGACATTAAGGTAGAGGAATCCAAACATGCCTTTCTAGCACATTATAAAATGTCTTGCCCTTTGCCTTTTCTTTATTCTACTAACACTCATAGAATAAAAGGATAAGCTAGGGGCATAAAGATTGTCCAGCTGCAGGCTAGTTTAGGAGTGTGGACTATGGCATGAAACAACTGTCTCCTGCTTTTTCACTGGTTTCTAGGAACCACTTGGATGTTTGCTTGGATTGAGTGGATAGTGATGGGGGCTGGGGGCCTTTGAATCTTGTCCTGGAGGCATGTGGGTGCTCTGCTTTCTAAACTCTTGTATATGATGCACAGTACCTTCAATGGTATTCTTTCCTGCTCAGGTTTTGCAGTAAAAATGCAAACCATCATGGCACAAAAATGTTGCGCCATAAATGTTTTTTTTATGTTCCAAAAAACCGAAATGTGTTCAAAATTAAAAAATGTATGGTTTGTATACTAGTTAGACAAAAATGAATATCAAGTGTTGATGGCTAGGTTAAGTATTGATTTAGGATATGGTTAGGGATGAGGTTAGGGTTTTGTAAGACATGGAGTTAGGCCAGGGACTGGTTTGGAATGGGTATATGAATAGACATAGATTAGGTTTGATTTATGGATTAGTTCGATTTAGGATTGAGTGAGAAGTGGGTTAACTGTTAGTATGAGGGTTGGTGGTGGAGTGTGAGATGGGGTTAGAGTGATGGACATTTTCAGTGATATAGTTTTCAGAACATTTCCATTTAAAACGTATGTGTTTTTTTAAAACTATTATTGTAAAGCCAGGTTTTTGTATTTTCTGTGTTTGCTTATACCATTTTTTGTTTTTTTTAATTTCCTGTGTTTTTTTTCTCTAGAGTGGAGATGGGCCCGCGGCTTTGCAGGTAACCAAAGACCGTTTTTTCATTTTTCATTCATCTCTTAATTCTCTTAAACTTATCTATGGTATAAAAGTATTTGCAGTGACCTGTACCTAGGAGTGTCTCTGAACATTCTGTGTAATATTTTACATCTGTTAGCAGTGTGCAACATGTCAGAGGGTCTCTGTTGCAAGAAGGATGAATTCCATGCCTGTTCTGATATTGTTCATGCTTTGGCAATCAGGTACACCAGAGGGCCTTTCTGTCGTAGTAGGGCATGCTGCCTGTTTTTACCAGTTGCAGTGGTTGAGCAATCGATCATCAGCAGTGCCGCATGAAGGCTCTGTATTGTTGGTACAATCACAATCCTGAAGCTGAAACCTTGAAATATCAAACGTTGACACTAAAATCTTGTAGGGTATTGTCTTGCACGCATGCTCCTGCTTCTCAGAGGGAGCTGTTCATTTAACTAACCAGTTCAAACTTTCCCGAACCTGATAAGCCTCCTCTGTATTAGACACTTTTCGCTTGTGAACGAAGACCAGAGCACAGCACCGGCTGTGAGTCTTTTTTAGGAATGATATCGTTTACAAAAGATGGAATCTTGAATCTGAAAAACTAGGCGGAAGTCTGGATGTGTAATAACCTACGGTAAGAGTTGGGACCTCTGAGCATGTCCCATGAACACAATGAGGTGGCCTGTGAGTATGTATTTCTCTCTACTTTGCTAATCAGGGCATGAGCTCTGCAATGATCAACTGCACAGGCTGCATTATTGACTTGCAGCATATTCATCAAGACCCCTACATTGACTACAACATTGCTTTGTAGATCCACCGCAACTACCACTGGATTTTAAACGGGGGTCGCATAAATGAGATACACTTGTTTGTCTCTAGACCCATTCAGACCCTGCACAATATAATTTCCCACTATTGAGAACTTTGTCCAGATCAATTTTGAGTCTCATTCTAAGTAACTTGGATAGAATAGAATATAAGCCTCTCTTTTCCACAACCTGGATGTTTAATCTTTTTCTACATTCAGTTGTTTTTGTGGATCACACATCTGTTGGAACCCTCTGGGATGTGCACCATCTTTATTTTTTTCCAATTGCTGCAAAATGTATTGTTCTGGCATTTCGAGTTTTAGAGAGCGCTAATCACCAGTAAGGGTATCCAGGTGATTGAGCAGGGGTAAAGGTAAGCAGTCACCACATGGTTATTCAAATAGCCAGGACTTCAGTTTCTTGCAAACTCAAGAAGTATGGAGGATGCTCGGATGTACTAATGGAGTTTTTTCCAAGTTTAGGTGCGATGTAGGAAAACGCATTCCCTCCTGCTCTAATTTTGTGAATGGTGGGGGGTGTGTGCAAGTGAGTGAGGCTGAGTGTCGGTGTCTAGTTGGCCGGTGGAAGTGTGTTTAGTTGTTCAGGTATGCTGGTCTAGTGTTGTACAAGGCTATGTATGTTTGTGTGAGGAGTTTGAATTGGCTGTGTTGGTTGATGGGGAGCCAGTGGAGCACTCTTAGGTGAGGACAGATGTGGGTGCGGCATGGGAAGTTTGAGGTTGAGTCTTGCGACCGCATTTTGGATGGTCTGGAGTCTGCTTACAGATTCCAGCATAGAGTGTGTTCCCGTAGAAGTCTGCTAGTGATGAATGCCTCTGTAACAATTCAGCTGGTGCTCAGTGGAGGCCATTTGAAGTTCTTTTGGTGCATGCATGAGATGTGGAAACAGGCAGTGTTAACTTTGTTGACTTTTGCCCTCAAATTGAGCTTGTTGTCCAGGGTGATCCTCAGGTTTCTGGCATGGTCAGTTGGTGTTGGTCCTAGCTCGGTTGGCCACCAGGTGGCGTTCCAAGGGGAAGTCTTGTATCCGAAGAGAAGTACTTCTGTTTTGGCCGAGTTAAGCTTCATGCAGTTGGTTCTCATCCAATATTCTACCATGGTCATGCTTTTAGTTGCTTTGTTCTAGTGGTATTAGTGTTGTCTGTCAGGGAGAGGATGAGCTGGGTGTCCTTGGAGATAATGTTGATGCCTTGAGGATGGATGTTGTTCGCAAGTGTTGTCATGTTGACGGTGAAAAGGGTAGTACCGAGGGATGATCCCTCAGAGGCTCTGCAGATCAGGTTCTCTGATGTGAAAGGTGGCAGTCTGACTTTTGGATTCATTCCAAAAGGAAGGAGCAGAACCAATTGAGTGCAGTCCTTTGATGCCGATCTCATGGAGTCTTCTGATGAGTATGTTGTGGGAGACTGTGTTGAATGCAGCAAAGAGGTCGAGCAGGATGAGGGTCGCTGTCTCTTCTCGGTCTAGGATGGTCCGGATGTAGTCGGCTGCCATGAGGGCAGTTTTGGTGCTGTTTTTTTACTGAATTTTGTTTGAGTGTTGTCCTGCAGGTGGTGTAGTTCGAGGTGAGCTGTAAGTTGCTTGTTGATGGCATTCTCTATCACTTTGGCTAGGTTGGGGAGCAGGGAGATTGGATGAAAGTTATTCAGTTGTTTTGGCTCAGCCGATGGTTTCTTGAGGAGATTGTTGACCACAGCATGCTTACAATCTTCAGGTAATGTGGTGAATGTGATGGAGTTGTTGGGATGAGGATTGTGCTGATTGGTGCTGTTCCCAGGTTGCATATGTGGTGGGGGTAGTGATCTGCAGGGGCCCCTGAATGGATGGACTTCATGATTGTGGCTGTCTCTTCTATTTATCTACCAAATTTTTATTTAAAAAAAATATACATTTTATTTATTTGAAGTTATAAATACAAAAGAGAACTTTTGCACAGTGTGACACTTGTTGGTTTTGATTACACTGGAGCAATTATTAAAAAGAGCAGAAGCCATCCGAGGTTTCCAAATTACAGTAATACTATATTACGATGGTGGTCAACAAGAAATAACCTGGTTTCACAGTTCCAACGTCTAAAAGGATTTCCACTGCGCAATTCCGGGGTAAAACAGTGCAAAGGGGGAACAGAAGGGATAAATAAGAGGGGGGGGGAGAAGAGGGGACATAAGTCACAGGCCTCCAAAAGGAACACTTTTTTAAGCTGCCAATTCATACTCTGGCGGCGCACAAATGGTGCCTGCCTGCGACTTTTCCAGTCCGCTAGGCAGACTGGTGAAGCCCGGTTTGATCCAGGGGGGTGGGCGAGAAGGTACCTTTGCAGCGGTTCTCAACTGTCTCTGGGGCGAGCCTGCTCAGGCATTAACTCCCAGTATTCAGACAGTTGTTCCTGGCAAAACGCTACATCTGTAATCCAGTCAGTGACTCTCGGGCTTCTCCGACAACCCCAGCACATTGCTATTCGTTGCTTGGCCAGCAAAAAGAGCATAGCCAAGCAGCGCTGTCAGGGGGGAATCACTCAATCGCACACTCCAGCATCACTTCCAGCACATCAAATATGCGTCCCCAGTATCGTGCGATTTCGGACAGGCCCATGCAGATGCAGGAATGTCGCATCCAGGGCTCTGCACCGCACACAGCTCGCATCCTCTCTCCATCCTACTCTATGTAGCCATGCCGGGGTCCTGTAAAGTCTGTGTATAAACTTATAATGGATCAGCCTCAACCTGTAATTGGGGGACAACGCTCTGGCCTGCGTGCAGCAGTACCCCCATTTATCCTCTTCTGTGGGAACACCTAACAGTTTCTCCCATCCTTGTCTCGCCTCAGGGACTCTAATTGGCGTGGTTCACTGCATGCCTACCTATAACTGGGTAATAAGTCTGCACGGCAAGGGGTTGCCTAGGAAGTCTTCCAGGACCTGGAAGACTGGGGGCTCGATTGGGAATGAGGCAGTGTATGCAACGCGGCACAAAGCTGTTAAAACGTTAATCTGTCCAGAACTCCCCAATTCTCTCCCACCAGTACCTTATCAGACGTTATAAATGATCACTCTGGAAACGCATCTCCCATGGTGCGTAAGCCGAGCCTCCCAAGTCTCCGGCATGTCCCCACATCCTCCGAGAATGGCAAAGCCGGGTGCCGCAGCAAAGACACCGAGGGGCAAACAGCCTCTCCAGGTGCGCCCTCCATCCCAGCTCCCGCCATGCCCACACCGTGCATCCAACCGTGTTTACCGTCTCGCTTGGCTTAAACTGTGGACTATAAAGGGCCATGTGTAGCTGCCTTGGGTCTGCCTGGTCATGTTCAGGTGCAGTGCGCACCATGAATTGGGTCTGGAAGAGCCAGTAGAACACATATTGGGCTTGCGCACAGTGGTAATAGAGTTCCATGTCAGGGGCTCCCAGGCCACCCTGTTCGAAGGGTAGCATTAGGATATCCCAGGAAACCCTGGGTTGTTTACCAGCCCAGGCGAGACTTATCAAGTTCATGTGTAGCCTGCACTTAAACGCTGTATTAAGGGGAAGCAGAAGGTTGACAAATTCATAGAGAAACTTGGGGAGCACGACCATCTTTGCTATTGCCAGTCTCCCCGCCAGAGACCGCGGCAGTGCCCTCCAGCGGCTCAGTCAGCTTTCCAACCAGTTCATAAGTCTACCATAACTGTATTGCCAGAGCTCCTCAATATTGCGGCTGAGCCAGATTCCCTGATATTTGACTGGGCCTTCTGCCCAGATAAGTGGGTATTCCGACTGAAACCGCTCAGTGGCTGTTGTTAACGGAAATGACTGATTTCCCCCAGTTAATGCTTATACCCGATAGGCCGCCAAATTTAATGATCTCTTTAATGAGGGGATCAAGATTTTCTGCCGGTCACTTAACATACAATGCCACATCATCCGCATAGAGGGACACCACTCTGTGTAACCACTCTGGGTACAAATGCTATGCCGCGGCGTGCGTGATGCTGTCTCAATCTAGCTGCCATCGGCTCCATGGCCATTGCAAAAAGGTCAGCGGAGCAGAGGGTTCTCTTCGGGGTGTAGAAGGAGTCTTTCATTGAGGTATTTGGGTCCGGTGTTTTGGAGGGCTTTTTAGGCATGTGCGAGCAGTTTGAAGGTCACTCTTTTTTTGATGGAGAGCCAGTGGAGGTCTCGTAGATGCTGGGTGATGTGATCTTGTCGTGGGATGCTGGGGACGAGTCTGGCTACAGCATTCTGGACGGTCTGGAGTTTGTGGCCCTGGTCAGGGCCACCCAGCAAACAGATCTCAAGCAGTACCAGAGAGTGATCAGATAGGGTTCTAGCAAGGTGGGGTACATTTTGGACCCAAGTCACTACATCCTTCGAAGCCAACCAGAAGTCTATTCTAGACCAGGTAGGGCCGGCCTAAGACACGCACGTGCATTCTTCTTTGAGCCTATTGCAGTGGTGCCAAATATCAGTCAGAGCATTATCTGCCATAATGTTCTGCACCTGCTCTGTGGCCCAAGGGTGAGGGCGCCGGGTGTCTCCTGATCTGTCCATGTCTGGTCCAAAATGACATTAAAATCCCCACCCCACAGGATCGCTCCTGGACCGAGCGTCTCTCATTCTCCACACCTCCCCGAAGAAATCGGGATCGTCCACGTTGGGGCCCGTACACTGAAACCAACCTGACTGGGTGTCCACCCAGCATCCCCGCTAATAGCACATATCTCCCCTGTACGCATGCGCCATGGAAGTCCCTTCCTAAGAATAATCGCAGTTCCCCTCGCATAGTTGGAGTAGCATGTGATGTGTTTCTCCCCCATCCATCCCGCACGTAACAGTGTGCACCTGGTCCCAGTTAGATGCAGCTCTTGCAGGAAGCATATGTCCACCCCCGGGTGATTTTAAATATGCAGCCACCAACCTCACTTTCCTGCTGTCATTCAGTCCACGGACATTCCAGGTCATCACCCTCAATTTAATCACTCCTGTAGTGGGAGCACTCATGTTCTCAACAACAGTCTTTCCTGCCAGCCCACGCACACCAAGTCAACCAGCTCATACTGGGAGGAGGCAAGGGAGAAGGGAGAGATAAAGGAAGAAAACAAAGACACCATAACCATGCATCAACCAGACCCCAATACCTCCACCCCTCACCCACTACAGCCACCCAACTTGGCTGAAAAGCAACCACCCCTCCCGCAATGTGGCCGAGTAACAGCAACAGGTTGGGAGTCATGCCTGAGGGGTACCTGCTAGGGCCCAGCGTTTTCCAGCCAGAAGGGCTGGGTGGCCGGACGAAGATCTCGCAGCAGGAGCCCCTACTGCCACCTTGGCAGACATACTGGTTCAATGGTGGAGTTTTTGAAAAAATGGGTCAGTCTAATGGATAGGGTGAAGGAGCATACTCGCCCGTTCCAGTCCAAGTAGTAATGTTCGTCAGGTCAGCATACAGGGGAAGTTAGTCATTTTCGCGGAGGTGGCCCACCTCCTCATTTTTGCTGTATCAGTGCGAGTTTGTCTTGGCCACTCTGCCGTGAGGGGAACAGCCATATCTTCATTTACCTGCCGTGAGGGGAACGGCTTCAGGCATTCCTGGTCTGTGTCGCCGTGAGGGGAACGGCAAACCACAATCCCCAGCAGCCCCTGCAGCGCCGACTGCCCTGACGTCTCTTCCCGCGCCTGGAGGCGTGTAAAGGACCGGACAGGCCTCCCGCAGCGCGGGACGCTGTATCAGCGCGAGTTTGTCTTGGCCACTCTGGCCACTCTGCCGTGAGGGGAACGGCCATATCTTCATTTACCTGCCGTGAGGGGAACGGCTTCAGGCATTCCTGGTCTGTGTCGCCGTGAGGGGAATGGCAAACCACAATCCCCAGCAGCGCCGACTGCCCTGACGTCTCTTCCCGCGCCTGGAGGCGTGTAAAGGACCGGACGGGCCTCCCGCAGCGCGGGCCCGTCTGCGCCCGTCCGCGACAGGACGTGGCAGGGCAGGGCCACCCCCCCTTTTCGTTGTCATCTGGCGGAGATACATAAGGTAACGGTAAGAGTTCATCTACACTGGTATAGGTACCCTATATTGAATAGACTGCCAAATGGGTAAAAGGAAGTTACCGCAAGAAGGGGGGAAGAAGTCTACGAAGACTATAAAGAATGCCCCAATTACGAAATATTTAAGAAATGCAGTGGGCCTCATAAATGATGAAATTATACATGTGGAGGAACAACTGGCAGCAACAAAGACAGCCCTTGATGTGGCCTTAAAGGAATCAATACCAGAGGGAGAAACGGAGCACTTAATATCTGAAAATATTGCGAGAGATAGGGTCACGGAGCAAGATATATGGGAAGCAAACGCTCATATAAGTCTGGATATCCATAAATCTCCTAATCCTTGTGTTCAAAACTTATCCCTGGAAATCTCCGAATTAACAGATATGTCTCTGATATCTCCACCAGCAAAAAAGATGAAACAACCAGGCCAACCTGTAGATAGCCCTGTGGAAAAAAAAAAAGATAACATCTAAGGCTAAATTAACAGCCAAGCGTAAAAAGGGAGGATGTACTCCTGGGCAGATTAGTAAGGAACATGACCCAATAAAACAGAAATCCCCAGATTTGGAAATTTTATGTAAAAAACTACATGGTAAAATGGACTGTATTGAAAGACGCTTAACGCAGGAGATCAAACCGATTCAGAAGGATGTGGCACATCTAACGGACTTGGTTACTGAAATTCTATCAATCAAAAATACAGGCAAAACACCTAATATTTCTAAGACGGGACAAAATCAAATGGGAACTGTAAAAGGAAACCCAATTCCGGCTAATAGAACTAGCCCTGCAGCACATACAGAGACGGAGTCGCTCTTAACAGCCACTTAAAAAGCTACTAATCTACCTATAATAGTCACAAGTCAACGTAACAAAGATACGTCAATACACATGGAGAATAGCTATACATACCCTGTTAATAACTTCAGGGGGATACTAAATCTTCCTCCTGAGGCAACACCGTATGTTATAGTTTTAAATAATGTGCCCAAACAATTGAGAAACCAGAAGGAAACATACGATACCATGAAGAATCAAGTGGTCCATTGGTTTTGCTTAAACGCTAATGTTGGGGCACATACTTTGTACCAGGATATAATTATGTTGAGGAGAACTAACTGGTTGGGTACATCCCGGAAATCATGTCGGGGAGACTGTATAGTGGTGAACTTCCGAAGTAAAAAACTAGTGGGTGATATATTGAAAAACCTTATGCATTGTGGAAAAGGTGATTGTTTGGATGCTACCAATATTATAACGGCCGTCCCACTAGGCTTCTTCTACAGACCAAATCACGATAGTTCCAATGCAAATGCTAGATTTAATTCATCTTTGCACATGCCATTGTACAATAGATATGTGCCACTGCGGAGTTGTAGTGAAATAGATTGACATACAGCTGCCGATCAACCATATGGAAGAAAGGATCAAGTAAATGTCTATGGTCTGTCAGATGTTGGTAATATAGATTATACCAGAGAAATGGGTCCGGAAGAACCTTTTTTAAGCACCATGGGAGATACCAATCTTCATATCTCAAATACCCCCATGGAAAATTGGATAGGAACATCGCATATAGAGATCCTAGACATTCCTCCAGATGACCATAGTAATAGTACTCCCATTAGTAACTTAAAGAAAGATGAATCTAGTTTGTATCACAGTGAGTTCCTGAAAATTATGACGTGGAACATTGCAGGAATTAAAAATAAAATATGCGATACAAATTGGTTACAAATGTTGGATGGTTTTGGAGTGGTACTGTTACAGGAAACCTGGAGTACTGAACCTTTCTGTATAAATGGCCATCAGACAATCTGTACTAATGCCACTCCATCCAGGATGGGAAGGGCGAAGGGTGGTCTTGCCACATTAATTGCTGTTACTTTACCATTGATTTTAAGGAAAACTTTTACTACATCACAATATTAGTTTGTATACCTCCATTCTAATGGAAATCAAGCCATTGTTGTTATAAACTTTTATAACAATTTGTTTGATAATACAAAGAGTAAGGTAATTAGCCTATTAGAAAAGGACTTGGATCTCTTCTTAAAGGGAGTGATAGGGGAATATGTTTTAGTTTGGGCGGGGGATTTCAATTGTGTCAGATGTGATTATGAAGTAGGTGAACCTTGTGGATATTGTGATGACTATGGTGACAAGATTGCACATTTCTCGCATGATATGTATGGGGAAGCCATTAATAAGGTGTTGCATAAATACGATTTAATTGTTTTGGAACCCAATACATCAGAAGGTGAAATAAAAATGCACACTTTTGTAGGAGCAAGGTCCTCGTCAAATATAGATCATTTCATAATATCAGCAAATGGTAGTAATTTGGTTGAAAAAGTCTTGATTAATATTAGTCTGTTTAGCGATCATCACCCCTTAAGTGTGATACTGAAAATAAACCTGCCTACAAAATTACGAGGAAAGAGAGCAGATGCTGATATTGATATCCAAGGAAACAATGGTGTTTCCATAAAATGGACGGGTATTAACCCAGTTATATTTATGGAAAATATTAGAGAGAAAACACAAAAAGATTTAGAAATTTGCTTGGATAGCTTTTCGAGTGAAACAGCTACCATAACTGCCTTTAGTAATATTGCCAAAGAAATTGCTGGTAACTTAATAGCTAAAAAGAAGAAGAAAATCTGTGATCTTAATCCAAGATGGTTTAGCCATGAGTGCACGAGGTTGAATGGGGAATTGAAATTGGCTCTTAAACAAAAACCCAGAGACCCTGATATGATTAGTACCGCAAGGAAAGACTATAAAAAAAACCTTGGAAAATAGAAAAAGGGAGATCCGTGAGGGCGCCTGGGAGAAACTAAACCAGGCAGCAGAGATGAAAGACTCTGCTCTTTTTTGGAAGACAATTAATCATCCATATTTCAAAGAAAATAATGAAGTAAGGATTAATACTGTGGTTCCACCAGAAGACTGGGTGTTACATTTTGAGAAGATTTTTAACCCTGAAGGTTTAAAAATAATTGATTGTAAAAGAGAAGTTTTATAATAATAAAACCAGTCAAGGTACTACCAATAACTACAGAAGAAATCAAACTAGCCCTTGAAAAAAGTGCAAATGGAAAAGCTGCTGGACCAGAAGGGGTGCCTATAGATGTTTTTAAGTGCAACATGGATTTTTGGATATCAATTTTATTGAACGTTTTTAATGCTGTCTTGGGAGGTGTATTACCCTCCACTTGGGTGGAAAGTATTATCGTTCCCATTTTTAAAAAGGGGGATAGAGGGAAGGCAAACTGCTACAGCCCAATATCCCTTCTTGATACCTCATCGAAGCTGATTGGTCGAATTATGCTAGAAAGGCTAGAAGACTGGGCTAGTGAAAGTAAAATCTTGACAGAAGCCCAGTATGGTTTCAGAAGGGGTATTGGGACGGTAGAGCAGTGCTTAAATTTAGAACTGTTAATAGGGAAGTATACACAGGCTAGGGAGGGGGTACTCCACCTATGTTTTGTAGACCTTACTAGCGCCTTCGATTTAGTTAATCATCAAAAACTCTGGCAAATATTGAAGGGGCTAGGGGCCCCCATTGAAATAATCTCATTTTTATCACAAATGTATGCCTTTTTAATTACTAGGGTACGATATGGGGGAATGTACACCTGATTTTATGGTAAAGCGGGGTTTTAGACAAGGATGTGTTCTAGCTCCGCTTTTATTTTCATTATACATAAATAACGTGGATTCATTTTTACAAAAATTAGCTGCAGATGCCCCGAAAGTAGGAAAACGCCCCACACCTGTTTTACTATATGCAGATGATGCTTTCTTAATGTCTAGGACCGCAAATGGCCTGCAAATTCTGATAGAAAACTTTGCCCTATACATGTCGGACATTGATTTGCAGTTAAATTTAAAGAAAACATTTGTAATGACATGTGGGGGCAAAAGGCCACAGCATAGACCACATCATGTGGGTGGGGTTCTTATTAACAGAGTATCCACCTTTTCGTACTTAGGGTTGTTATTCTGCAAAAATGGTTCTTGGGATAAGCATATCGAATCATGCAAAATGAAATTTTTAAGAACTACAGAGGGTATTTTTAGATTCGCAGCAAAACTAGGAAACAAACCCATACGGGAAATGTTATCATTGTATAGGAGCAAGTGTGTCTCAGGGGTTTGTTATGGTGCAGCAATATGGGGGAGATCAAATACGGCTGCACTACAAATTAAGGAGAATACGTTTTTAAAAAGACTGTTGGCGGTCCCTAGTGCTACTGCGAATGCTATTGTACATAAAGAGTTATTTGTACCATACCTAAGTGACACAATAAACATGGCAGGCCTTATACTTTGGCAAGGGCTATGGGCAAAGGAAGAAACCAAGTTCACAAAAGATTTAATAATGGATTGCCTAGCCCTTGACCATAGTTCGAAAATACCATGGCTGGAGTACATTTTTAAACTTTTAATGAAATGTAAAGTCGGTATTGACAAAAATAATCCCACTACAATACAGGACCATACTAAAAATGATTTGAAATTAAGATATTTAACTGTAATGGAGCAGGAACGGGAAAGTGCTGTCAGCAAAAAAAGACTATAGTTAGTTATTGTGAAGGCCCGCTTATAAGGGGCATCCAGCCATATTTGACATTGGTAAGGAATACCCAGCATAGATTCTATTTGACTAGGCTGAGGCTGGGTACCCTACACCATTTAATTGCCTTTCCAAGTACTGAAAATGGTGTCATATATTACCACCTTGCCCATGTGATGGTAAAACTTTACAATCAACTATGCATTTTATACTTTTTTGTCCTTTTTATATGGGTATCCGGAAATCAATTTTAAAACCCCTTTTTTTAAGAAATACACTTTATAATTATAAAAATGCGTTTCATTTTGTTTGCAGTCTGGATAATGCAAAAATAATAAGTTCTGTTATACGATTCATACAACTCTCAATTAGGAAGAGAAAAGAACTTACACATTTGGATGCACTATTATATGAAGAACAAGACTAATAATCATATTTTATTTGTGTACGTTCTTATATACGCATTTATAGGCATTAGCACTTTATTGCATACATTGTGGCAGCTTGTACTTTTGTACTAAGATTCTTCCATGCACTAGCACTTTATTAATTTTATACTGATTTATAAGTATTAGCATTTTATTGCATATATTGTGGCAGCCTGTACTAATGTATTAAGAGCTTTTCATGCATTGATATCCTATTAATTTTTATATTGATTTTATCCCTATGAAAAGTTTAATGTGTAAAATTGATTTTTAACTTTGAATATTGAGTATGATGTACTTTGTGAATGTTTTCCTTTTATTGTGTATTAGCATGCTTTTATGGTGTTTGTTTTATTTACACCGAATAAAGCTATTTGAATTTGAATTCAGTCATTTTCGCGGAGGTGGCCCACCTCCTCATTTTTGCTTTCCGAACGCTGGGACAGCTTGCCTGGACGAAGACTCCGAGCGAATTTAGTGGCTAATTTAGGGTCCGTGAAGTATGAGGTTTTGCCCGCGTGAAGAATTCGCAGTTTTGCTGGATATAGCAGCGAGTACTTAATATCCTGTTTTGAAGCAGTCTCTTTACTGGTACAAACTCGCGTCTGGCAGCCTGCACAGTAAGAGTGAAGTCCGGGTATAAGGACACAGAATTTCCTTGGTATACTGTTTCTTCCTGGTCCATGGCCCTGCGGAGCACTGTGTCCTGGTCTCTAATTTAATAGAAGGGATATGATTGGTCTGGCCGGGGCTCCCGGAGGGGGCCTTGGACCAACGCCCTGTGGGCCCGTTCTACTATGTAGTCCGCTTATAGGGAGTCACCAAATAGTGAGCGCAGCATCTCTTCGACATAGTCCTCAACGCGGGTCATTGCGGTGGATTTTGGTATTTCCGCAATGCGCAGGTTATTGCGCTGTGATCTTGCTTCGAAGTCCTCGTTTTTATTACTGATGACTTCAGCCCCTATTCCATCTTGAGTAACTTTTCTTGAGTTGCTACGCCTTAGTCCTCCAGCACCGACGTGCGCTGTTCGACCTGTCCGATACGATCATCGTGGCTGGATACCTTGTCCTTCAGTCTATCCAGTCAGTCAGACATAGTCAATTTTTAGGTCAATAGCTGTTAGGGATTACTTGAGGCCTTTAAACATTTCCCGGATGTGCGGCCCACGTGTGGACGCGGCACCCACGTTCTCTTCCATCTGCCCGTCTGCCAGGGGGGTGCCACTCTGGGGAGGTCTGCGCTGCTCAAAAGACAGCTTTGATTGGTGAGTGTCCGTCTTGCCCATACTCGCCGCCCTGTCCTGAGAGCCTCAAAAGGTATGCCACGCTGGTCCAGCAAGTGATTGTTCCTACAGCTTCCTGCCAGGTAACTTTGGGTTCTTCAGGGACGCCTTTCACCTGCCTGCGGGTCGCCCCTTTTCATCCCAACCCCTCCGTGCCCACTTCAAGCGCGGGGGAGGGGTCAGCCAGTCTCTGCGCCTCACTCAATGGGGGGGTGAAGACCTTATCACATCTGGCGGGCCCCCAGGCCTGCATCTGCTGGGCCTTTTAGGGGAGTAGGATTGGCCGGGCTCAGCAATTCCTATGCGGCAGTCGTGACCTCCTATGGGCACTCTCGTTTTGGGGCTCAGGTCCTTTAGAGTCAGTCAGGGCCTATCTGCGCACCCAGCTCTCTCCTGGGGACTTAAGGTGCCGTTCCTCACCTGCTCCGCTCCCCCGCCAGAATTCGATGCTGCTGCACAAGTCAACAGGCAGGCCGCCCGCAGAATGCGGCAGGCCCCAGCAGGGAACTGGTGCAGTCCGTCTCGCCGCTCCTCCGCCCACCGTCGTGTGCTTGTAGTCATGGGAGGGGGCCCGACGCCTTCACCCCTCGGGGGTCCCCCCCCTCCCCGACTGAGCTCCTCACCTGGCTGGCTGTACGCCGCTAACTGGTGTAGGCCAGATCGGAGTCCTCTACAGCCCTGGCTGGGCCGCCTCCCAATGTCGTGACGCCTTGGCGGGGCCGCTCCCTGTTGTGCCACTGCAATGCCGCCACTCCTGGCCGGCCCGCATACGCCAGCGCCTCCTGGGCAGTGTAGTCGTCTTCCTGCCCCATCATGCACTTGCGTGTGGCAGCGCTGCTTACCGCTCCTACCCGACAGGCCTCCGGCTTCCGCCACTCGACCCGCCTCCAGCACCACGTCTGTGTCTGCATGGCAGCAGCCCCGGCCTCCGCTTCACACACTGACTCGCTGCCCGCCTCGCAGGTCCCCCGGCCGTGGAACAGGGGACGGTGGGGGGGGTAGGCAGAAGCCCCCTAGTCGTTCGCGAGCGTCCGTAGTCTCGATCCTCCGCCACACAGTGTTCTGCCCGTGGGACGTCAGCGGGCCCCTGTCTTGACCCCCCCACCATACACCAGTTCATTTCTCTGCAGATAACTGGTTGCATTCCTCTGGACTCGGTAGGACAGCAGCTCTAAGTTTGTAGATCAGTCACCCACGAAGTTTGAGGAACGATGTCTGCTTAATGTATAATACTGGATCATCCGTCCGGCCTGCAGAGCCTCACAGCGTAGCGGCCATCTTGCAGTGCCCTCCTCCTTTATCTACCAATATTTGAAAACATATGTTCTTAAGCACAAATGTACCCTTTGTCTGAGTGAACTAATACCTCCCTAGTTCTGGCTGTAGGCATCCCTAGCTGTTTGGAGGGCGTGTATCAATTCATCAAAATACAATAAGACATAGCACAGAAAGAGAGAGCTTTGGTCGTGTCAGCTTATTTTATGTGTTTTTCATGATTTATAGTTGGCTGTATGGTTTGTCCGTCAAGGCCATGGCATTTTGTGGGTGTTTACATTGTGCCATTTGTCTTCCCATATGAGGTTGATGAGGCATGAAGTAGGCCTTTTTGTTACAATTATTATGCGTCGAGTCTCGTAGCATGTAATTTAGGGCTAGTGTATGCTCTTTGATGTATTTACTTTGCTGGCATGAAGACCATGTAATGGATGATTTATTGAGGTTTTGTGGAACTATTCGGTGTCTTGTTTAAAGACCCAGTGTTCAATAAAAAAATATTTCTACTTTACTATCCTCTTAATCTGTTGGATTTTCAGATTGTTTTAGTTAACAAAGTAAAGAAATGCACACACTTTGACTTTTTAAAGATGCAAAAAAATACTGGCTGTTTAATTTTGTTCTTTTCCGGGCCCTATTTGACATAATAAAAGTCTTTGCACACCTAATCTCTCTTGGAAATACTGCAAAATACTTGCCTTTGTCATTACGGCTGACTCCGGAGTACGGGGCTCACGGTTCTATCCCTGGTGCCGGCGGCAGCTCAGCCCAGCACCATGCGACTCTGGGCAATAGCTCGCTTAATCTTCCAGACGGCCCCCAGCGCCTTGAGACCCTAAGGGGTGATTAGTTCGCGCTTTACAAATACCGGTAGGTATCCAGTCTAAACAGCTCTCTACTCCCAGCACAGCCATCACTCTCTGGACACCAACTGCACAGTGGGACATTTTTGCACACCCTTCGGCTAGCGTGGCACACTGTACAGCCACACGGTCCACACAGCCCTTCACTTTCTGTGCACTATCTGCACATCTCTGCACAACCCCCTCCCCATGCACAGTTTTCCGCTCTATGTACATCTCACTGTTGCACACTCCCCATTTGCACAGTACGACACAACATAGCACAGTACTCCACTCGGTACATGACTGCTCTATTCACAAGCCCACTCTCCGCCTAGCCCTCCATGTGCAACACAGTCCACTTTGCATAGTGCAGTCCACATTACTGATGAAACTTCAACTCTACATATCCCTCAGCTCTCTGAACAGACCACTACTCTCTACACAGATCTCAACATTCTGCCTAGCCCCCCCCTCTCTTTACCCAATAGTCAACTCTGTGGTCTGCCGCCCATTCGCAGTACAACTTTTCACCTGTTGCCCAGCCAGGGCTCCACCTTCTGTAAAGTATTCCATTCACCACATCGCTCTTCTATGTACACTGTTCAGAGCTCTCAGAAATTCCATGCGCGCTCTGCACATGCCCACCATCTTGCATTTTTGCACAGTCCACCCAGTTAACCTTTCACAAAACCTGCCCTTCTCCACGCCAACACTCAATTCTTGTAAACCACTTCCCTCCAGTCTACAACACATGCCTCAACCCTGCACAATCCATTCTCAGAAAATGCATAGTTCTTGACTCGGTTAGGCAACAGATTGTCTACTAAGGTTTGCACACACTGCCCAGTCCTCTACCTCCAGGAATCCACCTCCATTCGCTTGACAGGATTTTATTTCCTAAAAATCCTAGTTTGTAGTCCACTTTGTAAGGACTTCCTTTGCAGTTTACATAGTCTTCATTCAACTCAATTATGTCCTGCACTTCGAGCCACACCACACAGATTTCAGAGCCAGCATTCTCTGCACAGTCCTGCACAATGCACATCCCCAACAGCCATTTACAGAGTGTAGCCACAGTGAGCCCGGGACCCACGTCTGGGCATACCAGATTCTTTTTGCATTTGTCGCCCTAAGTGGGAAGGGTATGCCCAGACGTGTGTCCCGTGCTCGCTACGCCATCAGATTCAAGCTAGCCTGGCTGATGAGGGGTGTTACCCCGAAACTGGTCCCAAGATGCTTGTTTCTGGTCCAGGGAGGACCTGACCTGGCCTGGCAGTTCGGGCTGGACTTTTCCCATGGGGCACAGACTGATTTGCACATGACTGGGTCTAAACTGGAATGGTGTGGCATGCAAAAAAACAATGGATTTAACCCAGATCTGTGACTGGGAGTGAATGTTTGAGTAATTCAGCATTCCTTCCATCATTTGGTCTTTTTGTATCTACAGTACCCTAAATTCTGCACATTACTCCTCTGCGCTCCATGCACCCCTCCACTCTCTAAATCAAGCTCCACTCACTCCACAGCCCTCCGCAAAAGAATACTCCCTTTCTCTGCATACTCCACATTACCCCACCCAACACCCACCTTTCTTGGGCCCTTCAGTCTCCTGATATCTGCACAGGTCTCTGCTCTGTACAGCCTTCCACGTCAGCTCCTCTACCCGCTGTACACAGCCCTCTCTACTCAAGGCACAACACATATGTATGAAAAGCCCCCTTCACTTTAACCCTCTGTTCTTCACTTCACTTCTGAACCCACCTTTAACTCTTTGCACAGCACGTCTACTTGGCGTGCTCACCACTCTGTCTGCACATACAATCTGCCAGCCTTTCTAAATGACCACAACCGCCTCTCGCAGCACATGCTACAATATCTGTCTGCACAGCAGCCCATTCTCTGAGCAGCCCCTACACTCTGCACAGTGAACTACACAGTCCCCACTCTCCGTGCAGCACCCCATTATATTGACTATTTGCTCTTCTTTCTGCATAAAGCCTTCAACGCATCTGTTCTGTAGATTGACACCCACACTTCCTCACAGTACTTTACACTGTACAATATTCTTCTCTGTACATTACTCCTAGCTGAGCACTCACTGCAGGCACAGGTATCCTCTCTGCAGACCACCCCTCTTTCTGCACAACTCCCAAATGTCCCTTTCTGCACCTCCATTCTATGCATATACCCAGCCATACACTTAACTGGGCAGATGCCACATTCCACCCGGCTTTTCACCATTTGCACTATGTTGGTCGGCTTTCTTTATATCCTCCAGCTGTTGCATGTCTAAAGACCAGCCCCGCTCCGCTCTTCAGAGGCAGCATGCACCCACAATAGACCCTCGTTACCCGCTGCACGCCCCTCCACACTGTTCAGACCCTCCCTATGCACATGCCGGCATTCTCTGCGAAACCTGTACTCTGCCCAGTCCGCAAACCTGTGCACACTTCTCCTTCAGCAAGCCTCTTAACATCCCTTCCCAGCCGCCACACTTGACAGGCGCGTTCCCCCCTAGCTGCAGAGCTCACTACAATGGACATAGCACTGTACCAATCTCATTCTAGGCTCGTTTACCATTGGTAAGTTGAGGGATGGCACGCTATACATTGTTGCACAGCCTCCATCCCTATGCAACACTTAGCTGTGCAGAACCCTAGGATCCCTTTAAAGGCCACAGCCCCTATATATCCCTATGTCTTTTTTGTAAAGTTTCTACTCTGGTCTGTAATCCACTCTGCTCAGCCTTGTTGTCCCTAAACATTCATCTACACGCTAAGCAGACCGCATTGTCACAATCCTTCAATTAACGCATACCTCTACTTTATACACAGCCACATTCTGTGATCAATTCCCTACACTGCCCATGTTCTCCAATGTTAATGTTAATAAGACTTATTGAGCGCACGAATACCCGGGGGTGTCTTGGCGCTATTGACTGCCGCAATTCCTCCTAGTTACTCAGTTCTGGAAAAGCCACGTTTTTAGCTTTTGTCTAAAAACGGTGAGGGAAGCTGCTCCTCTCAGCTCGGCTGGTAGTGTGTTCCACAGCTTTGCGGTACCATAAGCAAGACTCCTACCGCCCCAGGTCGTGGTGCGTATTCTGGGAACTATCATCAGTCTTGTGCCTGAGGACCGCAACTCTCTGGCCGGATGGTACAAGGCAAATAGCCTTTTAAGTGATCGCGGTCCTGTATTATTCAAAGCCTTGAATGCTAAACAGAGGGCTTTAAATTCGATTCGCTTGGCCACTGGGAGCCAGTGGAGTTGGCGAATTTCCTTGGAGATGGAATCATATTTACGGATGTTACCCCGCATTCGCGCGGCTGTATTTTGAACAGACTGGAGTTTTTTAAGAAAATGCTTGCGCATGCCCAGGTAGAGGCTATTACAGTAGTCCAATTTGGCTTGAACCAGTGCAATAATTACCAACTTTCTCGAGTCGGTGGGAATATAAGGCAGGATTTTCTTTTGTTTTTTTAGCATAAAATGGGAGGCGGTGACGGTCATATTAGTCTGATGTGATAGTGCTAAGCTTGTTGTCAATCCACACGCCTAGATTTTTTGCCTTCAGCACGGGTTTAGGTGCTTCGCCCAGCTCAGCCGGCCACCAAAGATTGTCCCATCTAGGTTTTAACTCACCGAAAATAATAATCTCAGTCTTTTCGGAGTTAAGCTTCAGGCAATGCAGTCCCATCCATCAACTTCTCTTCTACAGTTCTGGAACTGTAGAAAGGGGGCGGTTTGTTTACTATATGCTGCCACGACTATCTGGGTGTCGTCCGCATAGGACGTCAAATTAAACCCAAACTTCCTAATTAGTGGGGCGAGTTCTGCGACATATATTAAAAAGAGTCGGACTTAAGGATGACCCCTGGGGGACTCCACAGGGCAGAACATAAGGTTTCGATTGGAAACTGTCCATGGCGATTGTTAAACTCCTTTCTTTCAGGAAGGAGGCCAGTAAGGTCAGGGCCGTTCCCCGGATTCCCGTCGCTTCCAGCCGTTGTTGTAGCAAATTGTGATCCACTGTATCAAAAGCGGCTGATAGATCGAGGAGTATCAGGACTGCTGACCCTCCTCCATCCATCACCGTTCTGATTTCCTCAGTGGCATTAATCCATGCAGTCTCAGTACTGTGTTCTCTCCGGAATCCATATTGTGAGTGGTCGAGAAGATCAATGGACAGTCCCCAGTGAGCTACTGTCTGCACATCCCTTCACTCAGCCATCTACTCTTCATACCCCTTACCCCTCTGCTTCATTCTATATCCCACCTAAATATGTATGGAGTGGACCATCCCTCAACTCTGCACAGCTATTTACTAACTGCACAGCACTGTGAAAAGCAACCATGCACAGCCTTCATCACTCTGGACATAAACTCCCATTCGTGTCCACAGCCCTCCACTTTGTTCACATGCAGTTTCCACCAGTCATTGTGTGGCTATTGCAGCAAAGAGTACATACACCTGAATAAACCACTTCTGTTATGTTTGCAAATGCATGTTTTAGTTGTATCTAGTCCCATCGTACTAGACAAAAAATTCATCTTAAAATGAAAGGAAGAACAGTCGAGAGTAAAAAGACAATTTTAACAGACAAAAACACAAAGGGCCCTCTTCATTCACAACTTTCTCTAACTTTATACTCTTTTGCTATTCACCATTTCCAAGTACAAACCTTCCACATGTTGGAGGAAGCCTCTGTGTCGCAAAGTACAGGAAAAATTACAAATGTTTACTCAACTTGAAAGAATAGTATTCACACAGTATAATATTTGTTTTATACATATTGAAAGGAATGTTAGTAAAGAATTAACTTACATTTTTTTAAATGTTTCAACCGAAGTTTAAAAGTGTAATATAATTTGAAAGTAGTTTATTACATTTTATAATCATTTAATATAAATATTATATAACAAATTATTCAACTTTAAACTAAAATAATATATACAATTAAAAAGTTGGGATAATGTTGTTTAATACCATTATTTACTACAAGGGGGACTTATAGTTCCTTACTATTTTCCATTGGAGTGCGTTGCAGTCCCTGTGAGTGGCCATGTGCGGTTCTTGATTTACTCCAAGGCTGAGCTGGAGGATATTAACAACAGTTTAGGGACCTTTATTGGCCATACTATGTTTTAGAGTTGCAGTTTATGAATAGCAATGTTCTTCAACCTCTGCTTATCCCTCCATAAATCCCTCCAATTTAGGAGTAAGTATACCCCATTTTTCACCACTCAACTAGATTCCACCCACATGTAATACTACATTGTATACCTACTTGTGTGCAAATCTCTAAACATGTTGACATCTTTGCACAAAAAAGATGAGTCCTGGAGGTTTGTGAATAACATTTTGTATTACGGGTACTACTACTATATGTAATAAAGTGCAGATTCTGAATGTGGCCTAAAGTACTTAAAACTGTAACCGATCAAGAGTGATATTAAACACAAAGCTAATCTCTAGTTACATGCTCCCAACTTCACTACATTCTAAGTTTCCTTTTATTAAATGCATGAACTAGAGGAAAGTCCTTATTACTTAAAGAAACTACTGCTAGGGATCGTAATAACTGGTCCCGACGAAATCTAATTGACCAAGTGCGAACATATCGAGGGTGAAACTGTTCTTTAATGCGGAGTACATAACTTGCTCCAACAGCATCAAAACCTTGTTTTTAACCTTGGCTAGGGGCCTGGGAATAAAAAGCTTGACTAGTGAATCGGGGCCCCTGTAGACAATTTTACATTTGAGAGTAGGAGTAGAGTGATATCTGCTGTGGCTGGTGCTGAGGGGCAGGTCAATGTTTGCCAGTTAGGGGTTGAAAGTTGGGTAGGGGTAAGAGTTGTGCCTACCAGCAGTGAGGGGTTAAAGTCAGGAGATGCATCTTTATTTCCAGTGTCCCTAAAGAAGCCTTCAGATACGTGGCTCTTGTGGTAGCTCAGAAGTTCAGAGAGCACTCTGGTTCCTCTCACAGACTTATTCTGGGAGGAGTCCAGTGCTTAATTTGAGCCGGTGGTTTCCGGTGCTCAGCACTTAATTGTAAACACCGGCACTTAAGACAGTCTGCCACTTGGTGGCGCAGCTTGTCTAATTTAGAGAGCTGCACAACAACAGCTGTTTATTAACACAATATGCTTTAGAAATGATTAATACTTGCCAGCCAAGCCATTCTTCTAGCTTTGGGAGACTGGAATAGTCTAAAATGTCACACTTGTAGGTGTAGGATGGTTAGTAGCTGTGTTGGTACTGTCATTGGGGGTGCTGGCAAGGGCAATGGGAAGTGCAGCTGCAGTGGCCTCCTGACGAGGGCCCTGGCACTTATTTATTTACAAATTAGGCACTGGAGAAGTCTCAAAGTTCCAAATAAGTATTGCACACAGAGCTCCCTTGCAAAGACAAAACTGAGCGTGCCTAGGTACACTCCTGTGTCTACATCATGGAGTCCTCGCCACAGAGTGCCACTGTAATAAAGCCATGGTGGGTGAGAGTCCTTTTAAAAAAACAATAGGTTTTCAGGAAGAGAGGTCCCAATAAGATCGGGTCTCTCTCCTTTGATTTAAGTAATACTGTGATAATATGCAATTAATATCTGGTAGTTTATAAGATATGGTATTAGTCCCCTAAAAATAAATCAATTGCAGTTTCGAAATGGGTATGACTCGATTTCGACCCTCTGTGAAAGAACTTAGAAAATGGCTTTCAAAATGTTTTACAACACTTACATTGATGTTTATAACACGGATTCATTTTACATTAAAACGCATAAAAAAATATTTAAAAAAAAATAAGAGTTAAAGTAGGGACAGCATTTACACATGGGACCCTTAAGCAAGAGTCCATTTGTTTGTGCCATTTTTCACTCGTGGATTTTTGTTCTTTTTTTAAACTGTAGGTCTTGCTCTGCTGACAACACAGTTTTCCAGGGCAAAAACACACAAAGTGGTTATGATGAGGAATGTGGGAGGGGAAAATATTGCTGCGCTGGGAAACTGGGGCAGTGTAATTGACTAAAGGCATGTTTGTGTAGAGAGAAAAGGGGCTGCTAATAGCCTTTATCTGTCTTTTTGAACATTCTTTATTATTTATCTTGTAAAATCCTATAATTGCCAATCTTTATTTATATTCATTATTTACATACATTACAAACATTGACCCCCTCTTTACTTTTGTTAGTTGAATTTAGTATTTTGTTATTTTATGAAACATCCACATCCCCTTCCTGATTTACATCCTAGCGGTAACATTGTATTTGCCTTCTACTAACATTTCCAGCACTAGATGATTTTATCTTGATATGATTAAACTATATACACAAATAAAAGAATTGGACGAGAAGTCCAAGTGTGAGGAATGCTGCGATTGGTCGAAATGTGAATATCTACAACTGTGAGGTTTTACGCTCTTGTGGTTAGCTGATTGTGAGTACTTTCTATTTAGGTAAGTGGTATTTGATGCGGTGTTTGTCTGCTTGCTGAACTCTGATCGCTGCTTTGATTGGGTGTTATGCCTTGAGCTCTACTCTGATTGGCTGAGCTCTGATCTTTGCTTTTCTCCTTTACAGCTGGGGGGACGCTGGATCCTGACACTGCTCATCCCGGCCTCGCCCTGTCTGAGGGTGGAAGGGTTGTGAGACTTGGAGAAGAAACACAAGATCTGCCAGATATACCCCAGAGATACAGTCCTGGCTTCTTTGTCCTGGGGAGGGAGAGGCTGAGCTCCGGGAGGCATTACTGGGAGGTGAAGGTGGGGGACAAGTCTTGCTGGACTTTGGGTGTGTGTGATTGGTCTGCGAGCAGGAAGGGAAAGATAAAACTATCACCTGAGAATGGATTCTGGACAGTGTTGCTCAGAGATGGTGAATGCGAAGCTCTCACTGACCCCTCCACCCTCCTCTCCCCCCGTGTCCCCCCCAGGGTTGTGGGTCTCTTTCTGGACTATGAGGCGGGCAGGCTCTCAGTGTACAATGTGGATGACCGGTCTCTGCTCTTCACCTTCTCCGGGGTCTCCTTCCCGCCCATCCTGCGGGCAATCTTTTGTCCATGTGTCGATGATGGAGGGAGAAATGCAGGAGCGCTGCGGATCTTACCTGTGACAGGACGGGAGTGAGAGCAGACAAGTCTGTTGGCAGCATCAGGTAAGGTAGTCGTGTGGAGAGTCACTTCCTGTACCTTGTATAGAGATTGTAATCGTACCACTGTCATCAAAGGAGCTGTGTATAATGTAATCTGCTGTCACTAACATCAGGTAAGAGAACTGTGTATATTGTCTTTACAAATGAGCAGTGACCTCACAACAGGGGCGGCTCCTCCATTAGGACGGAGGAGCGTTGCCCCACTGCTTTCTCGCAGTACGAGAAGCAGAAACATAAAATGGTAAAAGCAGAAGTGCCTGGTTGGGGACGGGTGGGTGGGTGGGTCTGCTGGAAAGCAGGGGAGGCGTGGCTAGCCCAATGCTGTGGGCCCTGACTGTTTGTTCGGCCCTCTGGGGCCGACCAAACCAGTCATGCGCACTCTCCCTTTTCTCTATGTAGGCTGCATGCATCCTACATAGAGCAAATGGCCTCTCCATAGGCGCCCGGCTGGGCGCCGTCCCCACCAATCACAACGTTGCCATTGCAGCGTTGTGATTGGCTTAGGGGAGGGGAGGGAGGCTGCCTGTGGCTGGTTCCTGTTCAGGAGAGCAGCAGCAAATCGCAAGACCCGGCCAGGAGCGGAGGCGGCGCGGGACCCTGGGAAAGGTAAGTTTAAAAAAAAAAAAAAAATTTGATTAAACCTGTCCAGTTTTTTTTGCCGTGGCGGACTAGAATTTCTCCTTTGCCTACTCAGGCAGAACCTTTTTTTAAAATGCAGTACAAGAAAAGGGACTACCGTTTTACATTTTCCAAATGCCACCACAATGTCGAGATTGATGTGTGTAATCTGCATACATGCATTTTTCCAGGGTGCTATTGTAGGAAACCAGGTAGGAGGGAAGAACTATTCCAGCAGGAGTTGCTAACTTGTGAAGCAGAATTATTAGTTCTGTATGTCTAAAACTGCCAACAGGCCAAGAAAGCATGAAACTGTCTGTGTAGCCTTAACCTCAGGAGACAATGGTTATTTTACATACGGCTTTGAAAATTGGACAGTAGTTAGAAGGAATTTTAACTGGAGGGGTCATAAGACCCACAAATAAAGATCACAAATCAGCTGAGCATCACTGGGTCACGGAGGTCATGGGACTAAAACAGTTCAGAGGCTTCAAAACCAATGCTTGAGAGCCTAACTTAGAAAGGCCCTGGAAGAAAGAAGAAGCATCTCCATGGCTTTCTAAGGAAAGGGCATATGTAATGTCTGGTAACATTGCAATTAACTATTTGTAGTTTGGTGTGCACTTAATTTCAAATAGTGACTGATGAGCCTGCATTGGCCTTCTGCCCCAGTACATAGGGTAGCGACTTGCACAGCATTTTTTTGCACAGTCCGTCTTTTTATGATGACGCCCAATGGCCGTTATTACTGCTTTACCTGGCTGCTTTAATTCGCTGAACTTCAATACTCCGTTAATGGGCGATTTTTGTCCCGAAATTGTGGCGGACGGACGGTAGCTTTTAGAGTCAAAGAGCCCTTAAATCAATCAGATAGTTCTCGAAGGGAAATTTAAACTAAACAGGATACGAGTGAGATTCAGGAGTCTGTATACAATAAAAATAGTAAAAAGAAAAAATAGGCTGTAGATAAAACTCCAGTAAAGAGCCAAATGGTTTCTTTTGGGCAGTTGATTTGGAACAGGTGTTTTCCTTAAAAGTGAGCCTAGAGGTCTAAAAGGGGTCATGTGGAGAGATTCAAGCAGCTGAGGATTAAACCTTTGGTTAAACGTACTGTCCAGCACTTATATGAAAAAAATTAAACTGCCAGAAGAACAGAAAAATACAAGCATTATTAAGAAATTCGCACCTGGACACTGGAGAGCAAATGTTATTTTGCAGCAGAGTCACGTTGGAAATATGGACGAAGTAAGAGTAAGAGATCCGGATGCAGAGACCTACGCTACCGAGCAAATAATCAAGATACGCCCAAAATAGAGAGAAGCACCGTAGCAGGAACGCCGAAAGGGGAGGTGAGCGACCAGATGATTTATGTCAACCGAGCAGCTGTTCCTTTTATACGACCTCACCAAACAAACTATAGCATTATGGGAACTGTAGTCTTGGTTTATCGGGATTATATAACACTGAACAAAATTAGCAGAAAGGTCGCACCAGAGAAATTGTAAGAAGTTAACAAGCAGAGATCAGGAATGGGTGGGAGAGGCGAGGAAGATGTAGAAAGACCGCACACATTTTGCTTCTTACCAATTTAGCAGTACCAGCAAAGATGCAATAGCAGGTGCAAATAATGAACATCAAAGAATATATTTGCATGTTTGTTTTTTAAATATATTCTTTTGAAGGAATGTAACCACGTTGTTTCTTGCTCCCCCTACAATGTTTTTGCTGGCACTGCTATTTTTAGCAAACGCCGTGTGCAAGATGCCGCCGTCGTTACTGCTGCTTGAGTGCCACGGCTTGTGGTGAGAAATTACACTCCTGGCGAATAGATCAAAAATAACAAGCGAGTAACAGAGTTGGCTAAAAGAACAAATAGACATTTAGGGCCAGCGCCGGCTTGGGCATTGGGTCTGTGAAATTCTGTGGAGCAAGAGCACAAAGGTCGGAGCAGAGCCTTGAATTAAAGCCCGGCGGGAGGGGGCTGTGGGCAGCAGCCACCATTGTTGACTGTACGCCCATATTATTGTAAAAGCGGGCACCGTGCTGAGACCTAAAGCGTGGCGCCCGGCGGCGGGAGGTGGCTGTGGGCGGCAGGCGCCATTGTTGACTGTACGCCCATATTATTGTAAAAGCGGGCACCGTGCTGAGACCTAAAGCGTGGCGCCCGGCGGCGGGAGGTGGCTGTGGGCGGCAGGCGCCATTGTTGACTACGCCCATATTATTGTAAAAGCGGGCACCGCGCTGAGACCTAAAGCGTGGCGCCCGGCGGCGGGAGGTGGCTGTGGGTGGCAGGCGCCATTGTTGAGTGGGCGCCATGTTGTTAATACAAGTACAAAAACAATGTTTAGGTGCACAAAAAGAGAAAGGCGCGAGTGTGCCATATTAAAGTTAAAGCGTGAAAAAAATATTTGCAATGCAATAGGTCTCGCATTTAAATGCGAGACCTATGGCATTGGAAAGAAGTGGCTGCCATTGTCCTGCTTAAAATGAAAAAGCACGCATGGCGCGCTGAATGTAAGCAAAGCACATCGTGCCTGCAGTAAAAGAAACTCAATAAAGAAAATAGTGCTTACAGACTAAATAACACGTACCGTGTAACAACCAAAGTAAAAGGGCCAGTCACCATGGGACGGTACAAATGAAGACAAGGCGGTACTAAGGCGGGACTAACAAGCCTATTTACGAATCAGAAGTCAGCATTTACAAAGGACAATGACACAAGCCAATGACCAATATGGGCGAAGCTTCTATCCCATACTCCAGTACAACAAGTCTCGCAAAGCAGCGGATGTGCGCTGACTCTAGGCTTGATCTAAAAAAGAAGTGGGGGGGACTAACCAGGTTAGGCAGTATCCAAGTGAAATCGTGACGCGTGCCATCACAGTGCATGATGCAGGCCTGCCAAGTATCACGCATCAGGTGTGAGACGCTCACGCGTTTCAGTGTGGTGTTCCGCATCACCGCACTGAAATGCATTGTCACGCATTTAATACCACTCTGAAACTCTGGCTACGCAGGGTGCCAGCGCGCGCTGCCAGCTCTGTGCGCCGGCTCTGCTGCTCCCCGCAGACGTGCTGCCAGCAGCTGAGCTCATTAATAGTTAAATATCTGCTCTCAGCTCTGGAGCAGGCTGAGAGTGCTGCAATTTAACAAATCTGCCCGGCAGCCTGTTGTGCCTGGCTGCATATTTCCTGCGGCCTGCGGAGCCGCGCGGCTTTCAGACGCACCACACTGAGACTGACAACGGGGCCCGGGATTAAATCCGGATGTGACCGCCGTAGTGCCTCGTCAAGTTCTGAAGGAAGAGGAAGTGAGGTAGGTCAGATTCAGCGGGGAACTAAATCTGAGTCTGAGTCAAGTCCTCGGTGCGCTGCTGACTGACTGCGCAATAGAATAAACTTATAAAACCCCCGGCGCTGCCGGACCGGCGGGAAGGGCGGCCAGATCAAGACCAGTGTCAGTGACTGATACATTTCTGTCACAGAGACACTCACGGCCTCCGCGCATCAGAGCCATCGACATCGTGGTGATGATGATCGCGGGCGCAAAGTGGTGCGGCCGGGCGGGGGACGAGTCAGTGACTCAGTCTGGGAGAAGACTGGCAGTGCATCATGCAGTGTGCTGCAGGTGTGCGGCCACGGATCCCTGTGCGGCATGCCGCGGCCGCAGGACGGACCAGGAGGAAACAGCAGTCTGAGCAATTCATTAAGTGTGTGTTACTTTGGCCAATGCGTGAAGAGCCGTTACTGACTTTACTGTACACAGTTTATTGTAACTTGTGTCAGCGCCGCCGCAGTGTCTGATCTGATACATTATTTTCACACAGACAACATTGGGCTGGTGCTAGTAACTCGCCCCACGTGTCTTATTTATATGCCATTCTTTGCGGTTTTTATTATAGGGTTCACAGACGCATGTTTTAAACATGCTAATTATGTGATTGGCAAATGTCAACCACATGTTCCAGAGACTAGTAACGACATACATAATATATATACACAAACGGAAAGCCCTGCACATGCCAGTGACGTACTGAACAGTACAGGTGCCATCAGCATGTTGCACTGATACTAGTGAAGTACTGTGCACTACATGCGTTAGTGATGTGCTCTCCAGACACTAGTGCTGAACTGCACTCGGCAGATACCAGCATGGTGCTGTGGGGTGTCAGAAACAATATTAGCTCATTCTAGTTATATACCTTATGGATGCTAGTGACGAACCGGGCCTGGCTTAATTTTACACAGACAACATTGGGCTGGCATGACTGAGCTCTGCACCAGACACCAACGTTGCAGGCTGTCAGCAGTCTGTGCTGCGCACTCTGACTCCTCTGCCCCAAGGTCAAGAGAGCCTCTCCCTGTAGCAGCTATCCAGCACCACTGAGGCAACTAACTTGGGAAAAACTGGACTAATGCCTGCCTTGCGGCTGGTCGCCTTGCGACTGCCTTGTGCCCTGAGAGAGAGCCCCTTCCGGTGCCCCTGCCTTGCTATGGACGCCAGCAGCACTGAATTGAGACAACACGGAGAGCAGCACTGGAGCCTATCTGGCACATTCAGCGTTTCCCACTCTCTGGTAAGGTTGCTAAATACTGCCATACTGGCCATTTGTTCATGTCGATTTAAGGCTTAAGCATGACAAAATTATTTTAAACCATTGTCTTCATAAAGTTTATACATTTTACAATGGACTTTGTCTTTATTTACTTTAATTATGAGACAGTTATCTTTAACTTCGCAGCTTCAGAACACTGCAAAGTATGCACTGATGAGGGGGAAAAATCTCGGCTTTTTGTATGACCCCCGAGCCAGGACAATACAATACTGATCATGCCAGTAAAAACAACAGATTGGTGGTAACCCTATAGTGACTGGTACAGTAGGACCTACCTGGGATCTACTGCAGTAACAGTGAGCAATAGTGAAGGCAATAATCCAAACAGGCCAGTCCAACACTGGTGAGGCTCAGGTTCTTCTTAATGGCAGGAGGGTGAATGTGCACATTGAGAAGCATTTGCTGCTGCTTTTGCGCCAGTCCAGGCCTGGTTGGAGCTTCTTATTATTGTGGTGGGGAGAAGGCTTTAAATTACATTTTTGTCAGAGGGTGGCTCTGAGTGTCACTTAACACCAAGTACGATAATGTGGCCCATCCGTAGCTGCTTCCTGTTGTGTGTTTCATGTGAATTGTAACACTGTGAAACCTTATTTGTTAATCCTAAACACTTTGCATGCTGAGATTAATAGTTTTCTCTTTTCCTATCAGACTTAATGCACATGCAATTTCCACAGTACAAAATGCACCTAGTTATGAAAAGCAGATGTGTTGTGATCAATAGGAAGTGCTCTGCAGCAGTTTAAAGATCTTTTTCGAGTTTCTCACAGCTCAAAAGGGTATAATTTGTAATATTTATCCATTTCCATGGACTTCATTGCTTGTTTTTACTCGCGAGAAATTGTCACTCATAGTGGTTGAAATGTCACTCATAATTGCACTGAAATTAAAAAAATGTCACACATAGCAATCTGAAACCTTGGCAGCTATGAAGTCACGACGCGCGACATTGCACGTGACATAACAGGAAGTGACCTCCCTGGATGTGACATCACAAGAAGTGACATCAGATATTAAGACCTCATACATGTTTATCAGGTATATACATTATGAGATTTAACAAATGAGATTTGGCATCGGAGTTGTGCCAAAAAAGTGGCGCCACCCCGACGCAAAATCTGGGCCTCAACTAACATATTTATTTTTTTAAACACTATCACAAAGAAATTGGCAACAAGGAGAAGCATGGCAGTAGATCTCTTCTGCGTAATTGGTTGCAAAGTCTGCATTTGAAAATATTTTATGGGTTAAGGCATCTGCTTTAAAGATGCCCAGTAAATCTCAGGGAATAGTAGTAATGCTGAGAACTCTGGAGGTGAACAAGTTTGTTGGAGAGATCTTTGTTTTGTGAAGTCACAGATTTGAATCAAAGTAGCATAGCGAGTTAATGCGTCTCCTGCAAAGCACATCGCGGATCATGCAGATGACAGATTTTATTTCATGTACATAGTAAAGTGGGTTACTGCTTTTAACACAGAGATCCTTTTGTTACCTGCAGTTCATAAATTGTAATCCTTGTAATATAGCACAGTGAGCTATGAAGGACATGTGACTCCTACACTTTGAAACCCTGTCTCATGTGACTCATCTTGTACATTGATTTAAACATGTACGGATTTATTGTCAATTTATAATGTGTATGTTGCGTAAAGGGCTCTGACACGCTGCATTGGGTTGCGTAGAGCTATAAATGAAATAAAATAGTGCTATTGAAATTGTTATTTGTTTAAATACTGGGACAGACCAACACACCAGACATTCTTACAGTGCATGCATCTCTTATATACAAGGACTGAACAAAGGCAAAAGCATGCCTCTCTTAAGTACCTGTAAAGAGCTAACAAGCTGTGTCCCTTTGTTTCCCCTCCTTGGCATTTACATTTAAGTGTGAGGTTCCAGGCCGCCTCCAGTCAGGATATTCAGACAAAAGGAGGCCTGATGGCCCCTTAAGTTCAGCCCAGCTGGGGATGAAAAAAAAGCTCCCTCGCTGCCTGCATGTTGCTGCAGGGAATGAAAGGAGACATAGTACAGGCGCTGGTGAACATGTCCCGGTGTCTGAAAATTACACCGGGACAAGTTCAGCAGATTTCTGTGGGGCCCAAGTTCTTGGCAGGGGGACGGCGTCCACCCTCTGAAAATAGTAGTTGGACGCTGTGTACCTGCGTGTACCCCCGACTTGTGCCCTGGGTTAAAGCCAGGAGATTTATCTTCATTTCCAGTGTCCCTAAAGAAGCCTTCAGATACGTGGCTCTTGTGGTAGCTCAGAAGTTCAGAGCTCGCCCAGATTCCTCTGACTTCTTCTGGGAGAAGTCCCATGTCCCAGCAAGCAGAAACTATGGTGAGCCCAACTCCCTTACTAGGTTGGAAAGTATTTTGTGGAGAAGTAGAGCCTCCGGTAGCTAGAGCTGCGGTCAAACATAAGGATGCTGGGGGCATGGCATGCCGTGCAAGATGGTGGTCACATATTAAACGAGCTCCTGGCCTCCGCATCATTCATCCTTGATTAATGATTTGATTTTTGACCTTATTTGATTTGGGATTTGTATAGCACTTGAATGCCCGAGGGCGTCTTGGCGCTGTTGCCAGCAAGAACCGAAAAGCTGCAGATGAGACCTAGTGAGTGCTTTAGTTAGTAAAAAGCCATGTTTTTAAAGATTTTCCGAAGGATAATAAATTTGGACTGTTCTTTATATCTGCCGGGAGCAAGTTCCATGTTTTAACAGTTCCTAAAATGAAACTCCTTCCTCCCCAGTGTGTTCTGTTAAATCTGGGGGTCTGTAAGCGATTACTGTGAGAAGACCTTCAGTTTCTAGAAGGTGAGTACCAAATCAGATGGTTCTTCAAATAATGTGGACCGACACAGTGCAATGCCCTATATGCTAAGTATAGGGATTTGAATTTGATCCTTTTTCCGACTAGAAGTCAGTGCAGTGTTCTTAGATCATGGGCAACTGACTTATATTTCAGGATATCCAACAGCAAGCGTGCCGCTGCGTTTTGGAGCCGCTGTAACTTTTGTAGATGCTGTGTTTGGATATTCACATAAAGAGCGTTTCCATTGTCCAGCCTAGAAAGGGCTAGTGCTGTCACAAGTGTCTTTTGCAGGTCTGAAGGTATGAAAGGGCGGATTTTTCTAATCCTCTTTAAGATGAAAAAGATTGTGAAGGTAAGGGTGCTGATCTGATCTTTAAAAGTCAGTTTATCACCAAAGATGAAGCCTAGATTTTTCACCTTCACTGGTGATGGAAGATTGCCCAGAGTCTGGTCACCATTTAGGTGACCAGAAGGTGGTGTCTGGACCCAAAAGGAGAACCTCTGTTTTTCCGCCGTTAAGTGTTAAACAGTTAGAGCTCATCCACTGATTTACCTGAGTCATACATTTGTTAAATTGATCTCCGGTTTCTTCAAGATTACTAGTGACTGAGACCACAAGTTGAGTGTCATCAGCGTAGGAGACCACTGAGAAGCCGAAATCCCTAATGATTTTAGCCAGAGGGGTAACATAGAGATTGAAAAGTGTAGGGCTTAAAGATGAGCCCTGTGGTAACCCCACAAGCTAGTCTGAATTGGTCAGATGAAAAGGCTCCCATCTCCACAGATTGAACCCTGTTAAAGAGAAATGACTTCAGCAACTTAAGCGCTGTGCCTTTTATCCTTGTCTGATAGTCGGTTAACCAATATTTCATGATACACTGTGTCAAAGGCCGCTGACAGATCCAATAGAATCAGGGCGGCCTTACCTCCTATGTCCAAGATTGATCTTAGTTCTTTAGAGGCCATGACCAGAGCAGTCTCAGTGCTATGTCCTTCCCGAAATCCGTATTGAGATGGATCTAGCAATTCGTTGGAGAAAATGAAAGACGCAAGATGTATATTTAACGCCTTTTCTAATACCTTTGCCTGGAAGGGTGGTCTAGAAATTGGTCTATAGCTACTAGGTTCAGAGGGATCTAAATTGGCTTTTTCATGAGTGGAAGGACCGAGGCTATTTTCCAAACATCTGAAAAAGAGCCTGAACTAGTGACTCCTTGAAAACAACCACTAATTGCTCACTAATAATTTCAGAGGCAAGGTGAACTATTTTTGGGGGCATGGATCTGATGAAGCCCCGGATTTGGCTGTCCTTACCCAACTGTATAATCTGTTCCAAGTTTGGCGGAGAGAAGGACACAAAAGAATTGGATAAGGAAGATATTGTGACATCTGTCTGATTTCCGTCTGCGTTTAGATTGCTGTCAATAAAAGATTTATAGACTAATTCCACTTTGTTCTTAAAAAACTGAGCAAGGGAGGTACAGAATTCCTCACTACTGTCGATCATCCAGGGCTCTGGTATTTTGGATAAGCTTTTTCCTGTCTGGAAGAGCTCTTTACTGGAATTCTTTGCCTGCAGAATTCTTGCCGAGAAGTACTTGCTTTTCTCCTCCATTATTATTTTTTTTTTTTATAGTCGGAAAGGGACTGTGCATATTTTGTCTTTTATGATGGGTCATACTTTGCTCTCCACTGCCTCTTTTCTTCTACAGATTTGTTTGTGGGCTCTCAATCTATCTGTGAACCAGGGCTCTGATGGGGTTTTCCCCCTTGTGGACAACGACTTTTCGGGAGCTAATGGATCGACCGCTGCTTTGATCCAAGTTCAAAACCTGTGGGCTGCAGGGTCCGCATCAGAGGTCGAGTCTGTCTTTGAGCTGGATAAAGAAATTTGTAGTGCAAGGGGTCAATATTCTTCCAGTCACGGCCTTTAGTTACTACCCGGGGTTGTGAGATCTCAGAGAGGGCTGGGAAATACTAACTGTGAACATTATTGTTTCATGGTCTGACCAACGAATAGGCAGTACTTCTGAAACCTTCACGGTCGGGTCCGATGTGAATATACGATCTAAGATATGGCCCGCCACGTGGGTGGAATGCTAGACTACCTGTCTCAAGGCAAAACTAGCCATAGTGTCAACTAGAGAAGCTGTATCACGGTCCTCCAGTTTTTCCAAACGAAAATTAAAATCCCCCCCATACTGAGAAATCAGCGGAGTCGATACTGGATTCCATATAAGGGCTTATGAAATTAACAAAAGTATTTCTTGGGCCCAGTGGCCTATATATCAAAAGGCCTTTAAAAGTATAATTTTTGCTCAATTTGATCTGGAACGAGAGCACTTCAGTCAGAGCCGCTTCCAGCTAAAGAACCAGAAACTGATGGGCTGTCTCTGAAAATGATTGCTCGTCCCCCACCTCTCTTATCTACCCGGTCAGCTCTGAGAATCGAATAGCCTGCTGGGATAGCTAAAACCAGGTCTGGATCGGACCTTTCGTCTGCCCACGTTTCGGTGATAAATGCCAGATCGAGCTTATGTGTACACACCATCTCTGCAAATTCTAGTTGCTAGAGCTTAAATGTGTTTGCAATGGGACTGGCTCTAATCTTATCAGAACTCCAATGCAGATTGCAAAAATCACATTGCGTAGGCTCACCTTGTGGGTCTAATAGGACACAGTTAGGATTCTTATCTGCTGTATTTAATGCTGATAAATCCTCCCTAGAGTATTTAAAAGTGTGCTCCTCTCCTGGGACAAAAAAGGCAGGGGTTGTGGTGTTGGGCGCATTCCAGGCGCGGATGGGTGCAGACGGGCTTAACTTTGGTGCGCCTTCGGCATGACAGCAGTGCACCTGCTGCACTTCTGCTGTGCGTGTGCGCGTCGGCGCCATTGTCCACTTTTATTAATCCTGCCCGAATCTGCCCCAAATATATATTCGGCACCTGTCTTGGCATGGCGGACCTGGCTGAGGGTGCCGTCGAGCCCTGTGCAGCGTTTTCAGAGCCTGGATACGACCGGTGGAGACTGCAGCCTGGCCGGGCAGGGGTCTGGCGTGAGGATCGCAGTGTGAATGCGGGGGCTACGGCTGAGCTAGCGGCCGTCCGGACAAACGACGAAGATAAGCTGAGGCGCCCCGCCTGATGGTGGCGTAATACTATCTTGCTACACCCTGTCGGGGGCGGCCGGCAGGTGTGAGGCGGCCCAAGCCTGTAGCTCAGACTGCCTGGCATGGAGTGACAGATGCGGCCGGTGATTGAGGCGCCCTGCGGTGGAAGACTGCGTGACTGGTTGAGGATGACAGCACTGCCCTGGACGTGCCAAGGGGGCCTGGAGGTTCGGTTCCTGCACCTGCTCAGCTCTGCGCCTGGTGGGGCTCTTCGCTGCCCCCTTTGGATTCGACCTAGACCTGTGGCCTGAGCCCTCTGAGCTGACGGGTGGGTGGGGGCTGTGGCCGCTCCTTAAATTCTGTGAGGCTCCCATTCCTTCCCCTTCCAAAACACTGGGGGTAGTGGTTGTCATCGTACTCCCTGACTGCAGGAGTGACGTCTGGCTTGCGGTGGGGTGACCCTGGCCCCTCTTGGTACGGCCCCGTGGCCGGCCAGGCATCACTGGGGGGAAAGCCCTGGCGATTGCTCTTCCAGTGATTGGCCCTGAATTGACCAGATGATCAGACTCTGATTGGTGGCTCGGTTCCTGCGATGCCCTCTCCCTGCCTGGGGGGTGATCGCTGCTGCTTGGGTGTATGCTACAAGGAAACTAGTGCAGAAGGACTCCTCCGGAAGACCCAGTCGACCTATAAAGGTAGCATACCATTTCCTTTTGTCTAATTTACCTATCATCTGAATGGTGCTGCCTGGTGCAACATCCCGTTAGAGGGGGTAGCACTATAACCGGTCCATGGGTCGCGGAAGCAGTCAAGCCAGGTCCTGGTGCAGCTTGCAGCCTAGGGACAAATGGTTCCCAAGAACACACATCACCTTTTTGGATGGGCTGACTGCTCGTGCGCCCCTCGTAGAGACAGTAGGGGGTCTGACCGTTAACGCGGAACTTCCCTTGACACCTGGCTGCTTGGATGTTGATGACCCTTGGTGTTGCAACATGACTAGATAAACCCACGGGATCGTCGGGCAGACAGAGCACTATGGACAAGTATACAAACCCAGGCACTGTGGCGATAGACCAGGGTGTGGATGCTGAGCCCGGCGCAGATAATGCTGCATTGCTGGCGGTCATACCGCGTGACACGCTTGATGCCAAGATAGGGGCTGTTGGATCTGAGGTGAGACTGCTCTGCCAAGATCTCTGAAATGCAATCGACCGCATCACAGAGGCTGAAATGAGGGCCTCAATCGTGGAGGACTCGGTGCCCACCCTCCAGCAGAAGGTCAACAAATTGACAGTAGTCCCCAAGGAACTAGCAGCACGCTTGGAGGACGCGTAGGGCTGCACTCGATGCAACAGCCTGCACTTTGTGGGATTCCCGGAGGGGTGCGAGGGCTCATCTATGACAGAATGGCTTTGATTCCTCATGCCGGTGGATTCACTCTCGACGTGCTTCGTGCTTGAGCGGGCCCATCTATCCCTAGTGAGAAGCCCCCTCCAGGCGCCAGGCCCAGACCAGTAATTGCCAAACTCCTTAATTACACGTACCCCCGAAGATCCCTATATCTTGGCCCATATTAATCCATCCCATGGCCAATGTCTGATAATACCATGGTGCTCAGACGGGCGACCTACGGGTAATTACCTGGAACGTTTGGGGGGTCCTGGAAAAAATCAAACACAGGACCATGCTGAAACAGGCTAAGAGAATAGGGGCGGATATTCTTCTGTTACAGGAAACATCTCTTGGGGACCAGGGTCCCATGCCTGGCGCGCTTTGGGTACACACATTTTCCACTCCGGGTTCACAAGATACTGGTACACTAATTCACCATAGAGTTCTTTTCCAATCTACTAACATATGGTCTGACGCCTACGGTAGATATACCATCATAACTGGTAAGCTCTATGGAGAACCGCTGACACTGGCAGTATTGTAGACCAATCTATCGGCATATGGGGAGATCCCCCCCCCCCCCCGGAGGCATCTCAGTAATTGGCGGAGACTGGAACAATGTTTTGGACCCGGGGGTGGGACTGGTGGTGCGCTGGGAGGAGGGCGATAGTAGCCGAGGCATCTAAGCTAGGCCCACTGTTGTATGCACTGGGATGAATTGATGCGTGGAGAACGTATCATCCCACCGCCATGGGGCATACATATTGCTCACCCGCACATGGCTCCTTTTCCACGCTTGATTACCTTCTGCTTCCCTCGAATTACTCTCCTAGAGTCTCAGAGGTTGATATTTTGCCTAGGGGATTGTCTGATCGCTCCCCGTGGACCTCAAGCTCCATATTGGTCCAGAACGCCTGCCTTTTCGCTGGCGCATATCGCCTTGGCATCTGTTGGATCCATCCTATAAAACTTTGCTGCTTCAATCCATAACAGAATTTTTTACCATTAACACAAATTCTGATTCCTCTGGTGCTATTCAATGGAAGGCTCTTAAGCCCACCATACGTGGAGTAGACAAGCTTTTGTACCAATGCACATAAATGCAGAACCCATGCCCTGGTTACATGGGAGGCCCAGGTGCATACCCTAGACTAACGTTGGCGGCAGGACAGTGGCGACACGCTATGGCGTCCGCTCCACTTACTCCAACAGCAATATCAGCAACTGCTCCTTGATGACACCAAACAGGCGTGGCAAGTGGTGCAGAGTCGCATTTACCAATGGGGTGATAAATACAGCGAGATGCTCCATAGGTTTTGCCAGGTCTCTTGGGCAGCCTCCCCGACACCAATGGTGTGAAACACGGCGGGAGAGCTTCTGTCACGCCCTCGGGCCGTGGTTCAAAGCTTTGCAGCCTTCTATGTATGCTGTTTCTCGCAATGATATAGCCCATGACCAGATTCTGTTTGTTAAAGCTTAACCCCACGATCCCTATAGAATATGGCCCGCTAGCAGCTAGAGGCTGCAATCGCAGAAGAGGAACTCTCTGCCGCTATAGCGGAGATGCGAACTGGGAAAGCCCTGGGACCTAATGGCTTCCCCAGTGAATTCCTTAAATCCTATATGCCGCAACTTAGTCGACACTTTTTGGGCGCCATTCAATCAGCATTGACTGACTTTGTCCTCCCGCCCACTGGAGACACGCTGATATTGTGGTCTTCTTGAAGCCGAGCCGTCTGCCTGAAGACCATTCCTCATATCGTCCTATATCCCTCCTCAATGTGGAGGTGAAGCTCCTTGCGAAGACCCACGCTAACCAACTCAAGGAACATATGCAAGATCTGGTTCATCCAGACCAGGCGGGATTTATGCCGCAAGGAGCTACACGTCACAATATTCAGCAGGTCCACAACCACGGCCCGGTAGTCATACTATTTGCCATATTGACAAAGCCTTTGATTCGGTCAGCTGGGAATACCCGTTTACCCTACACCAGTACATGAATTTCTGTCCACAATTCTTTGCATATACCCACCTCCTATGCACAGATTACACTGCCTCAGTTCGGGTCGCTAACAAGGTTTCTGTGCCCTTTTCAGTTCTTCGGGCACGAGACAGGGGTGCACGCTATCCCCCCCTGCTGTTCACTCTTGCCATGGAGCCGTTGGCTGCATGGGTGAGGGTGGATGCCCAGGTGCGTGGCTTTGAATGGCCATGGGATAGAATTCTGCTTTACGCAGACTATGTTCTGTTCTTCCTTATGGATCTACGACACTCAGGGCCTCAAATCTTACAGATTATGCAGGTTTTTGGCGAAACATCTGGCCTCTACATGAATATCGAGAAGTCGGTGGTGTTCCCTGTGGGTTGCACGACAAGGGATAAAAAATGGGCCACTGATCTGACCCTTGCCAAAGATGGCTTCAAATATCTTGGTTTTTTTGTCTCCCCTGACCCTGCGACGACATGGTCCCACAATATTAATCCTATATTACCATGCCTTAGGGAAAATGTAAGGGCCTGGTCCAACTCCCACACTCTCAGCTAGGCAAATCAGCGATTTTTAAACTGCTCTTGCTCCCATGTGGCTTTATCAACTCCAAAATCACCCACACATTATCCAGATCTCTTGGTTGAAATAGATTAATTCTGTATTGAACCAGTTTTTGTGGGGTGGCGGCGCGACGTGCATAGCCCTCTGCACATGTTTTCTATTGATTTATTGAGAAGGTATCGCGGCCGGTCGCAGTCTTACTATGAGGCCTCACACCTACTAACCATTAATGATTGGTGGTACTGCTCCCAAGACGAACCAGCTTTGCTACAGAGAGGTGAGCGATGGGCGACACCCCACTTCTACATCTTTTGTACAGTGGGGTGGGACTTGGCTTACTTCCCCTCACGACATGGGTGGTGATATTACTGTGGCGGTGCTCCCTCTGACGAATGGGGTGGTGGGGTAAACTGACACAAACTTCCTTGTGGCATGGCACCTTACTTCGTCAGGTCGCCCAGTTTGAAGAATTTCGAAAGTGGGATGACATTGGGGTGTCCACACTGAGCAATGTACTAAAGGGACTAGTCCTTTCAGGGACTGCAGTCTGAGTTTCAGCTTTACCACAGACAGTTTTATAAGTATCTCCATCTCTGCCACACTATATCCCCATACCTACCTGTGGGATAAACAAGGGCACCTTCATACACAGTGTGGGATTGTCCATCTCTGCAGGGCTTCTGGCGATGAGTGACATCGTTCCTTGCAGAGGTTCTTTCTTGGGAGGTCCCTCTAGATCCCAAATTAATACTCCTCCATAGTACAGAGGGCCTGGGTGGGAACCGCTATAAGCAGAACTTATTATTCCTGGGGCTTACATTGGCCAAACGAGACATCGCTAGAGTATGGCAGGCAAACTCCCCACCGTCCATAGGCGCATGGAAAAGAGGCTTAAACCACTGTATGGGTCTTGAGATAGCGGTATTCCAGTCCAGGGGCTGCCCCCACAAACACCCAAAGATATGGCAATGTTGGGCAGAATACAGAGGGGTAGTCCTGTCCCTGGCAGACACATTGGCTGGACTCTGAGATACGAATGTTTGGGGATACCGTCTAGAATCATTGATCTTCTGTATAAATATTCTTGCTATGAGAAACTATTGAAGACATTCCAAGATTTCAGTGATGGTCGGAGAGGGAATGTAGTAATCGCAAAGGGGTAACAGTTCCTAAAGAGATGGCGAGCTGGCCTAGTTAGGTCGCTATGATTAACTGTGAGAACCTGACTCGCAGGATAGGTTGGAGATTGAACAGGGTGGAGGTAGGGGAATTCCTCTTTTTGGGAAAAGTGCCCTCACACACCCATGCAGGTGTCATGCTTTATCATCGGGCGTTGCGCCTCGTGGGGGTGGCGCTGCAGTCCCCCATGGGCCCCGCGAGAGGGCTCTTTGTCGGAGTTTTTTTCAGGAGTAACGCCGCAGTTGTGAGTGCGGGTGTGTGGGAGGGAAAGTGAGTGATTAAAATTACCACATTGGTACCCCAAAGAACCTTTATTTAGGAGTCCAAGTGGTAAGGATAAAAATAGTAATGGTGACAACGAAGGTCTCAAGAGATTATATCTGAGGGGTGAATATTTTCCTTCTGTTCTGCTGTCAACCAGTGAATAAGTGGTGATGGTGAGTGAGTGCGTAAGGTCGACATGTTTCACGCCTATAGTGGGTCCTTAATGTATCCTGTGGCATTTCTTCAGGACTGTGGAAAGGTGTAGAAAAGTTAAAAATAGGACTCTGAGACGGCGACACCCAGTACCCCTATAATACTTATATTCAGGCTCTTATGTAGGTGTCAGAGCACCTTAAGGATCATCCACTAGGAGTCCCTCAATCCAACCCCACCAATAGTAACGGCTGGCCGCTTCGGCGTCGGTAGCGTAGTGAGGAAAAGGATATATAGCCTCTTCCCAGAGTGCAGCCTATTACCTGCCCATAGCTACTCAAATGCCGGAGAGGGAATGTGCCAGTTTTTGTTTTTGAATTCATTAAGGGTATGTCTTTTATCACATGCTACTTTATTATGCAGGCCGTCATGGCCATGCTTCATTGTAAAACTCAATAAAATTTGTTTACAAAAATAACATAAGAATGCCAAGTTTTGTCAACACTGAGGTACAGAGTCCATTGATCTGACCTTTACCAATAAAACACAGTTATTAGATGGGATGTCTTGTGAGTGTAAGAAAGGTACTAGAAGTTACTATCCGAACCGGTAGGAAAAATGCATAACCATCAAAGAAAGACAGGATACACCTAGGAATTAATGTGTTTCAGCCACTGTAAAAAGTCACCTGAGGGAATCTCACAAAGAGATAAGTTACTTAATCCTGTTAGTATACATTACTCGTGCATCAATTGGTTCATGATTTTTGCTAAAATAGTGTATTGCCTCATGCATACAGGATACTACAATTCAAAAAGAAAATTGCAGGAAACTATTGTATAGACTTGATTAAAGCTCATTTATCCACTGGTCAAAGATGAAAATGTTAAAACAGTCTTGAAAAGCCTTGGAGATAACTTGTATATTGTTCTGTTTTCTAAGTGTTAATAAACGGGATGTAGCTTATCGGGCTCCTTAACTGCTGTGGGAGCTGTGGTACAGCTCCCTGCTTGAGGCCAGCTACGGCAGTCCAAGACCTGTGGCTGGGATGGAGTATTGCACTGAGGAAAACAAAAAAGTGATGGGTCGAATGCTTTATTAATACCAGTGAGTGGTAATTACTCTAAGGCAAATCCCAGGCAATTTTGCTTATTGGCCAGCATGGCGCCTTAGAGATGAACCAGCCATATTCAATCCAGCTTTGGTCCTGCTATAATAGGAACAAGTCCAGCGCAAAGTGCCAGGCCAGGTCCCCACTGAACGGGAATACATGCAACCCCAGACTGGTTTCAGTCCATTTGAGCTGCAGTTTGAGTTCTGTTACGCAGTGAGCGTGAGACTCACATCTGGTCATACCTCTCACACTTAAGGCTTGTGGTGACACTGGCTTCATACAGTGGTGGTACCACTTATCAGTTTTCAGGCCCCTGCATGATGCTGTGACACACATGGACCCTGAGACTAGCGCTCCCTTTTTAGGTTTAGAGGTTGCAAGTCAGCAGCCTCACACGGTGGCCCTGGTCTAACGATGTGGATGGGCGCAATACAGAGCAGTGATAACATGACCACTATGTGCAGAAGCAAGGCTGCACACACACTCCTCAGCTGTCTTAGTTAGCCAAGGGGCTTTGGCATTTGATTCTCCACCCTAACATTTATCTCATGGCAGAACATCTCTCGGGGGTGGATTAGAACTTTGCAGACCTGCTCAGAAGGATGCATCAACATATCGTGATCTGGTCAAACTTCATCACTCTGTACCCACAGCCAAAGTCCATGAGCAAAGCACTATAGATGAATTGGTCATGGATATTTGCCATATCTGTTCCACCTCTGCTTCCCTACATGGTGAGGAAGTTTAGGCAAACATAAATGACTCTCATTCTGGTATCTCAACTTTGGCCAAACAACTCTGGTACTCCATTCTACTAAAGATGCCAGTCAGCCCTCTTGCAAGACTTTGGCTCAAGCTGGACTTTCTTATGCAGGATGTCCTAAAATTAGGGTACCCCAACCTTCCCCAAAAAAGTATGGCTACCTTAAAGTAAGCTTGGTGGCAATATGGACCTGCTATGCTACGAAATGTTAAAGGTTTGATCACCATCCTATTTACAAGAACCTGGACTCTCTAAAACCTACTGTAAAGGATATTACCTATTTTTTGCATTTGCAGGAAGGAGACCTTGCCTACACCTCCATCCATTTACTCTTAGCGGCAATTGCAGCCTAAATGAGGAATAGGGAACATTTTCTTTTATTTAAAATTCTGGTGCAGGGCCTTGAGGTGGTTATACCTCCTAGAGTATCTCTTGCTTCCGTGTGGAATCTCAGTATTGTCCTCACGAGTCTTACGGCGCTACCCATTGAACCTCAGCCCTCATGCCCCCTTCCGGGTCTCTCCTGGCCGATGGCTTTCTTGATGGCTATTACCTCACTTAGACACTTTAGTAAACTGCAAGAGCTCACCCTTTAATAGCCCTTCATTCAGGCTCACTAGGACAGGGATTGTCCTTAGTCCTACTTAAGGTGGTGTCACCCTTCCACCTTAACTAAAACCATAGGGCTCCCCGGCCTTTTTCCTCTACAAGATTGTGTTGCTGAAAGATCCTGCACACATCAGATGTCGAAAGAACCCTTATGTACTACATTGATAGGACCAAGCCATTGTGTAAATCGAACTATCTCTTTATCTCCTTTGCAAAGCGTCTGAGAGGGCATCCCATCTCCAATTCATGCATAGCTGGGTGGATAGCCAAATGTATTTAAACTTGCTACCATAAAGCAAAGACTTAGCCAACTCCACCCAGAGCTCTCTCAACTTGCAATAAGGGTGCAGCGATTTCCGCTAGAGGAATGTTTCCTAGCAAGGCAAAGTCAGCCTCTTAGTCAACACCACACACCTTTACCAAGCCATATTGTGTGGACATCATCGGTCAACAGGCTGTGGTGGGCCAGATGGTGTTAAGAACCTTGTTTCAGCAGTCTACATCAACCAGACGCTAGCCACAGCTTCTAAAGGGTACTGCTTTACAGTATTTGGTAAGCATGTCTTTTTACAGCCATACGTGCTATGAACGAGAACCCTACTTAAACCTGTAAGCATCTGTTCGTAGCAAGTAGTGCTGTAGATTCACATATGCCAGCCTTCCTCCCCTGGAAGTCTGTCTTTTGCAGTTCTCTTAATTACTGTATTTCACTGCACATTGCGCATGAAGCAGCATACTTACGTTGACATTCTATACACATTCTCATCCACTGTGTGAAAACAATCTAACATGGTATTGGTGCCCATGCGTAATATACACCAAGAGGAGGAATCCTACTACATCATGACCCTAGAGACTTTTTCGAAGAAAAACAACTTGTAAATGTCTGAGCCCAACACCAGGTAGCAGGAGTATGTGAATGTACATCCTATTAACAGATGCTTACAGGGTAAGTAACATTTTCCTTTCCTTTAAAATGATGCAAGCATGTGTGGTGGGAATTCAATAGTCTGTAAAGGTGAAGAGCTGCAGACAGTGGTAGGACTGCTACTGAAATCAAGAGGGTATGGTGAAGCCTAAGTTGCAAGTGTTAGGAATGTCATAGCTTGCTACAAAAAGGCCCACACATTCCACTGGCATTCAGCAAACTTGATAGCAGTGCTGGGCTATCTCAAACAGGGGAAACTGATAACAGGATTGTGGCAAAGTGGAGAAACCCAAGTTATTACAGACTCCAAAAAGATGTCTCTGGGTATTTCTAACCGCAGAATCCTCCACGTTTGATTCATCATCTGAATTTCCCCAGACTGGATCCGGAACATGCTGCAATAGCTCCCGCATGCCAGCAGATGGCACCAACAATTTCTGTCTTGACTCTGTGTCATGACATCTTGTAGTGGGACAATCACTCATCGTCGTGCCATTGCTTTGATGTCAGTTCCTCTTTTTCATCACCCTTCATGCTGGATCCAGAGCTCAGCTTCCACCAATGTTTTCCCAAACTTTTCCACGACTCTACAGGGATGTCTTTCCACAAAGCGACAGGGTAAATGTCATTCATTGACTAATACGACATCTACCAGAGGTGCCTCAGCACTAAAAACAACTGCAAGTCCTGCAAGGAAGGTTCCTTGGCCATCAGGTAAACTCAACATTGCAGGAAACAAGAGTAGGGGTCTGTCCATTCCCGAGCCGTGAGGTCGTTCCTGGTCCCACTCGCCATTCATGGATAAGTCCACAAACAAGTTAAGAGCTGTCCAAGTGAAGGTAGATGCGTCCCCAATGCTCACACTTCAGGGAAAAGTCACATAGCTGGCTATCCTAAGGGCCGACTCTGGCTCTGTCGCCTGGCTTGGAGCCCATACTGGAACTAATGCACCAGGAGTTTCCTGGGCCACATCCGACTCCAAAGCAGAGCAAAGTTTTCAAGGAGACCATTCCACAACTTTTTAAAGTGGTTTGGATTTCTCTGGTGTGCCTTTCGTCCCCCCGGATCTGTCAGGGCCTCCAGTTGGAGTTACCTGGTGTCATTTGACCCTTTTAGACCTCAGACCATTCTTTTGCTGGTCATAGACCACACCTCAATGCCTTTGCCACAGGCTCTTCTAGGTAGCTTTGCTTTGATGCTGGCCCAGGTTCCAATGGCACCAGTTCCAACTCTGATGATGTGTCCAGAGTCTGCTTCGGGGAGAGCTTGCCCCATGTCATGCTACGCAGTTACTGTGTTGCAGCCTAGGCTTAAACATTACTCCCTTCCTGTTACCGTGTCCCAAAAATAGTTCAACAGCAGGACTGAAGCCCTTTTTGATACTGTCTCCGATATGGTTTAGGTCTCGAGCAGGTTTCACATGAGAAATAGGGAAAAACACAGGGTCAATTTACTACACCATCACACACAGTATACCTTCACCTTCAGAATACCAGTGACTTAGACAGGTTGCCAGATAGTTTGCTCTGCGCTTCACTAGTGAGAAAAGTGGCACCTTTGCAACCTATTCACACTAAGGCAAACTTGTTAATTGAGATTCCAATATCTGGGCCATGCAGCCTAAGCCCTTGCTACCTTGTAAAGATGCCCCTGACTGAGTCCCTAATGGCAACCTGGCCCAAGCCTTGTTTGACTCCACTAGGAAGGTTCAAGGCCATATAATCACAACATTTTCTTCCTAACACAGCATCCTACTGCTGAGTCCTTTCATGCAGGTGTCGATGACTGAGGTAAATGTCCAACTGTATCTCGCCAACCTAGCTGACTGGCACAGTTGGCATTTTATTTTATTTTGCGAGCGTTTGACGCTGTTCACAGTTTAGTTTCACATTCTCGAAGTGAAATGGAAAAAAGTTGGGAAATGCCCAAACACGCAAATGGGCAAGCTGCAACTGACAAGAATTGTGATTTTATGCAAAGTAACTCAGCTTGTACAAATTACAATTTCTAGCACCCTATTTCTTCCATGTAAACCATGAAATGAAACCTTTTCGGTTGTCTGCACTATATAAATGAATAAAGTTAGTTGGCTAGTAAGGATGGGAGTACCTTTAGAGGACCCCTAATCAGTAACTGAGTGGACAGATATGGTGCCATAGTTCAATGGGTTCCATTGCCTGCTTTGTAAACCTCCAAAATACAGTAGGGGGAGGAGCAAATACTACAGATTAAACAGATTGTTTTAATTATCAACATTCAAAATGTGTAGCTCAAAGAAGTGGAATACCTAAAAGGAAAAACATGATAATTATAATAGCATGGCATAGTATAACATAAAATACTTTGGCAAGAAACCGGGTCATTCCAAGATCAAACATTAAAATTGCATAATCTCAGAGTGCAGTTGACTCACACTGTATGCCATTAATGCGCTACCCTTATCTGTGATGGGAGCTGTGATTGTATCAATTTGAGCGGAAACAATAAGATTTAAAATAAGCAACAATGTATACTGGTTGTAGGTTTGAGTATTAAACATAAAACAGATAATTTATATTGGTTTTGACTCTGTAACAAATTTTCTTCCAAGCACACTTTGATATTGAGACCATGGTTATTTCTAATGTTGATGAACATTTGAAAATATTTGTAAGCGTTAGAAAGCAAGCTACATGTGCTTTTGTTTCTACTTGTGCGTGCTAGCCATTGACATAACCTCCTTCTTTCATCCTTTGCCCAGCACACACAAGATTATCTCTAAAGTGAAACTTTGTTAGTGACAGGCAAATATAAACAGAGCTACCTGATCAAAGTATGAAGTTATTCCCTGAACTCCAGTGAAAAGGGATTTTCTTAGAATGCACACCAAAAGCTGCACAAATAAACAATTCAAGATGCACTATTTGCATAATTATGCATTATTTTGCCTCATTATTTCCATTTGTCCTGCTCACTACCTCCAACTGATACTAGGGTGTACTTTTGTACCCTCCTGCACCAGCTTAATGATTGGTTACTTTGTAAAGACTTATGCATGGGGCTTTGACCTGGAAGAACCTACTTATTTGGGTCAGGTACATTGATAATCTCTTTCTAGTTTGGACTTCCTTTAAGGACAGACCTCTTCAATATATCGCCCAGATAAACCGCAATCAGTGGGGGCTGAAATTTTCTAACTCCATTTCTAGAGTTTCTTGTTCTTAAGATTCGTGTGAGCTTGGCAACTCAGTATGTTTTTTTATTTTTATTTTTTTATTTAAAGGATATTGCATTCAATTCAGATTCAATCCTTAGTTACTAACCTCAACTTCATGATTAGAGCTATTCCCTAAAGAGAATTTTTATATGGAAAATGTAATTGTACATGCATTGAAGAATATCTTTAGATAGCTATGACTATGTTCTTTAAGACCAGATACTCCAATAAAATAATGTAGTAAGCCAGTCATAAAGTTGACTCGGGGGACAGACGGGAATTATTTTTGAAAACCAAAATTTGCAGCATAAAAAAAGGATCAAGAGAATGAGCCATCCTGATTTAAAATGAACTACTGTAAAGAAATTATTTGGATGCGTGAAGATTTTAAGGTGTATTGGCAAATATTAATGGCTCATCCTATATCAAAAGATTTTGTTTGCCTTCAGAACCTAGTATCACATACATCAAAGTGGGTTTCTTAAAAGCCTAAAAGCCTATTTCTATCATCTAATAATGGATCGACTTGGCTTGACAAAAACATTTTTTTCCAAATGTGGTAATTATGCTGTTATTTTGGCCTCCATAAATTTGATTTATCCAAAGTGCCTTTTGCAACAAAAAAAATGTGAATGAATTTGAATTGTGCATTTATATATGTGCTGTATGTTCTCCAATGACCCTGCAAACCTCTATATATGGGGAGTACTAATCAACAATTGGGAATAAGGCCGACTAAGCATATTAGCGCCATTTGAAGGGGTGTTAAAAGGTGCCAACTTGTTGCACAATTTAAGTCCTGCCTCAATAGCGATTATTATACTTTTACTTTTGCAGGAGTCTGCACCCGAAATCATCCCAGTGGTGGAAATGGAGCACTACAGTTGTGACTATTAGAATCAAAATGTTATCTACTCCAAAACATATTGGATTTAATACAGATGACGGACTGAGTTACCTTTCACAAGAAAAACGCATCATGATCCTGTAATTGAGTCTCTTGGTGAAATTGGTGATGCTTATTGCTGCTTTTTTATTTTTATTTTTTTTATTTTTATTTATAATTATGAATGTCTATATTTAGTGGAGCATTTCTGTTCTTTCAGGTGAAATGTACCCTTGCTATGAATTCTAATGCAGAGTTTATGCTATTATTGAAGGTGTATGAAAGCTCTTTAAATGAAGGTGACTGCATAATATTAATAACTTGGCCCCATGTACAATGACATTGGATTTGGTACTTTCAATTCCAGATTAGTAAGATCTTATATAATTCCCATATAATCATATTTGTATAAATGCAACATTTCACTCCGCTTCGACAAAGTCCCAATTTCGTCCGGTGTGTTGCAGGGAACAGCATGTATTATGCAATTTTAAGTGTTTATTTTTTCATAATATATTTTCTGAATTTATTAAAGATGAAGTGCTGTATATTATATTTCTGCATATTGTTTAATTCTTAAAATGGGCAACTCTTGTACATTATTAGCATGTGACAATTTAGTCAGCTCATGAGATGCATCTCATGACTTTGACAAAGTTCGTGCATGTGGATGAAATGTGGTAGATTGGGTTTGCCCCTACTGTTTTTTGTACTTTATCATAGCACTTTTTCACGTTGAATTATGGAAAAGCAATAAATAAGAATTCTGTACCTTTAGCATTCCATCCATTTGTAATTATTGCTACTGCAAGGAGTACGGAGTGTTCTCTGTGTTTTTTCTTTTTGTTATCCTATTTGATTTCACCCCAGTTCTGCGGTGAAATGGTTTTTGCGTAGAGCACTACTTCTTCTGGTACTTTTTGGAGGATAAATGTTCTGAATTTTTCAGAAACTTCCTGAATTTGCGTAGGTTTCTTTCCCCTCTTTGTCTGTTCTAAATTGATCCTACGCGACTGCTTTCGGCGCAGTGCAATAGCCGATTATTAGAGTTTAACAAATGCGCTTAGGACAATAATGAAAACAGGGACAACAAGTGTGTAGTATTCTGCTCTTGTTAATGTCATGTAATTTACACCTCCTGCTCAGTCAGTGTTTGTGCTCTGTGCTCAATAGAATGTTGGAGTCATGATGTGCCTCGGAATGTTGGGAGACTGTGAGGTGAAGCGACAGCTGAGCATGGGCTGAGCAGCAGGCAGGCTGCTCCTGGTGGGGCTGCTCTTGAGAACCTAACTACTTTGTTGTACTTGTAACTATCTTCAATAAATCTTCCTGTATTTCATCCTTCGTGGACCTTGTTACTACATTTATTTGGTGACGAACCTACGTGATACAAGCGGATCTCAGGACCCTGGCGAACAAAAGAGGAACTGGAGATGGCGCAATCTACGGAGACTACAGTAGCAACAACCACAATGTCAGAAGAGGAGGTATCCACAAGAAAGGAAAAACTGCGTACATGAAACAAGGGTGTTTTACACAGATCAACAACGACGTCTACAAGGAAGAAGTAAGTTCCTCTCAGAAAACTAAAGAAAACAATAAGAAACCTAATAAAATTATGCACTACGCCTCTCAGCCCCACCAGTGTCCTTACTATCGAACAGCCCAAGATGAGGCGTGCTGTGCTCAGCTGGTTTACTTTCTTTGGACTTTGAATCCTACTACCAGTTATTCTGTCATTTTACCTTCCTTCATTCTGCCCGTCACCAAGGATGGGAATAACTGCCTCTTCCCACTTTCCTCTTCAGCAACACACGCTGCGGAATTTAATTCAGTCTACGATCTAGTCTTTCCATCTGGCTACAACCTGTCACCATGGTCTTTGGTGTGTGGGAGTCTTGTAGCTCCTTAGTGCCTAAAGGCGTTGTTGGAGGTTTGTGAAACTTGAATGCTGCGTCAACATATGCTGTTTTAGCATTTTACAACACGGCTAGCTTTTGTCATTTCAAGTTTTTGAACCAGCGAAATTCTACAGTAATTAATCCTCAATGTGCTTCTGTTTGGAACCAAGAGAGATCTGTGACTGCACTTGAATTTAGAGCCACGCAGTGCCACTGAGCAGCTGACACTCGTCAAGGTCGCGCTGCGAGAAGCAAAGTCGGCAGCGCTCGACCAGTGAAACTGATCAGTTGAGAAGCGCTCGTGACACGAGTGGTTTGAAAACAATTGCTGCACGCTATGTATAGCTAGGGAATAGATACCACCTGACTGATGTCGCATGCTGAAAATTAACACTGTGGTAAGGTCTTTTCGTTTCCTTTTCAGTCACCAACAACAGTTGGGAAACTTCAGTTGTGCCGGTTTAACGGTTTTTATTTTGAAGGAAGCGCGCTCCTCACCTTTCGTTTGGAGTCGCGCGCTGAACCATTGGCACCCTCTAACGTCTTCTTCGGAATGCTGCTGCGTGACGTCTGCCAGCAGCACCGTGCCTTGAGCCACCCGGTTCCGCGCATTGTACGTGCCGCCATGCCTCAGTTTATTATTCGTCCTGTGCAAAGCATTGTGGGCGTTTAGTATCCTGGGATTCCTCTCTGTGAAAACGTCTGATGCAAGGTAACATGAGTTTTGGCTTTGTCTCACAACCTCCATGCGCGCCAAACTCATTAACCTTCGCCATTACTAAGTTTTTACTCCGGCGTTATTTACACTTTCTTCTAGTGGTATTCAGTTTGCAGTGATTATGTCCTCATGTCCACCATCCTAACAACTACCTGTTTGACTGGAAATAGAATAGTCTCACAATTTTTGCAACAACACCAATAACGTTGGAAGTGGTTTCACAGTTGTTGTACTTGTAGGGTTACTAACTGTTTAGTATTCAACTATTTACGCTCCTCCACAAACGATACTCTGCTTATCTTGAATTGTAATTCAATGCTACTTAGCGGTCTTGTTATCCTTCTAGGGATTTGTTCAGTGACCCCTTCTCAGGGATGGCATTGGGTACTAGCCCCATTTGTTCATAATACACTTGCCTACATGCGCTACATTTTGTGTTTATGGACTCTGGGTACACACCTTCAGGGGTTCATTGTTTGTTATACATGTGTACTATTGTACACTTTATTCTTCCCTACACAGGGATGGCAATGGGTTCTAGCCCCATTTGCTCACATACATGTGCCTACACGAGCTACTTACGGTTTTCACCCTTACACAGGGCATCGTTACATGGGTTTCAATCCCATTTACATTTGCTACTCACTCTCACTATTGGGAGTAGGTCATGGGTTTCAGCCCCATCTTATCTCATACTCTTATCCTCTCACAGGGTGTGTCTTATGGCTCAAAGTCCCATTTCAACATTTCACAGTATGTGATCTCAACACGGGTGTTGTCCTCATATGGGCTATTATTTCTTGGGTCTTAGCCCCATTCACAGTAGTTCTTCCCCCTTTGTCTCGTGGTAGGGGTTGGTCATGGGTTTACGTCCCATCACCTTGTACTTTGTCACACTGTTTCATTGTTTTTTTGATAACGCTACGATATGCTACCATTGTATTATATCTCATTTTGAAAATGGGTGAGGATAAGTGATACTGTTATCTCCTTCTCTTCTCTGTTTTCTCTCATGTTCAGCTCTCCTCGTGATGTTACACTTTATTTTCATCCTTGGTATCTGGACTTACGTTGTTTGTCGTCTTCCTTTGTCCCCAGCCTTTCTTCATTGTATTTTCATTCTATTTCTTCCTGGCCCAGGAGGAGATCCGTTCTTCCCATGTCTGTGTGTAAGGCTGGTGTTCGGTTTTCGTCGTGCCTTGTTCTTCCTTCCTTGCTTGCTTGCCTGGCCTGTGGGTGCGTTTGGGGGTAGTCTTTGGTGCGTCTGTCTTTCTGCTACTTGTTGTTTCTTACGCCTTTTTACTGTTTTTTGCTCCTTTGTATTTCGTTGTTGGAGAGTATGGGTCCTTTCCATTTTTGTATTCTTCCCATTGCGTCCTCCTCGTCGTCTTCCACCTATCTCTTCGCTCTGCCTTGCTGGCTCTTTTCCTTGACGTTTATTCTGTTACATCGTTGTTCCTCCTATGTATTCTTTTCTTGGTTTACTCTCGTTACATATTATTCAAATACAGGACTTGTGCTTCTCTTGTGTAAGGAAAGGGGATGTGTAGTATCCTGCTCTTGTTAATGTCATGTAATGTACACCTCCTGCTCAGTCAGTGTTTGTGCTGTGTGCTCAATAGAATGTTGGAGTCATGATGTGCCTCGGAATGATGGGAGACTGTGAGGTGAAGCGACAGTTGAGCATGGGCTGAGCAGCAGGCAGGCTACTCCTGGTGGGGCTGCTCTTGAGAACATAACTACTTATTGTTCTTGTAACTATCTTCAATAAATCTTCCTGTATTTCATCCTTCCTGCATGGACCTCGTTACTACAAAGGGTCTACTTCTGGGCAGACAAGAGTTGAATGGATTAAAATTCACCTGAGTTTGATGAAGAAACAGAGCTTTGTGCAGATGAGGCTGTTATACTCTTCCTTTTATTATTTGTGTTGTATCTTTAAATATGCCTTTTAAGAATTCTATTCTTTGCGTTAAGTGCTCGTCATACTAAGCATTCTTAATTCCAACTGAGATCTCTGGAGCTTCTGACCAGAGCGGTTGTGCTGTACTCAGGAATAAATACTATTTTATTTTTGTAACTTATTGTGTCCTTTACTTGGATTTTACAAAATTTGGCGACGAGGATGGGATATCCCTCCCCTTAATAGCTTAAATATAGTCCTTCATTTTAGCAGGAGGTTTACCACTTTTAATCCTAGAGGCAACAGACTCCGAGTCAGTAGCAACTTCGAGATTACAAGGATTTCTGATCATATTACTATTGATCTCATTAGGTAAACGACATTTAGCAACCCGTCTTACATTCCAAACCCTCCCATCTTGTGTTACAACACTATTGAAGTTAACTTTAACAACTTTAATAGGGGGCCCATACTTAGAAGAACCTTTAAAATCGAAATGTGGTTTATGTATCCTTACCCACTCTCCAACCACAAAAGAAGGATTTTTCACATTCATTTTGGCATCATAAGACACTTTCACTTTTTTTTGCCTTTGTTGAACTTTAAAAGAAACTTGTTGCAAATCATTACTTGCAAGATCTTCTGACATTTTTTTCTTGATCCACCAGGGGCAAAGTTTAGACGCCGGTTCCCTCCCTATCAAAAGGCGGAACGGGCTAAGACCTGTAGTAGAATGGGGAGTAATACGATATATATCCAAAGTCTTTCTCTCAGAACAACTTTCCATTCTCTACCTGATTTCCTAGCTATTTCCACGCCATCCCTAAGCACACGGTTTAACCTTTCAACCTGACCATTCCCTTGCGGTTCATAGAGTGCAGTGGTATAATGTTTGATGTTATACAACTTCAAAAAACTCTCCATATCATGAGATTTCAGTTGCACACCATTATCAGTTCTGAGAACTTCTGGACTACCTTCTCTAGCAAATATTTCTCTGAGAAACTCGATAATAGTCTGAGTAGCGGCATGCGGAACAAACTTGACTTCAGGCCACTTAGAGTGGTAATCTATAATAACCAACGCATAACGAGACTCTTGAGGTAAAGAATGAAACGGACCAGAAACATCAAACGCAATTTTTTGCCAAGGACATTTCGGCCATGGTACTGGTTTCAATGGAGCAGGAAAAGACTTGAACATCTTATCACAATTAACACATTCAGAACATTCCCTCACGGTCCTGTCCACCATCTTGTCCATACCTGGCCACCACAAACCAGATCTTATTAATTTTGTCATGGACGACATCCCAGGATGTCCCTCATGGGCAAGCTTAAGAATAATGTCACGCATGGATTCAGGGGAAACACATTTACCATCCTTGAAGATTAAATCACCTTCAACTACAAGTTCTGTGGATACTTGTGAAAAAGGTTTGACCTCAACTGGAACACACTTATCCTTAGGCCATCCATTAAGGATAAAACTTCTAAGGACACTCCAATTTTTATCAGCATTCACGCATTCCTTCCATTCCTCTTCTGAAATAGTAAAAATTCTTTGGAAACAAAGTCTGTAACAGAAGCAATCATTTCAACTTCTGGACAACTTGCCACTTCTTCTGCCCCGGTACAAGGTAACGGAGAGGCAATCAGCAGTAGCATTTTTCTTCCCGGTACATACTCCACACTAAAACTATATTCTTGTAGTCTGGACATAAGTCTACTTATTCTAGCAGTGGCATTCCATCCCCCTCCAGGTGACAAAATAGAAACAAGAGGCTTGTGATCGGTTCTAAGCACAAACCTATTTCCCCAGATGAAATTCCGAAAATGTTCCACACCCCCCACACATCCTAACAGCTCCCTCTCAATAACTGAATATCTCCTTTCTGTTTCATTGAGGGTGCGCGAAGCAAATCCCACACACCATTCTTCCTTGCCGCATCTTTGAGCTAATACTCCACCCAAAGCACACATACCGGCATCTACTGTCACAATACAGGTCTTATTCATACAGAAAGGCTTCAAAGTTGAAGCTTTAAAAATTTCGTTTTTGATTAATTGAAAAGCATCTTGCTGTTTCTGTGTCCAGGACAACTCCACCTTGTGCCTAGTAAGTTCTCTCAATGGTTTCATTTTGGTTGCGAAATCTTTGATGAATTTGCTATAATATTTGCATAATCCTGCAAATGTTGAGTTTTTCCTTGTTGTCGGGAGCTGGAGCATTTACAATAGCTTCTACTAAGGATTTTTTAGGGACAACTCCATTTCCCGAAAGGGTATGACCCAAATACTCAACAGTCTCGCAAAACATTCTGCACTTATTTTGCTTTAGAATCAATCCATTTAGTTTTAGGCGTTTACATACCTCCTTCACATTTTCAGCATGTTTCTCAGGGTTAAGAGAAAACACAAGAATATCATCCTCGAAACACCTTACAAAGCTGTCTAAATCCTTAAAGATATGATACATTGCTCTCTGAAATACTGACGCCGCACAGGCTAACCCGAAAGGCCTTCTCTTGAAATAACCCCTGCAGCGTTAGAAAAGCAGTAAATTGTTTTGAATCTTCAGTTAAGACAATTTGGTGATACGCAGAACGCAAATCGAACGTAGAAAATATCTTTGCTCCTTCTAGCAAACCAACAACCTCATTTATATTGGGCAATGGATGACAGTCCACTATCAAATTAGCATTCAGCGCTCTCAAATCAACACAGAGCCTCAAACTTTTATCAGCTTTTCTGGCAAGAACAATGGGAGAAACCCATTCAGAGGACTCGACCTCTTCTATATCTTCTTCAACAAGATTTTGCAAAAGTGACTTAAGATCCTCCCTCACACAAACAGGTACACCCCTCAACTTCTGTTTTACAGGAAGAGCTCCTTCTTTAAGTTTAATTTTATGAGAAAAATTGTTGAGCTTACCCAATTTCTCTGAAAAAACTTTGGGAAAAGAACACACGATGGCAGCACTCACATCTTTATAATCTCCATCTTCACTTCCTTGAGACACCAGTAACAACAACTCCTGGGATTAAGAATAATTCCTAGACTCCACTGATCCTTCCAACCCAGCACGTTCACACCTTTGACTGCAACATACATCTTAATATAAGCCCATCGTCCTTTAAATTTCACTTCAACATCTATAAAACCTTCCATGTCAATTTTAGATCCATCAAATGCTCTGGCAATGATATCCGATTCCTTCAAGTCTTTAAGAGTGAAAATACTTTTAAAGCGATCAAGGAAAAGATCCTTCGTAACAATGGTCCAAGAAGAACCGGAATCAGCCATAAGTTCAACCTCCACATTCATTATATGCACTAAACATCTTGGTGGCTTGAGCTCAAAAACATTCTCACTATTTTCGTCAGTAACAGACAAAAGCATACCTCCTACACACACATTTCCACTGTCATTAACACACTCCTGGTTGACATAAGACACATTGTTCCTAACATTTCCCGCAGAATATTTCTTAGGATCTCTGCAACAGAAGCAAAATGCCCCCGACGCCCACACTTCTTACACTCTTTACCTAAGGCTGGACACTTAGGAAATGAAGCACCATGGTTAGGGCTCCCACACCTAAAACAATGAAAATCTTTGTCGGGTCTTTTAAATACTTTTTGGCCAACACGTGATGACTCTGTCTTTACAGCACAGACTTCATCCTCTGTCCTCTTATTTTCTTTATGTAAGGACTTCACCCATTTCTCAGACTATTCCATCGCTTTAGCAGTAGTTATGACATCCCCTAGATTAGGATCTCCCATAATCCAGAGATGTTCTTGGATTTTTTTACTTTTAACGTGTACAATAATCTGATCACGAATCATTTCGTCAGTCATAGGACCAAAATTGCAATTTACAGATAGTCCTCGTAACCCTGTAAGGAAATCATCAAAAGTTTCACTTTCTTCTTGAGCTCTTGTGTAAAATTTATATCTGTTCAATGCAACACTAGAAGTGGGCTTAAATCTGATTTCTATACGAGCCATAGCATCTTCAAAAACATTTCTATCTCCACTGCCATCAGTTTGTGGAAGGGTTCTAAAAACAACTTGCCCTTCAGAACCCAGACAATGTAGAAAAATATTTTTCTTTCTTTCAGCGGAGAGCTTCTCACCATCAATAGCTTTAAGATGTCAAAAACTCCTCTTTCCACCTCGACCAAGGTATTGGAGGGTCTCCTTTTGTTTGAAGACATTTTGCAGGAGGATCAAATTGCATGGTGACAATGGACTAATAAAGATGGAGAAAGCACAAAACAAAAAAAACAGGAAAACACCATACACAAAAAAAGAACACGTTATTACTGCTTAAAAAGCATACTTAAGTAATATACTAAATATGTGTGTAAAATCCTACAAGACAAAGGTTATTAAAATGAGACGACTTCTTATGACTACAATGTCTAAATAAATATTATTATTGAGGTGTGCACATCACCGCGTGCTACTTTACATGAGGAGTAAAGTCATGAAGATGTGCACAACACCGTGTGCATTCAATGAAATGATGAGGAAATGTTATTGAGAGTTGAAGTTTAACCGACAAGTAAAATCACAAAGGTGTGCACATCACTGTGTGCACGCATAAAGTTGAAAAGTAAACTTATTCAGTAGGCAAAGAGAACATAGTCATAGATGAACTCAAAAGGTAATACAATTACAGTCATAACATTGAGGGTCCTTCGCAAGCGATCCGGGCAAAATGAGAGTGCTACTAGGATACAACATAGTAACACTTGTATAGAAAGAAATCATTAAAATGGCCGCTACGCAAGGTCACGTTGCGTGACCCCCGCTGGCTTATCCAAGCACTGTTCCACTGGCATGTCGAAGGATTCCAAGAAAGACGTCACGGAGAGGAACTCGAGGAAAATGGATCAGTATTTGCGTCAGTATTTCAGAGAACAATGTATCATATCTTTAAGGATCTAGACAGCTTTGTAAGGTGTTTCCAGGATGATATTCTTGTGTTTTCTCCTAACCGTGAGAAACATGCTGAACATGTGAAGGAGGTATGTAAACGCCTAGAACTAAATGGATTGATTCTAAAGCAAAATAAGTGCAAAATGTTTTGCGAGACTAAGGATTTGGGTCATACCCTTTCGGGAAATGGTGTTGTACCTAAAAAATCCTTAGTAGAAGCTATTGCTCCAGCTCCCGACAACAAGGAAAAACTTATCATTTGCAGGATTATGCAAATATTATAGCAAATTCATCAAAGATTTTGCAATCAAAATGGAACCATTGAGAGAACTTACTAGGTACAAGGTGGAGTTTTCCTGGACACAGAAACGGCAAGATGCTTTTCAATTAATCAAAAACGAAATTGTTAAAGCTCCTACTTTGAACCCTTTCTGTATGATTAAGACCTGTATTGTGACAGTAGATGCCAGTATGTGTGGTTTGGGTGGAGTATTATCTCAAAGATGCGGCAAGGAGTGTGGGATTTGCTTCGCGCACCCTCAATGAAACAGGAAGGAGATATTCGGTTATTGAGAGGGAGCTGTTAGGATGTGTGTGGGGGTGTTGAACATTTTCTGAATTTCATATGGGGAAATAGATTTGTGCTTAGAACCGATCACAAGCCTCTTGTTTCTATTTTGTCACCTGGAGGGGGATGGAATGCCACTGCTAGAATAAGTAGACTTATGTCCAGACTACAAGAATATAGTTTTAGTGTGGAGTATGTACCGGGGAAGAAAAATGCTACTGCTGATTGCCTCTCCCGGTTATCTTGTCCCGGGGCAGAAGAAGTGGAAAGTTGTCCAGAAGTTGAAATGATTGCTTCTGTTACAGACTTTGTTTCCAAAGAATTTTTTACTATTTCAGAAGAGGAATGGAAGGAATGCGCGTGAATGCTGATAAAAATTGGAGTGTCCTTAGAAGTTTTATCCTTAATGGATGGCCTAAGGACAAGTGTGTTCCAGTTGAGGTCAAACCTTTTTCACAAGTATCCACAGAACTTGTAGTTGAAGGGGATTTAATCTTCAAGGATGGTAAATGTGTTTCCCCTGAATCCAGGCGTGACATTATTCTTAAGCTTGCCCATGAGGGACATCCTGGGATGTCGTCCATGAAAAAATTAATAAGATCTAGTTTTTGGTGGCCAGGTATGGACAAGATGGTGGATAGGACTGTGAGGGAATGTTCTGAATGTGTTAATTGTGATAAGATGTTAGTCTTTTCCTGCTCCATTGAAACCAGTACCATGGCCAAAATGTCCTTGGCAAAAAATTGCGTTTGATGTTTCTGGTCCGTTTCATTCTTTACCTCAAGAGTCTCGTTATGCGTTGGTTATTATAGATTACCACTCTAAGTGGCCTGAAGTTAAGTTTGTTCCGCATGCAACTACTCAGACTATTATCGAGTTTTTCAGAGAAATATTTGCTAGAGAAGGTAGTCCAGAGGTTCTCATAACTGATAATGGTGTGCAATTGAAATCTCATGATATGGAGAGTTTTTTGAAGTTGTATAACATCAAACATTATACCACTGCACTCTATGAACCGCAAGGGAATGGTAAGGTTGAAAGGTTCAACCGTGTGCTTAAGGATGGCGTGGAAATAAGTAGGAAATCAGGTAGAGAATGGAAAGTTGTTCTGAGAGAAAGACTTTGGATATATCGTATTACTCCCCATTCTACTACAGGTCTTAGCCCGTTCCGCCTTTTGAGAGGGAGGGAACCAGCATCTAAACTTTGCCCCTGGTGGATCAATAAAAAAATTTCAGAAGATCTTGTAAGTAATGATTTGCGACAAGTTTCTTTTAAAGTTCAACAAAGGCAAAAAAAAATGAAAGGGTCTTATGATGCCAAAATGAATGTGAAAAATCCTTCTTTTGTGGTTGGAGAGTGGGTAAGGATACTTAAACCACGTTTCAATTTTAAAGGTTCTTCTAAGTATTCTTAAAGTTGTTAAAGTTAACTTCAATAGTGTTGTAACACAAGATGGGAGGGTTTGGAATGTAAGACGGGTTGCTAAATGTCGTTTACCTAATGAGATCAATAGTAATAGGATCAGAAATCCTTGTAATCTCGAAGTTCCTACTGTTGCCTCTAGGATTAAAAGTGGTAGAAGATGTGTTAAACCTCCTGCTAAAATGAAGGACTATGTTTAAGTTATTAAGGGGAGGGATGTGTTATATTCTTCCTTTTATTATTTGTGTTGATTCTTTAAATATGCCTTTTAAGAATTCTATTCTTTGCTCTGCGTTAAGTGCTTATGTCATAAAAAGCATTCTTAATTCCAACTGAGATCGCTGGAGCTTCTGACCAGAGCGGTTGTGCTGTACGTGGGAATAAATACTATTTTATTTTTGTAACTTATTGTGTCCTGTACTTAGATTTTACAGAGGCCAGTTATGGAACTGAAACCCTGCTCCCTTCCACAACAGAATGTTTGGACCTCATAGAAGTGTAGATGGATAGCTGACAATAACATGAGGTTTTTCGCCTCAGGGTTCCAAGTGACATCAAACAGACAATGAGAGCAACATAAGGCCAAAAACCAGAGCTTGTGCCAATTGGACCTAAAGAATCAATCATGAAACTGAGCCCTAGAGCCCTCCATTTTAGAACACATGGAATATAAATACACAGGGCTCTAATTTTTCATTGTTGCGTTCACCTGTCTAAACATTTCATTTGAATTCAAATGTAATGATATGGAATATTTGCAGTATGATTAAGTGAGAGGAGACCGGTTACAAGGATGTAGGCATTTGTACTTGGGTTAGACAGGCAGATAAAGCCTACATTCTAGCTTGGGTCAAGGGAACATGGAGAAAAATTAGAATACAGAGTCAAGTAAAGGCCATCTCAAGATCACTCTGTTTAGATGTAGGTGAAGTAAAGCATAACTTAGAATTATTAACATTACATCCTTGACTTCAGTTCTAACCTGCCATTATGCACACATAAACAGTAATGTTAAGATGATCTTTGTGGTGACTGGGTTGTGCCCTAGGATGTCACCGTATCATGGAACACTTTGCGCAGAGAATGTTAAATGTGTTCTCTTCAGTCAGTTACGAGCTACCAGGTGTGAAGAAAGGATGCGCTTGATATCCCCCAATAAATTATTCTAGGGACACAGTGGGAGTTCTGTGATTTCCTCACTTCAGTGATGTGTTCAAAATTAGAAAATGTTGTGTTCATTGCAATACACAAAGTTCAAATCTGATAGAACAATGTAAATCACAGCCATGTTCTTCCTCATCACAGTCCATACGCATTAACATAAGTACCTATTGACAGACATGCGCCTCAGCTTTTTCTATAATAATTCTTCCCTTTTGTAACATAGTCCACATCCTCCTCATCCAAACACCGGAGGTGCTGTTCTCTGCTCCTAGGCTTATTCCCAGCCTTTAGGAAATAGCAAAGGACTTCTGTTAATGCCTCATCTGCAACTCTCGACTGATGCTACAAGGGACCTTATCGAAGTTCAGAATGCTTACAAAGTAATGGAATCAGAGGACCAGTATTTATCTGAAACTGGAGAAATGGGCATGGCCTGCTTCAACGATGAGGGACCCCAGACCAGCCTTCGTCTTTATGCAGATAGCTACCATCTTGTGCTGGAGGCATTTTTATATACACAGTACATGGATCCACTCATAACTTGCAAATAAGAAAAGAACACCCTAGGCAATTACTGGGTCATATCAAATATACAGACTACACAAGAATTGATACCAACATAGACTCAGTGTTCAAATTATTAGATTAAAAACTTAATTTTATTAATACAAATTCATATTAAAAATTATTATGTGTCCAACATACAATTCTTAGGACAAAGGAACAGAAAATACTGTACAAATCAGAACAACATGAAAGGGTATATACTAAATAAACAAACATATAAAAAACAATTACTAAGGAATATGATAAAAATCAATACAAAAACCAAACACATGTAACAGTTGGTTTTATATTGTAACATCGTGGCTTAATGTTGGTAATTTCTTATTTTTCTATGCGCGTTTCGGCGTGCAAAGTGCCTTCAGGACAGCCACAAAAAGGTTCCTAAACAAACAAAACACAACTAAATACAGACACAATTATGTACACTGAGCCTAAATAATGAACATGTATATTGTTAGTTGCTGTATAGCATACCTTGATAAAAACTTACATAATATTCTCTGTGTGAAATGAACAAGGAAAGAGAGAATAGTGGAGGGTTCAAGAAATTACAGACAACTCTCAAAAAATGGAGATTACAGAACAAGATAGATGTTATACTTTCCATCCAAGTGTATACATGGAAAGTATCAGCCAACCAATCACCGAAGAAATATGTGAAATTAAGAAAATAGAGGCAAGAGTTACCTCATGCAAGATTCCCAAAAGAAATCCCTGGTGCAAAAAAAAAAGAAAAGAAACAAGCTAGATTTTATTTATAGGTAAGATGGTAAACCTACTCATACACAACTGTGTGTGGGCCCAAAATGGATGTGTGGAACCACGGAGGGTAAGGTAAATTGATAAAAATACTCTAAGGAAGATAATGGAAAGATAAAAATATCAGAACATATGGATACTGATAATGAATATACACTCGTCTTCTAAAGTTGTTCAATTGGGGTGAGAAGAATTACCTCTAATAGAGAATAGGTGACTCCCACTCCAAGAGTCTATTACTCAGATAGAAGAAGACTTCTATGGTGTATTCTGCAAGAAAAATAGCGCAGGAATATAATACTAGAATATGTGTATAATACATGACGTAAATGTTAAGAAGAATGGTTTATAACTGTAGCCACCTGTTTACTGTAGAGAAGTTCTCCGATTATTTCTATACTGGTGCTGGAGCCCAAGACACCCGACAGGCAACAGACCCACGATGTTCTGGGAATGATGGTCATTAATTATAGAGCTGCAGTGTAATAAAAAAGGCAGCTCACATTATAATACTTTAAAGGAAATAAATCTATATATAGTGCGAATAGCATAACTGTGGGTGTATACCTTTGTTTGAAATTTCCAAATGACTTTGATTCTGTGTCGGACTTTTCAATCCCGGAGAGTAACCGGCATCTCACAAGTGCACCATAAGGTTGACACTACAGGGAATTTTGCTACAAACAAAAGATGTATGTTTAATAAGTAATTTCTACTGGTTCCTAGAATGGAAAAACAGTAATTCCAAACAGAATCACTTGTGTGAATACTAAATAAAAATGCTGAATTAAGATGACGCTAAATGAAAAGAAAAAACCTCATATACGTCGATGTAAGGTATAGGTCTCTCAAATAGCACGTATTTATATCGATAACTGCATGCTAGAAACTAATTATAAAACTGCAAGATGAAAATTGAACTCGCTAATTATGCGCGCTAACTTCGAAGTGTGATGGCTGGAAAAAAATATATATACTAGGTTGCCATCATAATCTATATAGAAAGAATTGGCAAATGACTTGGAGATGTTGAACGATACACTATGTAGGGCTAATGCAACAGCTATGAGGACTGATAGTAAAACTTCAGGCAAGGGAAAATATAATTAAGCACCTTCGTAGTTCCTATCTAAAGGATTGACTAGTAAACTGGATTGGCTTGACGCCTCGCTGTGCCGCTATAAACTCGGTTAGGTTTGGCCGCAGCATATGAAAGGCTACGAGCTCAACTCACTAATTGTTAACGTCAAAGGCGAGAGATGACTGCACTATGGTGTTAAGGAATATATACGAGCGGGACGTGTTAGCAACAAAAGAACGCTAATTCTAAACATCTCAACAAAAGGAATCCGCACAGCACGTAAAAAATGGTAGATAATAACTTACAAGTGTCTGGCAGCCGCGACTCGTACTCGCCCGAGGAAGGTCGTTCCTAAACTCCTTTGGAAACTCGAGTTTTTAAATCCGCGTATTGACGTAGAATAATGACGTATGATTGAACGTATATGCCGTCTAGAACGTCAACCGCACGGGCCGCGTCGCACTCTCGAGATTTAGAAAGAGAGAAAAGACTCTAATATGGAATGATGCACAAATCGATTTAACATGTAAAAGATGTTATTTGTGAGAAAAAAGATACATAAATAGGGGCACATGCGAGTAACTATAAACACAAGGCCCTAAAGTTACTAATCGTTTTATAGACCGCACAGCGAGCCGATTTTACTGTTGATACAGGTAAGTGGTAGGTGCTAATAAAATAGTGAAAAACCTCATCACAACAAGAATTTGGTAGTAGATAAGTGCGGGTGTGTTGATACGCCTAATTACAGATAATGGTAATAGGTAATATTATTTATAATGGTGTTTAGGAAGTAAATATCCGGTGTAGATATTGCCAATTGCACAGCAATAAAATTATTACTTCAAGAATTATAGCGGATCGCATTTTCCCACGGTATTTCACTGTTGAGACCGTGTTTGTAAGTGTCAAGGACAAAAATCCAAAAGGCTTCGCGTTTTTTGCGGACCTCATTGCTTTTTTTTCCACTGGGAATGTCAATTTTTTCAATGATAAGCCATCTTATATCATTGGATGTATGTTTTTGTTCCAGATAATGTTTAACCAATGGTGCATTGGGTTTCGATGTGTGTGTATAGCTGATCTATGTTCCGTAAGACGGATATTGAGAGCACGTGAGGTCTCGCCCACGTAGCCTAAACCACATGGGCATAATAAGAGATACACCACGTTTTTGGTCCTGCAATTGAACATTTTCCTTGCTATGATGGTGTAATCATTATGGGTGAATTTGTCCCCTTCAATGGCAGTATTGCATGCTTTACATTGTAGACATTTGAAGGTTCCTTTTATTGGTAGTTGTCCATCAATCGTTTTTTGGATAAAAGGAATACCTTCTACATATCTAGATCGAGTAACAATGTCTTTTATGTTTCTGTTTCTGCGATGTGCAAACATTGGTTTAGGTAGTTTCAATTGTTGTTCTGGGTCGCTATTAAGGATATGCCAATTCGAATTGATGATTTGTCTTACTTTTTCGTTGAGCGTGGAGTGTTTGGTTACACAGACAAGTTGGTTAGATGTCGAGGATATCTTGTTTCTCAAAAGGGAGTCTCTATCGTAAAATCTCACCCTTTTGTAAGAATCGCGGATCAATCTACGGGGGTAACCTCTTAAAGCGAAATTTTCCTTCATAAGAATGGCTTGTCTGTCAAAATCATGCAGGTTTGAACAATTTCGGCGCAATCGAAGAAACTGACCGAAGGGTATACTTTGTTTCTGATTGCGCGGATGATAACTGTCGAATTGTAACGGGGTATTGCGTGCAGTAGGCTTGACAAACAAGTCAACTTCCAGGACACCTTGATTATGGCGAATAATGGTATCTAGGAACTCGACTTGAGAATGACTTTGTTAAGAAGTAAACTTAAGATTATGGTCGCAAAGATTTGAGCCATTCTAAAAATTCAGTTAGACTTTCTTGTGTGTTGGTCCAGATAAAAAAGATGTCGTCAATATATCTGGAACAATGAGTTACAGATTCATAGAACAGTGCCATTTCGTTGTAGATGTTTTTCATTTCGAACAGTGCCACATAAATGTTGGCCACCGAAGGGGCAACAGATGCCCCCATACTTACACCTTTGATTTGTTTGTATAAGGTATTCCCAAATTCAAACGTGTTTTCAGTGAGTACTATTTCCAAACTTTTCAGAAGGAAATTTTTAGGACCTAGTATGTTAAACTCGTCTATGAACCATGTAACTGCTTCAATTGCTTCGCGCTGAGGTATGTTACTATACAATGATTCAATATCGAGAGTCACTAGAGTATGTTGAATGTGATTGAAGGGAAGGTTTTCTACTTTGTTTATAATGGCTCTAGTATCCATGATGTAAGATGGAATTTTAGAGACATGAGGTCTTAACAGGTTGTCCGTGTATTTAGACAGAGGTTCTGTGATTGATCCGATGGTGGAAACAATCGGGCGATAAGGTGGATCTAGAACATCTTTATGGATTTTTGGAATCCCATAGATGCAAGGCATCTTGGGTTCCTTACGATTAAGGTAATCAAACTCTTTGGTACAGATCTCACCATGGTTTAAAGCCGGAGTAGTGATTCGATGGATCTTAGATGAGACTTTCTGTGTAGGATCACACATTACTTTAACATAGAAATTAGTCATTCAAGAGCAGCTTCATTTTATTTTCGTATGTGGAAGTATCTAGCACCACAATGCCTCCGCCTTTATCACAGCATTTTATGGTAAGTGATCTCTCTTGTGAGATACTCAGTAAAGAGAGATGCTCCTCTTTATTGAGATTGTATGCTGGTTTGGGTATATATTTTGTTGCTCTCTCAAGGCGGTTAAGTACAGTGTGTTCGAAAACTTCAACTTCAGGGCCTAGCTGGTCTAAGGTAGGGGTGAACGTCGAAGGGTTGGATAAACCCGATAGATTTTGAGCAGCAGCTGATGGAAGTTCTCTGCCCTAAAAAAAATTTGAAGTCTGATCTTGCGAACTTTTTTTATGATGTCTTGATATAGTTGGAATATATTGGTTTTAGTATGTGGCACAAATGACAAACCTTTGGATAAAAGAGTAGTGCAAGATGTGTCCAGAGTAGTAGATGACAAATTGAAAATAGGTATCATATTCCTTGTCTCGAATATTGGCCATTGCGAGTCTCCAACATGTGTTGGTTGTTCGGCTGGTAATATGGCGTTTGGTAGTTGCCGCGAAATTGGGTCTGAAAATTGACTTTTGGTCTGCCCCTGCGTGGCCCTCGCTGGCCTAAAAAAGGCTGCATAGGCCCCCGAGTGGGGTTAAAAGATTGGCGCGGTCCTTGTTAGTCATACTGGTATCCATTTCCTTCTCCCTCTGAGTCAGAGGTGTCGGAAAATGTATGTACCCGATGGTTACGTGAATTGTCATCATTGGAGTATTGATTTTGTTTGTAAAAATGTTCTAGTAGGTAGGGATAAGTTTTCTCTCTGGAGTTATATCGGATATCTTTATTTAGTTTATCCGTTTTACGTTTAACTAGGTATTCCGTGAATGACGCTAGTTCTCTATCTGCTTCCTCCAATTTCTTTTTCGCTTCATCCAATGCATTATTTTTGCGTAGTTTTTCTTCTAACTCAGCCAGTTTGTTCTTTAAGGCTGCAACTAACTCTTTGGCGGTTTCTACGATGAGGATCATTAGGTCACGGGAGCATCTATTCGCAATTAAAGTCCATTTTTCTAAAAACTGTCTTATATGGACGAAAAGGCCCGGGATATTACGTATCCTCAAGCCTTGAGGAATTACCCCTGCTCTTAGGTACTCTAACATAAACTCTCCGTGTGCTTCCATCCGCTTCAGTTTCTTTTTGAGCGAGATTAGTTGGTTGACCTCATCGTTCCCTCTGATACTAGAGTTCGGGGTATTACCAAAGTTGGTGCTGGAACCTACTAATGCTGTGAACTCTTCATCAGTGAACCCAAATGTTTTTAGTTGGTCCATATTCAAGAAAACCCAGACAACACCTTACTGACAAAATCAGAAAGATGTGGTCAATGAAAGGAAAGTCTGGTGCAGACTGTGAAAGAATAAGTGAAGATGTGAAGTATAAAAGAACCACAGAGAAGTAAGTGACCAATGGAGAGACAATAAATGTGAAATATGCAAATGAACAGCCCCGCACAGACAAGCTGTAGGTAAATCACTCATAACATGCACCTCACATAATTCAAACCATGAGCACATTTAGGAAGGACTGAACATTCTTTCAGGGAGAGGGACAGCAGACCCCTCTCCCAGAGCACAGGTAAAATAACATGTCCCCTCCATATTATTTACTTGCTTTGCACTCTGATCCTGCCCAACGCATGGTGCCTGGATGGCATAAACCCACCTCAATAGGTGAAGGTATATTCTGGGTGCAAACTCAATGCAGAAGAATCGAGCAGTGCGCATGGAGAGTGAGTATTATGAGTATTCGAGAGTGAACACTGTGGTCTTAAAGATGATGAGGCTGCTGGGAAAACGCATAGGGGAGATAAAAGCTCTTAGTTCTTAGTCATTTTGAAACCTTACCTGCATGGCAACTGGACAGGAACTTGAAAAAGAGGAACCAGGAGTTTTTTTGGACAGGTCCAGCACACGTACTCCCTAGTAGTAATAGTTCAAATATATGGGTGTGCAGTTCCTAAGGAAGTTAGTGGAAGTCAGGTCTCTGGAATAACCTCCAAATGGAGGAAGTGCCCTCACACACCCCGAAAGGTGTCATGCTTCATCATTTGGGCGTGCTCCTTGTTGGGCCGGCGCTGCAATGCCCGACGGGTACCCGCGTAGGGGCTCTTTGGCGGAGTTCTTTTTGATAAAGCTGTTTGGTGAGTGAGGGTATGTGGACTGAAGTGATAAGTATAGTAAGTGAGGTTTAAAATAGGTTTAGGGGGACTCTTATTAAATGTTATTAACACAGCTCGCTAACCCAAGTAAAAACAGTTTTGCTCGTATCGGAGATGATGATCCTATAGAGCATAAAGTCTATTTAGTTTTTGGTCAACATGTTTCTTGCCTCATCAGCCCTTAAGGGGTCTATTGGCAATTCGTCAGGACCATAACAGGAAAGTATCCTAGTAGTCTTACACTACTGCAGGGCTGGTGTATTCAATGTGGCAGAATTAATCTAGTCACCAGCCGTGCTATATTGTACAAGGTTAAGTGTCACCTTGTATCATTTCAAGACCTGAAAAACATATAAAGTGGGCCTAGTGTTTACCAACATGTCTTTGAGGTTGGCTGTCCTCTTGAAAGCAAACCTCGGGAGGCTAAATGTTAGGTCGCCCATTTGGAGGATACTCCACTGCTTTTTAACCACTCGTTTGATCAAATTTGATTGCGGGGTATAGGTAGTGACACAGGTAAGGTCATGTGTTTCTGGTTTGGGATGTGTTTCTAAGAGCGCTTTTCTGTTATGGTTTCGAGCTCTTTTTTGTGCTATCCTTATATTCCTTAAGGGATACTCGAGCTCCAGGGGCCCCCTTCAGCCCAGTACCCTGTCAGCAGAGCTCCTGAGTGTGGTCGGAGGGGACCCCCTTCATGCACTGTGCAGGTGGGCCCCCTCAAGTTTCGTTACGCCACTGGCCACAGTCCAATGTCGAAGAGCATGGTCAAAGTTGTGATGTCTACAAACAATTGCTGTTACTATGTTAAAAAAAAAAAAGCCTCCAATCCATTAAAGCGAAGTAGGTTGTGAAAGTTTGTTCTAAAAATTCAGTCGTAGTACTAAAGAGTGTTGGAAGCACTGTATTAGAAACATCCTTTAAACACTTTCATCAAATACACCAATCAAAATTGGAACAGGCCATTGGAAATATATCAAGAAATAGAACACCATGTTTCCCTGCCCCTTTTGCCACCATTGTGACAGACAATCACATAGACCGCCACATAAAGGTATTCTCACACTATGGGTTATTAACAGAAGAGGATCAACCAAGATTTGATTGTCTCACTAGAAAGGAGTCTCTTCATTCGTATTGGGAGTGTTTTTGACCTATTAAAATTGTCTATTAGTCCCATGGACCTGGGCACTCTGTCTTACTGAAGTCCTTTAAGTTACTCCATGCCTCAGCTACTTTCCGGCTGCCTTAGCTGCGCGCGCTGCGCCTTTGTAAGTGGGGCCACCAGTGATTTAGAAGGTCAGTAACAAATAACTGTCAACACTGTATCTTGTTGCTTGCATGAGAACTAAGTGCCACAAATAAAGACCCACTGTGTATACTTAATGGCCTGGTCACAGCTCCGAGTTTTTCTACATAACTAATTACTAATAATTAGCCTGCAGGCATTCTGAAGCTCCCGGCTACACTAGCTCATCAGTGGTCTGCTGCCCAATATCCAGGATTTTTATCATCACTACTTCAGGTTTGCCTGTTGCTTCATTCACAGTTTTGGCTTTTTAGTCACTTTGACTCTTAATTGGCAAAGCTGTAGGTTTGTCTGATTTGTTTTTCACCGTATTTCCCTTTATTTCGTTCTTGTTGTCTTTCTGCTCCAATTTTTTCAGCAAGTCGGTCAAGTCTGTTTTCCTGAGTTTGCCGCTAGTATTCTTTGGGAGGGAGGGGTGGGGGGGGGGGGGTAAGCAGACCACAAACTTAAGATTCTGTGTAAAAGGCCGCTTTATTGAAACAGGTGCTCATCACATTTATATAATTCCTCGGCAAATGCCTTACAAAACTAAACCTCACTAATCAACCATATACCTGACCCTTGACCCCGCCCCTAAAATTATCTTGTCCCCGCCCCCACCCTTACATTACAACAGTACAAACAATACAAAGCAATGCATCAAAATATAACCCCCTAAATTCCACCCAGCCGTTACACAATCTCCCCTGCCTGCTTCTTTACAACTGTCAATCACCGAACATGTGTAACCGAACTAGAAATTAAACTGCCTACCCTTTCCCTGTCGATAACCCAAATCCAACAATAACCAAAAAACCTCTGTCAACCCTGTCAAACTTCCAACAACCCCCGCCACCCAGAAAGACGGGGGGGGGAGAGAAACTACCCCCCCCTTTCTGCCCCCCAATTAGGCCCTCTGCTGTCCCTCTAGGAGGAATGCGCCTGAACTCTCAAACATCTCGACAAAACCTCCCTAATCTCCAGTAGATAAAGGTCCATGCCCAGCCTGGAGAGATGTACTCCGTCATCTCTAAAGAATTCCACTGCCTCAAAACGTATGTCCTTGTGTAGAACTCTCCCAAAACCCAGATGTCGACAAAACCTGGACATTTCCAGATTCACCTTCCTCCTTGCCCTATCAATGGCCCTCTGATTCACAGCACCCCTCCAAACCCTACGCGGAACCAACTCGGTCCACAAAACGTGGCATCCGGACCATTGCTCCCTTAATCGTGCTAAGTCCTTTTTCATGGCCCTCATCAACACCACACCCTTCACTCCGCAAAGATCATTCTCACCCAGGTGAATCAGCAAGACATCCGGGCACTGGCCCTTTACCATACATTTATTCAAATAGGGCATCAATTCCTTCCACCTCATCCCTCCCTTACCCCTCCAGACAATTTTAAACAGACGCTCATTGAAACCCAACATTGCCCCAAAATAACTTCGGCACGCCTGGACCTGCGCCCATTTGATGAACGAGTGCCCCACTATCCATATGGTCAATTCCTTCGATTGGGGACCCGCCACCGAACCTGTAATGAGAAAAACAGAATGAGACTCACAACAAGGAGGATGACGCCTGCGCCTCCTCCGCGGACCTTCTCACATAGCGCTGAAAACAGTCTGATGACCAGCGCCCCAGCCGCATAATGTCCCCCTGCGACCAGCCCCTGTTGTGCGCCTCCGTTGCTGCTCCAATCCTGAAAGAATGCGTCCCATAGCGTGCCCCATCCATCCCAATACTCTGCAAAGCCTTACGCAACACCATGCGCAACTGGTAATCCGTAACCCTGGTCCCATTGTGATGCCGGAAAACCAAACAGTCCCTGGAAACTCCTGACAACGCCCCCCAACGACGGGCCCAATGTAGCGGGCATGTTGAAGCAGGAACTGCAGCTTCCAACCACACTCCTTTCCCCATACTTCGCTGGTCCATTTTAGAACTGGCCAGCCAGATATGCACCCCCCTTTCTTCTAGCAACACATCCTGCCACCTAACGCCCCTTCTTACCTTGGTACCCAGGAGCTCCGAGACTCTAAACGCCCCAAAGAACATCCACACCATAAGTGTAGAAAACAAACATGCTTCAAAACCATTGTTACACACCAGAGGTAGTGCTTCCAGCACCCAGGCCATCATTTGCCAAGACAGTGGGTTACGTGACAAACGTTCCCCTCCCCGCTCCCTAGCCCATCCTTCCAGCATCCTCCTCCCAACTTCTCCTGCGGAAGGGGTGTAACCCCACAGGAATTTCCCCATAAAAGCTATGCCCGCCAACTTCCCGGCGATGGTCACCCGAGACAGACCCCTCTCGATGAGATCTAAAATAAACTGAATCACATCCTCAGACTGCCGCCAGACCTCCACCCGCCTACAGGCTCCAGATGCTAAAAAATCCCTCCAAGCCAGCTGATATGCAGTCCATGTAGCCGCTGACAAGGAACCTACCACCAGCTGTAGCACCCTACGTTGCCTACATACCAAAGATGTTCCGGCATTGGGGTTGGTGTTCTGTCCGCCTCCTTGGCCAGCCCACGGAATCTCCCCCACTGTGAACGAGACAAAGCATCAGCGATGTCATTGTCCACACCAGGTATGTGCAATGCCCTAAAAGCAATGTCATGTCTGAGGCAGCCCAGCACAAAGACCCTCAGCAACTTCAGAATCTGCTCATCTCTTGCGGACTGCCTATTGACAATCTCTACCACTGCCATGTTATCCACTCGAAACAAGACTCTCTTATGTGCCAACTCCTCACCCCACAGTGTCAGTGCTACCAGTAACGGGAAGAGCTCCAAAAAGGCTATGCTCCTCCCCCCATCTTTCCATTGTGGAGGCCACTTCTCCGCACACCACCTGCCCTGCCAGTATAGTCCAAAGCCGTCGCTGCCTGCCGCATCAGAAAAAATTTGCACGTCCCAGTGGACGTCCTCCTCCCTGGCCAACGGTACTCCATTGAAGTCATGCAGAAAAGCTGCCCACATACGCAAGTCCTCCTTCACCCCCTGCCGAGAGGCGGACATGGTGGTGGGGCAGATGATGTCCTGCCAGTGCCCGCCCCCAACCGCCTACAGAATGTCCTCCCCGCCCTGACCACCCTGCAGGCAAAGTTAAGATGGCCTAGTAACACCTGCACGTCCTTTACTGTCACCTTCTGCCTTGCTAACATTCTGTCCAACAATTCCAACATCTTCACTTTTTTGTCAACCGGCAAGCGACCCCGCATTGCCACAGAATCAATTTCAATCCCCAGAAACGCCAGAGTCATACAGGGTCCCATCGTCTTCTCAGGTGCCAACGGCACCCCTAGTTCCTCCATGAGCTCATGGAAAGTGTCCAGAGCTAACTGGCACTCCGTGGAGCCCGGGGAACCGACAAAGAAGAAGTCGTCCAAGTAGTGCGTCACCAATGTGTGACCCGTGTGTTGCGTGAAATACCACTGCAGGAAAGTACTAAAACGTTCAAATAAAGCACACGACATAGAGCAACCCATCGGTAATGCTTTGTCCACGTACCATTTACCTTCGAAATGGATACCCAGAAGATCCCAATCATCCGGATGGACTGGAAGCAACCGAAATGCCGACTTTACGTCACATTTTGCCATCTCTGTAGTTGCGCCCGCAGTCACCACGAGGGACATGGCTACGTCAACTGAGGAATATGAAACTGATGCCGCCTCCTCATCGATGAAATCATTAACTGAAGCCCCCTCTGGACATGAGAGATGCTGAATCAATCTGTACTGACCTTCCTCCCTTTTAGGAACCACACCAATCGGCGAGACAATTAAATTCTCTGTTGGCCAATCAAAGGGGCCCGCCATCCTCCCTTCACGCACCTCTTTGTCCAGTTTATCCTGCACTACCAACCTGTGTTGTGCAGCTGATTTCAGGTTATCTGCCCACCTTCTCAGTCGTGGCCCCTGGTAACCCAAATGAAACCCCCCCTTGAACCTCTCCATAAGCACCTGTTTTGCCCCCGGATCCCCATACCCCTGTAGGCCCTCCACCAACTTTGCTAACTTAACTGGCGTAGGAGCCTTTGGGCCCAGTACCGTGCGGTCCCTTCCCCCCCTGCTGCCCTGGAATTGCTGGGAGGCGCTGGCCCTGGACTGCTGCCATTGCTGGCCTCCCTGTGGCTTGGCACCCCAACAGTTAACAAGGGGATGTCGCTTCCCACACTTGGAGCACTCATGCCGGAGGTGGGTCTCCCCTGAAAGGGCCGGTATACCAAAGGTAAACCGCTGGCTGTAAAAATAGTCTTACCCGCCGCTGCCGCCCCCATCGTATGCTGCCATAGATCAGTGTCCAACTCACCCCACTTCGCTTCGGGGTCCCAGGCCATACGTGCCCGAAACTCCTCATCATATTGAGCCCATGCGTAACCACCTCCCGTGATCTGGGCCTTCCGTATTACATCCATGTACTTAAATATGGCCACGCAGCGCTCTGGAAACTTTTCGCAGTACACACTGGCATAAATCAAAAACGCTGCCGTCCAATTTTCTATGGTTAACGGCACCTTAGGCCGCTTAGCCAACTCGTATTCTTCCTCCTTAGAGCCCTCCTTAGACCTCACCTCCCTGTGTAGGAGCTTCAACATCTCCACATATTCCCCTTTCCAAATACGTTCCTTGGTTGCCAGCATCAGATGCGCGCCCAAAGGCTTTGTTACCCCCATATATGGCATTTTCTTAATTTTCAACTCCTTACTCTCCAAAGGGGCCTTACCCCCCGCTTCTGTATTTGTCCCACCCTCCACTTTGGTGTCCTGCGCTATTCCCCCGTTCCTACCCCGGTGTCTTTAACATATTTTCCTCTGAATAGTCTCCCCTCAATCACTAACCCACCCCCTTCCCCCCCGTCCCCACAGACACCATTTTAGGTTTGGCCTGTGTTCTACTAATCTCACCTGGCTCTAAGGAGGGTGCCCGGGCGGACGCCAACCGCCGTGCCACTGACTCTGCGCGATCCACTGTCCGAGGAGCCCTCACCAAGGGGCCGCGCTCTCTCCTGGATTCCGACGCTGATGCCCTCCTGAATGGCTCCGCCGCCTGCAAAATACTAGGAGAAAAATGAGAGGGCCCCCCCCCCCCTCCTCCTCATCCAGCAATTCCCCTTCGGGGCTATCCTCATCGTAATCTAAAACCATATGCTCCTCCCTCTGGAGCGCATCACCAGTGGAATCCACACCACGGGCCTTACCAGACCCCGTATGCCCCACACCGGCCCTAACGGCCCCGGCATGCACTCCTTGCGGGGGAGCCGACTGTACCCGCCGATACTCCCCCATGCGCTGGCCTCTCGCAAAATCCGTCTTCGCTGTCATGGCCGACCATCTTGCTCTGCTTGTCGTTGGGGCCAGCGAGGTCGCTCCGGACCTTCGTATGCTGGCCGCGCCGGGATCCCCCGCCGGTACGGAATGCGCCACGCAAGGCTCCACCCTCCCTTCACCTCGGTGCAATTGGGCCGCTCCCCGCCCTACCGAGTCAGCTGCGCTGCGACATTCTGGGCCCTGCAAAGAAAAAGTTTGGACTGATGTGCTGAGGCCCCCATGTCTGCCCCTTGCCCCTGCTTCCCGCAAGCCCGGGGAGATATCCCTGGCTCGCCTCCCTGTCTTCTGACCCCCCTGTTCTAACCTAACTGCCCCTTCCGAAGTGGGGGGGGGTCCCCCCTTCGTCCTCCCCACTCTACTCTAACATTGCCTGAACTAACGCCGAAGCCGGGCCCCAACCTTTTCCCCACCCCCATGCCGCCTGAACCCCCGAGCCCCCCCCCCGGGCACCACCCCTGTCCCTCTCCCCCGCCCGTTGCCCACCCGGCTTGTGCGCGTCCATCTCCTGCCCTAGCGCCCACCGGGCGACCCGCTGTTCACCGTCGCCGTGATCCCGCACCCCTTCCGACCAAGACGGAAAAATGTCCAAACCCTCCCAAGCCGGGCCCCCCCCAGCCGGATCCAAAACCACTGGCCTCTCGCCCTCTGACCCCCACCCATCTCCCCGGCCCCCAAAACCCTATCCCCCTCCACAAAATTGGGAACCCCTGACCTCTCCCAGCTTGGGGATAAAGCCTGTTGAACAGTTCCTGTATCCCAGCTAGAGAAAACCCCTGTTGGCGCCCCCACCCTCCTACCTGTGCCCACTCACCCTCCCCAAAAGAGCTGCCCCCACCGAACCCGGCTCCCCCGACCGACCTATGAGGGGAAAAAGCAAAGGGCTAGAAATGGCCCCCTCAAATCCCCCTTCCTCCCCCAAGCCAAACCCAGAAACGCCACTCTGCCGGCGGGGAAACTCCCCCGCTGAGTCAAACGCACCGGGGGCCGACACCAAAGGAGCAGGGCGGCCCCCACCGTCTGCCGAGCCCTCTCGCCCTAAACCTGCCTGAGGGCGAAATAACTTAGCGGAACCTTCCCCGCCCACCTCCCAGCTGATCCGACATCCCAACTCCGCAGATACCTCCAGAGGCGGACCTCCGGCCCGCCTGCTCTCCTCCGCTGGCGCTGTCACTGAAGTTGCTGACAGTGAAGCTGAGCGCCTCTTGCCGCCCCGCCCTGCCTCCCGCTTAACGATGCCAGAAGGCGCCGAGGCTGCTCTTTCTGCATTCCCCCGAGCCGATAACGGCTCCCGTGTGACCGCCGGAAACCCTCCAGGTCCCCCCCCGGATTTCCCGCCCCCACGCCCCGAGGGGCCAGATTCCCCTGACCCTCCCACTCCCTCGAGATGTAAAACCCCAGCCGGGGCCGCCTTTCTAACTCGCGGGCGGCCCCGCTCACTTACCGGGGAAATCTTCCGACGTTTGGGCGACTGGCAAGCGGCCACCGCCGCTGCCACGCCCGCAGAGGCCTGCCGCGCAGGGCGCGCCGGCCCCACCCCCTCGCCAATGACCAGGTCCATCCGGCCCGCTTCGCTCAGGAGCCGGAGGGCCTCCAGAACGCGATAATCCTCTCGCGACATCTCGTATAAATGCCAACTAGAAACTACCTCAAAATTCCCTACGAAAAAATTGCTACCTAAAAGCTCCCAGCCACCAGGTCACCAAACCTAAAATGGTGGCCGGGAGCAGGAGCCCAAATTATTTATAATTGGGCTCCAATTGGGCTATAAACTAAAAGAGCCCAAAACAAAATGCCCGACAAAAAGGCCTGATAACCCCTCCCCACCCCCCAGAAACCCCTCCCAAACAGCTCGGGGGAGCCCCTGCGGTCGCCCACCCCCCAAGCCACCCATCAGGCAGCGCCATCTTGGATTTTCGGCACACCTTTCCAAGCAGCACTCTAGTTGAATGTGAGCTCTCATCCAAAGGTATTTAAAACATGGGCACTGTGGTGTCCACTTCAGCGGCACGTCAAAGGGGCACGCCTGTCTGCACCCGTACGTTCTTTGTGCCATAGGAGAAGGGCAACAGTGTTAAAGGTACCTTCTTGTCTGGCCTGCACTATTACTCTCGGCAATAGCTTCTTCACTTAGCCAATATTACAAATGTTCCTTTATGCGCGGCTACCAAGACAATGTTAAAGTCTGAATGTCTGTACTGTTCAGACCGCGACGTACCCACTCTCTGCCATTGAATTTATACGTTGCAGGAATTATCAGACAGGCAGGACATCACCATTAAAGCCCTTTTATGCAATATTAGATATACATGCAAACACAGCGCGGAGATTGTGGAATTGTGTAAAATGTATGATTTAGATTTGATGTCTCATAGAAACATGGCTCCATGAATATGCAACTATTTATTAGACAAATTGGTACCTTCTAATTATGCATTTCTGCTGCACAAGTGAAAAGAGGGAAAAGCCGTTAAGGATTGTTTTTGTGCTGGAAGATATCCCTTCTGCAAAAAAGACCTGTAATGCAGGCACCCTTCCACTCTGGTGCAAGACTGTCTGTGTTGGCGCTAGGCAGAACTGAGTGCGCCTGCACAAGCATAGAGCAGAAATGCTCCACATGTTTGTAAATATGGCACATTTCTGCTTGCTCACTTTCATGTAACACAGCAAGTTGCCGTGCTGTGTTGCATGAAATAATGGTAAATATGCCCCTTGTATTTATTTTCTTATTGTTTAAAAAGATTTTCTGCTAGGAATGATGTCAGGTTTAGCTTGTAATTGTCCCCTGAATAAATGCCACCTCACGCTGAAGCCAACAGCCACAATATACCAAAGGGGAAACTTATCCACTGGGACCGCTTCCCATTCATGAATGAGCTACCACCCCCACTGTGGTGTCTGTAAGTGAGCAATGGTTTGTGACTGTAGGCGTGGTCACACTACTTTCCAAATCATAAAGTGTAAAATAAAGTTTTGCAGTCACACACTCTGTTTTGTGAATTTGAGGTGTTTTGACCACAAAACAACTTCGTACTACAAGCCGAAAGTTACCAATCTGGGGCCGTATTATACATATGGCACATTTTCCTAGATTGAGCCGGGCACACCTTGTAAAAAGTGCGCCCGGCGCATCAAGGTAAATGAACCGTATCAGCATGAATGCGCTGCCCCTAGTGTAGCGCATTCATGTGAAAAACGGAGTGGCCGCTCCGTGTTTTCACAGTGCAGACAGCAACCCGCCTGCACTTTGAAGGGGGAATAGAAATCCCCTTGCAGGTGGGTGCAGTGAGTAACTGCACCCGCCTGCAAGGGGATGTCTGGGGGGTCTATGGGACCCCCATGCCCCCCACCAGAGGGCTGCCATCAGGGGGCACGCTAACAGTACGTCATGTGACATCTTCTTTGCCTCTGCTATACAACAAAGGCACAGAGGCAAAGGGATTCCCTCATTTGCATGGGGCACGCCTCCATGCAAATGAGGGATTGCCCTCTGAAGATAGCAGTGGCGCTTTATGTGCGCCAGCACTATCGCTATAAAAGAAGGGGATGCACAAGCATGTGTGGCCCCTTCTGTAAACCCAAAGTGCCCTTCTATAATACGGCCCATGCTGTGCTCTGGCTATTCAGCATTCCCATTGCTCCTTGTCATTCTCAATATCTGGTGCATGGGTGAAGAGTTACTCCTTCAGAGTTGCTCTGTGTAGTGCAGACCTAGCATTAAGTTAATCTGTGCTGTTAGGCTGCACCTGTTAACATTATTTGAAGGTTCCTTCGCTTTTAAAAAAAATAAATCAGAAGTGATATTTTGAACAATTAGAAAAACAAAAAAGGATTTGTCATAAAACAAATACAAGACGAATTTTGAAAAGAAAAACTGCACTACTAAAATGATCATACATTAAGACATATTATTACTTTAATAACAATTCTGCTAAAATTGGTGAACGTTCCAACCAAAAAAAACATAAAAGCATTATGGGATATTCACAGCCCTGCATCTTGTAAACATTGGGCTTTAGCAGTGGTGTCCAACTTTTCCTACACTGGGGCTACTTCTGATCACTGAAAACCTTCCTGAAATACTGCCCAACATAATGATGCAAAAAAGCTACACAACTTCACCACCGCCACTCGAGTACCCGCATTTCTGGTCCAGTGGGCATACAGCATTGTTACAACTGCTGTATCGTAAAAGGGTTATACGTGGGTTCTCAAAGGATCAGTTTGCCCTTTTACTCTGGTTTATTAGAACATTGGAATGTTGAGAGCTCCATTGAAAACAATGGAGTGCTCCCGGCTTCTAATGGCTGGTAGAAGCCCGGAGCTCCAACATATCAATGTTTGTCCACAGCTGTTCAGCTGTTGCTATTAACAAAAGGCCTCACGGAGCCCGAGGGGATTCCAGTCCCCTCAGGCTCCATGAAGCCTTTATTTGACAAATTAGAACATTCTGCCCTCTTGGGGTGGAATGTTCGAATAGCCTTAGAGCCCTCCGTAGCCTTCAGCTAGGGCCTTTAACGATTAAGCGGGCCTTTAATGGCCGGTAGAGCCTGCTACATCGGGCTATAAGGCTATATTAATCACCTCTCTCGGGGATTGTGGTCTCATTGTCATGCAATACATATGAAGATCCTGCTCTCAATTTTGAGAGCAAGGGCTCAGAACCTTTTCACTATCTTGCTAGTTGTCCTGAGGTCATTTGAATGATGTCCTGAAATAAGCAAAACAAAACATTTTTAAAATATTGACTGCATCATTAAATAGGGCTGTTGGCTACAATCTATTTTGAGAGGCACATGCTGACTTCATAGCACTCTACAAGTAAACATATCTCTGCAGTAAAGCCTCAACTTATCCATGTCAGGTAGTCATGCAATACAAATTAATGCATGAAAACATTTCTCTATGAAAGCTAAGCGCACCTGTAGTAAGGAACAGGGAAGTGAAAGGGAGTAAGAAAGAAATGAAGGAGGGAAGAATGTAAGAAAGAGAAGAGGGAAGAAGGGACAGGAAATGGAGAGGAAGCAGAAACAAAAAAAGAAAGGCTATGAAGGCATAAAATGAAAGGAAGGGAAGAAAGATAGAAGGGGAGAAGAGAGCAAAATAAAAGAATAAAAGGAAAGAAGCATATAAAGGAAATAAGGACAAGTAAAAAAATAGGAATACAGTAAAGACAGGCAGCAAAAGGACGAATGAAACTGAAAAAAGCAATGACAAAAGTAAGAAAAGGGAAAGACAATAGAACAGAAAGCAGCAGAAAATACAAAAATTGAAAAAGAAAGAAATAAGCAGAGGGAAAGAAAGGAAAAAAGATGATGGAAGAAAGCAAAAGAAAAATGAAAGGCATGCAGAAAGAAAAACGGAATTGAATGAACCAAAGAATGAATGAGAAAGGAAAAAGTAAGAAAGGAACAAAAGTAAGAAAGGAACAAAAGTAGAAACGAACAAAGGAGAAAAAAGAAATTAGAAAAGCAAAGGAAGAAAGGAGAAAGAAAAGTAGAAAAGAAAAATGATAGCAAGAAAGTGGAAGAAAAGGGAGAACGGAGAAAGAAGGAACAATAGAGGCAGAAGAAGAGAAGGACAGGAAGAATGAGAGAAAGAAGGAACAAGGATGGAAAGCAAAATAGAGGAGAAAAAAATGGATCAGAGTGGAAAGGAAGGCTCGAGAGCACAACACGGTACTTAGAAAGAAGAAAAGAGCAAACGAAGGCTGTAGATTATAGAAGGAAAGAAGAAAAGAAATAAGTAGATGAAGAAAAAGAGAACATTTTCAGAAGAGGGTGTCCTGCACTGTGAGCTTCTACAGCCTCACTGAAAAGGTTGCACAATGTTTTAAAGTGCTGTCTTAGTAGAATGGCAGCTACATATTCTCAATCCATCTGACAGGCAATTATGTGTGAGCTACTCAGAGGCATGCTGGGAGCTACTGATACCTCGCTATTGACCTGTTGGAGACCTGTGGTCTACAACTGTTTCTGTTGTAGATTCATAGGCTGTGATTAGACTTGTTATCTTTTGTAGGTCACCCAGAGGCTCACAATAATTTGGAAAAAAATTATTATTCATCTATGACTAGTGTAATGGGCACTTTAAGATCCTGCCTCCATTATCTTTTATGGGAGTGTGTTTCAGTACCAGTAAGTGGTCATGTTTGGTGCTGGACTTAGTCCAGGTGTAGGCTGGAATAACATTTAGTACTGTTTTGGGACCTTCTTGGCTGTAGTAACTGTAGAAGTGCAGTTTGTGAATGTCAATGGTGTTTATCCCTCACTAGCACTCCCATAACAGCTCCTTAATTCTCCCTCAACACCTCCCATTTATTTGTAAATATTCCCCACTTTTCAGCCACTTCCCCATACCTTCCACATTTACTACAAAAACAGAGCTGCACATGTGCCAAGATCTCTGCAGTCAGAAGTGAAGCTCTCTGCACAGAAAAGATAGGATAGGCAGAGGCATAGACCTCCGAAGATAGGTTAGTGAGTAGTATTTTGTCGTACAACAGTAGCATTATTGTTGGACTACTAAATGTACTACAAAATAAAGTTTAAAAGTAGGCCCCACACTTTCTAAAATGGCTCTTGAATCAGTAAGTGATCTGATCAGTCTCTTCAACGATTCCATAAATATGTTATTTACAGGAAGCCTGTTAAAATGGAATGGTGTTTTGAAAGTATGTGTGTAATGGCTGCCACAACCACATGTTCTGATGTGTATTGAAGGCCACATTGTTTAAGCATGAATATATATTCCATAATGGCTTTAACCTTATCTTGCATGGCGTTAATTTCTTGTGCCAATGAATGCTGTGCAATTTATTTTTACATTTGCTGTCTAATAGGCATTGGCAGTATCTCTTTATGCATCCTCTAAACTACATGTATGCTCTGGGTATCGGTTTAGGTATCAAAACATGGATAGTATCTTTCTGGACGACAATATTGTGTTAAAGCAGTAACCTTCTTTGTCTGTCTAACTTTTCCTTGACATGCGAGACCCAAGAAGCAGCATCAAGGAGAACTGTCATTGGTACTTGATGCATTTGTCTACACTAAGTAAAAAGCATTTGCAATGCAATAGGTCTCTCATTCACGCAAGTTTGAGCTATTGGCATTGTAAATGACAATGCCTTTTATTTATGTTTTGGGTTTTAAAACATAAATAAAAGGCATTGTCATTTACAATACTAATAGCTTAAACTCTCGCAAATGCGAGACCTATTGCATTGCAATAAAGGGCCTTCTCAACCGCTTGTTAGATTGTAAATATCAGAGGAAGAGACCGGCCTGCGATGTCTTTAAAGTAGTGATAAATAGTGCAGTGAAGAAGATGTGTAAGTGTTGTAAATTACTCAAACACAAAGTGTGAAGTGAGAGTTACATATGATCCGAGCTATAAACACTAACTAAGCGCTACAACACCTTTCGCTCTGTGATTACACTGTCGCGGCTCAGGAGGAAGAGCTGGAGGGGGGCTGTTTCCTGGCCTCTCCGTGATTTGAGTGTGCAGTGTGACATTGTGTAATGTCATTGCTATCTTTGGCCTAATAAAAAACACTCCAGCTGTAGTAGGGCCCTGGCTTCATCTCCTGGTGCAGGACAGACTGTGCTTTATGGCAGGCATGGAGGGAGGGGGAAATGGTCTCGGCTGCAGCTCTGGCCTCGTACAGTGCCCCTGCTATTACAGTGAAATTGTTCTCCCACCCTCGCACCTCCACCATTAAGTGAGGTCTCCCCCGAGCCCCTGCACTCTCGAGTGTTGGTGTTCGAGGCCCTCCTCCACCCGCAGGTTATACCTGCGCCTCATCCCTGGTGGTCCAGTGGACCTCTGTCTCCTTCTCTCGCTCTGCTTTTCCTCTCCTGCTCCTTTTGACTTGTTTTTCACCCTCATTCTTATCTCTCCCTTTCACTCTCCTTTCCATCTCCTTCCTCCACTTTTCTGATTATTCCACTCTTTTTCGCCCGTTTTTCCCCGCCGCAGCTGCCCCCGCGGCCCCCCCAGCACGACCAGCGCAACCGGCCCAAGCCAGTTCCCCTCCCCGCTCCCAACTGTCCAGCCCTCCCCGACCCCTACTTAATGGCGGTCCCTGCGCTGGCGTGCCACAGGCAAGCGCGACCCGACCGCGACCAGCGCCAGGAATCCTGGACCTCCGCACCGCCGACGCTATGACCCAGCGGCACTCCACTCACTCAACCGAGGCCGCAACAACAACTGCAATCTTGCATCACCAGCCGACACCCACGGACCCTTCAGCTGTCACCGCTGCTGGCACACCTGCAGCACCGCCAGGAACACTGACCCAGCACAACCCGCCCGCAAGAACACACCCGAACCAAAGACCCTGCAATGCATCCTCCTCAACGTCCGATCACTCCACAAACACGCCACCGAAATCTGGGACCTCCTCGACAGCACTACCCCGGACGTAGCATTCTTCACCGAAACCTGGACCAACACCACCTCGGGACCGGACATTGCCATCGCCATTCCCCAAGGATACAAGATCTCCAGGAAGGGCCGCCCCACCCGCCCGGGAGGAGGAATCGCCATCGTCCACAAATCCACCCTCCGCATGAGCACGCCCCCCAATCAGCCCACAGACCTGATGGAACACCTTCACTTCAAGATACTGGCCAGCCCTACCACCACCCTCCGGGGAACCCTCATCTACCGACCCCCCCCTGGACCCCGCGGACCATTCGCCAACTCCATCACGGACATCATCTCCCCGCATGCCATCGCATCCACCAACTACACCCTGCTGGGAGACCTCAACTTCCACCTCGACAAACAACTGAACCCCAACACCACATCCCTCCTGGACAACCTCCACAACATTGGACTCCGCCAGATCGTGACCGAACCCATGCACGCAGCAGGACACACCCTCGACCCCCTCTTCGCAACAGGAAACTCCATCACTTTCAGCCACACCACCGAACTCCCATGGACAGACCACCGATGCATCCACTTCACCTTCAGAACACCCACCATCCACATGCACCAGCACCTGCTCCCACGAAGAAACTGGACCAAAATCACCGACGACCAGCTCACCTCCTCACTCAGCAGCTCCACCCCAACCATTGCAGAAGACGACGACCCCAACACCGCAGCCCAAACCCTGCACAGATGGATCTCCGACAGCGCCAACACCATAGCCCCCCTCAAGAAAAACAACAACACTCGCGCCAAGAAAGCCAGAAGGTTTACCACCAAACTTCGAGAGTCCAGACGCACGTGCCGTCGCCTCGAAAAGGCCTGGAGGAACTCCAAATCCACAGAGGCCCACAACGACTTCAGAGCCGCCACCAACGCCCTCCACCAACTCATCAGAAAAACAAGAAAAAAAGCGATTGAAGACAGAATCTCCACACACGCGCACAACAGCAAAGAACTCTTCAGCATCATCAAGGAGTTCGCCCAACCCACCAGCGAGTCTACTGACATCCCTCCCTCACAAGACCTCTGCAACAAACTCAGCACCTTCTTCCACCACAAAATCAAGAACATCTACGACAACTTCGATGAAGACAACCAACACACTGAACCCTCACCAGCTACCCCCGACACCCTGAAGCCAACGATTGACAACTGGACAGCCCTCACCACCGAAGACACACTGAAGACAATGAAGTCAATCCACTCCGGGGCCCCCACGGACCCCTGCCCCCACCACATCTTAAACAGAGCCACCGACACCATTGCACCCATGCTCCGCCACACCATCAACCGCAACCTGACGAACGCCTCGTTCCCCGACAACTGGAAACACGCTGAGATCAACCCCCTCCTGAAGAAGTCCTCGGCGGACCCCACCGACCTCAAGAACTACAGACCCATCTCCCTGCTCCCGTTCCCAGCGAAAGTCATTGAGAAAGCCATCAACAGCCAACTTGCCACCTTCATCAAAGAGCACAACATCCTCGACTCCTCCCAATCCAGCTTCAGAAAAAACCACAGCACAGAAACCGCCCTCCTCGCCGCAACAGACGACATCCGCGCCCTACTGGACAGAGGAGAAACAGTAGCCCTCATCCTCCTCGACCTCTCAGCGGCGTTCGACACAGTATCTCACCGCACCCTAATATGGAGACTCCACGATGCAGGAATCCGGGATAAGGCCCTCAACTAGAACCACTCCTTCCTCTCTGGCAGAACGCAGCGGGTCAGACTCCCCCCTTTCCTCTCGGACCCTACACCAACCACCTGCGGAGTCCCCCAGGGGTCCTCCCTCAGCCCCACGCTCTTCAACGTCTACATGGCTCCGCTCGCCCCCATCGTCAGAACCTACGGACTCAACATTGTGTCATACGCAGACGACACCCAACTCATCCTCTCCTTATCCAACGAACCCAACACCGCCAGACACAACTTTCAAGAAGGCATGGAAGCCGTCGCCAAATGGATGAAAAGCAGCTGCCTACAACTCAACACCGACAAAACAGAAGTGCTCATCATGGGCCCAAACCCCGATGCCTGGGACGACACCTGATGGCCCCCCGCCCTCGGAAGCCCACCCACCCCCACGGACCACGCACGCAACCTCGGAATCATCCTGGACTCCGAGCTCAAAATGGACCGCCAGATCAACTCCGTCGCATCCCCCTGCTTCCACACCCTCCGCCTCCTACGTAAGACCTTCAAATGGATCCCCCTCGAGCACAGAAAGACCGTCACTCACGCCCTCGTCACCAGCAGACTCTACTACGGCAACGCACTCTATGCCGGAATAAACAAAAAACTCACCGCAAGCTACAAAACATCCAGAACGCCGCCACAAGACTGGTCCTCAACCTGCCAAGACACTGCCACATCTCCCAGCACCTGCGCACACTCCACTGGCTCCCCATCGAGGCTAAAACCACCTTCAAGATTCTCACCCATGCACACAAGGCCCTCCACGACACCGGACAAGCATACCTGAACAGCCGATTCAAATTCCACGCACCCAAAAGGACCCTATGATCAGCCCAGCTCTCCTACGCCATGGTCCCCCGCACCAGAAAGACCAGATCGGGAGGCCGCTCCTTCTCCTTCCTCGCGGCCAGAGCCGGGAACGCCCTTCCGCTCCACCTCAGACAACATCGCTCCCCATCTTCGCGAGGAACCTCAAAACCTGGCTCTTCGACAGACCCCCTCCTTGATGGACTGGAACCTTCAAACCCCCCCCCAGCACCTTGAGACCCTCAAGGGTGAGTAGTCGCGCTTAACAAACACCTGATTGAATGATTGAGCGAGAGGCGCTGAGGTGTTGGAATTGGGTGTGGTGGTACTGGTGGTATTGGTGGTGGTATTAGTATTGGTGGCATTGGTGGTTTTGGTGGTGGTGGTACTGGTATTGGTATTGGTGGTACTGGTATTGGTGGTACTGGTGTTGGTGGTATTGGTGGTGGTATTGGTGGTGGTAGTGGTATTGGTGGTCATGGTATTGGAGGTGGTATTGGTGGTGTTATTGGTACTACTGGTGGTGGTTGTATTGGTGGTGGTGGTATTATTGGTGGTGGTGGTATTGGTGGTGGTATTGGTGGTGGTGGTATTAGTGGTGATGTTGGTATTGGTGATGTTGGTGGTATTGGTGATGGTGGTGGTATTGGTGGTGGTGGTTTTGGTGATGGTGGTGGTATTGGTGATGATGGTATTGGTGATGGTGGTGGTATTGGTGGTGGTATTGGTGGTGGTGGTGGTATTGGTGATGGTATTGGTGATGGTGGTGGTATTGGTGGTGGTATTAGAGGTGGTATTGGTGGTGCTGGTATTGGTGGTGCTGGTATTGGTATTGGTGGTGGTATTGGCGGTGGTGGTATTGGTGGTGGTATTGGTGATGGTATTGGCAGTGGTGGTATTGGTGGTGGTGGCGGTGGTGGTGGCGGTATTGGTGGTGGTGGCGGTATTGGTGGTGGTGGCGGTATTGGTGGTGGTGGTGGTATTGGTGGTGGTGGCGGTATTGGTGGTGGTGGTGGTATTGATGGCGGTGGTGGTATTGGTGGTGGTGGTGGTAGTGGTGCTGGTATTGGTGATGGTGATAGTATTGATGGCGGTGGTGGTATTGGTGTTGGTGGTGGGGCTGGTATTGGTGGTGGTGCTGGTATTGGTGCTGGTGCTGGTATTGGTGGTGGTGTTGGTGGTGGTGGTGGTAGTGGTGGTGGTGTTAATAAAACAGGCTTTTGAAAACAACCCGTCAGGTGGCTTAGTACATATGACATGTAACACAGATGTGCTGTTGTCAGCTTCAGCCCATTAGCACATGATTATGTGCTACCTGGAATTCACATGACTTAATTCGTTAATCATTTCATTTTAGTGGGTGGGGGGGCTTGAAACAGACACAAGATAATGCCGGGTTAAAGTGATTGAAAGCAGGCGCCCGTGTTAGGGGGGTGGCCATGCTGCTTAAAAAACCACAAGCGGTTTCAGCTGAAGCAGCGCATGTCCGGCCTGCAGTAAGAGAAACTCAATCAAGTAAATAGTGCTTACAGACTAAATAACAGGTCCCATGTAACAACTGAAGTAAAAGGGCCAGTCACCAGGAGAGGGTAAAAATGAAGACAAGGCCGTACTAAGGAGGGACTAACAAGCCATTTAACGAATTGGAAGGCCGCATTTACGAAACACAATGACACAAGCCAATGAGAAATATGGGAGGAGAGTGGGCGCGGCTTCTCTCCCATACTCTACTACAGCAGTCTTGCAGAGCGAGCAACGCATGTGCGCTGCCGCTAGGCTCGACCTAAAAAGCGGTAGAGTAGAAACCATCCACAAATAGTCCTGGACAATCTATACAAAGACCATTCCGATTGAACTGAGCATGTTCACTGTAGCAAACAGACGTGTGTGGGATTTATGGACTGCAGGACTCAGCTCCCAGAAGGGTCGCCTAATGATTTCTGCTCAGGACATCAGACCAGTCCTCGCTCGGTACTTATTCTTTTAATAATTACCACTGTTTTATCTGCTGTGGTAACCTGAACAACCTCTATGAATTCACCACTTGGCATTTGCATGTAGTACTTCATAATCATGTTACCTCTGTAGTTCGAGACCACTGTGTGTTGTCTAAGTGAGATCTAACTCTAGAGCCCTGGAAGGAAGTTGATGTCTCAGTGAGCTTTAACCATGGTCTACTCACCTTTGATGGAGATACCCCCAAATGTGCTCCTCCTCAGGTATGGGATTCATCAGTAGTAATGGTCATCTGCAATTTGGGGTCTGCAAAAGATCTGCCAGATTGTGTGAATTCCACAACTGTAGAAATGATTGTTGTAGTTGTTGATCGCACAAGCGCTATATGTCCTCAGGACCCACTTGCCTTCAGCCACGCCTTTAGCAATCCCATCTGTAATCTGGTTGTCCTATGATGCCATCCTCCTCAAAAGGGGCATTGTCTTCCTCACTGTCGGACACCGAGACTGCTGATGAAAGGGAATCATATTCAAAAGGGCCTGTTCTCTCCTGTGTGGGGTCAGATTTCATCACCTGCAAATTTAGTGACACAATTTGTATCATCTTAAGGTCCATATGTGGTTTGTCTATATTGATGGTGTAACTGTAACAGCTGAATGGCCAGTTCAGTTTCATGCCCGAACTAGTGAAAAATGTTTCTAATATGCATGAATAGATTCTGACACAAATTCTAGGTGCAGACTTGATGCCAAATAGTAGGCCAGTAAACTGATGTTCCTCACTCAAAGCAACTCCCAGGCACCATCAGGAAGCAGGATGCTCCAGATGTGGCAATAAGCACACATGAGATTACGGGTGGGGTCAAAATGATGTAGACCTAAGCAAACCTGAGGGTATTGGCTAAGTCAAAATGATGTGGAAATCAGCAAATGTGAGGTTAAGGGTGGAATTCTAATACTGCTGCAGGAGTAGTGCCTGTCCTGCAGCAGCAAATTCTTTACTTGTATGGTGGGGCGTGTCCAAGCTATAGTAGGACACAATAGCTATGAGCTACATGCAGCCCTCTGTGCTCAAAGGTTATCTGGAGAACAGACCAGCACTTGGATCCCTGTGGAAAAGGGACTGAGAGATGAGTCTCTCCACTGGCCACCGAGCAACATCTGGGCCAGATCAGGCCTGAATAGGAATATAAGTGGGGCTGGGGCACCGCCGCCCGAGGAAAGACCCACCACCGATAGCGTGCTGCGAGAGGTTAGTGCGGCCTGCATGGAGCTTGGTAGCCATGTAGGAGAGCGGCGTACTTCCTGAACAAGTGTTTGCAGGGCAATATTGCCAGAGGACATTTGCAGCTCCCTGCGGCGAGTGCGCGAGACCAGTGCTGCGTGTGACAACCAGGGTGGAAGGTGGCACCCTCCCTCACAAGCAAATATAAGCCCTTAGAACCAAGTCGGATCCTTCTGCAGCACCGGGGAGGTGACAACATGTGACTGCCAGGGAGGCATTGGTGAGAAGCAGATGCTCATATGACTATGAGAAATGTAAGTTCCTAGTAAAGTGGTACTATATGTAAACAGGGCCTGTAAATTAAATGCTACTAGTGGGCCTGCAGCACTTATGCCACCCACTTAAATAGCCCTTTCTAAATGCCTGAGGCCTGCACTTGCAGCCTGTGTGTGCAGTTTCAAACTGACATTTTGACCTGCCAAAATAAACTGTTTTCTAGGCTTAAAACTCCCTTTTTAATACCTTTATCACCCTTAGGGTAGGCCCTAAACAGCCCATAGAGCAGGGTGCAGTGTAAAAAGTTGGACATATACGTTTAACTTTTACATGTCCTGGTAGTGAAAAACCTCAAAGGCCTACCTCTCTCATAGGATAACATTGGGTTACCTAATTACATTTAATAAGTGATAACTTTCAATTGGGAGCAGGAAGGAAAGTCGAGTTGGGTCTCTAAAGAATTGTAATTTAAAACCCTCTTTAGTGGTAAAAATTTATTTTATGTCACAAATCTGAAAATGCCACTTTTAGAAAGTAGGCATTTTCTTGTCCCAACCATTTGGTACCTGCGCCCTGGGTCATATAACTAAGTGTAGCTGACAGTTGGTCTTTGCGTATTGCTCCCAAACAGTGATACCCAAGCTGAAAGAAGTATTTAAATATTGTTTGCAATGCTATATCCAACCAAAGGGCCACACATATCCATATGCCCCTGGCTTTAGGCTGTGTACTCTGGCATTTTTTTTTTATTTATATTTTTTATTTGTGCATAATAAACACTCATTTATATACAAACAATCATTGCAAATCATTGTCAAGAAATCATCACATATATCAAAAAAAAATGAAAAGAGAGATAAAGTATAAGAATTATTATGCACATTTTATCCTTTTAATCCACCCACCCCCCACCCCTTCAGCTCTTCACCCCTCCCATCCCACCCATAAGGAGTTTGACTCATTCATTTAGCTAATGATTTCTCAAGCCATGTAGTTAGTGGTGCCCAGATTTTTAAACTCTTTGGATCTGGCCCGCACTCCCTTTTTGCATATATAGCCCTCTCAAAATTATAATTTGCCAGCAACCGAGAAAACCATTGATGATAAACGGGGATTTGGGTCCAGCCACGCCGAGGCCAGGCATAATCGTAGTATCTGCAAAAACAACAGTTGATGGACAGAATGCAGAACAATGTCATACATTCACCCCAGTACAGAGATCTGGGCCTAAGTCCATCATTTTTTTGCTCACCATGCCATTCCAGTTTGAACCCAGCCATATGCAAATCAGTCTTGACCCTGTGCCTCATGGGAACAGTCCAGCCCGAACTGCCAAGCCAGGTCCTCCCTGGACTGGAAACAAGCATCCTAGGACCGGTTTCGGGGTTTCACCCCTCTTCAGCCAGGATAGCTTGATTCCAGTGGCATGGAGAGCACGGGACCCACGTCTGGGCATACCCGTCCCACTCAAGGTGACAAATGCAAAAACAACAGTTGATGGACAGAATGCAGAACAATGTCATACATTCACCCCAGTACAGCGATCTGGGCCTAAGTCCATCATTTTTTTGCTCACCATGCCATTCCAGTTTGAACCCAGCCATATGCAAATCAGTCTTGACCCTGTGCCTCATGGGAACAGTCCAGCCCGAACTGCCAAGCCAGGTCCTCCCTGGACTGGAAACAAGCATCCTAGGACCGGTTTCGGGGTTTCACCCCTCTTCAGCCAGGATAGCTTGATTCCAGTGGCATGGAGAGCACGGGACCCACGTCTGGGCATACCCGTCCCACTCAGGGTGACAAATGCAAAAACAACAGTTGATGGACAGAATGCAGAACAATGTCATACATTCACCCCAGTACAGAGATCTGGGCCTAAGTCCATCATTTTTTGCTCACCATGCCATTCCAGTTTGAACCCAGCCATATGCAAATCAGTCTTGACCCTGTGCCTCATGGGAACAGTCCAGCCCGAACTGCCAAGCCAGGTCCTCCCTGGACTGGAAACAAGCATCCTAGGACCGGTTTCGGGGTTTCACCCCTCTTCAGCCAGGATAGCTTGATTCCAGTGGCATGGAGAGCACGGGACCCACGTCTGGGCATACCCGTCCCACTCAGGGTGACAAATGCAAAAACAACAGTTGATGGACAGAATGCAGAACAATGTCATACATTCACCCCAGTACAGAGATCTGGGCCTAAGTCCATCATTTTTTTGCTCACCATGCCATTCCAGTTTGAACCCAGCCATATGCAAATCAGTCTTGACCCTGTGCCTCATGGGAACAGTCCAGCCCGAACTGCCAAGCCAGGTCCTCCCTGGACTGGAAACAAGCATCCTAGGACCGGTTTCGGGGTTTCACCCCTCTTCAGCCAGGATAGCTTGATTCCAGTGGCATGGAGAGCACAGGACCCACGTCTGGGCATACCGCCCTAAGTGGGAAGGGTATGCCCAGACGTGGGTCCCGTGCTCACTACGCCACTGGAGTCAAGCTATCCTGGCTGATGAGGGCTGAAAGCCCGAAACCGGTCCTAGGATGCTTGATTCCGGTCCAGGGAAGACATGGCTTGGCAGTTCGGTCTGGACTGTTCCCATGAGGCACAGGGTCAAGACTGATTTGCATATGTCTATGTCTGAACTGGGGTGGCGTGGTGAAGCAAAATAACGATGGATTAAACCCAGATCTGTGACTGGGGGTGAATGTTTGCCAATGTGCAACATTCCGTCCATCATCTTATGTGTTTTGCATTTCGCCCTAAGTGGGAAGGGTATGCCCAGACGTGGGTCCCGTGCTCACTACGCCACTGGAGTCAAGCTATCCTGGCTGATGAGGGCTGAAAGCCCGAAACCGGTCCTAGGATGCTTGATTCCGGTACAGGGAAGACATGGCTTGGCAGTTCGGTCTGGACTGTTCCCATGAGGCACAGGGTCAAGACTGATTTGCATATGTCTATGTCTGAACTGGGGTGGCGTGGTGAAGCAAAATAACGATGGATTAAACCCAGATCTGTGACGGGGGGTGAATGTTTGCCAATGTGCAACATTCCGTCCATCATCTTATGTGTTTTGCATAATCGTAGTATCGCCATACCGATGAACATAAGTTCTTCTCCTTGCTGTCCTTGTATTTGTGAGTCTACACCAAGTCCAATCAGAGACAAGGAGAGAAGATAGCCGACCCCTAATACTTCTTTAAAAAAAATTGAGATTTCCTGCTTCAAACTAATTAATGAATTACACGAGCAAAACATATGATCTAAATCCGCCTGATATAATGCACATCTACGACACAGAGTTCCTTTACCCGTCCCCCACTTAGAAATTTTTTGGGGAGTATAATAAAGTGAGAAGCAGGATTTGTAATATTGTGCCTGAAGCCGAGCTGGAATTAAGACTTTCTGCGCCAGTTTAGCTGAATGAAAAAATAAGTTTTCCTGTATGCCTATTTCTATTTTCCATTTTGCAGCTCGTGCCTCCATATCATCTGGCATTAATGAGTTAAAAAAGCTATACACATCCCTGATAGAGAGCAATCCATTTCTTCTTAATCTATCTATCATAAAGTTATTAGTAAAACCACTTGGGCCTCCTCCTTTTTAGATAGAAAATCTCGGATTTGAAGATATTTATAAAAATCTCTCCAGTCTAGATTATATGTCTCTTTAAGATTGTCAAAGCTGACTATATCGGTTAAAGAGTAGAAATCGCCGAGTTTAGATAGTCCGACATCACACCATCTTTTAATAATAGGGCCTTTAAAGATTTCCGGCAAATTAGGATTATTACTGATCGGTGTGTAATGACTCAAGCGACCCAGCCCTAACAATTTCCGGGTCAGTCTCATGATCCTATACCCGCCTATTAATGATTTAAAACGAACCTTCTTGTAATGACTATCGTTCACATACCTCCAAAGCCAACCCCATGCGTCTTTGCCCATTATGAGTTCTATAGGTGTTGGTATTTCCTCCATATTGCTATCTTTTGGTTGTTCCGAGATCAAAGTTATATTAGATAATAAGGTAGTGGCCCAATAATATAATCTTATATTTGGTAAAGCCAGCCCTCCCCTGTTTCTTGATAAAGATAAAAATGTATATGCTCTCCTAGGCTTTTCATATGCCCAGATAAAGCGAGAAAATAGATCTTCAATTTTTTTCAAACAGATAGTGGAAAATTCTAGAGGAATTGCCCTTAAGAAATACAAAAATTTGGGGAAAAAATCATTTTAATTATATTACATCTGCCGATGATTGATAAGTGTAAGTTGTGTAGCCTCATTAATTCAATTTTTGTTTTAGCGATCAGAGGGTCAATATTATCATCAACAATTTTATCGACGTTAGCTAGAATATCCACTCCAAGGTATGTAGCTTTTTCAACTTGCCTAATGTTGTTAACCATATTAACATTATTACAGACTATTTGAGTTTTAGTACTATTAAGAGAATACCCCGAGAGTTGCCCAAATCTCACCGCCGCCGCTTCTAGCTCAACTATAGCTGCTTCAGGATCAGGGGTAACTATCGCAATATCGTCAGCGTAAGCCAAAGTTTTGGTTTTCCCACCCCTAGATGCGATAGATCTAATACTCCCATTATTTTCCAATTGTCGCAGAAAGGGGTCTATATACAGAGCAAACAGCAACGGAGAGCTCGGGCAACCCTGCCGGGTACCCCTAGTTATTTCAAATGAGTCCGTAAAAGCACCATTTATGAAGAGTTTCGCACTGGGATGGAAATAAAGCATCTTAAAAGCAAGTGTTAGCTTTTTACCTATTCCGACCCTTGACAGGGTCTCCCAGAGATAAAACCAGGAGACCCTATCAAAGGCTTTTTCAGCATCCAGCAATATAAGTGCTGTTGGCTCGCCGGTAATATTAGCGGCGTCAAATAATGAAATAACTCTTCTAATGTGATCAGTCGTGCCACGTCCTGGTATAAAACCATGTTGGCAAGGTGAAACAACCTTATGAATAACAGCTGCTAAACGAGTAGCAAGAATTTTAGAATAGATTTTACTGTCAGCATTGATCAACGTAATGGGGCGATAAGAGCCGGGTTCTAATGGTGATTTATGTTTTTTAAGAAAAACGATAATTTTGGCCTGTGTCCAGGATTGCGGTGGATTGCCCCCTTCAAATACATGCAATATTAACTGTAACATCCATTCTTTCAGTTGTGTAGCAAATTTTTTATAAAACTCTAAGGGTATGTTATCTAAACCTGTGGCTTTACCGCTGGGAAGACTATTAATACAAAGCAGAATATCCAACCACTGAGGGAGTTCCTCAAGTTGCTGCTGTTCCTCTTGTGAGAATTGTGCCACTGGACTTTGATTAAGATATGAGGTAACATTACCCAGATGTTCAGGAGTATCCTCATGATATAGACTTTTGTAATAGGAATAAAATACCATACGAATACCCTCTGGATCTAGGGTTCTCCCTTTAACAGGATCATTAATCTCAGCTATTGTATTCCGAGTTATTCTTTGTCTTGCTCTAACTGCCAGATGATGCCCTACCTGTTCACTACATTCATATGCCTTCTCACGCCACACAACTAGCCTATCTGCAGCTTTCTTGGCTATCGTTTCAAGAATTATTGACCTAGCTACCATCACTTTTAAATGTGCTTCTGAGGGATCTCCGCCCTGCTGGAGTACTAAAATCAAATCTTCTTCTGCGGCGGCCAAGCTACATTGCATATCCTTAACCAGCTGTAACCTTTCTTTATTCATAGTTAGCGAAAAGCTCAATGTCTCCCCCGTATTCCAGCTTTAAATGTGTCCCAAACTATGTCCAACCCAGCACTTCCTATATTCTCCTTAAAAAATTGGGGTATCCACTTCCTCATATGCTCACAATATTCCTCATTCAGCAGTAACGAGCGTTCAAAACTCCAGTTAGATTTACCCATATTTCCAGACCCCCACCCCATAAGTTCTATTATTAAAGGATTGTGGTCAGCCAATATGCGTGGAGCTTTCTCGATCGCACACGCATGAAGAATAGTACGTGATACTAAAAAAAAATCTAATCTTGCATGTTTATTATGTGGAAAAGAAAAATATGTAAAACCCGGGTCCATGGGGTTCTGCCAATTCCAGACATCAAAGAGTGCTTGTTCACAGCATAGAGTCCTCAGGGCTCTAAAAACCTTGGGTTTCCGACCGTTATAAATCCACCCATTATCAAGGGCGATATTTTGGCTGGCAGACAAATTTATATTTAAATCCCCACATAAAATTATGGGTATCGGCCAAGTAGCTAATTCGTTGTTTATATAGTCAAATACAGTTGGATCGTCTAGAGTGCTACCATAAATAGTACAAATTGTGAATGGATCCCCATTATCCCTGCGACATTCTGTAATTACCCATCGCCCGTTCTGATCAGCAATTGTTCGAGTAAATTGAATAGCGCGATTGGATGTCAGAATTGCTACCCCCGCATTTTTAAATTCTGGGTCGTGGCTCCCACCAATGTGTAACCAAGTGTTTCCAGCAAGTGTATCTGTGTTCTTTCTATATGCGTTTCCTGCATGCAGATAACATCAGCTTTCAACAATCGTAGCCCTGCAGCAGTGTTCCGCCGTTTTTTACATCATTAAGGCCACAAATATTAATTGACGCTATACGCAGTTTACTCATTAATGATAGCAGTCTGTAGCCATAAAAAACTTCAAAATATCCGACACCAACTCCCAGAGTGCCAACCCCTTCCCTCCTTTCCCCCCCCCTTAACCCTAACCCAACCTGAATCCAACCCTCCCTCCCCCCACCTATCACTGAGGTTACCTGGCGCAGCCTGCGCCAGGATAATGGAGTCTGAGTAATCGTGACCCGTACTCCCCGTGGCCCGAACCTTCACCCTTCTTTATTATTATCCTGTAGAATGCAGAGTGATGCCCCCTTTCCTTTCTTCTCTTTCCCCTCTTCTGTTGCATTCTAGCTTAAAAACAAACATGCTCTTAAAGAAAACCACAGTTTCATTGAAGTATAAATCTTTAGAGAGAAAAAAAAAAAAAAGACCGCCCAGAAAGAGATAACGGCAAAGATCAAATCCTGTATCCGATATCCACATCACCTAGTGAAAAAATTCTTCATAAATCTTATTTTGTCTAAAGATTCCTTTTTTTTCCCCCCCTCCTTCCATCCCTTCTTTTTTTTTTTTTCCTTTTTGTCTCATTTTATCTTATTTATGGCTTGTAATCTCTTGCAAATACTCTTGAGCCTGTATTTCGGAGGCGAAGCTACGCGTGACTCCCTTAAATATGATTTTTAGACGTGCAGGATTCTGGAGATAGACTGTAGCACCCAATTGTTGAAATGGCGCAAAGAGTTGTCTCATCCTCCATCTGCGCTCCACAGTAGCATGAGCAAAATCAGGCCGAGTAAAAAAGGTAATACCATTAAATTCTTTTTTGTTTGCAGGCCTTGCAAGATCATAGAGCAGCTCTCAAAGGAGAAAATTACCAAAGTAGATCAGCATAACTCGTGGGTATTGTGAAGAGGAGGAAGAGGTAGATCGTTTAGAGAGTATTAATGGAAAGCGATGAACTCGCTGTAGTTCCTTATCCCAATCCCAAGAATGTAGATCCGGGAAGGCTCCTTTAAAGAGTTTAATCATGAAAGCCTTAGGGTCATTCCCTCCACTTCCTCCGGGATGCCAAGAACGCGAAGATTGTTGCGACGTAGTCGATTTTCTTGCTCCTCGACTTTGAGCATAAGATCTTTGACAATGCCATCATGTTCCAATCCTTGTGTTTTCAAGATAGCAGTGTCTTTCTCAAGGTTTTCGGTGCGTACCTCAACTGAAGCCATACGATCTGCAATTTCGTTGCACTTCTTACCCACTTTCCTTATGGTGCCTTGGAGTTTCTGAGTTGCAAGACGCGATCTTCGACTATCAACCTTGACCTCCTCTTGAAAATTCTTAATGGATTGTAGCACTTCTGTCAAGGTGGGTTCCCCTTTGAAGCAATTGCCCCCTCAGTGGTGTTTCCTGGGGTGTATAGTTCTCTCTGAACACATCGTTGACTCTGTCAAAGCTGATAATTGAGAAGCCGAGTAATCCCATCTGAGATCCATCGAGCTACCCTGATCTAAAATCTCGCATTTCTTATGTCGACTGGGTCTTTTTTCAAGAATTTTTTCCCTGCGTGGAGGCTTTCACAAATAGTTCTGAGTCTGTGCTGCTACCCCAGTTTTGGCTTCCATCTTCACTAACAATGGATACACTTCCAGCCGAGATTTCAGATTCATCTGTAAGTGAGTAAAATTTATCCGTGTTATCAGGCGTTTTGGGCGGGAGAGCCAGCATATCCTTATTTATTAAATTGCTTTTCTCAGTAGCAGTAACACTATAAATTTGTGGATTTGTAAGGTCATCAATGGGACACGGTATTAATAGTTTATAGCTGTTATCCTCCAGAGCAGTTCCCATACTGATAGCTGGGCTAGACTGTGAGATCGGTGCTTTACTAGCCATTGCACTTTCTGAATGCAGCGCAGAATCCTGAAAACCCATCTGATCAACCGGGCCATCTGTTTGAGCCATTTCTCCCAGCACCACAGCATGCGTTTTCTGATCAATTGGAGCAAATATATTATTAATGAGTGGTTGTCCATCCTGCAAGTTTTGACCGCTATCTGTGCTTTTAGAGTTCTTCCTTTGTATTTTTTTTTTGTTTGACTATTCGTTCAGTCTTTTCTATAGAGCCAGCTTTTTCGTTTTGTTCCCTATTTCTCGCTCCCCGTGTGTCAAGACGCTTCTGGCGGCTTTCAGCTACTACTGGATTAGGGTGTAAAGGCTCTTCCCCTGTAGACCTGTCAGTAAAGTACTTTTGCCTTTGCTCGCTTTGGCTCCCCGCCCTGCCATCCTTACTTGATCAGAATACTGGATACAATGTATCCTAGCTGCTGTCCGGGAAACACCGCCACTCCTGCGATTCACCTTCCTTTCCCGCGCGCACGGCAGGATTCTGTAGATTGCAGAGCACACAGCCAACGCCACGGAAGGATCCCGCCGCAGGGCCGCGAAACCAGAGGATGCAGGAGCGGAACGAACCGGGAGCACAGCAAGCCCGGGAAGATTCCCCAGCACCGTAAAGACCAACACTTGCACGCCTCGCCCGGTGATCATCGGACAGTGACGGTATTACAATTGCTCCATGAATCAAATCAGGCTTTTTCGAGCATGTTCAGGGTATTTCCTAGTTTAGAGGGACAGGACTGTTTTTCCTCAAGTTCGAAGGCCCGGACCAGCGGAGCAGCAGCAGCGGCGACTACTCAGACGCCATCTTGCCTCTCAATACTTGTGTACTCTGGCATTTAATGTTAGCTAAACAGTTGTCCCATGGGACTTATCTGGGTTAATACCTTGCTTATGTTTAAGAGAATTTATATTAATTATGTCTGTGTGTATTCCCATCATGTCTCGATCCACTGTATGCCAGTAACCATTCAGAAAAATCAACCAACGCCACTTGTTCTCTTTGTTCCAGTCTTTAAGTATTTTTCAAATCATATGAACGTACAATTTGTGCAGTCAAGATTAGTACAGATTAGTGAGTATATATACAAAAATTACAATAGTCATTGTATAACGCCCAGCGTTTATGGATCATACACTTGTTCCCTTTGCAAGTAACAATTAAGTGAAAAACCATTTTGAGTGTGTCGACGTTTTGACCTGGAATCAAATTATTGGGTCTCATCAGAACAACAGTCAACTGTCTAAAGCACCTGAGGCAAAAGAGAAAAGTGGTCTCAGTCTGGGTATTCTCACTGTAATTGAACAACCCCAGTCACTGACTATCAACTACTCAGGTACTCACCAAATGAGTATGTAAATCTTGGCACTCTGTGAGTGGTCACTAAACGAAAACATTAATCATTTTGTAAAGCAACATCACTCAGGAAGTAGGTAAACTGACACAATGCATAAATTACCCGTGAGTCATCCCATGCATATTATTAACACCACGAGCGTGATCCAACGTGCACGCACCTCAAAAACTCTCGGAATGATGTCACCCAGAATATACACACACACACACGTGGACAAGATCGTCTTTCAATGTCCCGTAAGTTGATTGAAGCACGACAGCCGTCAACAAGCCGTCCATACCGTGAATGTACTAAATACATTTCAGTGACTCATTAACCAAATGACCCGTGTAGTAACTGAGCCCATCAGGTCATACAACATGCAGAGCTAGAATTAGCTTTCCTGGCCGGTTTACATGTGAAACCATGTACTGTGATTTAATCACACAGCTGCAAAGACTATTCCATCCATATACCAGTCTTGTTAGGTATGCCCAGATTGTTTTATTAAATAAAATGTACCAAGCTAGGCATAACTACCCTGACCGAGTACCAAAGTGAATTGTACCATTTGTCATACACATGGTGTGGAAATGCATGCTAAAAATCCAAAAAACACAAGGTTACTAACCTCACCCTGGAACTCTAAAAAGAGACAGCATGCACCGCTCTTCCTGCTTAGATGAAGGTGAGTGTCCTCAACTACTCGTCTGTTAACCATCGTCCACCATCTTAGATGAGGGTTACACAATTAAATCTGTCTACAGATCAGGAAGAATCCTACCTCCACTTAAAATAAGAGTATATCCAGCTAGCAGTGTTCAAAACAAGTAATGGGGAAAGGATGTGGTCTGATGGCTAGAGCTGCCGACTTTGAGCTGGGAAACCAAGGTTCGAGCCTCGGGGTCGCGTCCGCATCCTGTGATTCTGGGCAAATCACTTCATCACCCCAGTGCCTACCAAAAATATGAATGTGTCCTTGTGTAACGTAACCGGTGCTCATGTAAAGCGCTCCAATACCTTCGGGTCGAGTTCGCTATATAAATCTGCAAAAAAAAAGAAAATGTCCTGACGAAGAAACACTGAATTTGATAATCATTGTCAGATTCCTGTTCTTAAAAGTCCATGCCACTCTAATCCTGTCCATGCGACCCACCAATGTGCATGTCAGTTGCAGAATCGTGTAATGGTCCTGAAGTCGTGTCAACCCGTCAACAGCCAACCTGAAAGTGGCTCCTTCAAGACAACCACTTGTCTCTTTCAGTCTCCTATACTGTCCCTGATGCCATTCCTCAATGCGTCCTTGTATTATACTATAGTGACCTTATAACCACCTAATGATGTATTGTTCTTACCCCCACCTCCCCCCGGCCACATTTGCGGGGTGACTTTCCCTGCAATATCTGATGGGAGCCATTGTTTGCCTGAGGTGGTGACGCTGTGCCCTTTATCTTAATTTGTTTTCTCTTTTTTCCTTCCTATTGCACTGTCAGACATTTACTAGATGTCACAATTATCCTTCCTTTACATTTTTTCATTATGTCGCCATTCACTTAGATGGATAGTCCAGTCTTGATGATCAAGATGTTGTAGACTGTATGTTTGTTATATATGTGGAACGCTTTATTGCTCGTTGTCGTTATGATTTCCTCTGGACATATGGATCCTGTAGCACTTTGTTTGAGGCTGTCATTTTCTGTGACGGTCTACACCCTTGGGTGTTTATTCTAAATGCCAATAAACAGATGTTATAAATGTAATCACATAACATCTAAAGCGCTCTGATACTCTCGGGTCTAGCTGGCGCTATTAAAAACTCAGAATAAATAAGCAAGTCCTGCCTTATATTTACAGTTATCCACCCCAGGTAAGCTGGCTGCTAGGCAGGCATATCTCTAGATGTGAGTCAATGGTGACCCTGATGTCCAATATTTTCAAATGTGAGTTCAAAGCATCAGTCCCATGCACCCCCTCTAAGGAAACACTTATCCTTAAAGAAGTAGCTCCTGCGTAATCTTATAAATGGACCAACCAGCAGATTGTCACTAGAGCACGTGGGTGGCGGCTATTAAATCTTAATGGAGCGTTTGTGTCCCTCAGGCGTGTTGTACAAGTTGGTCTAGAGTTTCTCATCTTTGAATCGGACTAGGAGGTCTAAGTAATTGATTTCTGGTTTGCTGCAGTTTGCTGTAAAAGACAAGTCCTTGTTCTGGTTATTCAGCAAGGTGATAAAGACTACAAGCTCATCTCCCTCATCATAGGGATATGCCATCTATATTGCATTTCCAAGAACAGATTTTGCCTAAAAAGAGTTGTGAATATAGGAGATCTTTTTAGTTTGCAAATGCTAACATATAACTTATGTACATTTGGGGGAATGCAATCCCTTAACTTGTTCACAGTATTCATCCATAAACATGAAGTAATTCCTTTTCAGGGCAATTTTTCCCAGATCTAGAATGAGATAGATCTCCCTATAACCTCAAAGGCCTCATCTTGGGGGAATATGTTTGTGTACTGATTGGACATAGAGCGTTACCAAGATTTCCTGTTGGTCACAATATGTTGTGCCGTCTCTCATTGATAAATTGAACGCTATCTCTCACATACAAGGTAATCTTGAGAACCTCTTCTTTAATGTCTACAAAGTTACACAGTGGTTCTAGGACCAAAACTATTGGTCACTCACATGTTTTTTCTGGTCCTTATGTATCTTTGGTAACATGTAAATCACAGGGGCCCTGGGGAAAGGTCTGTTCAAGAAGGCATAATATTTGTCATTAATAATCCTTGCTTGCAGGGCCCTTAATACGACTCCGCTTATGTCCTCCTGAATACTTTTAAGGTGGTTGGATGAGAATTGCTTATAATGTTTAGCATTTCCCAACTGCCTCATGATTTTTGTCTTATAGGCATTGGTGTCCTGTGCTATAACTCCACCCTTATTAGCAGACTTAATTGATATATCCAGGTGGACAATGCCACTCATTCACTCTTGGATATATTGTAGGGAATACATTTCTTTCTGTTTTCAAGTTCTTTCACCTGTTTTAGGATAATGTTCTCAATTGTGATGATTTCGGCCTTCGTTACATTTGGTTGCAGGTTTGAAACGTAGAAGGCAGCGAAACGCCAGTCCCTGTTTCACTAGGAAGGTCCATTTTATATTTTTGAAGAAGTGCCCGAGTCCGATTCTTCTGAAGAAGCTAAATCAACCCCTCTAAATTGAAACAAATCAGGTTTGTCATGAAACCTAACCCTTTGCTTACTTTCATGTCTCATCATGACTCAACACATGCTTTGAGATGTTAAAAATTGGTGATTGAGTGGTTACAAACTGTAAGAGTGATTACGAGTTGGCCTTTCCCATAGTTGGTAGTTGAGATCTTTCCATCCTCGCCCCTCCCCTTGATCTTCCTCTCTTCTGTTGTCCATACTCTAAAAATATTTTGAGGGAACACTGAGTAAAGAAAGGCCCCGCTGTACTCAGGCCCAGAGTCTCTTGGTCATCTGTACTGACCACATGTATATGGCGTGTTAGTCCCTGTTGTCATATAGTAATCATCTTAGCGGTATGGCTGTATGAGTTCTTTATTGCAGCATGCTTTATCCTTTTGGACTGGATCTATTTTCTTTCCAAGATTGATTGAATGGAAATCATCAGTGTTTTTTGCACATTATCCATGGCTGCTTTAGTGTTCTCAATAGCACCATCTCTCTTAATTTTGCTTTCCTGGTCACTAATCTGTTGTTTCAGGCTATTCAATTCCTCTAGAGCTGTATCAATCCCTAACACCATCCAACAGCGTGAACAGTTGTTTCTAACGTAGCTAAAAGATCCTGGGTGGAAGCCAGCATCAAGATGCTGGGTGACCTTTGTATTTACAGGAGGCTACGCACAATGGCAGATCTTCAGGACGAACATGGGTCCGGTCCAAGTCAGTTCATTACTTACAATGCCCTAGTACAGTGGTTCCTAACCTTTTGACTTCTGTGGACCCCCACTGAATCATTGCTGGAATCCAGGGACCCCCAATGAGTCATTATTGGAAGCCAAGGACCCCCGGTCTAAGGAATTTCATGGATTTGGACCTAAAAAAAATACTCAAAAATACAAAAAGAATTATACACCAAAAATGCTCAAATACTGGAATTTTCAGTTTTTCTTTCATTGTATATATTTTATCAATGTTAATTGATTGATTGTAATATTATTTAGACATGGGATTGCATCAGAATTGTACTCTTTCTCACCAGAAGCTCAACGAGGAGAAAAATCTTTTCTTCTCCTCATTTTTCCCTCTTTCTAAGTGTGAAGTACACTTAGAAAGATGACATTGCCTCTAACGATTGTTTGTGTGCAGGAAGGTGTACCTTCCTGCACAAAAACAATCCTGTTTGTAACGCAGGCACCCTTGCATCACGGAGCCTAAGTTTGCGCTAGACTGCACTGAGTGCTCCAGCACAAGGAGAGGACAGGAATGCACCATATCTCGATAGATAATGCCCATCCTTGCCCTCTCCCATTCACGCAGTGCAGCACAGCTCAGCAAGGTGTCTAGCGTGAAAAAAATTGGACAGGGCTGACAAGATGTTAGCCCAATATGGTTCAACTTATGGGGCAGAGGCAATCGGTGTGTCACATCTATTTTATGTAACTTAGGGGCATATTTACAAGCCCCTATCGCCACGGGAACATCACTTTTTACAACGTTTCTGTGGTGATAGGGGCTTCACCTTATATACAAGGCAGCTTTAAGCCACTTAACGTTGCTTAACGCTGCCTTGTAAATAAGGCCCCCTTTCACGCTATGCTTAGCGTGAAAGGGGGGGGCAATGGGTGTTGCTGTTCCACCGCAACACCCTTTGATTCTGATGCTGCCCCCTATTTACAAGGGAGGAGTAAATAGGAGGCAGCGCCAGAATTAAGACCAGGAAAAACCTGGCCTTACCCTGGCGCAATATATGTTTCATTTCTCCTTGTTTTTGCTGTTTTCATGTGTGCTGCGTTGTGCAGCACACATGAAAACAGCAAAAGTCCAATGATTGTTTATGTACAGGAAGGTCCCCCTTCCCGCACATAAACAATCATTTTTTAAAAATGCCGTTTTGCAACTTCTATGTGTGCTGCATTAAGCCCAGGGCCTAGAAATCAAATGCTACTAGTGGGCCTGCAGCACTGGTTGTGCCACCCACGTAAGTAGCACTTTAACCATGTCTCAGGCCTGCCACTGCAGAGCCTGTGTGCAGTCGCGGCCGGCATGGCTCGCGGGCACAGGGTTCGCGTGGGGTTGCACGGGGAAGGGGGTTGCGCGGTGAGGGGGGTTAATTTAATAAAAAAAAAAAAATTAAACTTACCTTTCCGCCTGCCAGGTCCCGCGTCTTCTCTGCTCCTGCTCTCCTGCTCACAAGAACAGTAAGCAGAAGCAGGCAGCCAGGCTCCCTCCCCTAAGCCAATCACAACGCTGCAAGCAGCGTTGTGATTGGTCGGGATGCCCAGCCAGCGGCTTATGGGGAGTCCATCTTCTCAGTGCAGGCTGCAATGCAGCCTAAGCGGAGAAGGGCAGAGTGCACAGGCACACCACTCCTCCACCTGCCTGCTCGCATAGCAGCACGCACGCAACCAAACATAAAATGGTAATAATTAAAAGTTATTACCATTTTATGTTTCCTCTTCTCGCAGCACTGCGAGAAAGCAGTGGGACGACGCTCCTCCGCCCTAGTGGAGGAGCTGCCCCTGCCTGTGTGTGCAGTTTTGTATTGCTATGTCGACCTGGCAAGTTAGCCCACTTGCCAAGCCAAAAGCTTCTTTTTTATTACATATAGGTCACCCCTAAGGTAGGCCCTGGGCAGCCCATGGGCAGACTGCAGTGTAGTTAAAAATGTAGGACATGTACTTTTAAGTTGTACAGTTCCTCGTAGTGAAATACTCCTAATTTTGTTTTTCACTATTGCAAGGCCTATCTCTCCCATAGGATAACATTGGGATTGCCTTATTTCATTTTATAAGTGTAATTTCTGATTAGGAAGTGATGGGACCCCCAAATTTGGTGTCTCTGGAATCACAATTTATGGTGAAGTTGGTTTATAAATTGCAATCCTGAAAATGCCACTTTCAGAGAGTACTTGTCAGGTGAAGGTGCCTACAAGGGATTTTTGTTATATACACAGTTCTATTTTATTTCTAATAGATCAATTAAGAGAACCCAAAGCAGTGGCCTCAATCAACTAAATTGTTTAAACTCAATTTTAGAAAAAATTGCAAAGGACTAAATCAAAACAAAACTAAAACAGAACAAACAAGCACAAACAAACATAATTGAAGAAAGTCAAAACAGACCAGGACAAAATGGTGTATTCTTTTTCTATACAAATTTATATAAATAAATAGCATAAGATGAGGGCACAAAAGACAGTTCACATAAACAAAAATGACTGAGAAAGTTAGCTTTTACAAAGATTTGATCTCATAATCGCCTTGTAACAACCCATTTCATATATTTGAACAAATTGTCATTCAACATATGATGATCAACTGCTTAATCACAAGGATACTGAAAGTGGGTTATAGTTGTCGACGTTTCGGTCTTATCTTGTAAAGTATCAGGAAGACCATCTTCAGGACCAAAAATATATATGTAGACTGAAGACCCTTAGGGTATGAACATTCTATGAGCTCATAATGAACTGGCTCAAAATAGAACAGCTCAATTCAATCTGGATAAGATAACTCAATTACCATTCAGTTTTGTTATAAATGATGAATTACGTATTGGTTGAATTTTTAATGAGACAATGCTTGAGATTTTAGCAGCTCGTGTGGCCGTCACCGATCGGCGTTCCGAATGAAACAGAAGCCGGCTGTCTGGTTGTTGCTACATTGTGTGGTGCATTGTGTTGTGTTGTCAGCTCGTGTTGTCCGCTGGCACGTGGATGCTGCGTGCAGCGGCAGCCGGCTCAGGTAAGCGCGGTGAGGCGATGCAGGGCGTGGCAGGGGTGAAGCCAATGGACGGCAGAATAGGTATAATTTAAGAAATAAATCATACGTATTCCGTCGGCTTCCCCCCTGCCGCGCCCTGCCCTGCCTCACCGCGCTTACCTGAGCTGGCCGCCACTGCATAAAAGACATCAGGGGCCCCTCCAACGCCAGTTGTGCTCATGGTCCCAGAAGCCACCGAAAGACACCGAAGTGAGCAAGGGGGAAGGGAGAATGCTCTTCCCCTGCTAGCAATAATGAATCCGGATGCCTGAAGAGGAAAAGAGAGTGTGAGATAGCCTACTGAATTGAGGGGGTCTAGCCTTCGTTGCACATACTCGAAAGAGTACGGCATCACTTGGAGAGTGCTCCAGAGGCTGGGTACGCCCTCCCGGAGCTTCTAAAAGAGTAAAGGAGAGTGAGAGTCAATAAACCACACGCCAGGATCTCTGCCCGAGGTGTGCCCCAGAACCAGGGAGCACCTCTTGATGCCACCCAAAAAGTCGCAAACACGATCTAATAGGGTCTCGAGCTACTTTGCCAAAACTGACACCCAAGGGAAGCGGGGGCTACTGGGAACAGAGGAGACCATGGCATTGATGAAAGAAGATCTGCTAACTTCGATGGGAGAGTTTAAGCGCGAATTAAGGGATGAACTGAAGACAGATCTGACCGCCTCCATAGATGCCTTTAAAACTGAACTAAATGAAAGGTTGAGCACGCTCCAACAGGATGTTGACTCAGTTGGCACGAGACTAATAGATCTGTAAACTAAGATGACGGATTGGGAGCAGCACAGGCAGCGCGCAGAGGATCAAATACAAATTCTCAACACCCAACTACAGACCACCATTCTGAAGAATGAGGATTTAGAAAACAGGTTGCAACGCGACAATATTAGAATTAAGGACTTTGAGGAATGAGTGAAAGTGACTGACCTGGAGGCTTTTGTGGTCGGTGTCTTTGAGGACACTCGGGGGGGGGGGGGGAAACGCACTTGAAGATCAAAGTGGAAAGGGCACAAAAGGCCTTTGCAAGGGGACAAGAGACTTCCACAGGACATAGTGGTGAAATTACGCTCCTTCAAAGTGAAAGAGGCAATCCTGCAAGCTGCAAGAAAAAAAGACAGGGTGCTGCTTCAAGGAGCATTGTGCTCCCTCCATCAAGACTTAACCCCGGCAATGCTAGCACGAAGACATATGTTCCGCCCAGTGACGGAAAAGCTCAACAAAGAACACATCAAATATCGATGGACATTTCCCTTTGGCCTGACGTTTGAGTATTGCAATAAAGCCCACCATGTGAGGAGAATCTGTGGAGAATGGGTGGATAGGAGGAGACGGGGTCTGGGAAACACAAGGGCAAGACCGTAACCTCTAGGAACTAGGGGAATGATTACAACTTTATCATGGAAATTGAGGGGTCTTAACCCTCAACGTAAGCACCATAAGATCTGGAAATATCTAGCAGATTCCCACTTCGATAAAGTGGCCATACAGGAGACCCACCTCAAACAGTCGGAGGACCACGCATTTAAACATAAGCTTTATCCCCTGATCTATCGATCCTCAGCCTCGACTAAACTCAATGGGGTGGTGTTGTTATTTCACTTTGCATTGCAGTTCCAGCCAACGGGACGCAAGACAGATAAGGAGGGACTTGGGTGATGGTCAAGGCGAGTCTCGGAGGGAAACAATGCATATTGGTCTCAGTTTATGTTCCCAATGCAGGACAGGTAGCCTTTCTCAATCCTTCCTAATGATACTGGGAGGCTTTGCTGAAGGTGAAATTCTATTAATGGGGGACTTCAACTTGACATGGCATTCGGGGGTGGATAGTTCACAGCCACACAGATCACCCGCCAGCAGCTTCCCGAAGAGATTGAAACTCACGGTGCAGGAGCTGGGGCTGATAGACACGTGGAGATCTATCCACCCCGCGGTTAAAGATTATACTTTCTACTCACACACGCACAGCACGTACTCAAGGCTAGACTACACCTTTATTAGCAAATCCCTTATCTCCGAATTGCAGGCAGCACTTATACCCCCTATTGTGATCTCTGACCACGCGCCAATCTCGATGACTTTGGAGTGGATTGCTCCATCAACTAAAAAGTCGAGGTGGTATTTCCCTAACTCCTTAGTGAGAGACAGAGTACAGCAAGATGAGCTTAGGAAAGCAATCCATGAGTATTTTCAACTAAACATGGACACTAGCTACTCAAATAATTGGGATGCCTTTAAAGAATGCTATGAGGCAGGTGTATTCAACTCATGTCTCAACTTAACAAGCAAAGAACACATGACAGGGTACAGCTAAAGGACAAATTGAAAAAGTGTGAAGCGGATCACAAAGCAACCCCAACGTTAGCCCTCCATAGGCAGGTCGCCACGTTAAAGGGAAAATTAAACGCAATCTATTCCAACAGAGTGGAATATACTCTGCTGAACCTCAAGCAGACCTTGTATGGACATTGGAACAAGGTGGGGGCACACTTAGTGAGACAACTAAGAGTCAAACGAGAGAAAGAATATATAGGTGGACTCGGGGGGGGGAAGGACTGATAGGCTCGGAAGGAGGGAAGGCTGAGAAGTTTAAAGATTTCTGCAAATGCCTTTATACTGGGGCTCCGATTAATCCAATAACACAGCTTGAATTCCTAAGCTCCATTGATCTCTTCCAAGTGTCGGCAGCTCAGAATGAATGCCAGGGTGACACCATCACAGAAGAGGAAGTACGACAGGCAATAGGGGGACTAAAGCTCCATAAATCACTGGGCCCAGATGGCCTGACTGCTCAGTTTTATAAGACCTTTTGTGCAGATGTGGCCCTCCAATTGACCCTGCTTTTTAATTACATCGCGACAGAGCAAGCAGTCACACGCTTGATGAGCGAAGCACTAGTGTCCATAATACCCAAACCCGGAAAGGACCGGCAGCTCTGTGGGTCATACCGACCAATAGTCCTTCTCAATTTAGATGGCAAATTATATTCGAAATTTTTGGCTACAGGACTGGAAAACCTAATGCCGGATCTGATTCATCCGTACCAGTCGGGGTTCATCAAAGGCAGGCAAACCCACGATAATATTAGAAGAGTGCTCCACTTGATTGAGAAGTCCACCAAAAGACACACCCCAGTGGTCCTTCTGGGGCTCGACGCGGAGAAAGTGTTTGACTGGGTGGACTGGGCATTTTTATTTCAGACATTGAAAAGGTTTGGCTTTTGTGATCCTTTCATTGCTATGATCTGAGCTAATTATGTGGAGCCTAGAGCGAAGGTGACAGTCACTGGGGTGCAATCCAGTTTTTTTACACTGAGCAGAGGCACCAGACAGGGATGCCCTCCCTCTCTGTTGCTATTTGCTTTGAGCATAGAACCTGTGGCAGTGAAAATACAAACTTCGCCAGAGATTTAAGGCATTATGTTCGCCAATGCAGAACATAAAATACCACTCTTTGCCGATGAGGTCTTGCTTACCATCACAACACCACAAAGTTCCCTCGCAGCCCTTCAAGTAGAGCTTAAACATTTTGAAACATTAGCAGGTTTTCAAATCAACCTAACGAAATCCTATCTACTGAATCTGACCCTTCCCAGGGTGGAAATAACTAAGATAACAGAGAATACCCCCTTCCAAGAAGCCAAGAAAGAGATCACTAATTTAGGAATACAAATTACGCCCAAGTTATCAGCATTATATTAGGAAAACCTTCCTCTCCTTCTGCAACGATTGAAGAGTGATATTAAAAGATGGGCACCAATGTTCCTCTCCTGGTTGGGAAAAAAAACATGCACTAAAGATGTCAATACTGCCAAGGATTCTCTATTTATTCCAGGCATTACCCATAGAAGTCAGCAGTGACCTTTTTACCCCTCTAAAGTCTCTAAGCATCCAATTTATCTGGCAGAAGGGACGGACTCGCTTACCATACAACTTACTCATGTGCCCGAAGGATGAGGGTGGTCTTGGGCTTCCTGATTTCTACCTTTACTATCAGGCAGCCCAACTATGAGTGATTACTGAATGATCCATGCAAGAAACAGATAAGCATTGGCTGCACATGGACAGAGCAATAGTGGGTAGGGTTATTTGGGATGTCCTGTGGAAATCTAAGGACCAGCATCCCCCATCGCATACCTAAGTGCTCCCACAGGGACTACTCTCACCACTTGGGACAGAGTAAACAAAAGGGCCAACTGGACAACATTCCCCTCCCCTTACACCCCGATTCACAGTAATCCGGCCTTCCCACCAGGACTACAGACAGGACCCTTTGATGGTTGGAGGGAGGAAGGATGCCTTACACTGCGGGACTTAGTCCATAACTGGGATATTCTGACATTTACAAATTGTAGATGCAATTTTAATTTGTCTGCATATGAACCTTTCCATTACTTGCAGTTGAAACACTGGGAGTTAATACCAGAGGTCCGTGAAGCTGTGACCAGGAGCCTGGCTCCCGTTGAGCAGTTTGTAAGGAAAACGGGATCCTCCAGGGGCACTATCACTTTCTTATACAATCTCCTTCTCACTATGCAGCGCCCCCTCAACCGCGATATACCTCTTTCAGGGAACACACTTTGGGGACAGAGATAACAGAGGGGAAATGGAAGAAACTGTGAGAAGACATCCCCAAACATAATCACTCCCTAGATATGAGAGAAGCGCACTACAAATTACTTTACAACTGGTATCTATACCTGACAAAATTAAAGAAAATCTTCCCGGGAACTTCTGATCTATGTTGGTGGGGATGTGGGATGTTGGGAGACTTCTGTCATATTTGGTGGGACTGCCCATCCTTCAGGACATTTTGGACCGAGATCCTGGCACAGATTAAAGAGATCTTAGGCTACCCTGTCCCGAATACCAGAGGATGTGTCTTGCTGGGTCTACGAGATGACTCCTTGAAACGTCAGACTAAACAAGATAGAACTATTATGTGGTTATATCTAGGTGCGGCTAAGCTGCCAATTGCAGCGGCTTGGAAAAAGACAGAGGCACCCTCCCGGACACTGTAGCATATGCGACTTTGGCGGTCTATAACTATGGTAAGGGTGGCAGACATCTTTAGAGATGGTTTTAAAATTTTGAATATGCGTGGTGTCCGTTGGGGGCATTTCTCTCAAGAGGACTTCCTCTCACTGCCTGTTCTCCCAGGCTGAGAGCACTACATTTATTCAAATTTTAAGAGACACAAGCTTACCTAAGCCATAATGAGCTTTCGCATGAGTGACCGCTGGAAGAGTAGTGCTACTACACTGAATTGTAGCATCTACAATACAAGTAAAAGCAGACATTGGTATCTGAGTACAGTTAGTTGCATAGAAATTGCGTTAAGATTTGGGGGGGGGGGAGTGTAGGTCGAAGGGCTGTTTCTTTCTTTTTTTCCCCCCTTTTATGATCCTTACAACTGAGAGACTTTCAAGATCCACAGAAGGGAGGGTCGAGTCCTATGCATATACGAGGTTAAGGATACATCACTCTTTCATGTTTTTGACAAAACTGTAAATATACAATGGCATATTGTTGCTCCTTGAAAGGGAAATGTGAATGTTGGACAGGCTTGTCTTTGTTGACTTACTCTGGAAAATGCTCAATGAAAAGAACATTGATAAAAAGAAAAAGTATCAGCAGGTTATGACATTTCTGAAAGGGAAAGTATCGGCTAAATATATTGATTTGGTCAAGATTGACAGGACAACCCAAGAGCCCAAACAGTCTACACATGCCTATTATGAGAGATTGTTGCAGGCGTTTACACAGTACAGTGTGATGGAGACTCTTCAGCCCAAAGATATGGGACATTTTGTGTCTAGATTTGTGACAGGATTGAGACCTGAGATCAGCATGATGATTCTACAGCATTTGATTTGTTGACAGAGCAAATCAGTTGATGAGATTTTGAGATATGCAAAGTATTGTAGTGATGAAATAGAAATGAAGCAAAAGAAATTGGCAGAGAAATTGATGATTGCACAAATGAAAGCTGCACAGAGAGGTAGTCAGAGTCTGCCTCTTGTAGGGAATGCTGTTCCTATGCAAGGAGTTTATCAGCAGGGAGCTCCTGTGATGCAAGGTGGAAATGGATTACAACAACAAGGTAGAGGTCAAGGTGTTCCAGTTGACCAGAGTACTGGAATTGATGTGGTAACTTTGAAGACAACGAACCCTTGCACTATTGTAATAAGTTGGGGTATTGGAAGCAGAAATGTTGTCTAAATCCTAGTAATTCTCAGAATCCAGGGTTTGCACAGTCCCAGAATAATAACCCCATATAGTCACAGAATGTACAAAGACTGAGGGGCATATTCTCAAGGACTCATCGCCGATTTATCGGCACTTTAGCGCCTCAAAAGTGGCGATAGATTTTCCGCCCTATTCACAAGCTGGTGCAAACTGCCCACATCGCCAGTTTCCCTGCGATAGCTGCCGCAAAAAACATCGCCACGGATGAGTGCGACAACTAACGCTAATGATATGCAGAGTAGGCGTTCCCGTGCAAAAACACACGAAAACACCACTTCGCGCGATTCTCAACGACCAGTCAGATCTGCGATGCGAACCAAGAACAGGTGATAAGGCGCGTTAGCTGCAGGGATTTAACACCTGCCTTCTGCTGGTGCTAAGCAGGACAACTACCTGTAGTATGAAAGGGAGCCCAGCCCAGAGCCACATCTGAAGACCCACAGATGCCATGGAGCCAATGAACATGCAGCTCGGAGACCCAAGAGGGCCACAACACCCACCGCCACCACCCCCAGGACCCCCCCCCAGACCCCCACCTGGACTACCACCGAGGCAGCGTAGGACAAGACAGCGGACCTTCCGAAAACGGCATGGCCCCTCAGCCACACAAGTGCAGAATGTGGGGAGAGGTGGGAACCAAGAATGTGTGAAGGAGGCAACTCACCCATGAAGAAGAATGTACACAATGCCAAGTGTGGCGGTGATGTGCTGGACAGACCACAGAATGCAGAGCACAGACATGTCCATGTGGACATATACCCTTGGGGTTTGTAGTGTTGTGGACAGTGGACGCAAACATGTTACCTCAGGCAGTGGGGAAGACCTTGGACATGTAGCTGTGCCTTCCCCCCCTGTAAGCGTAAGCGCAGTGGGCTGGGCCGGCGTACGCCACTCCAGCGTAGGAGTGCGGATAAAAAGGCCAGGGCTCTGGGTGTGGTTCTCTTCCTTGATGGGCAACGCGTCTGCCAGGGCGGCGCACCTCACCTTGCTGCGAGTCCCGCCGCCGTGACCGCCAGACTCCGCGACACAGGCCCCCAGCGCATCCAGCGGCACAGCAACACGGAGTCAGGTGTGTGCCGGATACTGCCTTAGTTCTACACTGCGGTCAGCAGGTCCCACAATTCAAATCGTGCCACATTTCTGTTAAAGGAGGAAACCACTAGTCAACAAACATTGCTCCCAGTGCGGCCCGCCCGGACGATGCATCATCGTTGGCTGTGCACCTGCTGAGCGCTCCAGGTGCCACTGACCCTGTGCAACACAAGTCGACGCCACGTGGCCTTGGGCCCTTTCTGACCACTGCCTCTGGCCTACACTGCGGTCAGCAGGGCTCACAATTCAAATTGAGTCTTGATTCATTTATGGCAGAGTCCAGTAGGCAACAGACATTGCTTCCAGTGCGGCCCGCCCGGACGACGCATCAGCGCAGGCCGCGCACCCGCCGAGCGCTTCCGGTGCCACGAACTCAGTGTAGCTCAAGTCATGGACCCTTTATGATGTAATCATATGTGTGTGAGTCCAGTTCTGGTGCCTCTACCTCAGTGCACTGCAAGTCATGGACCCTTTATGATGTAATCATATGTGTGTGAGTCCAGTTCTGGTGCCCCTACCTCAGTGCACTGCAAGTCATGGACCCTTTATTATGTAATCATATGTGTGCGAGTCCAGTTCTGGTGCCCCTACCTCAGTGCACTGCAAGTCATGGACCCTTCATGAGTGACTCTGTGTGTGTGATCCGATGATCACTGTTCTAGTTGTTGCCAGCACCAACCACTCCCTGAGGGCTGGCTTACACTCACCCCACACCCATCCAGCACAGGCATCACTGGACATGTGACCCTGGTAATAAAAAAGGGGCCAGGCGCACGTGCCCATAGCCAGTTCCACTACCTATCTAAGTGTGTCCGTGTGGTCATTATGTATGCGTGATGGCCCCTGGCCCTACCACATCACATCGTGCTGTGGACAGCGGACGCAAGCATGTCACCTCAGGCAGTGGGTAAGACCTTGGACATGTAGCTTTGTCGTCCCCCCCTGTAAGCGTAAGCGGAGTGGGCTGGGCCGGAGTACGCCAGTCCAGCGCAGGGGTGTGTAGAATTGGCCCGGGGCTCAGGGCGTTGGTCAGTTCTGGCCTGGACAAGGAAGTCACCAATGCGTGCGTCTCTGTTGTAGTGTCGGCGCCACCCGGCCCGCAATTGACAATGTTTCAATGTAGCATGCACCCGGAGGGCGGTCTCGCACGAATGGAGAAATGAAGGAGCGCAAGACCGCTCGGGGTCTTGGCTCATACATGCCAAGTGTGTGTACCTGCATTGCCGCAGCATGAGCCAAATGCCTAGCCTTAGTCGCAGCGCGAGTTCAGTCAGGCATGAACTCTACATCTGTGTCCGCACTATCCTTACCATAGGCCTACACTCACGTGGCCTCCCACCTTCAACGGCCAACATCACAGTGTCGTTGTTAGGCTTGTGGACATGCGCAGACAGGCATGACAATGGTGTGCCGTTGGAGTGCAAGTGATGCAACCGCGCAGCGCACACAAGTAAATAGGCTCGGGGGAGGGAGGAGCAGCTGTGAGGCAACGTAACACACAGTGATGCCGCTCATTTGCCACATGCAAGTCATGTCAAACATGAATCCCAAAGTCGCACACATCCCACCCCACACCCAACAAGCCACATCACACTTCATGAATGCAAGCAGATGACAAACTGACATTAGGGATGAAAGCTCCTTTGTCTGAACTATCAGGCGGAAGCACATCTCCACATCTGACCTCGGAATTGCATGTGCCCGGCACCCCCTGACAGATACGATAGCAGTTGAGGACGACTCCCACACACAGACCGACGTATTCACACCCCACACACAGAAGTCCTTGCATGGAATGGCCTTCACACTTACTCCCACACCATCCCAGGCGTACAACCGTTGCACACTTCAACAACTCATTGATCCGAGCTGTGGCATTTCATCCACAGAACTGGCGCAGGTCAGAACAGTGCCGCTTCAACCAGGGCCACTAACGCAATGGCAGACCATCCCGGACACATGCACAACCCCTGTCACGTGGAACTGTACCGTGCACGTATGCTGCATTTACTGGGGGCACTGCCATTGGTAGTGCTGCGGATCAGTTACCGGCTAAGCTTCCGCCTTGCCAACGTCACCTGCGTGCAGCCTGTGTTGCATTGTTGCTCGTGCATATTCGAGTGGTCCATGGATGTCTGCCTATCCAACAGGACGGTAGCCGAACTGGATTTTGACATGTGTGTGCGCCCCCTGTTGGCCCACGACCATGAGTGTCACCGTGACACCCGTCTATGGGATGCCTGGATACTTGGCATACATGCTGGCAGCTGGACCTGGGAGATTGCAGAACTCCTCATGTGCAGTGACCAAATTGAGCCGCTCCCCTATTGGGCTGTAGTGCTAATTGGTGAAAGGGGGTGGACGCAGCACATCTGTCCGGACCTGCTAATGGTTAGCCTCGCTGTCCTGTTCGATGAAGTCGACAACGACCTCATGTTGGAAATGATTGCCTACGAAGCTGCACTAGCTTTCATGGACGTGTAACTACGTACCTGCAGACCCAACAGTTTGGAACACATTGCACATGTCCCGACACCTTGTTGGAACTTGGGGTTCTGGTCACATCTCCCACGACAACAGTGGACATGGCTGCATTCGCCTGGACCTCGAAAACATGAGCGGACAACAACGCGGGTAAACACACACCTGTGAATGGTGCGGCACTCCCTCGGAGTGGACAGCGGCGCTTGGCAACGTTCCACGTTCTGACATACTGCTGCATTGGTCTGCATGTTGTGGCACTTATCTTGGCTGTACTGACATGCATATGCTAATAAAGTCTACGCACCTTCACTTGTATTCAACTGTGATGAGTGTTGATTTGTATGACAATGTGTGTCTCACTGCCTATCTGGGTCACGGCCATACATGCATTACTACACCATCAGGGATGTGGGGTTGTACTAGTACATTATCATCTCACAGTTTCCTGCTATGCCACATGCGAATGGCCATTTTCCACACACAAGCGGCAGCAGTTGTGTCCTCTGTTCTGTTGTGCTGGTGTTGCTGTTTGTTCAACATTGTTGTAAATGTTGCGGTGCTCTGGATCTTATGTGTGTGTGCTGCATTGTAGGTGAGTTGCCCCTTCAGCTCTGATTTGGCTGGCCCTTATCCCTTTCAGGCGGTGTGCCTTTCACTTCTGTGCTTATGCAGTGCTGTGATGTTGCAGACTTGGGTAAATTGGGCTCTTGGTTGGAGTTGTGACTCTTGGCCATGGTTTGTCCGCAGATGTGCTCTACTTAATTGTGCATGTGTGCCATTGTGCCCATCTCCCCCGTCCCCCCAGTCCGCGGTGGTTACTCACCCTGTTGCTGTTGTGTCGGGTCATGTTGAGCAGTGTCCGGTCCCCCAACTCCTGCCACCGTCTCCCCACTGATGACTGTGGTCACCATTTCCTCCATCTCATCCAGTTCCTCCTGTGGCGCTGGACTCCCACCTCTAGTCTGCATTGCTGCCTTCTGGTTGTCTGCGAGTTTCGGCTTGGTCTTGCGCTTCACATCATTCCAGCGCCTCTTGACCTGGTCCATTGTCCTCCTCAGCACTCCGACTGCATTCGCCTTGTCCAGGATGGACTGCCATATTCCATTTTTTGTTTCCAATGACACAGTGGAGGTGACGAACAGTTGTTGATGGTGTTCTATCACCTCCGTGATCAGGATCTGGTTTTCCTGCGGACTGTATGGGGTCTTCGTCTTCTCCTTGCCCTTCCCTGACCCCGAGGTCCCAGGCTGGTCCTCCGTGGGGCTTGTGGGGTTCTGGTTGTCCTCTGTGCTTGCTCCGGCTACCTCCATGGTGCTTCGCAGTTGTTTGTGTTTTGTTTGTGTTTTGTGTTGCCGCTTTTATTGTGCTTTTTGCAGCCTGACTTGTGGGACTTGCAGGCCTGGCGCTGCTTATTGCTGGATTTTTTATCGCGGTTGGGCACATCGCAACTTTTTTCACGTTCGGGTTGAGATTTTTATCGCCGTCCCGGTAATGTTATCGCGGACATTTGCCGCGTTATCGGGGTACTATCGCATGTTACCGCCGTGTTGAGAATGCCACGTTAACACAGTTATTTTCCCGCGATAGACGGCGATATGAAAACTTGCGTTAACCTATTTTGGCGATGATTATCGCACGTTCTTGAGAATATCCCCCTGAGAATGCAAAATGTTAATGTGCCCCCAAGCTCCAGTGATGCAGGTTCCACAAACCCCAATGCCACAGCAAAATGTGAACATCCCCAGATTTAAATCTAATCAAGTTCCAAGTCCGAAACTGAATGCTTTCCAAAACCAAAATCCGATCAACAGTTTCCCATGTTTGAGACAGTCGAGGGCTATGGTTCTGATCAGTCCTTATGACGGTGCCTGATGGGAGAGGAAGTTTGTGTGCTTGGCACAGTCTTAGAAGTAGACCAGCATAGTCCATTCGTAGATGGTGAGGTGAATGGCCACCCTGTATCATTCTTGGTTGATACTGGTGCTACCTGCTCTACTGTTAGAACAGTGGAAGTTCCAAACCTACCCCGCTCAGGAAAAAGAGCCCAAGTTGTAGGAGTCTCAAATAAGCAAATGACAAGCCCTATAATAGAAGAAGTACCTGTCAAAATAGGGTCCTCTGAGGAAAATCACCAGTTTGTGGTGTGTGAATCAACTCCTATGAGCTTGTTAGGACCTGATCTGTTGTGCAAGTTAAACTGCACCATTTATTGTACGCGGAAAGGTGTGGAGTTCCACACTCATGATGAGGATGTTGCTTTTAAACTGGCAAGTAAAAGTACAAATATTGGATTGTTTCCTATTATGACAAATTATGATTTACCCCCAGATCTCAAAGACACAGTGAAGCCTGAAGCCTGGGATTTCTCAGGGAAGGACATTGGTCTCATCAAAGGAGTTGAGCCTGTCCGTATTACTATAAAGCCCAATGTTGAGCATCCAAGAACACCATAGTACAATTTGACCCCTGAAATAATTGCTGTAATGACTCCAGAGATTGACTCAATGATACAACAAGGCATTTTGAAAGAAATAATGGGAAGTCCATGTAATTCACTCATTATGGGCTTCCAGGAGCCTTGAGGTAAGTACTGCATCATACAGGAGTTGAGAAAGATAAACACCATAGTTGTTCTCTGTTGTCCCGTGGTACTGTATCCTGCTGTGATTTTATTTCAAATTATATATGAGGCTCAGTGGTTCTCTGTTATAGATTTGTGTCAGGCCTTCTTTACTCTACCGTTGCATGAGGACAGCCAGTTCCTCTTTGCATTTCAGTTCCAGAGCTGTGATTTGGCATGGTGCAAAATTCCACAAGTCTATACGGACAGCCGTCAATTTTCAACCAGATCCTTAAAAAAAATCTTCAGTCACTGAACATGCCCTGTGATCGGGCCTGGTCCACTACATAGACGGCCTGCTGGTTGTGTCAGATACACAAGAAGCTTGTAAACAACATACTAGTGGCGGCTGGTGAAAATTTCAAAGTGGTGAGGCATAAAAGTTGGGGATGAATTTTACGTTGCAAGGGAATCTGGCTGACATAAGGGTGTTCACCCAATCATCCGCCATTAATTCATCCATGTTTCCATCATCCACTGCATTCATCTGTTCATACGCTTCATCCTTCTAGAGACTCTCCCATTCACTTATCCACCCACTAATCCATCCAAGTATCTATTCACTAGAAAACTATCCATTCCTTTGTCTGTCATATGGAGCACTCATCCATTTCATTCATGTATACATCCACTCATCCTTCTGGACACACTCTCCTGTAACTCTTCTATGTATGTATCCTTTCACCACTAGTGAATCACCAGAGCATCCAGCCATCCTCAGACGATCTCCCATCCATCCATCAATGTAACCATCCATCAATTTTGTAGTGAATATAGCCTATGTTTTCCACATTATGCTGGGATTTCACTCCAGGATTTCATTTCAGTGGAACCCAAAGATACTCCTTATTGGGCAAATTGTTTTAGCTAATTAAGCTTCCATTACTACCGCTTCACTACAAACTAGATTACTCTAGGAGAATGTTTTCATGTATTACCTTAACAGTGTATATTTGACTCTACAAAATGTGTTATAACGCTCCAAACTGTTCTTCTGTTGAAAAGAAGCGTGTAATAACCATGGAAATGAAATGCGCCTGCCATGGCAACTATGAGTGACACAGCTTAGCCCCACCTCCAAATGTGTGAGACTTATTCACTTCAAAGAACCTAGACACTGATGACCATAAAACACGGGTTGTGATATATGTATCCCAGAAGCCACTGACTGGACAAACTGTTGATTATTTTGTGGGTTTAGGCAAACAGTAAAATATAGGAAGTGCACAGAATATTAAAGGATCTTGACGTTGGTGATGCAAAAACGTTAAAAGCTTCACCTCTCTTATACCTGACATCTGAAACTTTGCCTTGACTTGATGGCAGAAAACTTAGCACCACTCTTAACAAAGCTAACGCAAACTAAGATTTCCAAATTGATAAAAAACTATTTATTTAAACAGTCTTTAAGATGGCAATATTTCAATAGATTTGTATTTATTAGTAAAGAACATTTGCTTGCATGTATTTGAGCTCCCAGAGATGTGGCTGCAGCAGCATTGCAGATTCCTCCATGCCTCAGCCCATGTGCCCAGCCCAGGCCAGTCTGGTGTGAGGCTGTCCCTGCACCAACCCTACCCGTGGCTATCAGGGACACCAGTCTGTGTCTTTAGGGCAGTCTGTTGTTGAAACATGCTCACTAGTAACACCCACGCCTTCCTCACACCCCCAACCCCATCTCACCGCAGTTACCTGTCATCATGTTTCCCTGTCCATGGAAGGCAGGAGGAGGTGGATTTCCTCTTGGAGTAGCCCCCCAGGGCCTCTCTGAGCATCTGTGGCCCGAGGTATGATGGTCCGGAGACTGGGGATGAGTGAGGAACAAGGGCTGCACAGTCCTATGGTGAGAGGCAGTCAGGTCAGAGCAGCCAGGGGTGACGGAGCAGAGAGAGTGAGAGGAAAAAAGAGAGGGAGGAGGAAAAAGGCGGAGTAAAGAGAGAGAGGAGAGGTGAACTGAATGCAATATGAAGTCTTCCTGGGGAAAAGTGCATGGCCAATCACTGTGTAGCTTCAAAATAAAGAAGCACAGCGATTGGCCATGCTCTGTAATTATTCTTCCCCTGCGCTTCCTTGTATGCCAACCCGCAGAACCAATCCAGGTGACGCTCTCATACTGTTTATGACAGGAAACAGCATGACAGCAGCACCAGGATTGGAGTGGACAGGCGAATCCAACGCTTCCTGGGAGACCGGAAGGCTCCCTAATACAGCGTGAGTTTGGGAGGCTCCAAGTGCGCATGTCAGGCTGGACAGAATAAGATACCCGTCCAACCTGACATTTGCACTATCTTTGATAAAGACCACAAGCTCACAATAAAATCACAGATCAACCCCATCTCCCCCACCTGCTTCCTCACTCGGTGCATGCTACGTAAGATTTTCAAGTGGCTACCCCAACACACGAGACGCACCGTGACACAAGCCCTCATCACCAGCCGACTGGACTACGGCAAGGCCCCTTATCGCCGCACACCTACTACAGAGACTTCAGACCAAACAGAATGCCGCAGTCGGACTCATCCTCAGTCTTCCCCAACGAACCCACATCACACCCCAACTCAGGAAACTCCATTGGCTCCCCGGACAGAAGAGATGCCAATTCATGCTGCTGACCCACGCACACAAGGCTCTACACAACTAAGGACCTTCCTACATTAACCACTGCCTGAACTTCCACCGACCGTCAACAAGACTACGCTCTGCCTCCCTCTCACTTGTCCATAATCCATGCATCTACTGAAGCAGAAGTGGAGGACGCTGCTTCTCCCACATCGCAGCAAAGACCTGGAACAGTCTCCCCGTGCATAGGGTGACCAGGCGTCCCGGATTTGCTTGGACGGTCCCGGTTTTTCACCAGCTGTCCTGACAGATTTCAGGAAATTTAGCTCCAGTCCCGGTTTTTAGAGAGAATCGACTGAAAACGGCGAGAGGTGCTTTTTTATGTTTTACAAAGCAGGGATAGTTAGCAGTTGTTTCAAGAAAGCAAGTTAATTAACAGACAGGCTTCTGGGTTTATAAATTGCATTTTATGTATGTTCTAACTGCCTGTTCTGTAATTCTCTTCTGAGGAGCGATGTCATTCTGTGCGCTCGCTTGAAGTAAAACTGTAGTCCTTCTATTTTCGTGAAATGTCCCGGTTTTTTGGCTTTACAATTCTGATCACCCTACCCATGCACCTCTGGACCATCATCTCACTTTCGGAATTCCGAATGGCCCTCAAGACCTGGCTGTTTGAATAAGCCTCAGGGACCTGCAAGCGCCTGGATACCCTATCGGGTGATTAGCTGTGCTTTATAAATCCTGATTGATTGATTTTTTGATTGAAGTAGTCTATTACTGAATTGGCCATACCCTTTAAGACACCCGCGGCATAACGGAGAGCGCGCTGCGAGCTCAGTGGCCACATTTAATGTGATGTGGCAACTCGGAGGTAGGCAGTGGGTCAACGCCCCAACAACCTAAGAGAGAAACAGCCCCTGCAAAATACCATTGCCCTGTTGAACCAGTTGGCTGAGATTGGACATAAAGAGTCACCAAGTAAGTTACAGTATTGTCAAAAGTAGTCTTGTATCTCGGACATCACATTGAGAAGGGGGTGAGGAAGGTGTCACAAGAAAGAATCTCGGCAATTCTGAAAATGAATGCACCAAAAACTCAGAGAGGTCAGGATGTTTTTGGGAATGGTGGGCTACTGTCGCCAGTGGATACCCAACTTTTCCCAAGTGGCCAAGCCTTTTCGGAGGCTGACACGTGTCTGATCCGGTACCTTGGGATAACAAATGCTTAGTTGCCTTCCTAGTGCGGAAAGAAAGTATTTGTTGTGTCTTGGCACTAGGAATGCCTGATTACAACAAACCATTTGCTCTTTTCTGCACTGAGAGGAAGGGCTTTGCTCTCTCAGTGCTTACACAGTTGCATGGAAATTCCCGAAGACCAGTGGATTTTTTTCCTGCAACCCTTAGCCCGTAGCGGCAGCACTACCTGGATGCCTTAAAGCCATGGCAGTGACAGGTGTCAGCATTGAGAGGTGTGAAAACATTGTGATGGGTCGTCCACTTACTGTATTTGTACCTCACTCAGGTGAAATATTGTTGACCCTTACCTAACACCTGACTAATTGCTGTTTGACAAAATATGAGCAAATCATACTTGTAGCCAAAAACGTCACTTTAAAACGCTGTGCTGTCTTGAACCCTGCTACCCTCTTGCCCTTGCCAGAGACTGAAATTGAGGATGGTGAAGTAGTGCATGACTGCCACGATGTCACCGAACTGTGCACCAAGGCAAGACCAGATATACAAGATGAGCCACTACCTGAATGTGACTTTGTACTGATTGTTGACGGGTCCTGTCTGAGAGACAACAAAGGAAATGTGAGAGCTGCTTACGCAGTCTGCACAGCCTCAGGTGTGATCAAAGCTTCCTGGCTTAAAGGAGTATTCTCTGCACAAGTGTCTGAATTGACTGGTCTTCCTAGAGAGTGCTGTGTTTCTGAACAGCATAAAGTGACAATCTCTATTTCCATTAGAGCCACCCTCATTACAATCACTACAGCTTCTCTTGGTGGCGCCGTCGAAACGTAAACTGGTAACTAAATTGTACAGGGCAGTGCATGCCGAGGTGGTGAGGGGGGAGGATCGTAGCTTGACCAGGTGGAACAGCACACTGGACCCTCCATTGACCTCTTCAGACTGGGAACACATATGCACTCTAACCGGCAGACTAACCCCCAATGGAAATCTGAGGATAATTCATTTAAAATATATCCACCAGATGTATCACACACTGGCCCGTCTGCACAAACTAGGCCTCCGTGACACAAGCAACTGCAAACGGTGTGGCCAATCAAATGCAGATTTTTTACATTTGGCATGGCATTGTGCTCGGGTCGCGAGATTTTGGGCAGAGATCATCTCTTGTTTACAGACTATGTCTAATCGAACCTTGACATGTACACCCGTAGTTTGCCTGCTTGGTTTTGTACCTCAATTCAAGGGAGTCCTGGGGAAGTTCCTGCGCATTGCTTTGCTCCTAGCAAAGAGGCGGGTTGCATTGACCTGGGAAGGTTCCATGGCCCCTCGGGCTGATCATTGGCTTAAAGATATGATCTATTGCAGGGAAACTCTTGAATTATATGCTGAAGAACTGCCGACCTCCTCCAGGCCCAAGGACATTTGGGAAGCATTGCGACATGTTTCTTCACCAGGGCCCAGTCCCCAGTCATGACACTTCTCCTGATGAGGCGGAGCTATGGCTTCGCCAACCAGGTGAGACACAAAACGCACCACGTCATTCAGTGCTTTACAGTAATCAAGAATCATGACATCTGTAATATTCACAAGCACATTTGCAGGTATAGCTGGCAATCTCATTGCTCTACCCATGATAATTTTGTGGGGGGACAATACTGTTCTCCGATCAGGAATGCTGCGAAGGCTCATAAACAGAAGAGGAGAAGCATCAGGCCACTTTACAGTTGAAGCACACACTTTAGCTAATCTGGATTTCAGAGTCCCATTAACTTGCTCGACTATTCCTGAAGCCTCAGGTCAGTAACTGCAATTTAGTCATTGCTCCACTTGTAATGCTGAACACAACATCTTCAGGATCTCGTTATTGCAATGGGTCCCTCTGTCTGACTCTAAGGAAGCCGGGAAACCGGATCACTTAACAGCAATTTAGCTACTGAGAGCCTTTCATTTCTTCTGTTTGGGTAAGCTTTAAACCAACACGAGACGATGCTCACAATTACCAGGACGTATCTCAGCCCATTGCACACTGGCATTTTGATAAAGTCCAGCTGCATTCTGTTGAATGGACAACCTGATCTTCCTATGTGGCTCAGTGTTACTCCAGTTCTCTCCCCTACATTCATCAGTTGACACACAACACATCTGTGACACAATCCTTCATACATCAATCTAAATATGGGGTTAAATTAAGTCTGTTGAAACAGTCTGGCCATTGCATCTCTCCCTACATGAGCAGGACCAGATAATGTCTAGCCGTTGGTGGCAAAAGACTATCTGGCAATACAGGTCTTCCATCTCCTGAAACCCAAATGTCATCATCTCCTTTGACTCAACTTGCTCTAAACCAACCTTGCTGTTCTGCTTCTGACACTTCTTCCAGTAACCTATTAACCTCCTTCCATGTATCAGCTGTAATTAACAAAAGGTTGTAATTGGTCTCATCTGTACCCCCATTTACATATTCACCACTGAAAGTGCAAGCTCCATGGGCACAAACTTTTACTACTTTATCTACTTACCTGTTGTTCACTGTCACATAGTCATCCCCACTGCGGTGTACAGAGCATTTCACAACCAAAATTTGGGCAGGCAATTGCAATCTGTGGACATATTCCACATTTCTCATAGGGGTCTCTGAAGAAGTCATAAATCAACTTTGCGACCATAACTTTCCAAAGTCATGATCAACACAAAAGACATGCTGACTATCAGTAGAGATTGTCACTTTTTTTTTTTAAATTCTGTTTATTATTTCCAAAAAAAGGCAAAATCACAATACCGCCACGCAGGGCGGGTCACTGTTATAGACAACAGAAAACCAACAAACTAAATGTGATTGATACTTTGATATATCCACATACACAGGAGAAAGTGCCCACTATCTGTCTCGTTGATTGAATTACTAGAGAAAATTATTATATCTTAATAGGATAGGATTTAAACTCAAGACTATTTATTTTTCATGATAAAAATTGTTTCATGAGTGGGAATCATTGCTTAATATATTTGACAATTGGTTTAATTTCTAATTGTTATTCAACAATATGATTACAATTTATTTAAATTTGGTCTCCTGCAATGCAATATTTTAGTCTGGGGATTCTCTCAGAAATGGATTTACAGAAAACCCTTTTTTTGTTTGTGATATTGTGTCTTAATGTACTGCTCTGTGTTGTTTTTAAATTCTGAACTTTATGTTGTCTGTATATATATTGTTCTTTTTAAAACACATATATTCTGTCTATTTGCATTGGGTCTGTGTACAGTTTGTTTTTCTTAAGTTGTGTGTTGTATGTTTTTAACAGCCCTGAAGAAGTCCCCATGTCATCGGACCAAAAACGCGTTGGCTGTGTTCTTGTCCTTGCTTTTAAGCTGAAGCAGGGAGGTCCATAGTTATTGTTAGTAGGACTATTTTCTTTTCTTCTTTCTTGTGAACCTTAGAGTGTAAATTAGATTCTGATTGGACCGCGGTCTACTACAAGTTTTTCGAAGTGCTTTTCCCTCCTCTTTGCACATAGTAAGAATATTTCAAGTTTGAAAGAGGATATGAAGGAGCTATAAGCAACAGGTACTTGGTAAGCCATTGGAAATGAATGTGGTGCAGTAGGCAAATGGTTTGGAAACCTGGGAAGTGGAATTTTGGCTTTCATTTTGAAGCCCCTTGTGATAATTGCTCTTTGTTCCATATTTCTGATTGTGCCCTTTAACAGATACAAGAGTCTGAAGGAAAAGAGGGGAGTGAAAAGGAAGAGGTGGATGTAGAATTAGAGGAGAGTCATTGTAGATACTATGATGGCTTAAAACATCTGGAGAAGTCTAGACCCGTGGTACTCATAGTACTGCCCGCGGGCCGCCAGCGGCCCAGCAGGCCTTCATTGGCGGCCCGCGGACCTTGCCTTGCCGTGTCTACGTTTCTAGTGAGGCCAGCAGTAAACACAGAAGATGACCACAGGAGCATACGTAGTGATTACGTATTAAATAGGTATTCACTACGTATGCTCCTGCAGCCATCTTCTGTGTTTACTGCCGGCCTTTGTGACCTCACAGAACCGTCAGAAAGCTTCCCAAAAGGCCCTTTAAAAGTCTGCTGTACGCACTTTCACAGCTGACTTTTAAAGGGCCTTTTGGGAAGCTTCCTGTTTGGACAGAGACAGATAGAGGCAGGGACAGATAGAGGCAGGGACAGAGATGCAGATAGAGACAGAAAGAGACAGAAACCGATAGAGATAGAGACAGATAGAGATAGAGACAGACAGAGATAGAAACAGACAGAGATAGAGACAGACAGAGATAGAGACAGACAGAGAGAGACAGAGACAGTCAGAGACAGACAGAGACAGATAGAGATAGATAGAGACAGATAGAGACAGATAGAGACAGACAGAGAGAGATAGACAGAGACAGGGAGAGAGATAGAGATAGAGGCAGACAGAGACAGACAGATAGAGACAGAGACAGATAGAGATAGATAGAGACAGAGACAGATAGAGACAGAGACAGATAGAGACAAATACAGATACAGACAAATACAGATAGAGACAGATAGGGACAGAGACAGATAGCGACAGAGACAGATAGCGACAGAGATAGAGACAGATAGAGACAGAAACAGATAGAGACAGAGACAGATAGAGACAGACAGAGAGAGACAGAGAGAGACAGAGACAGGGAGAGAGATAGAGGCAGACAGAGACAGAGAGAGATAGCGACAGAGACAGACAGAGACAGATAGAGACAGAGAGACAGATAGAGACAGATAGAGACAGACAGATAGAGATAGAGACAGACAGAGACAGAGAGAGACAGAGATAGATAGAGACAGAGACGGATAGAGACAGAGAGAGAGACAGATAGAGACAGAGACAGATAGAGACAAAGACAGACAGAGACAGATAGAGACAAATACAGATAGAGACAGAGACATAGGGACAGAGACAGATAGCGACAGAGATAGAGATAGACAGAGACAGATAGAGACAGACAGAGACAGATAGAGAAAGACAGAGACAGATAGAGTCAGAGACAGATAGAGATAGAGACAGCTAGAGACAAAGACAGACAGAGACAGATAGAGATAGAGACAAAGACAGACAGAGACAGAGACAGATAGAGACAGCGATAGAGACAGAGACAGATAGAGACAGACAGAGACAGGGAGAGAGATAGAGGCAGACAGAGACAGACAGAGAGAGATAGAGACAGAGACAGATAGAGACAGAGATGCAGATAGAGACAGAGACAGAAACAGATAGAGATAGAGACAGACAGAGACAGAGAGAGACAGATAGAGACATGGACAGATAGAGACAGACATATAGAGATAGATAGAGATAGAGACAGATAGAGACAGACAGAGACAGATAGAGTCAGAGACAGATAGGGACAGAGACAGATAGGGACAGAGATAGAGACAGATAGAGACAGAGACCGATAGAGACAGACAGAGAGAGACAGAAAGAGACAGATGGAGACAGAAACAGATAGAGACAGAGACAGGAACAGATAGAGACAGAGACAGGGAGAGAGATAGAGGCAGACAGAGACAGACAGATAGAGATAGAGACAGATAGAGACAGAGACGGATAGAGACAGACTGACAGAGACAGCTAGAGACAGAGAGAGACAGACAGATAGAGATAGAGAGACAGAGAGAGACAGACAGATAGAGACAGAGACAGATAGAGACAGATAGAGACAGATGGAGACAGATGGAGACAGATGGAGACAGACAGAGAGAGAGATATATATATATATATAGAGAGAGAGAGATAGAGAGAGAGATAGCGAGAGAGAGAGAGAGAGAGAGAGAGATAGAGAGAGTTAGATAGAGAGAGAGAGATAGAGAGCGAGAGAGATAGAGAGATATAGATAGAGAGAGAGAGAGAGATAGAGGGAGAAATAGATAGAGAGATAGATAGAGAGATAGATAGATATAGAGAGATAGATAGATGTGTGTATGCCGGGTCTAGTGGCTCAGTGGACGAATGCGTCTGCTGCAGGGGCCTGTGTTCAACCTCATAGTCACAGTTTTTTTTGTTGCTCTAGCCCCGCCCCCCACTGACTCCGCCCCCACCGGTGCGGCCCTCAGCCACAAACCACACTGTAAATTTGGCCCCCGAGAGAAAGTTTGTGAGTACCCATGGTCTAGACAAACATTGATGAAAACCACAAGGTTTTGACTGGTCCATCTGATAAGAGTATATCTTGATTGTGACGGCTGCTTTTGCCATCAGAGGGGGGACTGGAGCAGCGCAATTTAGGCACCACCCCTACACGTCACATAAGCACAATATTTATATGCACTTAGCATAATATATACACTGGGTGCCTTAACTTTATTATTGTGAAATGGAGCACTCAGACAGATTATTGGAGTGTATTCATTGTAGAAACTAGAGATTTATAAACGTGTGCATATTAATATTTAGATTAACATGAAGATTTGTAGTTATCACTCATACCTATAACTATAAGTACATTATCTCTGCAACCATAAATTCAATTGTTCATGTTCTGCATTTATTCTGACATTTTATGTGCCCATATAGTCATGTATTTAAAGTACACATTGAAATGTTTCATTAAGTTAGCTTGACTAAAGGCCTTAACCCCTTCGCTGCTAGGCCTTTTCCCCCATGTGCTAAGCCTTTTTTTGGCTATTTGGGGTAGTTCGCGCTTAGGCCCCTGTAACTTTTTGACCACATAAGGTATCCACGCCAAATTTGCGTCCTTTTCTTCCAACATCATGGGGATTCTAAAGGTACCCAGGGTTTGTGGATTCTCCTGGAGGGGACCCAGAAATTAACCAAAATATAGCTTTTTTTGGGGGGGGGGGGGAAATGGGAAAAAAGGGCTACAGATGAAAGCGTCTGGTTTTTTCCCTGCAAATGGTATCAACAAAGGGGTTGTGGTGCTGAAATCACCATGTTCCCAGATTTCAGGGGCAAGCAGACTTTTGTCATTTGGCATTTTTCTGGGACATAGCCTATTTTTTTTTTTTTTTTTTTTATATAACTTTTTATTAAACATACATCGGGCACATGGACAACATACAGAGGAAGCATCAAGGTATACATCACATGAATCTCAGGGGTAGTTCTAATCATTTTACACAGAAGGAATGCTACGGAGTGAGGGGAATGTCCAGTTCAGCAGTACAGGGAGGGGCACAGATTTCTCCGCAATAGGTATTCCAGGGGCCCCATATTCGGGCCCATTTCCCAGGGCAACCCCTTGCCAAATATACAGTCTTTTCTCTAAACATACACCAGTCTAAATCCTTTTCCCAGTCATCTAGGGCGGGTGTGTTCGCTGCTCCCCATAGCTGTGCAATGTTTCTCTTGGCGAGCATGAGCCCGAGTGTAACCCATTGGATATGGTGGGTGTTTAGGTCAGTAGGCTCCCAGATATTCAAGAGGCACCGCCGTGCCTCTGGGAGGAGACGAACTGACAGAACCGAGTTGATCACGTCATGGATTTTCTGCCAGTAGAGACCCACCTGTGTACACTCCCAGATAATGTGCATGAATGTCCCTATGTGTCCACACCGTCGCCTACATTCCCCACTGTCCGCAAGTCCCATGTGGATCAGGCGGGGTCCTGTGACATAGGCTCTATGTAGGATTTTAAGTTGGACAAGCCTGAGACGTGCTGAGATGGCTACCACCCGGGGGGAGGAGACCGCATCCTGCCAGTCCTCGTCATCTATTTCCAGCCCGTCTTGTACCCATTTCCTCCGCAGGGCCTGGAGAGGATCTTCGGTGTTGTTAACTAATTTTTGGTAGATCAGTGAAATAGTTTTATCGGGTAGGTGGCCATCGAGTATCCTATCTTCTAATGGGGAGGCGTCAGGAGGGAGCTTGCCCTTGGGGAGTGCCCGTAGGAGTGAATGGAATATCTGCGCATACCGGAAGTACTCGGTGTTTGCAAGTGCATATTCCGCTTGGAGCTCAGTGAATGTCTTGATCCCTCCCGGGCCCCAGATGTCTTTAACCTGAGAGATGCCAATACGATCCCACCTATCAAATCCTTTTGTTTTCCATAGGCTACCTAATGTCTCTGAGTCCCATAACGGGGTAGACATCGTTAATTGCCGGCCCCACCCGAGTGAGGACGCCGCCTCGTGCCAGACTCGGACCGTATGCTTAGTAGGCCCCGTCAAGACATATTTCCGGGGTCTTGCATATAATGCCCTATTATAATTACCCCCAGGTAGCACCCATTTATCCATCGCATAGCCAGGATCATCAACTCTTCCATAGGTACCATGGTTAACTGCTGCCAATTGCGCTGCCCAATAATATTTTTTAATATCCGGGAGGCTGATGCCTCCGTCATACCAGTTTAGCGTCAGTTTGTTTAGGGCGATTCGAGGTCGCCCCTCCCAAAGCAGCTGTCTCTGTAGTCCTTCAATTTCCTTAAAATAGTGCGAGGGGACAGGATCCAGAGTGTTATGCAATATGTATAGGAATCGCGGCAGGGACATCATTTTGAACAGAGTAGCTCTACCCAAGAGGGAGATGGGAAGTGATTTCCACCTGGCTACATCTGCTTTAAGTCTGCTCAGAGGGGGAAGGAGGTTATGGTCATAGCGGGATTGGGGATCTAGGGAGATAAAGATACCCAAATACTTGAAGCCCACCGTGGTAATTTGTATTGGACAATCTTGGGGGAGCAGGGGCCGATCCCCACTCAAGACGAATAGGGAGGACTTGTTCCAGTTGACCGTGAAGCCAGAGAGTCTGCCAAAGACTTTAAGAATATCTAGCACTACTATCAAAGATCTTCTGGGGGACGCAAGGTAGAGCAATATGTCATCTGCGTACAATGAGATGCGGTCCTCACATTCCGAAGACCACTTCAAGCCTCTCACTCTGGGGTCACGTCGTATCCATGCTGCCAAAGGCTCAAGGGCCAATGCGAAGAGGAGGGGGGAGAGTGGGCAGCCCTGAGGGGGTCCCCGGCTGAGCCGGAATGGGGTGGAAATCTTATTGTTAACAACTACCTGGGCCAAGGGTTCATTATACAAGAGTCGCACCCACTGAATAAATTTCGGGCCAAAGCCCAGTTTTGACAGTACCGCCTAAAGATACGGCCACTCGAGTGTGTCGAATGCCATTGTCGCGTCTAAGGAAGCTATTATCGTGGGCTCCTGAATGGTATGCGCTCTCCCTATCACTCCGTGCACTCTTCGGAGATTCAATGCCGTGTTTCTGTGGGGTATAAATCCGGACTGGTCCGGATGGACCAGTTCACTAATTACTTTGATAAGGCGATTGGCTAAGAGTTTGGCGAGAATTTTAGGCTCCGCATTCAGGAGGGAAATCGGCCTGTATGAGGCACATTCTGTTCTGGGTTTACCCTCTTTATGAATAGCCACTATGGTGGCTATCCTCTGGTCCCTAGGCAACATGCCCAACTCCCTAGACTCCTCAAACATAGATTTTAGATATGGCGCTAATTTGTCAGGTTGTAGCTTATAAAGCTCAATGGGGAGCCCATTGGGGCCGAGGGCCTTGCCTGAGTTCAGGGATCGGATTGCTTGCGCAATTTCGTCCGCTGTTAACTCACCATCCATAAGATCTCGATCGCTTGGTGACAGACAGGGGAGTGCGATGTCTCGTATCATTTCCTGCGAGTCTTCCTCAGAACCCCCGGCCAATGTGGTGTATACTGTCTGGAAGTGGTTAGCAAAGCTATTAACAATTTCTTGGGGGTCCGTGATGATAGTATCAGTGTCGCCTCTGAGTTCAGGGACTAATCTACTCGCCAGTTCCTTTTATCGAGCCATGCTATCAATTTCCCTGCTTTGTCTCCTAAATCGTAAAGTCTACCTTGTCGTTCTCTACCAAGGATTTTTGCTTTCTCAGTGACCATCGCCTTGTACTCGTGTTGTTTAAGACTCAGCAGATGAAGCTTCTCTGGGGTGACTCCCGCCTCCAGATCACTTTCTAGCTTGTTAATGTCGGCCTCCATATCTGAGGCCTCCTTCTGGTTCTCTTTTTTGGTTCCCGCGATCAGTGAGACTGCCTGGCCACGGATCACCGTTTTAAATGCCTCCCATAGAGACTGAGAGGAGAGCACCGTACCCACATTTTCGGTAAAGTAGTCACTCATAGTTTTGATGAGGTGCGTGCGGATTTTGGGATTGCGGAGATGCCAAGGATTAATGGGCGCTATTTTTCCCACTGTATTATGACTAAGGGCGATGTGGATCCACAGTGGTGAATGATCCGATATCCCCCTGGCCAGGTGCCGGATCTCATGGATATATTTGATCTGCTCTGCCGGCACCAGACAGTAGTCCAACCGAGAGAGGCTATGGTGTGCGCCGGAGTGGAAAGTGTATTGGGCCTGGTCTGGATGATATGACCTCCACCCGTCTACCAACCCCATAGCGTCAAGAAAGTCGGGTAACCACCGGGAAGAGGGCCCTATATCTCGCGGAGGGAATCTGTCAAGTGTACCCGAGACTACGGCGTTAAAGTCGCCCCCAGAATGAGAAGACCCTCCGGGATAGAGAGTAATACCGAGCCCAGGTCAGTAAAGGTAGAGCACTGCAGTCCAGGGGGGACATATATTGACATGAGTGTGATGGGCCGGCCCTCCCACATCCCCGAGACTCCTACATATCTGCCCCTGTCATCCACCCAAGTCGATGTGACTGCGAGGGGAAGGGAGGTCTTAATCATAATACCCACTCCTCGGGACCCCGTCGTGAATCCTGCATGTGCAGCCATTTTATAGCCCCCTCTTTGCATAACCTTACATACATTTCCCATCAAATGTGTTTCCTGCAACAAGACTACGTCTGGAGCCTGTTGTTTGCAGTATTGAAGTACAACACTGCGCTTTATCTTGTCCCCCAACCCGTTGACATTCCAACTCAGCACTTTAAAATGTTTGTCCCCCATGTTACATGCTGTACATAACCTCGGATTGCAATTTCCTCACCAGCTATTTCGGATTCGGACGCCGATGCAATAACTATAACATAAAACCAATATAACACTCCCACCCAACTACCCCCCACCCTGCTACCCTGCCCTCTGGACTTTGAACTGCCCATAGAAAACTTGCAGAGTGCCTGTCGCCCTATTGTGATCTAGTAGTAGAACTTGTGTGGACGTGGCTTCTCGTCCCTCTGCTTCCTCCTCTGAGGATGAACTCCCTTACTGCCCCCCCGGTGCATCAGTCCGCGCCGTTGATAATACCATTTAATGAAGGAGAATAACCCCTCTGGGACTGGCCGCCACCCCCCCCCCCCTTAACCTATCTCGGACCCCAGCAGGGAGTATTATACATTACATTCGGAACCATAGTTAGTCTGTGTAGATCCGCTAGATAGAAGTCCGGGAACCTGCTTCTCCTCCCGCGTCGCCACTTCGCTCTGTCCGCCCCATGTGGTGTTCAAACCAGTCATCTGCCTCCTCCGGCCGTTCAAAAAACAAAGCTTTCCCCTCCGCTTCTACACGGAGACGTGCAGGAAACAGCATTGAGTATTTCAGGCCCGAGTCTCGTAGCTTACGCTTTATCATCATGAAAGATAGTCTCTGTCTCTGCACCCGTTGCGTAAAGTCCGGGAAGAAGGAGATGGCCGCGTTTTCGAAGCGGAGGGGGGTTCGGTTCCGGGCATGCTGGAGTATGGCATCCCTATCGCGAAAATTGAGGACTCTTGCCAACATCGGTCGAGGAGGGGCCCCTGGTCTAGGTGGACCTGCAGGAACTCTGTGTGCCCGTTCCACGACAAAGAACTTGCTGAGTCCCTTGGGCTGAAGCTGCTGTAATATGAGGTCTTCAACGAATAGGTCCGGCGCCTGTCCTTCCGCTTTCTCCGGCACCCCCAAAATGCGAAAGTTGTTGCGCCGGAGGCGCCCCTCATAGTCGTCCAGTTTAAGTTCAGTGGCTTTGCGGAACGTCTGCAAGTCCCGGAGCTCGCCCTGCAATTGGTTCACATCCTCGACCAAACTAGCAGTAGTAAGTTCCACTTGCGCCACTTTTTCATGGACCTTAGAAAGGTCTGCCCGGATCAGGCTGACATCAATAGCCATAGTGTCTATTTTATGTTCCAAAGTGGTCTGGACCGTTGCGATAGCCTTCATTACGTCTTTTAGGGATAACTCCGGTTCCTCTGCGCTCTGTTCGGCTGCTGCCCCTCCCAAGGACTGCCGACCATGCAGTGCATCCTTGGGCAAAGCATATCGGTCCAATTTATTGGTTTGTATTGTTTTTGACCCCCTAGTGCCTGTCCCTTTTCCTTTCTCCATGGTAGACATAAGTTGTGGCCACCACGCTGAAGGCGCGCGCCACCGCTGCCCCTCTTCGATTAGAAGTGACCGCTGTGGGGACAGGGAAATTATGCGGTTTACAGTTACGGCAGCGCCAGTGGTCGCGAGGGTCCCCGCTTGACTAGGCGCAGTTTCTCTTCGCCACTGGCCACAGCAGCGCGCCAGAGCAGGGCGTCGGCTCACAGGCGGGTTAGACACCAGCGCACCGCATGCACCGGTCCGCCAAGGCGCACCGCAGCCAACACCCAGCTGTACACGCAAGTTCAGTCCGCCAGGAATCCTGCCCACCAAGCCGTCACCTCACCAGTCGCTCATGGGCTCTCGTGGACCCCTGCGAGGCACGTCCTCCATCCGGTGTTGATTGGGGGCAAGGGTCACTCAGACACCACAGCATCACAGAGGCCATCGACACCCCCAAGCAGCCGCTGCATCTTTACCCCCGGCAGAGACCATCTCCAAGACGATACCCCCTCACACCACCCGGGTTGGCAACTACGTGCCTGCTCCCGAGGCCGGGAGGGCTCCGGTAATGTATTCCTGGGGGGCTGCAGGTGGAGGCGCTCCAGCAGCGATCCACCGGCCTCCTCCCCTGTCTCTGCTTGCAGGCAGGTCGCAGGTTGCGTCTCGCAGGTCCCTGCAGCTCCAGCCTTGAGCTCTCAGCCTTGGGCCCTCAGCACGCCGACGTCGGCCGGCTTTCCTCCGCCCGGTCGATGGTCTCCAGTTAACGGCTGTGGCAGCCAGACAGACACAGCCCCGCTCGGCCCTCCCGGGTCTCGCTACCGTGTCAATCCTCCTGTCGCCCACACGCGACTCTTCAGCAACGGCTACGCCGCTTCACGGACCCGGGTCGGCCGCAAAATCGAGCCCCCGGCTTCACCGCTTCGGACAGGCCCGGAACTACCGGGGCCCGTATCTCCGCTACCAGATGCCGTAGCTCCGCGGGGGTGGGGCGATGGTGCACCGATGATGTTCCGACGCGGACACCCGCTTCGGGCAGCAAGGATATTTAAGCAGGATAGACGGAGGAGGAAGGAGGATCACGGAGCTAGTGGCTTAAGCGGCCATTTTGCTCCGACACTTGGCCACGCCCCGTCGACATAGCCTATTTTTGCTATTTTTTGTGCTTTCAACCTCCTTCCAGTTAATGGTAGAAATGGGTATGAAAGCAATAATGGATCCTGTAAAGCTATACATTTTAGAAAAGTAGACAAAATTCTGAATTCAGCAAGGGGTCATTTGTGTGGATCCTTCAAGGTTTCTTTATAGTCAGTCAAAGAAAGCTTTATTTCGACCGTGCAGGCCATAAAAGCACATAAAAAAGACAATACAATACATTTTAGTAAAAAAAGGAAAAAAAGAGCTATACAATATATCCAAAAGAAACAATTGATGGACGGAATGCTGGACAATGCAGACATTCACCCCCAGTCACAAGGATCTGGGTTAAATCCATCATTCTTTTGCTCACCACACCACCCCAGTTGGGACCCAGCCATATGCAAATCAGTCTTGACCCTGTTCCTTGTGGGAACAGTCCAGCCCGAACTGCCAAGCCAGGTCCTCCCTGGACCAGAAACAAGCATCCTGGGACCGGTTTCAGGGCATCACCCTTCTTCAGCCAGGCTAGCTTGAATCCAGTGGTGTAGTGAGCACGTATGTATGACAAATGACATTGTTCTGCATTCTGTCCATCAACTGTTGTTTTTGCATTTGTCACCCCGAGTGGGACGGGTATGCCCAGACGTGGGACCCGTGCTCTCCATGCCACTGGAATCAAGCTATCCTGGCTGAAGAGGGGTGAAACCCCGAAACCGGTCCTAGGATGCTTGTTTCCAGTCCAGGGAGGACCTGGCTTGGCAGTTCGGGCTGGACTGTTCCCATGAGGCACAGGGTCAAGACTGATTTGCATATGGCTGGGTTCGAACTGGAATGGCATGGTGAGCAAAAAATGATGGATTTAGGCCCAGATCTCTGTACTGGGGTGAATGTATGACATTGTTCTGCATTCTGTCCATCAACTGTTGCTTTTGCATTTGTCACCCCGAGTGGGACGGGTATGCCCAGACGTGGGTCCCGTGCTCTCCATGCCACTGGAATCAAGCTATCCTGGCTGAAGAGGGGTGAAACCCCGAAACCGGTCCTAGGATGCTTGTTTCCAGTCCAGCGAGGACCTGGCTTGGCAGTTCGGGCTGGACTGTTCCCATGAGGCACAGGGTCAAGACTGATTTGCATATGGCTGGGTTCGAACTGGAATGGCATGGTGAGCAAAAAAATGATGGATTTAGGCCCAGATCTCTGTACTGGGGTGAATGTATGACATTGTTCTGCATTCTGTCCATCAACTGTTGTTTTTGCATTTGTCACCCCGAGTGGGACGGGTATGCCCAGACGTGGGTCCCGTGCTCTCCATGCCACTGGAATCAAGCTATCCTGGCTGAAGAGGGGTGAAACCCCGAAACCGGTCCTAGGATGCTTGTTTCCAGTCCAGGGAGGACCTGGCTTGGCAGTTCGGGCTGGACTGTTCCCATGAGGCACAGGGTCAAGACTGATTTGCATATGGCTGGGTTCGAACTGGAATGGCATGGTGAGCAAAAAATGATGGATTTAGGCCCAGATCTCTGTACTGGGGTGAATGTATGACATTGTTCTTCATTCTGTCCATCAACTGTTGTTTTTGCATTTGTCACCCCGAGTGGGACGGGTATGCCCAGACGTGGGTCCCGTGCTCTCCATGCCACTGGAATCAAGCTATCCTGGCTGAAGAGGGGTGAAACCCCGAAACCGGTCCTAGGATGCTTGTTTCCAGTCCAGGGAGGACCTGGCTTGGCAGTTCGGGCTGGACTGTTCCCATGAGGCACAGGGTCAAGACTGATTTGCATATGGCTGGGTTCGAACTGGAATGGCATGGTGAGCAAAAAAATGATGGATTTAGGCCCAGATCTCTGTACTGGGGTGAATGTATGACATTGTTCTGCATTCTGTCCATCAACTGTTGTTTTTGCATTTGTCACCCCGAGTGGGACGGGTATGCCCAGACGTGGGTCCCGTGCTCTCCATGCCACTGGAATCAAGCTATCCTGGCTGAAGAGGGGTGAAACCCCGAAACCGGTCCTAGGATGCTTGTTTCCAGTCCAGGGAGGACCTGGCTTGGCAGTTCGGGCTGGACTGTTCCCATGAGGCACAGGGTCAAGACTGATTTGCATATGGCTGGGTTCGAACTGGAATGGCATGGTGAGCAAAAAAATGATGGATTTAGGCCCAGATCTCTGTACTGGGGTGAATGTATGACATTGTTCTGCATTCTGTCCATCAACTGTTGTTTTTGCATTTGTCACCCCGAGTGGGACGGGTATGCCCAGACGTGGGTCCCGTGCTCTCCATGCCACTGGAATCAAGCTATCCTGGCTGAAGAGGGGTGAAACCCCGAAACCGGTCCTAGGATGCTTGTTTCCAGTCCAGGGAGGACCTGGCTTGGCAGTTCGGGCTGGACTGTTCCCATGAGGCACAGGGTCAAGACTGATTTGCATATGGCTGGGTTCGAACTGGAATGGCATGGTGAGCAAAAAAATGATGGATTTAGGCCCAGATCTCTGTACTGGGGTGAATGTATGACATTGTTCTGCATTCTGTCCATCAACTGTTGTTTTTGCATTTGTCACCCCGAGTGGGACGGGTATGCCCAGACGTGGGTCCCGTGCTCTCCATGCCACTGGAATCAAGCTATCCTGGCTGAAGAGGGGTGAAACCCCGAAACCGGTCCTAGGATGCTTGTTTCCAGTCCAGGGAGGACCTGGCTTGGCAGTTCGGGCTGGACTGTTCCCATGAGGCACAGGGTCAAGACTGATTTGCATATGGCTGGGTTCGAACTGGAATGGCATGGTGAGCAAAAAATGATGGATTTAGGCCCAGATCTCTGTACTGGGGTGAATGTATGACATTGTTCTGCATTCTGTCCATCAACTGTTGTTTTTGCATTTGTCACCCCGAGTGGGACGGGTATGCCCAGACGTGGGTCCCGTGCTCTCCATGCCACTGGAATCAAGCTATCCTGGCTGAAGAGGGGTGAAACCCCGAAACGGTCCTAGGATGCTTGTTTCCAGTCCAGGGAGGACCTGGCTTGGCAGTTCGGGCTGGACTGTTCCCATGAGGCACAGGGTCAAGACTGATTTGCATATGGCTGGGTTCGAACTGGAATGGCATGGTGAGCAAAAAAATTATGGATTTAGGCCCAGATCTCTGTACTGGGGTGAATGTATGACATTGTTCTGCATTCTGTCCATCAACTGTTGTTTTTGCATTATACAATATATCGTCATAAAAGCTATGTACATTATTTCTGTGTTTAAAGTTAAAACACTTCAAATTGTGCAAATTTTTTGGTGCATTTCGAGACCAACTTGCGCCCGACCAGCTAAAAGAGAGCAACAACTCAGTGGGTTCATGCGCTGCCATGTCGAACCGTATGGTCATGGAATTAATTGATTCATAAACCACTAGCCTTGGGCCGCCTCAAGGCGCTTTCGGCAGACGAGGGGGCAGTCGTGGGTAGTGAAAGAGGCACGTTTTGAATGCCCGCAATGGTGCCTTCTGCTCTAGTGCTACTCGGCGTTGTCTTCCAAGCCTCCTAAAATCAGACCACCACGGGAAATGGTTAATCTCTCAGGTGCCCTTTGCTGTTGGAAATGAGAGGATGTGGTATAACGACCAGAGCTGCCACTTTGGACCTGTGGAACCGAGTTCGAGTCTCGGCGTCGGCTCAACATCCTGTGATCCTGGGCAAATCACTTAATCGTCCCATTCCTATATATGTGTGTCTTTCTGTAACGTAACTGGTGCTCATGTAGAGCGCTCCCTACCTCGGGTCGAGTTTACGCTACATAAAACCTGCAAAAAGAAATTCTAGTCAACTAGTTACATATGGTTTCCATTGGACACAGTTGCTTCCTGGCTTTAGGGTGCTTGGGGCAAGCACTCGACTACTGTGAAGGAGTCCCAGTTGTACCTTGGAATTTGTTTGTGGCACATGGTGGTGTCTGTCGGGGTTTTAATTCGAAGAGCACAGGCATATGGTCAAATGTACATATAAATGCTGCAGCTGAAACCAGTTGTAAATTGTCCGGCCGATTTTTCCTCCAGGGATGCCCCATATTAGACAAACGAAACACAAGCGACGCCGCAGTGGCCTGTGATCTTTTGAGAACACCGTATTGACCGACTAGAGAAATGAGGCAGCGCGGTGCGTTGACGTGCCGGCTGCCGAGTGGCATGTCACACATATTAGCCATGGTGAGCTTGGCTCAACCTTTCATCCTCATCAGGGATAGGCTCAGTGATTTGGGCAGTAGTAATAATCGATGCTCATAGTGCCACGGAGCCATAAGCATGTGAAATAAAGAAGCAAGCTATATATATATTTAAACGTTAACCACGGACAGATGTCTAGTGAAAAGTGGAAATGTGTGGAAACAATAGCCCCCACCTGTGAAAAAAACGAAGAGCGCGTGCCCACCTAATGTAAAAGTGGAGACTCCACCCAGTAGCCGAGCCAGTGTGTCATAGACCCCAATAAAGGAAAATAATGGCCCCCCCCACCCTCTGCGGTTTCGGGGCGCTGCACATTAAAAGCCCCGCGCTACTATCAAAGCTTGAATGCAGATGCTCATGCACCAAACTAGAATATTCAAAAGTAAACTATTGCCTCCATCGCTGCCTTAAAACAAAGCACATGGTTTATTTCTCGTTTGCCTCACGACCGTGACAACAGGCAGGCTGGTACCGCCACCGCTCATTCCTTGCACAGTTTGCCTCTGCTTCGCTGTAATAATAATGTGCTGAATGATGGGGCGAGAGGTTGCCGACTGACTGCTGCTCACTAGCTTCTGTTCCCACAGTTGCCTCTTTGTTGCCAAGCATTAAAATGCAATAGGTCTCGCCTTTCATTAAGTTAAAGCCATTTGCCTTGCTATACAATACCATTAGCAAAGCAAATGGCTTTAACTTAATCAAAGGCGAGACCTATTGCATTTTCAATGCTTGTTTGCAAAGTGCCTAGCTGTAGATTTTGAACCCTAGCTCTGACGGAACCTAGGGAAACCTAGCAAACCTATACATTTTTTAAAACTAGACACCCAGGGGAATCCAGGATGTGGTGACTTGTCTGGCTCTCACCAGGATCTGTAACCCAGAATCCCTTGCAAACCTCAAAATTTGTAAAAATAACACATTTTCCTCACATTTCTGTGGTGGAAAGTTCTGGAACCTGTGTGGATCCACAAAATTCCACCCACCCCGCATTCCCCAAAGTCTTCCGATAAAAATGGTACCTCACTTGTGTGGGTGGGTCAAGTACCTGCGACAGGCAAGGGCCCAAACCCTATTGAGGCGACATCAAAATTACCTATCACAAAACAACCTGGTTTTGCAAGAGGGGTCCCATGAGTTTTTGGTCCCGGGGTCAGCGGCCATCTAGGGAAACCTACCAAACCCACACATTTCTGAAAACTAGACACCCGGGGGAGCCCAGCAAGGTATGGCCTGTGTGGGTCCCCCAACATTTCCCTACCCAGAATCCCCTGCAAACCTCAAATTTAGCTGGAAAAAATCACTTTTTTCTCAAATTTCTGTGTGGGAAAGTTCTGGAATCTGCGTGGATCCACAAATTTCCTACCACCCAGCGTTCCCCCAGGTCTCCCGATAAAAATGGTACCTCACTCGCGTGGGTGGGTCAAGTACCCGCGACAGGCAAGGGCCCAAAACCAATTGAGGCGACATCAAAATTACCTATCACAAAACAACCTGGTTTTTGCAAGGGGGGTCCCATGAGTTTTTGGCCCTGGGCTCGGCGGCCATCTAGGGAAACCTACCAAACCCACACATTTCTGAAAACTAGACTCCCGGGGGAGTCCATCAAGGTATGGCTTGCGTGGGTCCCCCAACATTTCCCTACCCAGAATGCCCTGCAAACCTCAAATTTAGCTGAAAAAAATCTATTTTTTCTCACATTTCTGTGTGAGAAAGTTGTAGGATCACCGGGCTGACACAAATTTCCTACTACCCAGCGTTCCTCCAGGTCTCCCGATAAAAATGGTACCTCACATGTGTGGGTAGGCATAGTGGCTGCAACAGCAAATGGCCCAAATCGTACTGTGGAGACTTCAAAATTACCTATAACAAAACTACCTGGTTTTGGGGGGGGGGAGGAGGCACCTGGTTTTTTGGCCCCGGGCTCGCCGCCATCTAGGGAAACCTACCAAACCCACACATTTCTGAAAACTAGACACCCGTGGGAGTCCAATGAGGTATGGCTTGCGTGGATCCCCCAACGTTTCCCTCTGAGCCGCCGAGTTTGTGGAAGGGGGGCAGGGGCCAGTAAGGGAGAGGGGGCGGCGGCTGAAAAGATAAGCAGATCATAGTGAGGGGAGGGAGGCGAATGAAAGCGAGAGGGAAGGGACGAGTGCGTGGAGAGAGGACAGGCTGTCGAAAGCAAAACGCAACCCAGTGAGAGGAGCAGGAGACAGATGGGCGAAAAAAGAGAGAGCGGGGACTAATGAGGGAGAGGGGGACCAGCTGAGGAGAAAGAGAGGAGGAACAGACGAGGAACGGAGATTATGGACTGATGGAAAGGAGAGCAGTGTGCAGGCACTGGTGAGCGCGAGGGACAGACGGGCAGATATTAACGAGGGAGAGAGGACAGACGGACGAACAGGAGGATGGTCGAAATTGGGGGGTGTGCGGCGAGAGCAGACTGGCCAATGGAGAACTACAACTAGATATGGGAGAGAGGCCCAATGATGAAAAGAGGAGCACGGACTAGCGGGGAGAGGCGGGTGAAAAGGTGAGCAGAGGACCAGTGAGTGGAGCGGGGACGGCCTGCTGAAAGAAGCGCAGGAGGTAGTGTGGGAGCGGGCACAGACAGACGAAATGGAGAGCGGATACCAAGGAGGGAGAGGCAGGACAGACGGATGCGAATGAAACCAGGGGGTCGGGGGCGTCGAATGGTGAATGGATACAAAATACCAGCGTGGGGAGGGTGGCAGACGGGGGAATGGTTCACGGGAGCTAGTGAGCAGGAGAGGACTGGGTGAAGAGGAGAGCGGGGAGAGTAGATAGGCGGATGAAAGGGGGAGCGAGCAGGGAGCACTCACTGGAGAGTAGACTGACTGACTGGTGACAGACTGGTTAAAAGAGAGAAGGGGCTAATGAGGGAGCGGCGACAGGCGGGAGGCAGAGCGGGGATGTGTGAGCGGAGAGTGGTCGGCTGGTGAAAGGAGAGGACGAACTAAATAGGCAGATGAGTGAAAGAGACCACAGACTAATAAGAGAGAGAGGGAGAGGGCAGACGGATAAAAGGAGAGCAGAGACGAATGAGCAAGAGATGGATTTTGGAGTGATAAAAAGGACAGCAGGAAGAGATAAGGGAGTGAGAATACGGGTGAAATGGGGAGCAGATACTAATGAGGGAGAGAGGACGGGTGAAGACGAGGAACGGACAGGTGTAAAGGACAGCAGGGGCCGGTGAGGAAAGACTGAGGACAGGGAGAGGGTGAACTCATGAGAAAAGAAAGGTGAGATATGTCTGGGAGTAGAAACTGTGGTGATGCTCAACTCGAGTTATGGCACACACGGGATGCGGGGTGTAACGAAGGCGCTGGCAGCCCCAGCGACGCGATGGAGGTGGGCCGGGCAACCACTGAGAGGGCCCCTACGCGTCAGCGGCCCTCCATCCAGTCCGAGGCCAATGGATATGTGTGCGGTATGGAGACTCAGGGCCTTCATCACATTTTCCGTGGGGAGGGGGTCATTATTTTGCAGTCCACCGCTAACGGAACCCCCTCATTAACGGTGCTTTCCCGACCCTCCTAGGAAGCATACATGGCCGAGTCGGCCCTTCACAAACTGCAGGTTACACAGATCTCGGAGAAAAATGCATTGACCCCATGAGCTATATATCGTGCGTCGTAGGGTGGTTTGAGGGATGCCGTTTTAGGCGGGGGGCTCAGTTTCAAAGTTAAACACAAGCTATCGCCATCGTGCGCGAGAGAACAGAGCGAGCGTGGAGGCCAGAGCAAACGATGAAGGGGGGGGGGGAGAGGAGGACACAGCGAAGGTGCATACAGAACGAGAGCGAATCCTTACCGCGTGCGATCTCTTGTCTTTATGGGGCCATGTGTTTAAACACATGGCCCCATAAAGATAAGAACTCGCTTACGACATAAGGAAAGCAGGCGAGCCAGTCCAAGTGGGCCGGCACAAAAAGCCAAAGGGAGGCAACATAGATAGCTCATTTCCAATGGCTGGCCACCGTTTAGCATAAACGGTGATGCCAGCCAATGGAAATGAGGGGCGGGGCTTAAAGCCCTCTTCTGAAAATCCTCTCCTACAAAATCTCTCGCGGAGGCGGAGCAGGGCTCTGCCCTGCAACGCACGCGAGACCTAAAAAGGGTCAATTTTCACTGCGAAAATGTGGTGTGTCCACGTTGCGTTTTGGGCCGTTTCCTGTCGCGGGCACTAGGCCTACCCACACAAGTGAGGTACCATTTTTCTCGGAAGACTTTGGGGAATGCGGGGTGGGTGGAATTTTGTGGATCCACGCAGATTCCAGAACTTTCCACCACAGAAATGTGAGGAAAATGTGTTTTTTTATTTTACAAATTTTGAGGTTTGCAAGGGATTCTGGGTAACAGAACCTGGTGAGAGCCAGACAAGTCACCCCATCCTGTATTCCCCTGGGTGTCTAGTTTTCAAAAATGTATAGGTTTGCTGGGTTTCCCCATGTGCCGGCTGCGCTAGGGCCCAAAATCCACAGGTAGGCACATTGCTAAAAAAAAGTCTGTGCCTAGTGGGCTTTCTGCCGCCCTGGGGGGAATCGGGGGGCGGGGGGGGGGGGGTTTGCCCCGATATGCCCCCAAGGGGGGCAGAAAGACTGTGGCTTTTTTTTGGGGGGTGGGGGCATTGGTATGCCCATTCTGGGCAGCCCCCACCCCCACGCATAAGAAAAGCCAGCATAATCGCTGGCGCCTAGTGGGCTTTCTGCCGATCAGGGGCCACTGCCCCCATCTCCCCCCCCCTGGGGGGGGCAGAAACACTGGAATTTTTGCGGGCGGGGTGGTGGGGGCATTGGCATGCCCGTTTTGGGCAGCCCCCACCCCTGATTCAAATTGGCAAAAAAAATCCCTGGCGTCTAGTGGGCTTTTTGCCCCCCCCAGCGGGGCAGATTGGGGGCTACTGCCCCCATCTGCCCTCCAGGGGAGACAGAAAGGCTGTAATTTTTGCGGGGAGGTAGGGGCATTGGCATGCCCGTTTTGGGCAGCCCCCACCCCTAATTGTAACTGCCCCAAAAAATCCCTGGTTTGTAGTGGGCTTTCTGCCCCCCGGGGGGGGGAGATTGGGGGCTACAGCCCCCATCTGCCTCCCAGGCTACTGCCCCCATCTGCCTCCCAGGGGGGGCAGAAAGGCTGTAATTTTTGTGGGGGGTGGGGGCATTGGCATGCCCGTTTTGGGCAGCCCCCACCCCTAATTTCACTTGCCAAAAAAATCTCTGGTTTCTAGTGGGCTTTCTGCCCCCCAGGGAGGGGCAGAAAGACTGTAATTGTTGCGGGGGTGGGGGCACTGCCCCCAAAAAAATCCCTGGCGTCTAGTGCGCTTTCTGCCCCCCGGGGGGGGGGCAGATTGAGGGCTACTGCCCCATCTGGGGCAGAAAGACTAAATTTGGCCAATTTGTTTGCGGGGAGCAAAGGCCCTTGCCCAAGGGGCCGCTCCCCCTCCCTGGTGCCTAGTGGGTGGATCCCTGCTTGGGGATCGCCCCAGGAGGGATCCACTGGGGAGGGGTACCATTGGAAAGGGGAGATTCTCCCCTTTCCAATGATACCTCTCCCGTGATACCAATGATACCTCTCCCATCTTTCTACGTGCTCAGGGGGCTGAGATAGCCCCCTGAGCACGTAGAAAGCGAAACTGAAATGAGCCTCTTGGCTCATTTCAGTTTCGGTTTCACTGAAATGATGTCAGCGCGACGTGCGCGGTGATCGCCATTTCAGGGAAACCAGGGGGGGGGGCCTCAGGAGCTGGGGAAGCTCTTCTCCAGCTACCGAGGCTGTTGGCGGGTAAAGGGAATCCCTCTGGTGCCCGCACCAGAGGGATTCCCTGTGTCATGGCGTCGGACACGCGGGAGCCGTCCGACGCATATGACCACTTATGCATCGGACGGCTCCTGCGCGTCCGACGCACAGAAGGGGTTAAGCATTCATCCCTAAGCATTCAGTCCATAAGCATTTAACCTTCAATGTGAAATATATTTTGCTTGCAATGTTCTTTTTCTTTGCAGGTTCGTTTCGTGATTTCATAAGCTAATGAAAGGTGCATTGTGTTTTAGAGATAGTGAGGCCTCAGAAAATAAGTTTTGGCTAGAACATGGGGCGTTAATGAGCTCAAGAAGACCTCTATTCCTGGCATATCAGGAACAGAGACTTTCAAGGTTGTCATAATGTCCAAGCTGTGGGAAAGGAAAATCAAGTGATGTTGCCAATACTTACAGTGGGAAGGTGGAAAGTTACTGGAGTTGGTGACATGGGATTCTCGAATATTCTAAGGTTTAATGGGTGTTCATACTGTTGGTTTTTAGAACAGATTCCTTTTGCCTTTGAGGGGTACAGACCTCTTTGCCCTTGTACTTCTAGCTGTGTGGCTTTATGCTGTACACTTGCTTGATTTAGAAGATTTCTACTGAAGTCTTCGCAATGCTGACACCTTCCTGCATTTCCTGAATCCTTTGAGACCCTTCCCCAAACCATTCTTACATTAGTTTTAAAATCTAGTTTAGGCGACTTTAGAATTATCCATACCTAGAAGGGAGAATCGAAATTTCTATACAGAACATCATATTCTATTCCTCATTTTCTGTATTGCTGTGACTGAATTTCTTGTACGCCTAAAGTTATTGAGACTGAATTTCATATGGAGATTTGGTCTGTCAGTGATAATTCTGTAATCAATAACAATGTGGTATCAGTTCCTAAGTGAGAAAGAAGAGTACCGCAACCTATTCTGGTTGTGAGTCAGTATATTGGTCTCCAAAAACGGTTTGAGTGTGCTTGTAGTGGAGGTAAATCTCCTATCTATTCTTGTGCCCTCATACACCCTTGCGAGTGTTCAGCATCATCATTGGGCTATGCTCCTCGTGGGGGTGGTGCTGCAGTCCCTCACGGGCCCCACAAGAGGGCTCTTTGGTGGAGATCTTTTTAGGAGTTGCCGCATTTGTGCATGTGGGTATGTGGGCCAAGTGAAGAGGTGAGAGTGAGTTAAGATTACCTATCGGTACCCAAGCAAGTTTAATGAGGGGTCCTTTAGGTAAATTAAAATAGTTTGGGTTTTGGAGACTTTCCTTAAACAAATAAAGGGAAGGACCAGTGTATTCCCGCTGCTTTCAACCCGAAAAAACGTGTGTGATATTCAAGAGTGAGTGGTGGTCGACATGTTTCGCGCAACCAGTGGGTCCCTAATGGATCCCTGTGCGTTTCATCAGGACCTAGAGAGTGCAAAATACTAGAAGAGGCAGTCAGGGACAGACACCCTATACTACCCTCAAAAACCTATTGTCAGGTCGGGGGAACGTCTAGGCGTCCGAGAAACCTATTATTCGTATTCTCAATAACTAAACAAAATGGAGACATAACAAGGGGAAGGAGAAAAAAAGGAAAGGAAATTGGTACATTTCTCATCGTCTTAATGTAAACTGCACACCAAAGTTAATAATGTGGGTGACGTTGCACATTATAAAGTTTTGTGATAGGCGTGACAATTTAATTGCTACTGTGATGCAATCGCTATGCATTTGTTCAGAAAAAGAAAATAACTAGATGTGCTCAGGCCAGTTGAATTCTTATCCTTATGCGCAATGACACAACTGTGAATCTTTCACGCACAGAGTGGTACTAAGCATTAAAAGGTTATCGGGTAAGGTTAGGTGATGGTGAAGCTACCTCATAGGTACATTACAAAAAAAGTACAGGTGTCATTGCAGGATGCAGTCTGGTTGTAATGACAAGGCTGCTCTGATCATAAGTGAAGCGTTTATACTCATTACAAGGCAGTGCAACAAACTGTTAAAGCAGAATTGTGAAACTGCGCCGATAATAAAGAATGCAGTCCACTCATATGAAGTGACAGTACTACAAACAGCAATAGTAATGAATCATGCCATCGTGCTCTTTGACAACATTAGAGACTAATTCTATATTAAGTACAAGTGGAGGGATAATCATACCCTGCCTAGTTTGAAGGGGAACCGCGCCGGCGAGTGGTCAGGCTGCCGGGAGGCAAAAGCTGTGTTTGGGAGAAAAGAATCAAGAATAAAATACAAATGACCAACAGTTCTATCCTAGTTCCGCGTGCTCAGTGCGGTACAATTACCTTCTCTGTGGGTTGCATAGCAGCGGGAACTCACCGTATCTCCCTCGGAATGAAGCCTGTAAACCTGTCTGCTGATCAGGTTCGCCGGTAACTGCTTCGCAAACACGCCCGGTAAATATAGCAGGAGGGCTTCCTGTTTGCCGGTCAGGAAGTGGGCGTGTTCACTCGAGGTAATGGTTAGCGGGGCGACGTGGCGTGATTGTATCACATAGAAGGAGTAAGGCAGCGGCCATCTTAAACGTACTGCTCATATAGATAGTGCAATGCCTCACTAAGGGAATTAGCGTGTTCCATCGCATTGGTAGCGTGCAATTTGATGTTTGACGTCCGCACTATTTAGACAAGAACAACGTTGGGTCTTCAAATTAAAGAGCAATGCGTATGGCTTAAATGACGATATCCCGTGGGGTGAACTAATGTCTTAAAAGATTGACTTACAGACACTAAAACGATGAATGTACTAGACACTTCCAGCCATAACATAGATTAGCCCACACACGACGATACCAGGACATTGCTAACATTTGACTGAGAAGTCGCTGACTCTAAGAAAACCCAATCTGTTTCCTGACTTTAACCATCATAGGGATGGGGTTATAGATTATCTTTAATACTTATGGGCTTCAAGTGACATCTTTTTATAACAGCACCTATCTTTGATAATCCTCCGAGATGGAGCCTGTCACATATCACACATGTTACCACTCACATTACTGACATGACATGTCATTAAACACGCAAAAAGACGCAAAGGAATACGTCAATTTTACGCCAGCAATATTAATTAAGTGGGCACAACCGAGCCACTTTCATCTTTTACATCCAGCTTACAATATTACTAGGATTACCATCAGTCCACTTAGACTCCCAAAAAACCTCAAATTGCACGCTACCAATGCGATGGAACACGCTAATTCCCTTACTGAGGCATTGCACTATCTATATGAGCAGTACGTTTAAGATGGCCGCTGCCTTACACCTTCTATGTGATACAATCACGCCACGTCACCCTGCTAACCATTACCTCGAGTGAACACGCCCACTTCCTGACCGGCAAACAGGAAGCCCTCCTGCTATATTTACCGGGCGTGTTTGCGAAGCAGTTACCGGCGAACCTGATCAGCAGACAGGTTTACAGGCTTCATTCCGAGGGAGATACGGTGAGTTCCCGCTGCTATGCAACCCACAGAGAAGGTAATTGTACCGCACTGAGCACGCGGAACTAGGATAGAACTGTTGGTCATTTGTATTTTATTCTTGATTCTTTTCTCCCAAACACAGCTTTTGCCTCCCGGCAGCCTGACCACTCGCCGGCGCGGTTCCCCTTCAAACTAGCGAGGGTATGATTATCCCTCCACTTGTACTTAATATAGAATTAGTCTCTAATGTTGTCAAAGAGCATGATGGCATGATTCATTACTATTGCTGTTTGTAGTACTGTCACTTCATATGAGTGGACTACATTCTTTATTATCGGCGCAGTTTCACAATTCTGCTTTAACAGTTTGTTGCACTGCCTTGTAATGAGTATAAACGCTTCACCTATGATCAGAGCAGCCTTGTCATTACAACCAGACTGCATCGTGCAATGACACCTGAACTTGTTTTGTAATGTACCTATGAGGTAGCTTCACCATCACCTAACCTTACTCGATAACCTTTTAATGCTTAGTACCACTCTGTGCGTGAAAGATTCACAGTTGTGTCATTGCGCATAAGGATAAGAATTCAACTGGCCTGAGCACATCTAGTTATTTTTATTTTCTGAACAAATGCATAGCGATTGCATCACAGTAGCAATTAAATTGTCACACCAATCACAAAACTTTATAATGTGCAACGTCACCCACATTATTAACTTTGGTGTGCAGTTTAGATTAAGACGATGAGAAATGTACCAATTTCCTTTCCTTTTTTCTCCTTCCCCTTGTTATGTCTCCATTTTGGTTTAGGTATTGAGAATACGAATAATACGTTTCTCGGACGCCTAGACGTTCCCCCGACCTGACAATAGGTTTTTGAGGGTAGTATAGTGTGTCTGTCCCTGACTGCCTCTTCTAGTATTTTGCATTCTCTAGGTCCTGATGAAGCGCACAGGGATCCATTAGGGACCCACTGGTTGCGCGAAACATGTCGACCACCACTCACTCTTGAATATCACACACGTTTTTTTCGGGTTGAGAGCAGCAGGAATACACTGGTCCTTCCCTTTATTTGTTTAAGGAAAGTCTCCAAAACCCAAACTATTTTAATTTACCTAAGGACCCCTCATTAAACTTGCTTGGGTACCGACAGGTAATTTTAACTCACTCTCACCTATTCACTTGGCCCACATACCCACATGCATAAATGCGGCAACTCCTAAAAAGATCTCCACCAAAGAGCCCTCTTGTGGGGCCCGTGAGGGACTGCAGCGCCACCCCCACGAGGAGCATAGCCCAATGATGATGCTGAACACTCGCAAGGGTGTATGAGGGCACAAGAATAGATAGGAGATTTACCTCCACTACAAGCACACTCAAACCGTTTTTGGAGACCAATATACTGACTCACAACCAGAATAGGTTGCGGTACTCTTCTTTCTCACTTAGGAACTGATACCACATTGTTATTGATGACTTCTTTAGGAGCATTGGTACAGGACCTTCCATTTCGTAACCGCTCCTAGTCCCCCCTCCTCTCTCTGGATAGTATTTATAGTGATAATTCTGTACATTTATTATATGTTTCTGAGATACATATATATCTAAGCCTGATTATTAACTTGTAATAAATCTACATAACCTTATTTAAAGATTCCTGGTCGTCATTGTGTGGCCAAATGGGGTACACTGTACATTGAATTTTTTATTTGATGTAAACCCTATCAGACAACTAAAAAGATTAATCGCAGGATGAATGGTAAGAGTGGGCCAGCGCTCTTTCAGGCCCAAAACGCAACATGGGGACATCACATTTTTCCATTTAAAACGGGCTCGTTTTTTATAAAGTAGGTAACTGTGGATTTTGGGCACTAACTCAGCCAGCACCAGGGAAACCTAGCAAACCTGCACATTTTTGAAAACTAGACACCTAAGAAAATCCAGTATGGGGTGACTTGCGTAGCTCTCACGAGGTTGTTTCACCCAGAATCCCTTGCAAACCTCAAACTTTGAGTAAAAAAACAATTTTTCCTCACATTCCTGTGACGGAAAGTTCTGAAATCTGCAGGGAGCCTCAAACTTCGTTCCACCCAGCATTTCCCTAAGTCTTCCAATTAAAATGGTACCTCACTTGTGTGGGTAGGCCTAGTGCCTGCGACAGGAAACGGCCCAAAACACAAGGGCACATCACATTTTTCAATTAAAAACGGACCCGTTTTTGAATAGTAGGCAGTTGTGGATTTTGGGCCCTGGCTCAGCCGTCACCCTGGGAAACCTAACAAACCTGTACAATTAAAAAAACTAGGCACATAGGGAAATCCAGGATGAGGTGACTTGCGTAGATGCCATGGGGCTTTTTTAGCCTGCAAACCTCAAACTTTGACTGAAATCATGCATTTTCCTTGCATTTCTGGGATGTAAACTTCAGAAACCCGCAGGAATCCACAAAATTTCGACCACCTACCATTACCCCACTTGTGCTGATAAAAATGCTGCCCCACTTGTGTGGATGGGCCTAATGCCCACAACAGGAACGGATCAAACCAAGGGCAATTACACTCCTTTCGTGGGAACTCCTATTGACTTCGGTTTGATCTGTTCCTGTCCCTGACACTAAGCCCAACCACACAAGTGGCACAGCATTTTTATTGGCAGAAGTGGAGCAATACTGGGTTGTAGGAATTTTATGGATTCCTGCAGATTCCGGAAGTTTCCATCAGAGAAATATAAGGAAGTGTGATTTCAGGCAAAGGTTGAGGTTTGCAGGGCATTTTGGGTAAGAAATCCTCATGGGATTCACTCAAGGCATACAAGCCTGGAATCCCCTGGTTGCCTACTTTTAAAAAATGTCCATGGTTGGCAAGTTTCATGGGTGGTGTCCGAGCATGGCCCCAAATCCCACAGCTACCCAAATTGCTGATCTCTCGATGTAGCACTTTGGGGCCTTTTGTTTAAAGGCGTCTTGGCCCACACACACAAGTGGTGTACCATTTTTATCGGGAGACTTGGGGTAATGCTATGTGGTAGAACATTTGTGACGCCCTGCAGATTCCAGAAGTTTTCCTCGCAGAAATGTAATGAAAATGTGTGTTTTTAGTCAACGTTTGCAGGGCTTTGTGGGGAAAAAATGGTGTGGGATGTAAGCAAAGCACACCACCCTGGACTCCCCCAGATGTCTAGTTTTCAGAACTGTCTAGGTCTGGTAGGTTTTTCCAGGAGGCAGCCTACACAAGTCCAAAAAGTGCAGCCATTCACAAGTGGAATGATACTGGGAGTTAACCAAACTCTCCTGGCCCGTATGTAAAATCAACACCCAAAAGAATCAAATGTCCTCTTGCTTGCCATTCGGATGGGATGCTTTAGTGCACAGGGGAGCAGAAAGACTTGCAGTTTTACGGGTGAGCGTGGGGCCTGATGTTAGAGTGGGAAAGACCAACCCCATTATTTTATTAAAAATATATCTTGCAACAATACAGTAAGTTTTCTGCCCTCCTGGGGGAAAGATCGGGGTGTAACTACCCCATCTGCCCCCAGGGAGGCAGAAATACTGTTGCTCCATCTACTTGGGAGGCATGGCCATGCATTTGCCAGGCAGACCCCGCTCCTATATTTAAAAAAAAAACATTCCCTGGCACCTAGTGGGCTTTCTGCCCCCAGGGGGCAGATATGTGTAAATAACTACTATCTGCCCCCCCCAGAGGGGACAGAAAGAATTATTGCCCATTTTGTGGGAGTGGGGGCATTGCCATGCCCATTCTGGGCAGCCCCCGACACTATATTTTACTACCCTAAAACATCCTTAGTGTCTAATGGGCATTCTGCCCAACCTGGGGAAGGGGCTGATCAGGGGTTATTGCACTCATCTGCCCCCCAAGGGTGAGCAGAAAGACTGCATTACAAAATAGCTGAGGGGATCACAAGCCCTTGCCCAAGGGGCCGCTTCCCCATCCCTGGTGGCCTGTGGGTGGATACCTGCTTGGGGATCACTCTCTTGTGGAGATCCCAAGCAGGGATCCACTGGGCAGTGGTACCTTTGGAAAGGGGAGATTCTTCCCTTTCCAACAATAGCTCTCTCGTTAGAATCTGTGGTTGGGGCTGCACTGATTCAGTGAAATTAAAACGAGTCCATCAGCTTGTTTTTCTTTCACTTTTACTACAATGACATCAGCGTACCCTGTGCGAACATCATCATTGTGGTAAAAAAAAAAAAAGAATCAGACTACTCAGGAAGCTCTTCCTGAGCAGCCTGATCAAAAAATAAATAAAGGACTCCCTCTGGTGCTCTGCACCAGAGGGGTCTTTACGTTCCTCCCCAGTTGGCCAATGGACAACACACACTTATAGGGTTAAACCCTAATCAACATCTTGCCCCTTGGCTGAAAGAATTCCGGCCATCGGGGAGGGGAGGCAAGTAAAAAAACACAGACAGGAAGAAGAATAATAAAAGAAAAGAAGAGAAGGAAAAGAGAATGCTGGAGGAAGACAAAACATGTGAGGCACTCCATAAACCATATTGCTTCCATCAGTCATTCCAGTCATCTGATGCTGCAAGACAGCCAGTGGTTGGCCCCCACAAACCGCTGAGGTCCTCTCTCACTCCCTCTCTTCTAAAGTCACTGCTAGGACCATTACCATTGTCTTCTTCACCTGACACCCATAGGTCGCAGAGTCATTGTCACATCTACTGGTGGTTTTTCAGTGGCATGAAGGTGATATTTCTTGAAATGAAACTGGTGCCTGGATGCTGCAGAGACCACGGTTCCCTTGGCTTACGCCACCTACATTGGAGTTTCATGAAACGGGTGATCCAGTTTTCAGTTCTGTTGTTGTCTTGCCAGCTCTAGTCTCTAGAAACCATAAGTGAATGGTCGCCTGACTTTTCTTCTCAGCGAATTACTTCACCTTGGTGTTTGCTTCTTGGTCAGATACTGCCATGCTTCTATAAGGGGTCATTTGTCACCTATGGCACTCGGGTCTGGCTCTTCCTTCCAAACATTTGTTCGGTTGGGGACTTCCCCATAGATGTCTGTATGTGAAGTCAGTGCACACCTATTGAAAAAAGATTCAGTGATGCTAAACAACTACCAACAAGATTGCGTGCAACCCAGTGAGAGGCAGCCAGCCTCTTAGTACAAATAACCTTTCTGGTGAATGTTCACCAGTATACTGGATGCACAGCGTAAATATAAGAATCAATACTTAACAATTGTAAATAACAAACAATAAGCTAAGGGCCATATTAGCAACAAAATGCGATAAATATCGCAGAGCGCGCTTAGCGCGAAATATTTTATCGCCAGCTATCGCTGGAATATATCGCCACGCTAACGCTGTATTAGCAACAATTAGCGCTATGGCGATGATTATTCCAGCGATAGCGGCATAATGCGAGAATATCGCTGGAAAACCAGCGATATTCTCGCATTAACGCCAAGGTGGATTCAGCATTAGAATCCACCTCCTATACTACAAACAGGTCAGTCATAGTCAGTAGCAGGTGATAAAATATAGCGATAAACGCGCTTAGCGCGATTTATTTTATCGCTTCCCCTGCCTTGATAATAGGGGTTAGTGGTGTTAGCGACTGTTTACAGTCGCTTTTAGTGGGGAACGCCTACCTTGCATGTCATTAGCGATAAATATCGCTGACATGCAAGGCGATGTAATTCCCGGCCTCTAACGCCTGAAAGCTGTCGCTAACGCCTGTTAGCGACAGCTTGCTAATAGGGCGTTAAAAATATCGCCGATTTAGCGGCCAAAAGTGCCGCTAAATCGGCGATAAAGCCCTTGATAATATGCCCCTAAATCTTTCAATTGTTTTACACATGAATTTAGTATTGGACCGCAAAATCCTTGAAAAATCAATTTTAATTGCAGCATAACATGCTGACTGATTGAATGCTCAACATAGTTCAAAACAATTTTTTAAAAGAAAATCAAAACATGATACAATCTCATCAATAATACTGTTGCATATTACAACTCTATTACCCAGCCCAATGCATTTCGGGATTGATTCCATCCCTTCTTCAGCGGCCACTGTAAGAAAAAACGTCGTGTCAACCATCTTTTGATTAATATTATGAACATGAACAACCTGATTCAAGAAAAGCAGTTAATGCTCAGTGGAGGAATAAAATACCTGCACATGTATTTTCATACGGCAATACTGAAAAGTGAAGTAAAATAAATCTAACTATCTAATGTGTAAAAACATTGTGACCAAACAAAAAAGTGATTATGTTGAATGACAATTGTGTACATTCCGAAATCAAGAAAAATTGTCCTTAGAACCACTTCGCCAAAAGGAGAACCCAGAATAGATAAATGTCCACCAATCAACCGTGATCAAAGTAAACTAGTCAAAAAATATGGTGTGACTGTAGAGTCTACGCTACACCTGTGGTCCAAACCCGCTAAAACGTAAAGCTCAGCGAATGCCAATTCACAATGAATAGAATAAGCTATGCACACTTACTATGAGCTGTGGTAACGAAGCCACACTATCAATGAAGTTGAAAACGGAGAACGATGAGTAAGAGCTGGAAAAGACAACCGCAATGACCCACTGTCACAAGCTTGATACTGTATTGTTCATGTTTCACTAAATGAACGTATTATGAGGCCATAAATCTACTCATGTATACTAGACACTTCAATCACAGTCTTTAAAATTCTACTGTTGCAAATGCCTACAAGCATACCCACTGCCGACTCCCAAAAAGAGGCTTACCCCTATAATCCAAATAGCAGCCTTTAGGGTGTGTTGATTTCTGATGAAAAGCCTCCACGTTATAATATTCCGAGAGTGTTCACTCCTGAAACCAGAACATGATATCCAATGTGAGATCCAACTCATCATGTAGTACTTAATTATTGCTCCTTAACCATATCGCATGTGTCTGATATCTAACTTACGCTTACCCCAATGATCCTATGTATAGCCTTCCCGGATGCTGAAATCATACGTACAAATTCACCACGTCTCGATACTCCGAAGATATCCCCTCCTGTAACCAAGACATAGAGTCTGATCTTAGTCTGGCTTCTCGCTATGTACCAAAACTGACATAAATACACGCATGAATGCTACTCACCGAAAAGTCGGGAACTGAAGCGCCTGAAAACTCCACTAAGCTGTTGCGCCCTCTAAACTAACACGTTGCGTGCTAAGTTACCTATCTACTGATATTAAGAGCGTCTCCGCGATGCTCTTCCGGGTAAGAACGTGCCCACGCATAATGAAAATAGAAAAAGAACTAACTCAAAGAGAACTAAGATCGCCATCTTGAGCTGGTTAGTACTGAAACTAGTGTGAATGATGAAAACAAACTAACCCACAAGGCTGCAATCGTTGTCCCCGTCAAATGATAACTCTGCTTGTGGATATCAAACATATGAATGACTGAATGTCAATAAATATCAAAGACCAAATGTGAAGTGAGACAATACAAACTAACAGCTCAAAACCAACGCAAACCATAATGTGTATCCAGTGCGTTAGTACAAAGAATGTTTACACGCAACTCGTAAACACTCACTGCCATTGGTGTGTGAAAACCACACTGATGATAAATGTAGACAAAAGCGAATCTTCAAATATGCTAGTAAACAGAAAAACAATGATGTAAATATTAGAATTAAAACTAACACCTCGGTGACAACAAGCCTTGCGTGTGCACTTAAAGCAACATGGTCAAAATAATCTCCAAACATACCAAAGTGAATCAAGTAAAAGGAAATAAACACGAAAAATAGTGACTGCAACGAAACCACCTGGAAAAGAAAAATGCAAAATGATAAAAGCAGTGAATTAAAAACATTTTATGATTGCCGTACGAAAACCATGCGTGTACAATCTGAAAAAGTAGAAAAACCCAATGCATTCATCAAAGAAAACACGACATTTCCAATTTGTCATTGAGACCACCTGGCAACATTGTCTGCAACATTTTGATCCACCACACCTCCCTTTGTGATAACAATTTAGAATTGTCACAACCAGTTTTGCACATCAATAGCTCTAGCACAGTATATCTTAGTTGCGCTATTGTATGCTTGTCAGTGTGCTGCCAAATGGGATTTGATGTTCTGTGTACGAATTGTGCTTTTGTGTTCTGATATGCGTACCTTCACTTTTGGTGTTGTTTTCCCTACGTATAATAGCCCACATGGACATTTAATCGTGTAAACTACATAACTGGAGTTGCAATCTCCATTATACCTGAATGCGATAGATTTCCCAGAGTGTGGATGATTAATACTGTTACCTGGTATTACATTGTTACAATTAACGCAGTTATGACATCTGCTCATCCCCATGTATTTGTCAGGATTCAATTCAAATTTGTGTGACAGTATTTCTTTGATGTTTTTACTACGCGTTTATGCAAACAATGGCTCTTCAGCAAACAAACCATTAAAGTCTGGTTCATGTTTGAGTAATCCCCATCTAGATTTGATAATCCTTTTGATAGTGGATGATTTAGTTGAGAATTTAGATACAAACACATGTCGGTTTTGTGCGATCTTCGGTTTCGACACCAATAGCTCCTCTCGTTTCAAGGGTTGCATTTTAACCAACGCTTTGGTCAATGTTGTTTGTGGATAACCTCGTTGTTTGAACTTCTTGCATTGTTCTACCAAAATCGATTCCAACTCATCCTCATGAGATACTATTCTCTTGGTTCGTAACATCTGAGAGTATGGTAAATTTTGAAATAATGATGGTGGGTGAAAACTAGAAAACAACAACAAACTGTTTTTATCCGTTGGTTTAGTGTACACAGTCGTTTGTAATTTGTTGTTCACTTTTGTGATTGATACATCGAGAAATGACACACTCATGTCACTGATGTTGTGAGTAAATTTAATGCGCTCATTTTTTGAATTCAGTTCAAGAAGTTTGGATTGCAGTCGTTCTTCTGAACTGTTCCAAATGAGAAAAATGTCGTCAATGAATCTGGTATAAAAAGCCAGATTGGTGCTCCATACATCATCTGTAAAAATATGGTCAAATTCGAATTTGGACATGAAGGTGTTTGCGTACGAAGGAGCCCCAGAAAAACCCATGGAGGTTCCGCTTATCTGGAGATAAAAGTCATCCTTCCATTGTAAATAGCTGTGCTGTAAACAGAACATCAATAATTCCAAAATGAATACTTTGTTAACACCGAGTTCTGGTAGTTGCAGCAACGCCCACTCACACGCTTCGATGCCTTCTTCGAAAGGTATCGAAGTATACAATGCTGTCACATCAATTGTACACAGTATCCATGATGCAGAACAACGGTCTTCAACTGCATGGAGTCGTTGTAAGAAATGTGTGGTGTCTTTAGTATAACTTCTCCATGTTTGAACAAACTTTTGGCGAACTGGTTCTAAGCACAATTTTTCTTGATTTCGGAATGTACACAATTGTTATTCAACATAATGACTTTTTTGTTTGGTCACAATGTTTTTACACATTAGATAGATTTATTTTACTTCACTTTTCAGTATTGCCGTATGAAAATACATGTGCAGGTATTTTATTCCTCCACTGAGCATTAACTGCGTTTCTTGAATCAGGTTGTTCATGTTCATAATATTAATCAAAAGATGGTTGACACGACGTGACTTCCCCATAGAGCCATGTGGTGTGTCTCTGAGCACTTGACAAAAGGTTTGTCTAAATGACAATTGGGGTAACTTGGCTTGCTTCACAGCCTTTTTACAAGCGACATGAACAGTTCAGTCAAGCCATCGGTTTGCGGCCAGAGGGGCGTTATCTTTTTATGTTTTATTACAAGGTATTCTATGGTGCGAGGCACTTGTCTCCTGAGCTGATCCTTTCCCTCACCAACGAACCCACCATCACCAGGCACAACTTCCAAGAAGGGATGAAAGCCGTCGCCACCTGGATAAAGAACAGCTGCCTTAAGCTCAACTCAGACAAGACAGAAGTCCTCATCATGGGATCCACCCCCTCCTCATGGAACGATACCTGGTGGCCCTCTGTGCTAGGAACTCCCCCCACCCCGACGGCCCACGTACGAAACCTTCGCATCATACTAGACGCATCGCTCACTATGGACCGCCACAGTATCCTTGGCCTGTTTCAATACCCTCTGCCTGCTACAAAAGACCCTCAGATGGATCCCCACTGAATCCAGAAAGACCATCATTCACATGCTCATCCGCAGCAGACTCCACTATGGCAAGCACCCTACACCGGCGTTACCCAGAAAAACCTCCACAAGCTGCAGAATGTTCAGAACGACGCAGCCAGACTGGTCCTCGACCTCCACCGGCACAGCCACATCACTCAACACCTCAGCGAACTCCACTGGCTCCCGGCAGACAGAAGAATAACCTTCAAACTCCTCACCCACGCTTACAATGCCCTCCACAATGCTGGAACAGCATATCTGAACAGCCGCCTCTCCTTCCATGCACCAAAAAGATACCTCTGCTCCCCCCACCTCTCCCTGGCCAACGCTCCACGGATCCGCAAGACCAGAACAGGAGGAAAATCCTTCTCCTTCCTCGCTGCCAAGAACTGGAAAACCCTACCCCTTCACCTTAGATTATCTCCCATGCTACCCCAGTTCAGGAAGGACCTCAAGGCCTGGCTCTTCGAATGACCCCAGCACTTAAACTGATCTGCTCCCCACCTCCCCCCAGCGCCTTGAGACCCTCACAGGTGTGTACTTGCGCTTTACCAACCCTTGATTGATTGATTGATTGAGAATGGTGGTCTGTTGTCCATTTTAAATACTGCTGGAATGCCCAAGGAAGGAAACCTTTCATCTAGTACTGGAAGTAGCAGAGCAAAGATGGCTGAGACATGGCACACTAAAGGGAACTACAAATATTTCTGAATCAACACAAGGGCGGTCTGGCCAGAAGTTTGTGGAACTCTGCAGCTAGTGCCAACCATATTGCATCCGAGAGGTAGGACATTCTGAGCTGCACTGGTGGAGAAGTGTCTTCCCAGTAACTTTACAGATCTGGTATGTTGTGACGGTTTTGTCTAGGGTATCCATCCCAAGAAACCAGCCCTCTTGAAGTAATTGCATGGTGGCCACAATCCTGCAATGGCTTTTGTGTGGTAGGTCTGCTACTTTCTGCCTAAGTGACCTGGAAATAACTATTCTGGTGTCCTGCAAGAGGATCCCTTGCTTAATCTTTATAGCTCTTCCTGTATGTTTTTAATGCTAGCAGGCCACCCCTGTGGGCTCCTGAGTGCTGACTGTTAGTGTTAATGTTTCTCCACCTCTGACTATCTGCAGAACATCTTAATCCTGTGGGACACCAATCAAGTTGATCTATTTGCCACTTGTGATAATACCCATTGTCCAAAAGTGATTGCCCTCCAGTTTCCACTGTGGGGAACCTTGAGGGACACATTTTGGTTGAGAATGAGTTTTCCATTTCACTACACTGTTCCTCCCATATCCCTAATTCCTCCATTTTTCAGGAAGATTCATCATGACCGGTCTGAAGACATTCTTATCACCCATGACTGGCCAGAAGTGTGTGGCCATTCTGCACCTCTCCTTGTGCCACCAGCTCCATCTGCCTCTCAGGGTGGACCTTCCTTTGCTAATTAGAGTGGCAAGACCTGCACCTCAACCTCCAGAGCTGTCTTACGGTTCCTATTAATCAAGTAAGACTGTGCGTTTCGGCAACATAAGTGTCAAAACTATGGGGACTACGTCCACTCATACCATCAGAATATGTTGGCCTATTTCCAGTGTCAAGATTCCACTCACCTGTAAGCCAGGAGCCGCGGAAATGTCCTACCACTCACATCCAGACCAACTCTTCACACTGAAGTAACAGTATGAGCGATTTGTCCCAAGGGGAAAAGAGGAAAAAAACAATAATGGGGAGAAGGCAGTGAGTCCCAAAAGTGTAGCATAGCTCACAAGCTGAAGAATGGTCCTGTTCTGGAAATTCACCCTCTTAGGTCCTCCTGAACACCAGTCCTTATAACAAACACAAGACAAATCTATGTAAGTAGCTAGAATGCCCTTACCCCAAGAAAAGAGTACCTCCCCCAAATGCACTACTCGAACCCCCCTCCCAACCCCCCCAGACATGCAGTCACCAGGCTCAGAAACAGCAAGTATTAACCACAATCCGAAAACCTCCTGAAGTGGGAATGGGATGATCAGTAACTCTACTTCCTATTTGCTCAATGGTTAGAGCGGCAGACCCTGATGCAGAGATCTGGCCCGGGACCAGGGTTCAATTCCTGCCTCGGCGGGTCTTGGGCTCAATTTCCTCGGACCTGATAATTCTCGCCTCAGTGCCTATTCTAATCATGGGTCCCACTCTGCAACTCTGGGCAATAGCTTGCTTAATCTCCACAACGGCCCCAACAGCGCTGGGATGCCTGGCTTCACCTTGGGGGTGCCCAGGAGTGGACATTTCACAGGGAAAAGCCAGGAAGGGTTCCACAGCGGTATGCGTACAGCGCCAGGACACCCCTTTGGGGGTATAAGTGCGCTTTACAAGTACAAATTTCATTTAATTTCATTTCATTTGGACTCATAGGAAAAATCAGCATCATAGAAGGAGTATTCACAAGAACACAGTCTCGAACTGCTGCCCAGAGGAATGATCCGGAAAAAGCACTTTATCGGAGAGATATCTCCAGGACAAACAAGGGAGCACAGGCAAAAAATAGTGAGTCTAATAAAAAATAAATTCCTAAATACCTACAGTTCAATGCACTGACCAGGGCAAGGAACAAAAGAGTGGTACATACACACTGTGCTGGCCAAATCCTGCCAGTGGGTAACATGAAACTGGTCCGAGGAGAAAACGGTGAGAGGGAATATTACCCTGTTCCTTTGTATGAATCCAGAAGATCAGGGGAACAGTCTCGGAGGGCCAAGTAGAAAAGAAGTATCTAAAGGCGCCAGTGACGTGAGGCGGGTAAAGGGATTGTTATGGAAAGAATGCCGAGCAGAGACAACCAGGAAATCCAAGGGTTTGAGCCAGCCAGTAATCCTTCTCCCGATTGGAGTAAAGTCGAAGCCAAGCACCGTGGCAACTTATAGGCCGCGTCCCCATACTACACAATGGTTTCCGAGATAATATGCAGAGATCTCGTGAGACCTTGAGCTTAGCAAAAATAAAATTACAACAAGGAAATGGAAGGAGGCAAATAGTTGTCATCCGAGGATAAGCAGGGAAATGGAAAGAATAGGGTCACAAACACATTGTCACAGCCACACTCACACACAAACAAGGAATAGTGTAGAAACACCCTAAGGGAGTGGAGGGTCAATGCCTAGGGGGTCATAGCCCATGTTATAAATTGGGAACGGGAGCATCCCTCTCAGACGGACCAGGTGTTAACATCCAGGCTAGCTCAGACTGCGCCATCCGGACCTGTAAACCTATAAGGGTGCTTGATGGTGTGGCAATTTGCGCAGTGTACTTGGGCCTTAGACAAAATTTACAAGGGTAAGAAAATGTGCTTACAAAGGAAATGTATTTGTAAGCAAACCCTTTCTGAGTACACTATCTCATACAAGCACACAAGCAACTATGTGCTAAAAGTCATTGTTTAGGGAGATGTCCACTTTAAACATGAACATGTAAAAATAGGAGCATTTGTGCATGGGCCCTATTAACCTCACGACACCCACTCCTTGTGTGTAAGGTGGATAAAAGGCTTCAAACTAAACATAAAGACACAGCCTAAAATCAAAATTTAAGATATGTCTAAAAATCTATCAGTTTAGTAATAAAGCATAAAGTCAAATTGCTGTAAAAGCCAAATTAAAAATACACAATATCTGGATAATAAAATCAAATTCCACACTAAAAAGATGCCGAATTAAGTTCTTGAACCTGCAAGAATGTTTTAAAGATTCAGAGAGTTATGTGAAACCATGGTGTTTCTAGCTTCTGCAGACAATGTCTGCATTGGTGCCCCAATCACAAGTTCCAAAGAACAAACAAGGTCGTGCCAACCCAATCAGCAGCCACTGAAAGTATGACAGCCAGTAGTGCATTCGCAGAGGATGAACCAGGATCCGAAAACCCAGGAGCCGAGGCATGCACAAAAGGCTCATAATATGCGTTTTGCAATAGCTTCAATCGCGTAGGGCATCTCTGAGAATGGGTTCTTAACAGACCCATCAGCAGATCCACATCTGTTGATTGTACTGAAGACATATATACAGGGAAAATTCAAAAGTGTACAGTAGACAGCGGAACACAGGCTGAACGCAATGTAACCAAAGAGGTCAAAAGGAGAGGGACCAGTCGTCATTCAGTTCCTGAAGTAAGGGCGCGTCAAAGAACTGTATCATGCAATCACGACAAATCAGCATATTTGGCAGTGCTATTCTCATATGGCCGCGTGGAGGAACATCCATTGCGGAGCAACAAAAATAGAAGCAGGATTCTGACAATCAGAAATAGAATAAGCGGAATGCCTCCAAAGACACTGGAAACCAAGGAGTGTATGAATGATGGATTCACTCTGAAGACAGTCTGAAATGTACTAATAAACCAGAAACAATCGCTTTAAAAAACTGTACTACTCCAGCAGTATTAGATGCTTTAAAAATGCAGGGCACAGAGGGAATGGATTAAGGATAGAACAACGGAGGAATAAATTGCAAGTGGGGTTGTAAAGAGCGTTAAGAATGTTAAAGCTGTATTCAGGAGAGGTGACAGTATATTTCTTTTGTGGTGAATGTATCTGCTTGGTTGGTTCTTGAAATAAAAAGATTTAATTTAAAAAAATGCAGAGTACAAGTTCTCCCAAATGTTGTGGGAGGTTGGTACATAGTAGCAATTGTATTTCAGAAGAAGGCCTTGAAACTTGCAGATCAAACGTCTATCTTGCAGATGTTAAAGAAACTTCCTTCCTAAACAATAATGCTCTCAGTCTGCCCAGACTATCCAAGTTTGCATTAAAAATAGGATTTGAAGGCTAAAGTGTTACTCCTCTAACTGTACGAAACAGGTTATTCCCGCTTTCATCCCACAGCAACCTTGGTCAATCAACAATCAAATAACTTCCATTGGAAAGTAATCTGAATGCTGGACAAATTACAACAGCTGGGGAACCCTTCAGATAACAAGCTAAGTTTGCGTTTGAAGCATTACATGCTGTACGTGAAGTGTGACCTCCCTGCAAACTAAAGTATGGCAAAAGTTTTCTTGCAGTCTATTCTGCTAAGAAAAACCTCAGTCTCTCCATTCCTACACCTGTAATAAAAGGTAGAATCCATGTCTCGTGTACAAATCTCTCTATCTCTCCTAATGCTTCATATCTGCCTACCTGAAGGCGTTTTAAACAGGATGTGAAACGAAATGTAGAAATTGATAGAGAAATAAATTCATGAATTAATCAATCTGACGATGGTGTTTCTGCAACAGTAAATGGTAACTTCTTTAAGTGTTCTATGTTTAGCATTGTATATTTTTTGCTCACATGTTAAATTGTAGGACAAAAACAAATTAGTAGCATTTAAATGCTTCCAGGGTATGCAACCGCTCTTTAGAGTCTGTAACATCCACCTTAATAGCATGATGGATCTAAGCTGACTTTGTCCATGCTGTAAAAGGGACATATCGCTCTGTATGATGTCAATAGCGGATGACACAATGTTACTCAAAGAATAAATTGTAGTGGATAAAGTCAACTACTATTAAAGCCTTTTCTAAATTTACTCTGTCAACTTCACGTATCAGTTCAGCAGCTTCCTGCTGTGAAGCTTTCCAAAGCTCGTTGTATACAGCATACAGAAAACTTTTATGACGTGGCTTTCTAGGACCTAATAAAAAATCCTGTAAATCCATGTCCTCAGAAAGGAGAGACAAGTGTCTTTTCACCTCTTCCAACGTGGAAAGTTGTAATCACTAAAGGCATAACTTTCTCATTCTGTATATTGTGACAACCCAAGTATTGTGTCTGCACATAACGTGGGTCTGGTCTGTTTGTTCTGAAACCGTTTCTGTTAAAAAAATGTGCATGACAACCATTAGTATGTAATGGCCACACTAGCCACACTTCTGGACTGGCATGTAAAGGATTGTGTGTGCCATCCATGAGCATTCCTCTCTGTTGTTTGTGAATTGTTGCCAATTTTCAAAACGTGCAAACATGGGAATGTTTGGTGTATTTAAATCCTTTATCTTGGTCAGGCCTAGGCAGGATGTCTGTTGTACAGTCTTGCTCAGAAAAATCATTTGTCCTGGTATGAGACATTCTGTAAACAAAGCTTCAGTGCCTTGCACTTGTCAATCTTTTGTTCCCCAAACAGATTTTAAATCAACATTGTCTTTCCAAAAGTCATACCCTTGTATCAACAAGTGGGAAATAAAGGAAGGCGAATAATTTAATTTTGTTTCGGTGAGCATGCCATATTCTCCCACTTTTGGACCTGTGAGGACATGACTGGGGGGATTGTGGGGGGCCCCTGAGATAACATTGTGCTCTCTCTGTGCTGAGACCCTGGAAGTGAACATGGTCAAGCCACGAGTGGTCAAGGTGGGCCCTGCTGATATGGCGGTTAGCAGGGGCTTCCAAGACAAGGAGGAAGAGTCAGTGACCTTGGCAGCTCACATGGCCACGATTCTGTAGGCAATAAAGGACACTAAAATATCCCTGGATGTGCAGATCACTGCGGTTGCGGGGGAAGTGGGGCTCCTGAGAGAGGACCAGAAGAAGCTTGCTGATTGCGTCAAGGAGACTGATGACACTTTAGAGACAATGATACCACAGGTGAAAGACCTTCACCAGAGGGCCTCAGTCACAGAAAACAGCATATGGATTTACTAGGTAAGGGATAAGTTTGAAATAATAAGACACTGGTTCTACGAGATTGAAGCCAGAAAAATATGCAAAATTTTGCCGGTGTGTTTTGGAGCTGCCCAACTGTGGCGTCGGGCAATGTTTCCATTGTGTGAAATTAAATGCTGCATGTGTAGTACTCGCTCTGTGTAAGTCATGGTGCACATAGTGATGATAACAAAACATGTCATCATAATTAGATGTACCACTATACATATCTTCACCCTCAAATACAATATAATGCTCTGGCTCAGAAAGCATAGACCTAACAATATCAAAATCCCAATCATCAGAAATGCTGCCAGGGGTGATCACATCGTTCAGAGAAATCTTGAATACATACGGATTTTGTAAAGTCTCTGTGGGACCAAAAATATCAAATGGGACCATATCCCAAACAATAATAATAATAATAATAAGTGAGCTTATAAAGCGCCTGGTTACACTCACTAGTGTGTCCCGGCGCTGCAGCAAAGCGGTCTGTCCGTGGCAAATAACTGTAAGCCAGCTACATCGTGAGCATATCACTGGAAGAGCCAGGTCTTCAGTTTTTTCCGGAAGAGGTTTCCTGAGGGTTCCATCCGGAGAGCAGGAGGAAGGGCGTTCCAGTGCTTAGCGGCTAAGTAGCGAAAGGATCGACCACCCATTCTCACTCTTTTAATTAGTGGGATATTAACCTGTCTCGTCCCCCGGGATCGCAGGGCCCGGGTTGGAGTGTAGGGAGACATTAGACTACGTAGGTAACTAGGTCCCTTACCCTGCAAGATGCGTTGACTGATACACATGGCTTTTAAAAGGATTCTCTCCCTCCCCGGAAGCCAGTGTAAGGCAGCAAGGGCATTTTTGGAGGAGGCTCTCCTGGGGAGCATCAGAACAAGGCGGGCCGCTGTGTTCTGGATGCATTGTAGTCTCTGGGTACTCTTACCACTGGCTCCTAGGTATAGAGCATTCCCATAGTCCAGGCGGGAAGTCACCAACGCATGGACTAGGGTTTTCCTGGCGGCTACGGGGAGCACATCTAAGATCTTCCGAAGGCCTTTCATTATTCCGAAGCACTTCCCGGCCACCGTCCTGGTGTGGTGATCGAATGAGAGTTTAGGATCCAGCCAACATCCCCAAGTTCTTAACCTGTTCACTCGGGGTGGGGATGGGGCCCAAAATCAGCGGCCACCACATCGATGACCATATTGAGGGAGCCTTACCCACGATCAGGACCTCCGTCTTACTGCTGTTTAACTTTAGACAGTTATTTGCCATCCAGATTGCCAATTCCTGTAGACAGGAGGAGAAATTGGTGGCTGCCTCTTCCTGGGATTGAGATAGGGACACAACTAGTTGCGTGTCATCCGCATATGACACGACACTAATGCCGTATTTTACAATAATGTCTGCCAAAGGGGTCATATAAAGGTTAAAAAGAGTAGGGCTAAGTATGGAGCCCTGGGGGACCCCTTGAGCCAGCCTAATGCTCTTAGAATAAAACGGTCTTTGGGACACTTGGAAGCTTCTATCCTGTAAAAAGGAACTTAGCCATTTCAAAGCCAGATTATCCAGCCCTCCTTCCTTGAGGCCCTGTAAGAGTAGTGGGTGGGCGACGGTGTCAAATGCGGCGCTGAGGTCCAGTAGGACCAGCGCCACCGTCTGCCCTTCGTCTACATGTCTGCGTATGGTTTCTGTAGACAGAAGCAGTGCTGACTCCGTGGAGTATGTAGCCCGGAAACCCGATTGCGTAGGGTGGAATAAGCTGTGCTGGTTAATGTGCTTTGTCAGTTGATTATTGACCACTCTTTCTGCTATTTTAGCAAAGTATGGCAAAAGCCAAACCGGTCGTAAGTTCTCCAACTGACTTGCACTCACACCCGGCTTTTTTTTAATGGGGATAACCACCGCTTCCTTCCACCTTTGTGGGACCACCCCTGAATCAAAGGAGAGTTTAAGGAGGTGCCTAATATAAGGGACTAAGATCTCCATACTCTCCCTCAGAGTTTTAGGTGTCGTAGGGTCCCTTGGTGAACCGGACTTAATACTCAAGTACGCAGTTTTGAGATCATCGCAGGAGGGGAGGTTAAATCTGGAGAGGCGAAATGCCTCCTCCATATTACACACTCCCGTCCACTCTGAACTCCCATTTCGTGCCTCCGCCGGAAAGGTGGAATAAATCCTTGCTACCTTCTCTGCAAAAAAGTCTGCTATCAGGTTGCAAGACTCCACTGAGTCGCTGCTAGGAGCTGTGGTTCTGGTAAGTGACGATAAGTCCTTAAAAATTAGGAAAAGCTCTCTGGAGGAGCTATCAGCCTGCTCTATCTTAGTGTTATAGTAAGCGGCCCGAGTTTTCCTGATGAGCGAGTGGTAGTGTTTAAGACTAGTTTTGTAGTTTGCCTTCCTGTGCTCTGAGAAGTCTCTTCTCCAACTTCTTTCCAAACGCTTACATGAGGTCTTGGCAATCCTCAGTTCTTCATTAAACCAAGGGGCAGATTTTCACTGTCTCCTAGGTGCACTAGTTGACCACGGGGCAACCCTATCTAGCGCCTCAGTGATCCGTTCGTCTAGCATGCTACAGGCAGTTTCTATATCATGTCCCCCCGGAGGCCCTCCCCGCTGCAGGGCCTGATTAAAGTTGGCTGCTGAGAATTCAGCCCATTTCCTCTGTAGTCTCCCTGCACTTGACTTCTTCAAGGGTGGAGTGTTGGGTATCATAATGCTAAAAGGGATCATATAATGATCTGTCCATGGAACTGCGTTAGGGTTTTCAACCATTAGCTCCCCCCAGTTGGCAAAAATTGGATCTAACAAGTGGCCATGTTGGTGGGTCGGGAGGGAGGATTGCAGCACCAACTGCAGCGCAGCCAGTTCTTGACAGAGCTCTTGCGCTGCGGAATTATCCATAGCGTCAAAGTGTAGGTTCAAGTCTCCTAGCACTAGCACTTTAGAGTAACGCAGCGCCGGTTGAATTACCATCTACCATCTGGAAAGGGTGGAGGTTCCCTCACTGGAACTCTACGTGAAGGACTAGCTGCCTGGCACAGTTTTATGGAGTTTGCCTTCAAAATTCTTCTCTGTGGAGCATGCACATAGAATACCCATGAGCCCCCCGCGTGGGGCGAACCTTCCTCCAATTATAGCACATTTGATGAACTTCTGTGACAGAGACGTGATTCTCCAGGCAGCGAGAAAGCACGGGCCCTGAATGATTGATGGCAGGTGGTTAACCTATTCCTGGACTATATTGCTCTGGTTCAAAAGCAGAGAGGGGTGTATGTCCCAGCGAAAAGGGTAATGATTCAACTGAACCTGAAATATGCACTCCTCTACCCAGCGAAACTGAGGGTAGAATATGAAGGGAAAGCGCACTTCATGGCTGCTCCTCTTGAAGCCTGGGATTGGCTTGAAACACTGTGCCATGGCCGATCGCTGGATGCTGAGCTGGGAGACAGTTGGGAAAAACCAATGAATAAATGTAGAAACAAAAGGAGAAGAAACAAGGCATCTTTGACTCGGGAACAGATGAAAGTTGCACAGGTCAAAACAGTGCTCAAAATCAAACACAACAGAGATCTCTTGAGTAACAATAAGTGGCGCTCCCTTGCATCAGAGGGGAGCAATAATGGACTGGATCATACAGGGACGGATCGAGGCTCCCACGATGAACAGTTGCCAGTAATGACACCTACAACGGCAGATCAACTAGGCTAAATGGAGACCCACAGGTGAATAAGCCCAATAGAAGCGACTTTGGTCCCGCGGTGGACCTCCGACTGGGGTGGGATCTTTTAAACATTCTGGATTTGGGAACCTGAGTCCCTAAGGGAACAGCCCGATGACAATGGCTGCTGGCCGCGCCCTGGAGATGGACTCACACACTGTTGGTTTGTTTATCAGCTTCGGGAACTATACATACTGTGTGGTTAGGTGGTGGTTAGTTTTACAATCATGACATGGTAAAGTGGGTGGTGGGGTTGTTACAGGTCAATCTAATTGGTATTTTTCAGAAATAAGTCCACAGTGAAGCATTGCTGTCTGTTATATGCTATTGCCCCAGGTTCTTGGTCTAGCAGATTGGGCATACCTTTGTTTTCTTTCTAGCATTACTTTGTTGAGGTGCATCAGTGAGTTACACACACTGAGCGTGTGGCTGCCCTTCACATGCCTCTTCCTGGAGGAATTATTCCTCAGAACTAAATCGCCTCTCCTTCCCAAGGTGATGACCTCTTTCCATCTGAGGCTACCTACCACCCATCCCAACTTCTACCCACCAAGGTAGAGGACAGATTACATCAGCTAGACGCACTAAGGGAGGTCAGTTTTTATATTGATCATACAAAGGAGATCAGGTCTGATGACCACCTCCTTGTGGACTGTAGAGGCTGCAAAAAGAGCACAGCTGCCCAGAAGACGACCTATCACATCTTGTGCATCATAAAGAAACTGACTGAGGGAATTTGTGCTCAGTCCTCCAGACCAAAGTCCTCTACATCAGCACTTGTCAGGCGTGTTCCTGTTGCTGAGATTTTGATGTGTGGCTACATGGGTGTCCCTCCACACCTTTGCTAAGCATTATTGCATGGATACACTTTTCTCACCCTCATGACACTCCTGACATCCTGACAAAATACATGCTGGCTCAGTTGTTTAAAATCTGAATACGAGCTCAGCCAGTGGTAATTCTGTAGAGCAGTGCGGTGACATGTGAGCCGAGGTTTCAATGCCCAGTGCCCCATCTGTTTCCCTTTGTTTAAGATTTGTAGCTTAAGTGCTATTGTTCAATCCTATAATGTTTCCCTGACTTAAAAGAACTTCAGTGTTCAGGTAATGATTCCTCAGTCTCCATCCTCTTAGCCACTGGCAGCACATTTCAAACAGTAACATTTAACTTTATTCATAAACTTGGAGCATTTTACAGACAGGAATATATCCTGAGTGCTCAGTGGAGCAACGCCGAGACACAATATTCCTGAAAAAGGGCTTGCTATATTTTAGTCTGGAGCAGGAATCTGTTGAAAGCTCACACTGTGGTAGGTCTATTTTCTGAGTGGCAGCTGGCCACAAGTGTCTAAACCCAGATTACCAAAGAGGACCAGTCTCAGCACTGAGTGCCTTGAAAGTCTCCTACCCTTTGAGCATGTTGTGTACCAGGAGGAACAGTCTGTTGTATTTGTGTCATTTGAACTTCTGTGCTGGTAAGACCACATAGTGTTTTTACATTTTGGCAAATTACTATTTTCCCTTCAGCGGCGAGTGTTGCTAGACCTGACTCACAACAGTGGGATCCCTCGCATGGCTCATGTGTATGTAAACCAGCCCTCACCAATAACTCATCAACGTGATGACACAACACACTGTGTGAGGTGTACAGCACCACATGTGGAAGGGTAACCAAGCAATAGCCAACACATATCTCAGTGGTAACTGTGCGTCCCGTGGCTATCCGGACAGAATTCTGAACAAATGTCAGAAACGGGCCAGGAATCAGCCTCATGAAGCCATCCTAGAGGACAACCCAAAATCCATCAGTGAAATCCCACTCACTTGTGTGACCACCTACAGCACAGTCTCAAATTTAGTGACTAAGTCCATAATCAAACATTACAATTTTTTACATACTGGTAAAAGGAAATGGAAAAAAACACTCTTTTCATTCAAGAGAGCTAGGAGCTTGAGGGACTCTCTTGTCTCCACCCGTCCAAGAAAGGGGGACAGGGACCAGACCACCACAGTACTTAATGCTTGGGGACTCCCAAATGTGATTAGACACTTCCCTTGCGGAAATTGTAGTGTCTGCCACTTAACATCCCCAGCGAAAAGCCTTGACCTTGAACCGAACAAAACCTGGACACTCAGGTCACACACGAACTGTAATTCAATGAACGTGGTATACCTTATAACTTGTCTGTGTGGATTAAGATATTTGGGGATGACGAGTAGAAAAATCAAGCAACGCATCTGCGAACACCGTAGTAATATCAGGTGCAAAAGAAGAACCAAGAAAATGACAGAAAATTTTTTGCAAACAAATCACACCACCAATGATCTGAGGTGGACTATAATTGAACAGATTACAACTGGTGCGAACACACAAAGCCTTCTTTTTGAGAAAGAACAACGATGGATATATAGGCTTTCTTCTCACAAACAAGGGTTGAGCTATAACATCCCGTGGAATTTGCTTAACCACAAATAAGTGAGACATAGCCTATGTTAGACACCAGTAAAAGGGAACTTGACTGAACTTAACTAAACATGCCTTGTCTGGCACATTACTGATGCACTGTATGAGCCCCTTTTAAATAAGCCGTGACGAATCTATCACTATCTCAGTACTACTAAAGTCCGTACAATGAGCCATGGTAGAATGCTGTCAATTGACACAATGATATAACCTTGCACCGATGAGGGAGGACTGATTGATCCAATGTTCCATAACCCACTAACAACATTGATCCAATGTGCCATAACCCACTAACAACGCAGTGTATTTACTATATTTTATCTCAGCACGAGAGTGCATTCACATCGATACAAGCGAGGTATCTTTAAACGGCACCCAGTGGCATACCTACGAGGCTTCGTGAAGCTAAAATAAAGTTTGACCTGATTTGAATACCCCCACACTGAAGGGGTTAACCTTTTCCCAACTACCGAGCTCACGCGCTGACGTCATCACACTCTGCGTGATGACGCGGACGTACCCCAGCGTTAGCAAGCAACAGCATTCAAAATACGCCCGGCCAGGGAACACATTCATCCTCGGGATCCTGGACCGGGAACCTACCAGGTGCCAGAAGTGGGCGTTTGGTCTTGGCGTAGTGAGTAAAATCTCTTGCCCACGGCTTTTACAAGTTATTGTTCCAACCTGAGTCAGGCCTGTTTTTGCTCTAAACACTCATGCCTCTAATTCTATCTAGAGTGTGACTACAGACCAACACCCCCCGATAGGATCCATGGGGTAGGAACTAACTACGTCCCATGTAAGCCTTGTATTCCATTTTTCTCCACCATGTGCATGTGAAGAGGAGCACCACGGCTGTGTGATGCTCCTCTCCTCTTGGTCAATCACGATTATCTTCTTAAGTTGAATTAGGCGAGTCCGTGAGCTACGGTCCTTTGTCAGATTAGAAATGAATCACCACTATGCACTTAGAAGGGGCAGATGGTTGAAAAGATTGTCTTGACTCACAACACCCCTTCTTGCAGGAAAACACCACGCAATAAATTATTGCTCCTATTAGTGCAAAACGTATGCACTGCACTAATATAGGCACCGTAGTGATGAGAGCCTAAGTAAACACATTGAACGTCACGCATGGTAGCATGAGGTTCGGATTGTTACACCAACTATGCTGAGTACCAATTTGAACTGCAAGTTTAACATGGATGTTTTCATATGTTGTTTTATCTTCCAGAATATAAATTTGTTTTCTTTCAGACAATGCTGAGAGTTTAACTGTAAGTGTGCGGTTGATTTGACACAGGGATGGGTGCACCTTAGCGAGTGCACACCCTTGTGCCACCACTGGTCCTGAAGAAAGCCTCGCAATTTTGCACGCGGAGGCTGAAACATGTAGACCTGCCCTTGTCACTTAATACACTCATGGATGTCAATGGCCAATTACACCTGACAGGACATCCTCTTTTGTTTTAATCTTGCCTTATTATTCCAGCATAAAAATTTTAGGACTAGTAAAGGCAATTTTATATCACCTTGTCACTGATCACTCACCCTGCACTACAAAAAAAACCCGCTCCGCTGTAATCAGGCATTGTAGCACACCCGAGAGGCATTCGGCCGCTCGGGTGGGGACCCTATGATGAAGCATGTCACCAACTAGGTTGGTGAGTGAGGGTTCTTTTAAAAACGAAGTGTTACTCCTTTGCTTCGTTCAATGCAGTAACTTGGAATTACTCCTTCTTTTGTTGTTATCATGTGTATGTAAACCAGCCCTCACCAATAACTCATCAACGTGATGACACAACACACTGTGTGAGGTGTACAGCACCACATGTGGAAGGGTAACCAAGCATACCTCAGTGGTAACTGTGCATCACTTTAACAATAGGAAAACATCTGAGGAAGAAACGCAGACACATTTGTGTGTCTAAGAACACAACAACAATTAAAATAAATTTCTATTGAATCCGAGTGTGTTCAAAGATGAATGGTGGCACGCACACCAGGTACTTGGTAACTGATTAAAAAAGTGTTTTTTTCTTCCTGAAATTTGTGAAATCTGCAATTATTTATCAACCTATTTTTCAATTTATTTATAATATGGAAGGTGTATCTCTCGCTCTCTCTTTAACAGCTTATGACACATCTTATGGTACCTTTGTTACAGGAGGATAGAGTCGTTATAAAATTAGAACTAAATACATGTAAAAGAAAAATGAAGTAGTAGAAAGTCTTTGTTTTTTGAGTAGAGGGCAATTTTTAGGACAGACGATTTAGGACTAGGTGGCAGGGTTGGGAAGATTGGCAGCAACATGCAGTTGCAGATCTTTCATGACTCGATCTTAAGGATCAATTTGTACAAAAAATACCCAGCAAAAAGGCTTTTGACTAAAGACATTACTTTAGATGAGTCAGTAGAAATGGCCAAATGCTTTGAATAGAAATCTCACGCCATAAAACAGCTGCCATCAACTCCAAGGATTTTTGCTCAGTGCAGGTTGTGGACCTGAAAGAAAATGAAGGTCAAGCAGTTGGTTTAAGAAGCACTAGTAGATACCAAAATTACAGTAATGTAGAGGCAGGGGGAAGAGACATTATGAATGTCTGATGCAGGATAAAGGCTCATTTAAAAATAGACAGGATTTTCAAAGTTATGCGTTCGGGGGCATATTTACTAACATTTCATGCGACGCAGCAAGTGAAGTTGCTGTGCTGTGCTGCATTAAAGAGAACAGAGCACACCATATTTTCAAAGATATGGCACATTTCTCCTCTCTCCTAGGGCTGGGGCACTTGTGGCTGCTTGGAGCCAATGCAGGCACCCTTGAGTCATGGAGCAAGGGTGCCTGCATTGTGGTCAGAATAGTTTTTGTGCAGGGAGGTATATATTCCTATTTATATGTGTGATGCAGAATGCAGCACATATGCAGGGGGGAAATAACAAGAAGAAATAAAGATATGTTTCCTTATTACATCAGCCTCGGATATGCGCACCATTTTGGAGCAACCTCATATTTACATGTCTGGGTAAAAATGGGTTTGCGTCAAAATACAGGAGTGGATGCACAGAAACGTCCATGCACCACTCATGTAATGCCTACCTGAAGCAAGGTAACACAAGGCAGTGCTGTGTGCTGTGCTGCATTCTTTGATTTTTTTTTAACAAAGCCTTTTTTTTTTATAAAGCCACCCATTGCGTGGCTTTTTAAATCTCAAAATGGACTTTGTGTCGAGGCTGCAGCAAATGAGTGACACAACCCCAACCTCACAAAATCTTAGTAAATATGTATCCAGGTGTACAAGAAGAATGTGTGTGAGTTTTTTTACCCAGGTAGTTGAAATAAATATAAATATAGTAGAATCCCTGGGTAAAGGGGAGTGTTCGACAAGAAGAAGATTTGTGGACAGAAGAGATACATGATGCTCCTTTTAGTGAAGTGGTAATCAATGAAAAAAGTCAACGTAATGGCAGATTCTCCTGCTAGATATACTTTGATCTGTAAAAATATGATATAAGTGTATGGTGGTGAAGAACCGTCTGATGTAAAATTAATTTTGTATAGTAAAAAACAAATTGAAGTGTTGGGTTGTTACAATATTACCATTTAATTCCTGAGTGGCACCATTTACTCCAAGTTGTAGGTAGCCATGGATGCAGAGTGTTTATTGGTATGCCCACACAAAGAGATTTCAGGAATCACGTTATACCCTAACCATCCTGATTATCAAGTGTTATGTGTAAACACACAGAGGGGCATATGTACAAGGACTTAACGCCGCCGTAGCGCCAATTTTGTTTACGTTACAGCGGCTTTTTTTTATCGCCATATATACAAGTTGCCGCTAACCGCAGTTAGCGACAGTTTCCTGGCGAAAACGTTAATTTCCACAATCGCCACTTGTGTTAGCGATAGCTAACAAAAATGAGATGCAAGGTAGGCGTTCCCGTGCAAAAATGGCCGCTAACCCCACTTCGCGATATTCACAATGATTTCCCGGTCCGGCGATACCTTCCAAAAACAGCCGCTAAGGCCCGTTAGCGGCTGGTTTTTAAGACCAGAAAATAGCTGGTCTAAAAAATGGTGCTAAAAAGACCAGTACATAAGGTAGACTACCCCAGACCCTCATTTGCTTACCTACTGATGCCATCGAGGCAGCTTGGAGCCCCAAGAAGACCACAACCACCACCGCCACCAGGACCACCACAGAGGCAGCGGCAAAGAAGAAGGTGGGTCTACCGCCAACGCATCACCCTGATAGGCTTCACGCCAGAGGATGTGATAGCCCACTACAGGCTGAAAAGGACCTCCATCCTACGCATACTGACCCAGGTAGCCCCCATCACAGCGTAGCACCAACATCCCTCTGCAGACAAAGCTACTAGCAGTGCTGCACATGTTGGCCTATGGTACCTTCCAACAAACCACTGCCAGAGTTGGTGGAGTCTCCCAGTCATCCTTCTCAAGGTTCCTTCCAACTGTCTTGGATGCCATTATCAGCCTGACGCCACAGCACCTACGCTTCCCCAACACTGCACAGGAACAACTTGTGAACAAACAAGGATTCTATGACATAGCTGGATTTCCGCATGTGTTGGGGGTGATGGAGCAGGGGAAACGAAATCATTTTGTACCCCTTGGAAGTTAATGACCTCATAATGATTAATGATACTAACTGTTTGAAACGCATGAACTAACCAACAAATGCAAACCCTTTATTAAACAGTACACGTGGGCAACATGCTGATTTGTGCAAAATCTAATTTATTTACAAATGTGAAGCTAATTAACGAAAGTATTGTGATTTGTGTAGTAATTAGAGTGAATTGCATGATTTGTGTTGCGTAATAAAATTGTACTGTGGCAAAGAACGCAGATGGTAAGTAAAACGGCTTTAAATGTCGCTTCTGCTAGGTAATATCTAACACGGGTCTTTAGAATGGCGGGTGGTAAACAGAAAGGCTTATTTTCTATATTTTAATTTCTATTGTGTTTGTTTTATATTAGTTTTGTTCGGGCCTGCTAGGCCATGCTTCTAAAATGGCCGCTGGAAAGGACGAGATCGCGTGCACTAAATAAAATGGCCCCTGCGCAGACGCAGAATGAATGCTCCAGTCACGTGTATGCGGCCTGTGCTCGGAGTGAGAGATGTCAAGGCCAATCTGACCTGCAACGAGGAGCGTGCCAAGTGTTCAGCATATATTCCTGGGAACGGATGGGAAAAAGCTGAGTGACAATGGATGAACTAATGTGTGACCATCAAAGATCGTTACAAAATGGATTAACAAATTGGACTACTTTTGACACTGCGATCATGAGACTTATTGTGTGCTTTATTGTCCCCAAACCAGTTCGAACAAGGAGGGCGATGAGGTGACCATCACCACCCCTCCAATGGACCAATTAGCGTGATTCTTGCCCCTAAAGATTGTAACTTTTAAGTGTAGAGAGCCAGAAAATAGGGTATAGGGGAGTCTGCTCTTACGTTGTGATATATCTTGCTTGCTTTTCATTTTCCACCTTGATGCTGCGAGAGACTCTGTCATTTTGGACTTTGAACTTTGACTGGGGAAGGAACGAGACCGTTGCGGGAATTTACCCGGGAGGATTGCGTCCGAGGAGGTTAGCGGGACAGTCAGTCAGTTTTGGGAGTCCTATCCTGTGATCTGCGGTTCATCTTCCTTTGGTGAACCATTCTTGTCATCGCCCCATGGCTGAGGGTAATGCATAATTTCTCACTTTTCCTAAAAAGCTTTCTTAAAATGTTTATTGATATTTCTAAATGTTTTACATAATAAAGAATTTCACTTATTTGCTCGAAGAATTTTAGATAAAATTATATTCTAACTCTAAAATGAGTCTGTGGTTCTTTAATAGATTTATGATTAATAAATGTTAAAGGTTTTAATTGTGATTGAGCTGGTCTTAATCACCATCAACTAATTCTACTAGTTGGTCCATCGACCGAATAGCGGAGTACCTTGATGTTTAGAACCGACAGGATCCAAAGATAATGTATATAATGTATAGATTATTATTCTGTCAAATTTAACAAGGTATCCCGGTCGTCCAGCAGCTCATTCTCCTTAGAGTTTAATCCAGAAATTGAATGAATGTATGTATGCGGTGTCATGGGCCCCACCGACATAAGTTTTAAATGACAAAGGTTGTATAGGTGTTTTTCTGGATTGGTGTCCTAAGGAGCAAGTTATATTAGCCGAGCTGGATCAGATTTCTTGGTAGCAGAGTTATGGTTTCTATAGATTAGTTTGGTGATTATTGATTATTGATTTATTCATGTCTAACACTTTATGTTGAGTCTGTATTACGTTATGTGTAAGTCGGAATTTTGAAGCTTCTGGGAAGTAGGAAGTGGACACGTGTGGCAAGAGAAGTCACACGGAATTGTGCATTGTCTGATTTCAAACTGGTGATAACACAGGACTGTGTTATTTTAGGGAAATTTCACGCATGAATTGCATTTGAGTGAAATAGCAACAGGTTTTCTTGTGAAACTTTGGCCTTAATTCTCAGGAGCAGTATAGTCTCCACATGTGTTTTAACCCCAGAGAAACGGGTTTACCTCTTGCTTGAGAGAAGGGTAAGGTAGAGAGAAGTGCTACACTTATCGAACGAAACAGTATTCTTGTAAGTGAGAATAAACTATCTCTTTTGTTTAGAGAAAACAGACAATGGTAATGTGTTTTACGTTGTAACTAATCGATTTAGTCAAAAAGAAAAAAAAGTTAAGAAAAGTGCCGATAATTTTTGTAAAGGAGGGGTCAGCAGAACCAGGAGTGGAGCTGACGTCAACAAAAACCGCGTTGGTATTGGCCAGTTGTGGAAAAACGAAGAGCTTTCTGATTGGTGCGTTAGTGTGAGACGCGCTGGTATTGGTTAGTGTGAGAGTGACGTAAAGCTTTCGGATTGGTGCGTTGGTGTGAGACGCGCTGGGATAGGTCTGAATAGCCGAGCAGTAGAGAAAAAAAAAACAGAGTGGTGAAGAATTGCGTGTATTTGTTTTGGGAAAAAGAACAGTGAAATATGGCTTATTATGAGTATGGTAGAGAGAAACCGTCATGGTCTGCGAAGCTTAAAAACGTTTTCAAGAAAGACAAGAAGGTTGTGACTAGGGAAGGAGAAGTACTTCCTCTGCCGAAAACGCCAGCATCTCATATGATGTTGAAATATGGCTATCATGGCTATATGGCTATCATTGGTTGGAAAATTGGGCGAAATATACCCAAGGCGATGGAGTATTAGCATTTCCAGAAAATGGTTCGTTTAGCACAGCTGTACTTCGAAATTTGAGAGAAAAGATGATGAAACTTGAACCGAGACCTAGACCGACACAGTTCGAAGCCTTAGGTGAATGGGAAGATGAGATGTATGAAAGGGAAAGACACAGAGGTGCAAAGAGTTATAGTTTAGTTCATGGAAGAGTATGGGGTTTGAATCATGAAGACAGGATGAGACGATGGCGGTATGCTAACATGACGGATGGTTTGTTTCCTGTCAGAACAGTTGAAGAACTTGCAGGGAAAAAGTGTACGGAGAAAAGGAAGCATGCAGTAACAGAGAGGTATGGGTATGGAGTTAGCGACACAGAGGATGAGTTGCTGGAGGACATTTTAAATATAAGACCCCCTCCATATCAACAGAATTCTGTGGTGGTGACACCAAATGCACCGCCAATGAGAACTGTAATAAATCAAAGTCCCGAACAAATGTCTGAAATAAATAGTCCATTTAATAAACTAGAAACACCACAGACTGTGAAACATGATAATGGTAATACAGCTGAATTAGCCAGAACCACAAGAGAGTTGACTGAAAAGATAAGAGAACTGACAATGTAGTGTAGCTCCTATTTCCCTAATAGGCTCTGCGCATTGGAATAATATATCCTATAGGTTTGACATAGGACTAAGGTCGGTATGTCCCTATCGAGTATACTAAACTTAATTACTTGTGCCAGCTAGCTCAGAGGCCACTAGAAACTCCTTGACAACAAGAAGGGAGTAGTTTCTGGCAGCCGCAAAACATGACCACTGTGTTTCCCTTTAGAATCAGAACGTGTCCCAGAGTCGTGGAAACAATAGATAACTATTTCACTCAGCTCAGTCGTGCATGCTTAGTTTTCTCCAAGTTACACAGAAAGAAATAGACGGGCGTTTCAATAAAGGATTTATTGAACAGTCTTGTTTCTGGTGTAAGTAAAATGTGCTGTTACGATCACAAGACAGTATGCGAGATAAATAATGTACAGGGTGAGGAGTAGAAATAAATAATACTGCGTTAGCATTATCTTTTAGTACATATGCTGTTACATAAATAACACAGACTAAAAATGCGAGTACTCATACGATGCGTTGCTAAGCTAATTCTACCCCAATGTACCTAACCTAACCTAGGTGTAGGAAGAGGGAAGAAGTAGGTGAAGTATTCCTTACTATGGTATACTAAGAGTATGTTAAGTCTAGTATGCCTAGTATGCCAAGAGTCCCTCTAGGTTCTAGTCAACTCCATACCTGAAGAATGAGAGAGGTAGGAATCTCTTTGCCAGACTCGAACTCCAACACCCCGCAAGGGAAGTCAGATCACTGGAAGCTGGGCTCTCTGCGTGCAGGGAATGGCAGCGTCTTCTCAGTGCGTCAGGCCTGGAAACGGGCTCCTCTGAAGTCGAGGTCTCCTCTGGTTTACAGGGGCTAGGGAAGGTATATTTATACCTGAGAGCACCTAAGAATGTTAGCATTGACGTGAGTTGGACAGCGAAAGACGTCATGAATGAACCCCCTAAGGAATAATGGTTCATGCATAATATATGAGTCCTTGAAGAAATCAATAGTCCTGGACTAGGGAAACTCCCGCAGCCTAAGGGTCTGTTCTTCATGAACTCGTTGTGACGTTAGGGTGGACGGATGTCAGAGACCATGCCTGTATTTGGAGTGCACGGTTTAATGCCTAAATAAGGGCTGGGATTTTATGCCTATATAAGGGCAGGGCGAATTGTGCCTATATAAGGACATGATACTGGAAAGCCCGTTTATGGATACCCTAAGAGGAATACAACACCCACTCCTCTTTCGTGTGTACGATAATACTAAAATGCTAAACATTTAAAATGCTAAACATTAAAATGGAGTACCGCATATTTCTAAAATTTTTCATAAAACCATTTAAAAAAGGAATTTAAAAATCTTATTAGAATGCAAAAGGTACTCTACATTTGAAGCATTGCTTTTCATTACAGGCATAAAGTTCAAAAAATAAATGCAATTGGAATGAAATAAGCAGTAATATTTACATGTGACAAAAAATGATCGATAAGTTTCTCAAAAATCAAAGTCATTTCATCATGTCAGAAAAATTAATGAACTGTTTTAGACACACAAGATTACTAAGTGTCCGTGGAAGTACCTTGAAGTCTGTTTTATAAGGCTAGTTCTACTTTAAGCAGATTGATGTGCCATTTTCGTTCAAAGAAATGGGGAAAAAGTTCAATTTTGGTAGAGTTCCAAGTTGTTTAAAAAATGAAGGCCAAATTGTCACTGCATCTCTGGAACACAGTATGCTGAATCAGAGTTAGTTCACGGGTCTGGTGTAAACATGAGATCATCTATTTCAATAGACAAAACATCATCCACTGTTGTTGGTGTCAGTTGGAACACCTCGTGTAGTAGATTAATTGCACAGAGATGGGAAGCATTGCTTCCAGCATGGGTTGCCTCAGCAATGTTCGCGTCCGTTGTTACCTGTGTCCCTGGAGTTGTTTCTCGTACCTCAGCAGCAGCCAGAAGCGTCTGTGAGATCTCAATGAATGCTGACATCAGGATTGGTAGCCTCTGGGGACAACACAGAGCATGGGCCGTTATCGGGTCCAGCAGAGTATCGACATCCGTTGGCGTTGCTGATGGAAATGTTAGACATGTGTCCAACACGCATTCTTCACCGCATAGCAGGCATCGTAGAACAGGTAAGATGCAATCTTGCCAGATTGGTCTGAATGACAGGAACCAAGTTGTATTAAGGTCCCGTAGACGAGTCATGCCAAAAAGCTTTACTATTTGCTCACGGCACTTTCGTTCAAGGAGAGCTTTCTCCATTTCGCTCGGAGTGATGTCTGCGATAAGGCTGGCCATAGCGCAATAGCAGGAAGAGAAATAGAATTCCGGCAACAAGTGCTAGAATTAATGGTATGCCACCAAACACCGAATGTGCAAAGTTCGGGATGATTCCGAGTATTGCCTGGAAAGGTGCTAACAGACCTGAGCAGATGCTCTTAAATACATGTACAATTCCGGTTGTATCAGACATGTTAAAGATACGTGATATCATTTCCACGAAATGTATAGGGCAGTTTGTACGTATTAAAGTCTGTATCTCAGCCGAAGTCCTTGCAACTTGAAGATCATAGGTTTCTTTGGCCGAGGTCAAAGGCACTGTTTGCTGTAAAAGCATGGCTTTCATTCTGCTTAGAGTATCAAATCTTATAAAAGAGACGTTCAGCGAAGGCCATAGAGGCGACTCCCTGACTGTGTCTATTGGGGAAACAATACTTGCATACAGCAAGTGACCCTGGAGTTGACCGTTACTAGATATGGGATGCCTGGCAGCATTCCACAGCAGCTCTGATCATTCAACATGAGGTAACTCCCATTAGAAAGTTGTCCAAACGTCGGATTAATCACAGCAGCTGGAGTACCCTGCTGATGGCAAGACAAATTTTCCACTGAACCATTACAAGCCCCGTGCAAGGAAATGTCTTGACATATAAGTGAACCACTCAGTGCAAGTTTACAGTTTGAACCGCTCAAAAACACTTCACGATCCCCACTCCAACATCTATATGTATACGGTAAATCCCACGATGTCTTAATGTATTCCTTACCCAACCTTTCATATTTGCCTGCTTGCATTTGTCTGAGGCAACACTGAAACTGAAAAGTACTCACAGGTAATGTTATTTTGCCATGAATAAGCCATTCTGTAGCTGGTTTTTCTGCCACAGTGAATGGTAACTTTTCCAGTTTTTCAATGCTCAGCACTGTATACTTTGCTCCTCTTTGTGCCAGTTCGATCTGTTTATCAGTGAGATTGTATTCTGCAAACAGAGCCGTTGTGTTGATGAAACGCCAAGGCACATAGCCCGCTCGCAAAGATTGCAGCGTCCAGCTTAATAACATAATAGAACGTAATTGAGATTGGCCTTGTTGTAACATCGCCAAATCTTGTTCTAGTATGTCGATAGCAGAGGATACAATGCCATTCAATGAATATATTCTGGAGGACAAAGTTGTTAACCCATTGTCGACCACAGAGAGTGTTTTCTCTAAATTAATACGATCAAGTTCACGTATTCGTTCTGCAGCCTCTATCTGTGATACCTTCCAAGCTTCATTATAAGCAGCATAAATGCCGGCATATATGAAACGTTTTTGACGCGGTTTTCTTGGTCCAAGCAAGAATTCCCTAAGGTCTGCGTCCTTTTTAAGTAAGGTTAAGTGTTGTTTCACATCCTGTAGTGTAGACTTATGCAGCCAATCGAGGCATAATTTACCTACACTGTATGTTGTTACTACCCCCGGATGTTGTCTTTGGACGTATCTTGGGTCTGGCCTATGAATAGTAAAGCCCTGAGTTTTATTCAGGAATCTTTCCTGACAGTTATTCGTGTCTGTGGGCCAGATCAACCATTTTTTCCAAGTAGGATTAGATCTGTTGAGTTGTAGTATATTGTCAACTGTCACCACTGCCTTTGTATTATTTTCACTGGCAGGTGTTGGTACAGAAGGTGTGTTCATCTCTTTTATCTTGGCTAATCCAAGACAAGATGTTTGTTGGATAGTTTCATTCAAAAACATTATTTGTTCTGAGATGATGCAGGCTCTAAATAAAGCGTATATCCCCTGCACTTGCCAATCTTTAGTACCCCACACAGTTTTTGTGTCAATTGTGTCTTTCCAAAAGACGAAACCCTGTCTAGACAGTTGGGCATTAAAAAATGCAGAATAAATCTGTTTTGTATTTGTTAACATAATTTTCAGCCCTGTCTTGTTTACATTTTTATAGTAAAACATTTCTGGTTCAGATGTATTGTATCCTGAAAAATATGGAAACTTATTAGCAAATGTTTTTGAACTACCTTTAGGTGGTGTAGGACAATGTTCCCATTGGTTAAACATAAACACATTTCTTGGATATGCAGATTTATGCAAATAATGATGACCATAGTGGTTATAACAATACATTTGTTCATAGTCTGATGAACCCTCTAAATATTCATGTTTAGAAAATGCAGCAGATTTTTCTAGGTCAAACATTATGTCAGTCACAGTCTCAAAGTCCCAATCATCAGAATAGGTACTGGACGTAATCAGATCACTTAGTGAAATTTTAAACAAATGTGGAATGTTCAATTGTTCATTCGGGCCAAAGATATCATAATCTGTTTTGTCCCACACTATACCATCAAGTATAGGAACAGCTGTGATGTTCACTGATGATAAGTCTCTTGCTTCACGATGGGAAGATTTATGAGGTTTCAAAAGTACGTTTACGTCTTTTCCTTCAGTGTTCACATGGATGTATCTGCCACTTATAAGCACGCTCACAGTTGTTACCAAAGCTAGCCAGAGCAGGAAAACAAAAAGTCCAGATATAATCCAGAGTTCAATCCATGGAGAAACCAAATAAGTCTTTTTCAGAAAGTGAAGAAAGTCTTGTACTTGCTGCTTGAATTTGAATGATGCTGGCGTCGTTTCAGGTTCACTTGGATCTTCTGAGAACGTATCAAAGTTAATGAAGTAGCCAGAAGCAGTTCTGTCAATTGTTGGAATTGCATCAGGATTTGTAGAAATCACTGGAACCAGTTCATCACGTGCCACATTGGTGTAGACAGGTGTATTTGGACGAACTGTTACTTGGTGTTCAAGAGGGATGAGTTCCATAGCGTTGTTGCATAGTCCTTCATCTGTTTCTGCTGAATTCTCGATGGTTATCAGTCTTTCAGTATGAACCTCTTGGATAGTAGCGAGAGGAGTGTGTCTGCTACTAGGTCGGAGTCCACGAGGCCTACTGTTTGTATTGGCCACATACTGTTGTTTGATCAGGTCGATGGACACAAATCTTTTCTCCTTTCTTCCAGCAAGGGGCGGCAGAAGTACTGTTCTTGTTCCTTGAACTGCTAGGACAGGTACTGGTTGTCTGTAAGAAGGTCCAAATTCCTTCTTGACCGCAATTTTTTCTCTGACTAGATCCCCAACTTTTGGAATCCAGACAGGCCTTGCTGGGACAGCCGGTTGATCCCCAGTGGTGGTTGACTGTAGGAATACGTTGCTTTGTTTCGTTCTTAATTTGTTTAAGTCCTGTAAAACAGCCAAACGATCTTTGATATCAAAGGGTTTATTTTCCACCACTGTGCCTACGTGTTCTAGGTCTGGTACCCACATTCTTGTCCCAAATAGGATCTCATATGGAGTGACCCCCTAGAGAACTTCTTGGCAGATTGTTCATTGCGCGCTGTACGCCACTAAGGTGTTTGACCCACCCATCACCCGAACCTAATACCCTAGCTGTTATAGACTGCTTTATGTCCCGGTTTTTCCTTTCCACAACCGAATTTCCCTCAGGATGGAATGGAGAGGAGTACCGCAATGCAACGCCCAGACTGGCCATGGCTTCTTTGTAAGCCCTAGAGCTAAACGCAGGACCCTGGTCAGAATGTAGCGTGCCTATTGCGTATGTGCCGATAAAGACTCGCAAATCTTTTATAACAGTTCGAGCGTCAGCCGAGCGCTGAGGCCATAACCATAGGAACCTAGAGCATGAATCCACTGCAACCAAGATGTATTTATAGTTACCGTCCCTTTGCAGGGGACCGCAGTGGTCAAGGTAAACACAAGCTAATGGTTTAACTGAAATTAACAGGGGTGTCTGCGCAGGACGTTTCACTGTGGAGACTTTCATCTGTTGGCATATATCACATTCTAAAACATAGTTCTTTGTTTGTTTTCTAATGCCAGGCCACCAATATCTTTGCTTCAGTAAAGATACTGTTGCAGAAACACCTGCATGGGCAGAAGCTATCCCTTCGTGTGCTGCTAGGATTAGTCCTAATCTGCGTTCCTTGTTTGGAATTACCCTATCCCCCACTCCAGGGATTCGAGCAAAAGGAACGGTGTTCGCATCAATTACATAAGAGTACTTGAGTGGAAACTTTTTTGGTAACGCTGCACTGCTGCCTTTGCTTGATGCATTGACAGCCAACATTATCTCACCGTCTATTTTTGTTTTTGGAACGAGTGATCGCAGCTACGGAAGCCGTCTGCACAGCCCCCTTTGCGGCTTCGTCAGCCAATGAATTCCCTGCAACGTGAACGCCATCACGTTGATGACTCAGTGTGTGGATCACGTGAGCCTTTGGTAGTTCGTTTTTCAACTGAACTACTTGTTCCCAAAGCATTTTATGCTTTATTGTGCCACCTTTCGCATCTTTGAAACCATTTTCAAGCCAGTTTTGTATATATTCATTATACGACTGAACACAGTAAAACGAATCGCACACTATTAGTGTGGGGAATTCTCGATCTGTACTTTCAAGTCCCAGTTTGAATGCTTGTAGTTCAGCTCACTGAGCTGTACAATCCCCTAGATATTGTGTTTTTGTGACCATAGGTCTGAAGATGCCATCTCGCATGCGACCTTTAATGATTGCACACGCTGCACTGTAAGCTTGCTTACCCCCTATTGCGGGTTGTGCGGATCCGTCAGTGTAAATTATAAATTCGTACTGATCAAGAGGCAGAATTTCAGTAGGCAGAGGACATTCTTGTTCATATTGTAGGAATGCTTGTGTTTTTAAATCTGGATCAAAAACATATTCAACATCTGTTGCAGCAAGAGAATTAACCCATTGTATCCATCTTGGATGTAATGCTTTAGCATTTGGAATGCTCGCTTTTGTAACAGCTTCTAAAGCCAGTACCGGGGTTACGACAATAATGCGTTTCCCTTGGGCTAAGGCTCTTTCTTTTGCTACAGCGGTTTGAACTGCTGTCAGAATTTTTTCAGTTGAACTGAAGCGCATTTCCGCTTGTGTGTACAAATGGGATTTGTATGCGATTGGTATTTTCTCACCCTCATTGAAGGTTAAGTAGGTGAATCCACATTGACCCAAAATTATTCGGATCACCAAATTACGTTGACTTACACGTGTTTGTAGTTTGAGCCGGGTCTGGTGGCTCAGTGGACTAATGCGTCCACTGCAGGGGCCTGTGTTCGACCTCATGGTCACAGGTTCAAATCCCAGTGGGTCCACTCAGCCTTTCATCCATCTGAGGTCGATAAAATGAGTACCATTGAGTTGGGTAACAATAAACATCTGTTATTCAGCGCCAGGACGCCTACGGGTAATCGTGCGCTTTACAAATACACATGTTATGTTATGTTTGTAAGTGATTTGTTGCTAACATGTTAGCCTGGAGTGAACGCAAAATTTCTGTGTGTTCCTGTGTCCAGTTTTTGATTGAAAAATCAGGTTTGATTAATGCGTAGAGAGGTTTAACCCTTTCAGCATAATTTAGAATGTATGTTCTTCCAAAATTTAGGAAACCCAGGATGGATTGTAAGTTTTTTAGCGTTTTTGGAGGTTGGAGCAGCGCACACTTTTCTAAAAAGTTAGCTGCCAAGCTCTTGCCTTCACTTGAAAGCTCATATCCTAGAAATAGGACATTGAGATGGGCAATTCTGGACTTTTAAAGTTGAACTTGTAGCCCTCAGAGGCGAAACCCAATATAATGGTGCTCACCCTGTTCAAGTGTTTGTCCAGGTCATCGTCTGTCAGATATATGTCATCGACATAGGACAATGCCTCATTGTCATAAATTTGTAGTAACTCCGTTACCCTCGCTGAGAATAAACCTGGGCTATTTTTGAACCCTTGTGGGAGTTGACAAAAGTGACGCTGGGTCCCCATTATGGAGAATGCTGTTAAGTACCTGCTTTCAGGTGCTATGTTTTGACAAAAGAAACCATTTGAGATGTCTAATGTTGTTTTATATTTTTTACGCACAATGTTATTCATTAATGCTGTGCTATGTGCATTTTGCACTGCAAAAGTTTTAGAACAAGTGTTTAGGTGTCTGTAATCCAAAACTAGACGATATGTATTGTCTGGTTTGGAGACAGGAAACAAAGGATTGTTCATTGAGGAGGTGCATGTTTCAATCACCCCTTGGTATTCAAGTTGATCTAAGATCTCCCTGACCTGTTTTTTAGCTTCTTGCTTTATTGGGTACTGCCATTGTGCAGTTGGTTCATGTTTCAGATGTATTTTATGGTGAGGTGAGTCCTCATCCCATCCTACATGATTTTTATATAATGCTGGGGCCTGGGCCACTGCCCATTTCCTGGCATATGTATATTTTTGATGTATAGGAATATGGTTGGAGAAGGCAGGCCTAATTATGTCCTCTTCTGTGGACACTCCCTGACAAATTGTGGTGGCCAGTCCTTTTCTGCTAGAAGTATGTCATAGCCCCTTGATAGTCTTTCCCAAAAAAGTGCTTTCACCTGTCTAGGTTTGTCTCCCTCCATCCGGAGTGTTATTTCATATAACTTTTGTGGAGTACTAACCCTGGTGTCTACAGTCTCTACTGTGATGTACTCATTCAAGTCCACTATCTCCAGAAGTTCCTTCAGGTTCTGGCGAACTATTGTGACTTCTGCTGCACTGTCCAGCATGGTCTGAGCCCATTCTCCGTTCTTGAGTTGTGTTCTCAGTATTCTCGGCATGTCTGATCTTCAGACCTGCTACCTTCTTTTGGAGAATTGAGGTTTTGTTTTTGTTTTTGAAGCGTGTTTGTCGTCTTTCGATTTCACGCGTTCTTCTTTGTGTTCTGATCGTCCTCTTCTTTCCGAAGTCTGTGATGAGATCTGAAAGGGACGAGAGGAACGTGTATCAGTATCTTGATACCTATCAGGTTTTCTCAAATTATCCCTATTCCTGAGGTTATACCTCCTTTCAGAGGGCTCCTTTGAGGAGACCTACCTCGGGATTGAGAACGTTTCTCGTTTGATTTTTGTTTAGTAGACTCCCACTTCTTTTCGAAGATGTAGGAGTTTGTTTAATTGAGTCCTTCTCAGGACTTTCAGATAGTTTCGGCTTCAGTGGTCTTCCACCCAAACTATCTCTGCCTAATTCTGCATAAGATTGTTCTATAATTCTGGGTAGCTCAGTTTGATGTTCTGTAACATCGAATTCCTCAATTTTTGGCAGATCGCAACTGCTGCTGCCTCTCCTTTAATATTAGATAATATTATTGTTGAGACCTGGTCGAAATTTTTCAGTAATTTCATACCTAAATTTAGAGCAGGCTCTGCCCCGTATTCATTTTGAATTTGTTTTAGGACATCAGGTATTACCGCAATTGATGGAATACCATGTGTTTTAGTATAGATGGCAGCAAAGACTGAGCCCCAAGTGGTGCAGTCTTCCAGTTGTGGTGTGATCCCCATTGGTAAACTGATTGTTAGGATTCTGTGTTTCTCATGCGGGCTAGTATTTAGAAATACTGCTTCGATTTGAGTAATTTTTTGAGCTATCCAAAATGGAATTTGCTCACTTTTTGTGGGCATTTTACCAATGACTGCGTATAGAGTCTGTGGTGTAATTTTTAGTGTATTCCCCTGTTGGGGAGTTGGATTTGGATATGTCAATGGTGGTCGGACTGTAAAAGTCTGCATGACATATTGGACCAATTGTCTGTAGATTTTTATTAACTCTGTGAGTTGAGTAAGTAACTCCTCATCTGACATCTCTTCAATGTCTGGATGAGGTGTGTAGCCGGCTAAAATCTGCCATGTTGCTCCTGGTCTACCTAGTGGACCGAGCCTGGTAATGTTTTTGTGATGTTTTAGGGCGCCTTTAAACCAGAGCTGATGCTCTTGGTATGTTAATGGAATTTCTATATCCTCGAAAAGAATGTATTCCTCTGGTGGTTCATCTTCTTTGTAGAAGTGAAACATGTGTGTTACTGAATTGGATTCAGGAAATATTACCAATGAATAGAATACCTCTGTCTGAAAGGATTCATGTGCCTCTATCACGAAAACTGCTCTACCGCCTCTTGGTGGTAGGCCATGTTTCATAAGTTTTAGAGTGATGGCTCTTCTTAAGTTTGGAGCGATGTCTATGACACCCTCCTTGGTTTCATTTAAACCGGTAAAGTTAAAAACTGCTGCTTGGGCTGGATCAGCCGCAGCTACACCGTCTCCGGCGTCTTCATTCATTTTGTTTTTTGAAAAATGTAAAACAAGTTTCAAGGAAACAAAGATAAGGTGCACAATATTGTGGAACACTGTATCCTTCAACGTTGAGCAAACCAAACAGCTAATATATAGGGTGCTTCCCTATGTAGCCTTGGTGGATACTTAACCCTGCCCACTCCAGACGTCTTTTGGAGTATATGGGTAGGGGTCTTGAGAGAAAAGCACGGCTGAGTTACTCAGTATCTAACATTGAATTACTGCCTAACCAAACCGTTGGGCGCCATGTAGTCTAGCTCCTATTTCCCTAATAGGCTCTGCGCATTGGAATAATATATCCTATAGGTTTGACATAGGACTAAGGTCGGTATAGCCCTATCAAGTATATTAAACTTAATTACTTGTGCCAGCTAGCTCAGAGGCCACTAGAAACTCCTTGACAACAAGAAGGGAGTACTTTCTGGCAGCCGCAAAACATGACCACTGTGTTTCCCTTTAGAATCAGAACGTGTCCCAGAGTCGTGGAAACAATAGATAACTATTTCACTCAGCTCAGTCGTGCATGCTTAGTTTTCTCCAAGTTACACAGAAAGAAATAGACGGGCGTTTCAATAAAGGATTTATTGAACAGTCTTGTTTCTGGTGTAAGTAAAATGTGCTGTTACGATCACAAGACAGTATGCGAGATAAATAATGTACAGGGTGAGCAGTAGAAATAAATAATACTGCGTTAGCATTATCTTTTAGTACATATGTTGTTACATAAATAACACAGACTAAAAGTGCGAGTACTCATACGATGCGTTGCTAAGCTAATTCTACCCCAATGTACCTAACCTAACCTAGGTGTAGGAAGAGGGAAGAAGTAGGTGAAGTATTCCTTACTATGGTATACTAAGAGTATGTTAAGTCTAGTATGCCTAGTATGCCAAGAGTCCCTCTAGGTTCTAGTCAACTCCATACCTGAAGAATGAGAGAGGTAGGAATCTCTTTGCCAGACTCGAACTCCAACACCCCGCAAGGGAAGTCAGATCACTGGAAGCTGGAAGCTGGGTTCTCTGCGTGCAGGGAATGGCAGCGTCTTCTCAGTGCGTCAGGCCTGGAAACGGGCTCCTCTGAAGTCAAGGTCTCCTCTGGTTTACAGGGGCTAGGGAAGGTATATTTATACCTGAGAGCACCTAAGAATGTTAGCATTGACGTGAGTTGGACAGCGAAAGACGTCATGAATGAACCCCTAAGGAATAATGGTTCATGCATAATATATGAGTCCTTGAAGAAATCAATAGTCCTGGACTAGGGAAACTCCCGCAGCCTAAGGGTCTGTTCTTCATGAACTCGTTGTGACGTTAGGGTGGACGGATGTCAGAGACCATGCCTGTATTTGGAGTGCACGGTTTAATGCCTAAATAAGGGCTGGGATTTTATGCCTATATAAGGGCAGGGCGAATTGTGCCAATATAAGGACATGATACTGGAAAGCCCGTTTATGGATACCCTAAGAGGAATACAACAACAAAGAATATGGAAGCCGTGACTGTGCCAGTAACTATAGGGCCAGTAATCCCAGTATTTGAAAATCAAAAGATAGATGAACACTCCTTAACAATTCCATTAAATTCCAGTATGCAAAGAGTAAGAGAAGGGATGATTCCAGAAAATAGAGAGAAAGAAAATTCTGTTGGTCCTTTTAGGTCAAGTCCACCTGTAAATTTGACAATTAATGAGAGTCAGATAAATAGGATTCCTATGGGAGCCGAGTCAGCAACTGAAACCCCAGAAAGAAGTGCAAGTTGGGCAGAAATAAACAAAACCCCTGTGGGTCCAACTGCAGAGGAATTAAATGATTGGGTGAGAAGCTTGCAGAAAAAGGATGCTGAACCACAACTGTTGGATGTGGTCAGATTAAAGATAGATATGGAAGAATTGATTTTAGGGACTATTGGTACAGATCGATTGAAATCCTATCAAGATGATGAATTAATGTTTATGTGTAAAAGCGTCACTTGGAGAGCTAGGAACTTGCATGAAAAATTGGAAGAAACTGCGAACGAACTAGGAGTAAAATTTGGAAAAATTAGAGGATTGCAGAAACCGTACAGGGTAGATTTTAGTGAAAAGGACATAGAAAATCTGAACACTTCAGGACGACTAACACAGATAAAAGAACTGATTGTGTTACTGAGAAAATGGGGAGATGTAGACAAATGGAGAAGTAGGTGGATAAGAAGAAAAGAGGGAACAACGGATAAAGCATCATTGGCTTTTCCAGTAAAAGAGAAAGAACTAACGGTAATTGAGTGTCCAATGAGAGAAACTCCAGGAGGAAGTTATGTACATGTCCCATGGTCCAGACAAGATATATTGTCATTTGCAAATGATTTTCCAAGATTGAGAGAGAAACCGGTAGAATGGTATAGACAGGTAGAAAGGTTTGTAAAAGTTTCAAAAGTGTTGTGGGAAGATTTGGATGGACTGTTTGAGATTGTTGTTCCAGCAGATTTATGGACAGAGTGTAAAATTACCATTGACTGGCCGAAGGAAGAATATCCTAGAGATGCAAAAACAGGAGCCCCAGGTTCAGAAGTAATGAGAAAATATGAACAGGCAATCACGTTTCTGAAAAATAAAATCCCACCAAAAGAAACGGACTGGGTAAAGATTGATAGAACAACTCAGGAGAGTAAGGAATCTGTACATGCCTACTACGAGAGATTGCTGTTGGTCTTTAAACAGTATAGTGGATATGAGAACTTGAGTGAAAAAGACATGAGTCATTTTGTGTATAGATTCGTGTATGGCTTGAGACCTGAGATAAGTGAAATGATTAAGCAGCATATGTTGTGTTGGCAGAATAGCACAGTAGATGAGGTATTACGGTATGCGAAATACTGCAGTGACGATATTGAGTGTAGACAGCGTAAACTCAAGGAAAAGGCAATGTGGGCACAAGTAAAGGTTGCAGAAAAGCAAGAAGCTCAGATGAATAATCAGTCTAGTGATGCAGGACAGACCAAGTCCAAACCAAATATTGGTAAGGGAAAAGGTCAGATGAGTATAGAAGAGGCTAAAAAGAAATGGCCATGTCATAATTGCGGAAAATTAGGGCACTGGAGAAACGAGTGTAAATTTCCTCCGAAAGTTAATGCAGAAAATCAATCATTGAATCCACAGGTGCAGAATGAGGTGAGTTACCAACAGCTGCAACAGCCGCAGGTAGTTACTCAACAGTGTCAGGTGCGGCAACCACCTCTTCCAAAGAGTGTAAATCCTCAAAGATACAGTGCAGAGGCAGGATTCTACGGAGGAGAGCAGGTAACAAAATTGCCGCGCGCAGCTGCAGTTTCGCAGTATTGGTTACGGCAGGATGGAGATGAATCGGATGAAAGCTTATGACGGTGCCTAGGAGAGGAAGAGGAGTGCGTGCTTGGCACAACTCTAGAGGTAGATCAGTCAGGTCCATTTGTGGATGGAAAAGTGAATGGTGTAAATGTTACATTCCTTGTGGACACTGGTGCTACCCGTTCTACTGTTAGATCCGTGGAAATTCCAAACCTTCCTCTCTCAGGAGAATACATCCAAGTTGTAGGTGTTTCGAACAAGCAGATTAAAACCCCTCTTACAAAACCAATAGAGGTGGAAATTGGACCATTCAAAGAGATGCATCGCTTTGTGGTGTGTGATTGTAGTCCTGTAAATTTATTAGGACGCGATCTGCTTTGCAAAATGAATTGTACCATCTATTGTACCCCAGATGGCATTGCCTTCCAGACACCAGATGAGGATGTTCTGTATAAAATGACAATGGCAGAACTAGAACCAGGAGTGAATGTTATGTTTCCTGTGTTTGATGCGGAGAAAATCCCTATTGAATTGAAAGGAATAGTCAGGTCTGATGTGTGGGATTTCACAGGCGAAGATATTGGATTGATGAGAGGAGTTGATCCTGTAAAAATTACTGTAAGAGAAGGAACGAATTTCCCAAATACCCCGCAGTACAAATTAACGCCAGAAATTATTGAAGGAATAACACCTGTAATTAATAAGATGATTGAACAAGGAATTTTGAGAGAAATAATGAGCAGCCCATGTAATTCTCCTATAATGGGATTGAAAAAGCCAAATGTAACATATAGGATAGTACAAGATTTGAGGAAGGTAAACAAAATTGTTATTCCTTGCTGCCCAATTGTACCAAACCCTGCTGTAATACTGTTTCAAATTCCACATGATGCAGAATGGTACACAGTTATTGATTTGTGTCATGCATTCTTTTCTATTCCATTGCACCCTGACAGCTAGCCATTATTTGCGTTCCGGTTCGGAGAGCGTATTTCGGCATGGTGCCGAATTCCTCAAGGGTATACAGAAAGTCCTTCAATTTTTAATCAGATTCTGAAGAAATCCTTAGAAGATTTAAAAATGCCTGAAAAATCTGTGATGGTCCAATATATTGATGACCTATCAGTGGCATCAAAGACCAGAGAAGCATGAGTTACGGACACAATTGCTTTATTGAATCATTTGGCAGAAGGAGGACATAAGGTGTCCCCATCAAAATTGCAATTTTGTCAACAGGAAGTACAGTACCTAGGTCATAAGATTGAGAAAGGGATGCGAAAAGTGACAACAGAAAGGATAAGGATTATCAAAGGAAGGAGAGCCCCAATGACACAGAGAGAGGTGAGAATGTTCCTTGGAATGGTTGGATATTGCCGACAGTGGATAAGTGGATTTTCATTGATTGCAAAACCTCTACAGCGATTGACAAAGAGGGATGTCAAAGATCCGATTGAATTGGATGGGGAGGAAATGAAGGCTTTCGAGGAACTGAAAACAAGTTTGTGTGAGGCACCAGCATTGGGAATGCCTGATTATGAAAAAGAATTTGAGCTGTATTGTAACGAGAGAGACGGATGTGCACTTTCAGTATTAGTGCAAAGGCATGGAAAAATGAAACGACCAATAGCCTATTTTTCAGCTGTTTTAGACCCGGTACCAAAAGCGTTGCCTGGATGTCTGAAAGCAGTAGCTGCTACTTGTGTGAGTCTGGAACAGAGTGAAGGCATTGTGATGGGATATCCTTTGAGAGTATATGTACCACACTCGGTTGAAATCCTTCTGACCCGAACAAAAACCCAATTCATGACACATAGTCGGCTGACTAGGTATGAAAAAGTGATCTTAGGTGCAGACAATGTAACCATTGTAAGATGAACGAGTGTGAATCCTTCCACTTCACTGCCAGATGAAGTAAATGCAGAAGTCAAAGATGATGTTGATCATAAGTGTTTGGATGTACTTGAATTTTGCACAAAGCCTCGCCCTGATATCAGGGATGAACCTTTAAAAAGGTCAGATTATGTGATGTTTGTGGACGGGTCATGCCTAAGAACAAGTGAAGGAGTTTTAAGTGCTGCGTATGCTGTATGTACGGTGGCAACCATAATGGAAGCATCCTGTTTGAGAGGAATACGTTCAGCCCAAGTTGCTGAACTGATTGCTCTGATTCGAGCGTGCAAACTGGGAAAGAATTTCCGAATCACTGTGATCACAGATAGCCAGTATGGCTTCGGAGTGGTCCACGATTTTGGACAGATCTGGTCCCAGAGGGGATTCCTGACTTCCTCAGGATCTCCTATTAGGAATGGTGAGTTTGTGAAGAAGTTGCTTGAGGCGATACAGCTGCCTAAACAGATTGCAGTGGTAAAATGCGCTGCTCACAAAAACGGAACCGATTACATTGCAGTGGGTAACAAATTCGCTGATGAATTAGCTCAATATTGTGCCAGAAATATGACCTCAATGAATCGGAGAAGGGAAAAAGAGAATGTTTCATGTCCCTTGCTGTTTACTAACACAGTTGAAACCTGGGATGAGGTAAAACAATTGCAGGAAGAAGCACATGATGAGGAAAAAGATGGTTGGATAAAAGCAGGTTGCAGACAAAGAGAGGAAGATGAAGTCTGGGTTTACAGAGATGAAAGACCAGTTATGCCTGATAGCATGATCTCTAACATGGCACGGATGTACCATGGACAGGCACACATTGGTAGGGATGCCATGATCAGACTTTTCAGACAGACCTGGTACAACCCAAAATTTAGGGCTATAGCTGAAAGCCTTTGTCAAAGATGTCTTATATGCCAACAGATAAATCCTGGAAGGAAGACAGTAGTGAGTCTAGGAACAATAGGACGTGAAGGAGGTCCTTTTACCAGAATGCAACTAGATTTTATTGAAATGCCCCCAAGCAACAGATTGAGGTATGTCCTGGTGGTCGTCTGTTTGTTTTCTCGTTGGGTGGAGGCCTATCCGACAAGAAGGAATGATGGAGTTACTGTAGCTAAGCTCCTTCTGAAAGAATTAATTCCTAGATATGGCTTTCCAGTAACGATCGAAACAGATAGAGGAACGCATTTCCAGAATTAAATCATCCAACTGATATGTGAAGCACTAGACATTCAACAAAAACTGCACTGTGCCTACAGACCAGAGACTTCTGGAGTGGTAGAGCAAGTAAATGGTACAATAAAGAATAGGTTAGGGAAAATGTGTCAAGCCACAGGACTCAAATGGCCCGACGCCTTGCCATTGGTGCTGATGAGCATCAGAAGCATACCTGACAGAAAAACAGGTCTGAGTCCTCATGAAATAATCATGGGACGAGCAATGAGACAAGCACACGTAGCTGTCAACAAACTGCTGACTATAACTGATGATCTCGTATTGGACTATTGCAAAGGATTGGCTGATGTGGTGCATTCTGTGTTTCATCAGGTTGGACCGGATGCGACCACTCTTGAAAGAAAACAAGCTCATGATTTGAGTCCAGGAGACTGGGTCCGCATTAAAGTCCACAGAAGAAGAAACTGCTTGGTTCCACGCTGGGATAAGCCACGTCAAGTGATCCCGGTGACAACAACTGCTGTAAAGTGTGCAGGTGTGAAAAATTGGATTCATGCCAGTCATACCATCAGAGTTCCAGATCCTGAAGCTCGACCTGTAAGTCGACATCTGGAAATATCAGATACCAGCTCAGCATCTGAAGCAGAGACTGAAACAATCAGAGTTCCAGATCTTGAAGCTCGACCTGTAAGTCGACATCTGGAAGAATCAGGTACCAGTTTGACAACTGAAGAAGAAACTGAGACAATCAGAGTTCCAGATCTTGAAGCTCGACCTGTAAGTCGACATCTGGAAATATCAGATACCAGTTCGGCATCTGAAATAGACCAACCTGAACCCAGTGAAAGACAAAAAGAAGAATCCGAAAGCAAAAGAACTGATATTGAAACAGGAGAAACCGAACTAATAAACAGTGACAATGAACAGCCAAGTACAAGCTTTGGGGAAATTCCTCCGGAAATTGTAGAGGTAACTCAAGAAAATTTTGATTCAGATAGAGAGATTGAGGAAATTGCGGAAGAAACACGAGGAGGCTTAGACTCAGAATTACAAGCAGAAGAAAAACAGGGAAATTTAGATTCAGATAGAGAAATTGGGGAAATTGCGGAAGAAACACGAGGAGGATTAGACTCAGAATTCCAAACAGAAGAAACACCAGAAGATTCAGATTCGGACAAAGATACTGAGATCATAAAGTTCAAAGTTAGAGGAAGTGAAGTGAGGTCTGAGACAGAATCTGAAGAAAGTGAAGAAGAAAGAAAGCAAAGAATAGGACCAAGAAAGAGAACTTGGAGAGCAGAACGAGAAGAAAAAGAAAGTGAACTGAAAAGGCCAAGAAAAGGAGACAATTGGCCCAACGAAATTAAAAGACTGAGATATAAAATAATAAATTTGAACAAAGACAATGCAGAACAAGTAAATGAAATAACAAGTCAGAAAGGACAAAGAAAAACAAGTGAAAGACAGTTGCAGAGACCAAAAAGAGTGAAAAGACCTAACTTGAAATTCAAGTCACCTGAATGGTTATACATAGCACTGACTGATATTAAAGAAGTGGATAGCAGTCACGAGAACCCAGACAAAGACTGAACAGGAGGGTGAGAGTGAACTGTGCAAATCCTGAAAGGCAAAGAAAGAAAAACCGGACTAGACACACAAACCGATGAAGTCAAAGAAAAATTTCTGAGAAACCGAAAGGTGCTCCGAAAGCAGTTGATCCTAGTCAACACTAAGTCATTTGAGGTGTGGAAACACATTTCAGTACATATAATTAGGTAATATTTCAATATGGTAGACACTGAGAATAGAAGAGCTAAATGTGAGTTTTTCCGTAGATGGTGTAGGATGTGTTTCTATTGTACAGGTTTACTAATGCTTATTTGGTTTATTTTAGCGATTATAATTCCACTTAGATTAGTTGTAGAAAATACATCTGCAATCATGAATGACACGAGTAGTGACAAGAAACCTAACATAAAGAACACTGCAACACTAATAGATAGTACTGATTTTCATAGGGATAAGTCAATAACTGATTTCTCCAAGAATGTCTTCACGAAACTCTTGTACGAATATGTGGAGACAATGGATGTGAGAGATTGCTATGTCTGTATGCAGTTACCTGCGTCTGTAACAGAAGGTGTGACGTATCATCACCTTCCTTTGACGTATGGAATAACTTGTAGTGTTTTAGCTAGCTTATTTTACAAAACAGGTAAATTAGAGTATTATTACACTGACACAGATGCTGTTTTTGCTAAAGTTCCCGTAATCCCTGATAAGGTGAAAGTTGCAAAGGTTTTTGGAGAATTTTTCTTAGAAACAAAAGAATTAACATTAGAATATGCATTTAGACATAATCTTACTTGTGGGTTAAGAAAAGAAGAAAAGGTTTTCTTAGACATGGTAGAAGACAGAAGAGTTAAGTTTCAAAGAGAGGCAGCAGGAGAAAAAACAAAAATCCCACCTTGGGCGTTTGAAGAGGGAAGTTATGACAAAGGTGAAACAAATGCAGCTATGGTTCCAGATTGGCCCCAACAGGGAAAATTGTGTATTAGTAGAGATAACACTATGTATGATAACTATTTCGTGGGTTCTAGCGAGTGCCGAGATACATACAAAATTCTAGGGGGATGGGGATTTAAAGGAGGAAAAGATCCAGTATTTCCAGGGATCTATTATATTTGCGGAAATAGAGCTTATTATAGGTTGCCGGACCATTGGTACGGAACATGCTATCTAGGCCTGGTCTTTCCAAAGATTTTTCACGTGAAAAGAGGAACGAAAGGAATTCACGAGATAGGTGAACCATTAACCCGTAGGAGAAGGGAAAGCTTCTCAGAGATAATAGGTGAAATTTTTGGAGCATTGATACCAGCAGTGGGTATATCTTTGAATGCATACAAGATTCGGAAATTGTCTACAGTAGTAGATCGTTTATCAACGAATTCTGCTGGAGGGTTCTTGATGGTAAATGCCGAAATGGTTGCCATGAGAGCTATGGTAATGCAAAATCGACTTGCCCTTGACATTCTTTTGGCAAAAGAGGGTGGAGTCTGTGGAATGCTGAAGGTACAACATTGTTGCACTTGCATTCCAGACAAAAGTGAGAATATACAGAAGTATATAAAGAACATTACTGATTTGCATAAAGAAATTGCCCCACTGGAGGTTGAAGGTGCTTGGGAGAGACTTGGTAAGAGTTTTTCCTCAATGAAGAAATGGTTCACCGAAATAGGTAGTTCTCTTATTGGGAAAATATTAATTCCAGTAACCTTAGCAATACTGATAATGCTATTATTGAGATTAGCATATGTGTGTATTAAAAGAAGAAAAAGACAAAATAAAGTAAAAAGAGAAAATGAGAAAAATAAAGAAAGAGAACGGGAGATGGGAGAGATCGAATTGGAAGAGTTTAAAGAGAACATGTACAAAAGGTCTAAAAGACAGGATGAAAAGAACACGGTTGTCTAAATTAACAAATGCAAGTGGACAAGAAATTTATCTGATAAATTTTGTAGGGATAGGTTTTTGTGGTGATGTTAAAAATTACTAAAGGGGGGAATTGATGGAGCTGGGGAAACGAAATAATTTTGTACCCCTTGGAAGTTAATGACCTCATAATGATTAATGATACTAACAGTTTGAAACGCATGAACTAACCAACAAATGCAAACCCTTTATTAAACAGTACTCGTGGGCAACATGCTGATTTGTGCAAAATCTAATTTATTTACAAATGTGAAGCTAATTAACGAAAGTATTGTGATTTGTGTAGTAATTAGAGTGAATTGCATGATTTGTGTTGCGTAATAAAATTGTACTGTGGCAAAGAATGCAGATGGTAAGTAAAACGGCTTTAAATGTCGCTTCTGCTAGTTAATATCTAACACGGGTCCTTAGAATGGCGGGTGGTAAACAGAAAGGCTTATTTTCCATATTTTAACTTCTATTGTGTTTGTTTTATATTAGTTTCGTTCCGGCCTGCTAGGCCATGCTTCTAAAATGGCCACTGGACAGGACGAGATCGCGTGCACTAAATAAAATGGCCCCTGCGCAGACGCAGAATGAATGCTCCAGTCACGTGTATGCGGCCTGTGCTCGGAGTGAGAGATGTCAAGGCCAATCTGACCTGCAACGAGGAGCGTGCCAAGTGTTCAGCATATATTCCTGGGAACGGATGGGAAAAAGCCGAGTGACAATGGATGAACTAATGTGTGACCATCAAAGATCGTTACAAAATGGATTAACAAATTGGACTACTTTTGACACTGCGATCATGAGACTTATTGTGTGCTTTATTGTCCCCAAACCAGTTTGAACAAGGAGGGCGATGAGGTGACCATCACCACCCCTCCAATGGACCAATTAGCGTGATTCTTGCCCCTAAAGATTGTAACTTTTAAGTGTAGAGAGCCAGAAAATAGGGTATAAGAGAGTCTGCTCTTACGTTGTGATATATCTTGCTTGCTTTTCATTTTCCACCTTGATGCTGCGAGAGACTCTGTCATTTTGGACTTTGAACTTTGACTGGGGAAGGAACGAGACCGTTGTGGGAATTTACCCGGGAGGATTGCGTCCGAGGAGGTTAGCGGGACAGTCAGTCAGTTTTGGGAGTCCTATCCGGTGATCTGCGGTTCATCCTCCTTTGGTGAACCATTCTTGTCATCGCCCCATGGCTGAGGGTAATGCATAATTTCTCACTTTTCCTAAAAAGCTTTCTTAAAATGTTTATTGATATTTCTAAATGTTTTACATAATAAAGAATTTCACTTATTTGCTCGAAGAATTTTAGATAAAATTATATTCTAACTCTAAAATGAGTCTGTGGTTCTTTAATAGATTTATGATTAATAAATGTTAAAGGTTTTAATTGTGATTGAGCTGGTCTTAATCACCATCAACTAATTCTACTAGTTGGTCCATCGACCGAATAGCGGAGTACCTTGATGTTTAGAACCGACAGGATCCAAAGATAATGTATATAATGTATAGATTATTATTCTGTCAAATTTAACAAGGTATCCCGTTCGTCCAGCAGCTCATTCTCCTTAGAGTTTAATCCAGAAATTGAATGAATGTATGTATGCGGTGTCATGGGCCCCACCGACATAAGTTTTAAATGACAAAGGTTGTATAGGTGTTTTTCTGGATTGGTGTCCTAAGGAGCAAGTTATATTAGCCGCGCTGGATCAGGGGCAATTGACTGCACCGATGTTCTACTTGTGCCTCCTGCGGACACTGCACATGTTATGTTATGTTATGTTATATGACTTTTATATAGCGCAAAATCACCTTCAGGTCTCTAAGCGCTTCTAGAGAAGAGTGAGCGAGTCACTAGGGCAGAAATAAAATAGCAGCGGCGGAGACAGAAGATTACGCGGTCGCTAACGCCTCTCTAAATAGGAAAGTTTTTAAACGCTTCCTAAAGATGAGCAGAGCCGGTTCCCTGCGTAGGTACTCTGGCAGATCATTCCAGATCTGCGGGAGAAAAACAGAGAACGCTCTACCCCCTTTGGATTTAGAGATGTACCTGGGGAAGCTAACCTGCAGGCCTCAGAAGATCGCAGAGTCCGGCCAGGAACATATTTCTCCAAGCGATCTTTTATAAACTTGGGTGCCTGACCATAGATTGCCTTATGGGCAATACATAGACCCTTGAACTGCGCTCGCTGTTTAATAGGGAGCCAATGTAGTTTATGTAACAGAGGGGTAGCGCGTGTTTTTCTAGGAAGTCTAAAAATAAGCCTGGCCGCATCATTCTGCACCACCTGCAATCTCCCAATAAGCTTCTGGGGGAGGCCGATGTAAAGGGCATTCCCGTAATCCAGCCTGGAGATGACAGTGGCAGAGACAATTGACTGTAATGAAAATGTTGACAAGAGAGGAGCAAGTTTCCGTAGCTGCCTGAGTAAGCCAGTACAGGTTCCTACTACCGTGGTGACCTGGCATATCTACAGGAACAGGAAACACACACACTCAATTAAAGTGCAGGCAATCGTGGACCACCGGGGCTTGTTCATCAATGTTGTTGCAAAGTTTCCAAGGAGTGTGCATGACTCCTATATCTATCGACAATGCATCATCAATCAGCGGATTGAGAATGGCACATATAGAAATGGACTGCTTGTTGGAAAGTACAAACTGAACACACCACACACCTTAAGTCCCCAATCATGTAGCTCAAATATGTGCTAATGCACATGTAGCAAATGTAATATGACATGCCTTGTAACAGGTCCACCTACTATACACAAGCACACAATGCCAAATGATGAAGACATATGTCAGACAGCGCAACAAGGGAGTAACCTACAAAATCCAACACAAACCAGTATAGCACACATGGAATATAGATTTTGCAGAACTCACCTGATAATGTTTCTTTAAAATATATGCAGCACATGACACAGAATATGTGCTCCTGCTGTGCTACATACATGTTGAAATAAACACGTGTCATATGTACAAGAAGATGACAGATCACCTGCACTCACATGTGATGGTGCACAATTATCTGAAATGCAAAAACATAGTCAGCCATGCACCATGCACCATGCATCATGTCTTCCTGCATCATGGGATTGCAAGTAGTGCTGCATGAGGGTAGCACCAACTGCACACAAATATTCTCCTAAGTATATTAAACATCACTCTGTGCCATTGCAGAATGGAGCATGCAACGGAAGAGCATGCAAACAATGCAAATCACAATCTCACTACATGTTGTGCATGCATATAACTACCAATTTGGATGGATTTAATGTGTCTCAAGGGACTGTGGTTAGTGGGGGTAGCCTCGTAATCAAACTTTCCTCAAAGGTCCTGCCCCTCCATCACACATTTGCAAATGCCGGGAGAGGCGGGAACCACGTAGGTGTGACGAAGGGTCATGACCTTTGAGGAAAGTGTGAATACAAGGCTACCCCCACTAACCGCAGTCGCTTCAAACACATTAAATCTGCATGAATAGTGCGCACATAAAACACTACAGAACTGGATGTGAGATAAGAATACCTTCCACTTTTTCACAAGAGTGCAGCTGTGTGCGCCCTCAATTGAGAACAAGATAGGGAAAAACCCCCACTGAAGACCCAGGGAGGGAACCCCCTTTTGCCCTGTAGATAAACCAGGACCCATGTGGGCCACCTAATAGGGGTGAAATATGTTGGCATGGCCCAAGGGTAATAGGACCATCATCTCCTGACGACACCCGTTTCTTTTCTTTTTCATATCCCCTGCAACTCCATTATTAAAGGGATACCTGGAGACGGAGGAGGATTTGTAATCTGCAGACCCCCTGGCCTATCTCTCTTAAGCGCATCCTGAAATATGGTTGAGCCCACCCGGATCTTTAGGAGTCAGGGTGAACACGATGATGAAGCATGACCCTACTAGAGTGTGTGAGGGTTATTTACCAAAAAGGAATTGCTTCCTACACCACATTTGAGCGGTTGACAGCACGAGAGTTCAGTGCTGAGCTTTCATTACACGGGATGGGATACCTCTGGTGAATTGTATTTGATTTGGGAGGACATATACACACCCGGGAATACCTCTCTACACTTGCGGCTTAGGTGAGGGGCTCTTCTACCTTAGCCTAGTTTTACATGCATATGACTACCCCGGTGAGGTGTAGCAATATGATGCACAAAAGCTGAAATAACAATGTGTGTTGATTGTGAACTGACACACACTGAAATATTGATGGGTATTACTCAAACATAAATACATGCAGAGTCAAAGTCAATTCATGAACAAGGACATCAATGCATATGTACGTTATCATCACATGTCCCAGTGAGTCTATAGTACCAGGTAGCAGTGCCACTGTCACTCAAACACTGACCCACCTTTGGGGCACGGTGGATGTAATTAGCCCACAATGACTTCAACGTTTAGCAGACAAGGAATCTCTCTCACAGCTACCCACAGCACAATCAATCACAATGAGGTATATAGATGATGTTTCAAAATAGTAATCCTCAAAAACTTAAGGGGGATGTTTCAGCAAGCACATGTGACAATGGTGCACCCCATGAAATATGTGCACATGAGAGGATCAGTATGTGCAACGGGCCTGTAAAGAAACTGTAATCTATTTTCCAGTTAAACATACATCCTGACAGTCACAACATGGAGGCAATACACAGGATCCAGACAATGCCACCATGGCGATGTGTAGGCTGTCAAGTATAGGCAATTTAATTTGCAGTGATGCTGGTCAATTGTCTGAAGCTACACATGACAAATCTGAATATCCAAACTAGCACAAATCTCACACACCAAAATAGACACTCTGCAAACACAGCAGGCACAAATACTAATGGGCACATCTCTCCATTATATGTTTCAGGTGATCAAGGATATGCACTCACTTCATGGCTGATGACGCCCCTCAGAGCAACACACACACAGGCACAGAGAGAATACAACGTTGCCCTTGGACACACCAGGTCCATTGTTGAAAGGACATTTGGAGTGCTCAAGTCAAGGTTCCGGTGCCTCAATGTATCAGGCGGCAGACTGCTGTACAGCCCTGAACTTGTCTGCAAAATCATCATGGCATGTTGCATTTTGCACAACATATGTGTACACACAAACACGCCATGGGCTGAAGAGCCGGATGATCCAGACAATCTAGAGGATGACCAGGAAGAAGAGCCAGATGCTGCACACACCACAGCTTCTGTTGCTGGAACAGCATGGACGGATCTTATAATCACAAATTTCTTCACCTAATCACAATGTCCAAAGATGCACATGTGTACATTTGTTTATAAAAAGCACATAAGCCTAGTTTGTGCAATAAAATATCACTACACAAAAATCTTGCGTTCATGTTTATTCTCTGCATAAGTTCATATATCTGACAAGTGAAAGGTAAACATTGTGAGGTTAGTATTGGAGCTTCTTAAGTTGGGTGTGTTTGGCGGTCAGTGATGAATTTTAGGGTGTGTTTGGGTGTCAGATATGAATTTTAGGGTGTGTTTTGGGGGTCAGTGATGAATTTTAGGGTGTGTTTGGGTGTCAGAGATGAATTTTAGGGTGTGTTTGGGGGTCAGTGATGAATTTTAGGGTGTGTTTTGGGGGTCAGTGATGAATTCCATGAAGTCCTGTTCATCTGAGGAACAACTTGCACTTAGCGTCCAAATTTTGCCCGCTTTAACGCAAAAGCGATATTTTTTCATAACCGCTATGGAAAATAATCGCAAAATACATGTAACAACACGGAATATTACCGCTAAAGCCAATTTGCGTGCAGATTCTTACCACATAGTCAAAAAACGGGCCGCAAACACACAGGAAGTGATGTCAGCATGCATCCTGTGTACTGGAGGAGTACTGTACACTTTCACTTTCTCTTTTGAGCACACTACTAGTGAATGTGGAGAGTGTTGGAAGTGTTTGGAGTTGTGTGCGGGTGTTTTTGGAAGTAGAGAGTGTTGTTGTGTCCTGTGAACTGTCCCTAGTGTATCTGTGAAGTCTTGTGTACTTGTCCTTACGTGTTTTTTGCGTCTTGTACCAAATCTTGTCGGGTGTCTGTCCAAGGGGTAATTTTACATTGTTAACAGTTTCTGAGGTATAAATTTGGGCTTAATTTTCTTACTAGTGGGTTTAGGTGTGTTCTGGGAGATGGTGGGTGTGGGTAGGGAGGGCAGATGTCAGAGGGGGCATTGGGGGGCTTCCTCTGGCTGGTAAAATTCTACCTGCCCTTGATGGTTGAGAGTGGGGGTAGGATCCTGCAGGGATATTCCGTACGTGTGCAGAAGGTGAGGTGGGAGCATGTAAGAAGTCAGATGCTGAGGATCCTCTATGTGGACAGGACTGCCCGACCAAGGAAGCACCGATGGCAGGATTGCATGGGCCGTGAGGGTGACATGTTGGACCACCTGGGAGTCATCATTGGCCTACAAGGTGGTAAGTACAACCTCATATTTGTTAAATGAACACTTTTGTAACAAATTCTAAAATGCAGTCCGTAACACAATAGGGCATATGTTCAAGAAAGTGGCGGAGTGAGCCGTTAGCCGTAATGGCTTAACGCCTCACTTTGCCACTTCAGAAACGCAAGGCTGCGCCATATTTACAACGATATGGTGCAGCCTTGCGTTTCCCCCTGCGCTGGCGCTACACTTAGCAGTGTAGTGCCAACGCAGGTACCCTTGCACTATAGGGTAAGGGTGTCTGCGTGCAGGGGAAAGATTGTTTATGTACAGGAAGGGTGACCTTCCTGTTAGACCTGGCATCCTTGGCGTGGGTCTCCCTTCCATTTTTTCACTATGCCTCCACTGTTGTTGATATGTTTTTGCTGGTCTAGATGCTTTGGGCACTTTGCCACTGCTATTCAGTGCCAAAGTGTAAGTGCTCCCTATGGTAAATTGATGTATGGATTAGTGAGTCCATGTTTAGTCTATTTGATTCACTGTCAGACCCTAGTACAGTGCACTGTTTGTGCCCAGGGCTTGGGAATCAAATGCTGCTGGTGGGCTTGCAGCACTGGTTGTGCCACCCACAGGAGCAGCGTGTAAAGTGTGTCTCAGGCCTGCCATTGCAGAGCCTGTGTGCAGTCTGGTACTGCCATGTCGACTTGGTAAGTGCACCCACTTACCAGTCCCCAAACCTTCCCTTTTCTGCATGTTAGTCACCCCTAAGGTAGGCCTGCAGGCAGGGTGCATTGTATGTAAGAGGTAGGACATGCCCTGGTGTGTGTGGCATGTCCTGATAGTGAATTACAGCCAATTTCGTTTTTTACTATTGCAAGGCTACCTGTCCCCATAAGCCAGAATGGGCAGTTTGATTATAACATCTTATAATCCTAACTGACCCAGGGAACATGGTAGAAAAACGAATTTAGTATGCCTGAACTCAGAATGATAAAATACATCTTTTAGTGAAGTTGGTTTTAACATTCTGTGTTTGAAAATACCACTTTTAGAAAGTAGGTATTTTCTTGCCTAACCATCCTGCCTGCCTCTGCAAGCTTGTGTATTGTATGTCTGGGTTTGTGAGTGACAGGGGCTGGGGGACTCCAGGAGACAGGGTGAGTCAGCACAGGGCTGAATAGACCTATCTGCATGTAGAGTGGTGGGAGGAGTAGCACCTGGGCCTGAATAGGGCTGTGCCTGCCTTCCACAATGCTGGCTCCACCTCCTGTGGTGCGTCTGATGTCCTTGGCCCACATTGACAAAGGAAGAAGGTGTGCACTGGCAGAATGCACCCAGAACTGGTTTGGACTAGGTACAGGACCCTCTGCCTTCAGAGGACAAAGGATTTATGGGTATAAATACTGGGGCCCAGACCCCAAGACTTTAGATCACTTCTGGGAAACAAGAAGAACCTTTGCTGAGGAGAGCAACCAGAGAAACTGAATGAGGAGACTATCCCTATGCTGTGTGCTGTTTGAGGGATTGGCCTGCAGTGGTTGCCTGATTGCCAAAGAAAGGAGAAAGGAACTTTGTGCTTACTTTCATCATCTTGCAGAAAATCTCCGAGGGCTTGAAGATTGAGCTTGCCTCCTGCTGAAGTCTCAGGGATACAAGACTTCACCAACCAGCTACCCTGAATTCCCTTGCTGGGAATTTGAAGTGCCTACTGTTGGGTTGGGCCTTCTGAGAGACTGCGTGTCGCTGGGAGCAGGAAGCGCGACTCACGAAGTAGAAGCGTGTCGCCGCCGCAGCAGTTGCCGTCGCATCGCCGAGAAAGCGTGCCGCCGCTGCCGCTGTCGCCATCGCATCACCGAAGCGCCTCGCATCACCGGAGAAGAGTGTCGCCGTCGCAGCAGACGCCGTCACATCATCGGAGAAGCGTGTCGCAGGGCCTGTCGTGGCTCCAAAGATTCACTGAGTCGCCGCACGGCCGTTGGGCGTGCACGCATCGCCCCTTCGTTGTTGCATCGAGAAGCAGACGCCATTTTGTTTCATTACACCGGGTCCTCATCGCATCGAGGCGCTGCTGGTTGCATCATCACAGAAGCACAGTAAGAAACCGACACATCACCTCCCCACGCGGTGAAGAACCGTCGCATCACCTCCTCTCCTGTAAGGAACCGACGCATCACCGACCCCTACGCAGCAGTAGGGAACCGACGCATCACCTCCCCCGGAGCAAGGAACCAACGCATCACGTTCTTGCGTGTAAGGAACCGACGCATCACCTTCCCTGCAACTCTTTTGTTTGTATCGCGTTACGCATCCAAAGGTACATTGAACGTAGAGTGTCGCATTTATCACCTGCATTTGAACTGAACTATTTTCTACCATTGACAGTCATATTTTTCATAGTGTATTGTGGATTTTTGTTGTTTTGGGTCTTGTGTTAAGTCTATATAAAAATACTTATTTTTATACTACAACCTGTGTGGTGTCCATCTGTAGTGTTGTCACTGTGTTACTGTATGTGTTCACAAATGCTTTACACACTGCCTCTGAGATAAGCCTGCCTGCTCGTGCCAAGCTACCAAGGGGTGAGTAGGGGTTATTTTAGTAGTGTATCCCCCTTACCCTGACTAGAAGCAAGGGTCCCTATTTGGACAAAGGTACCTACCTCTGCCAACTAGAGACCCCCAGTTCTAACATTGGTGGCAGCGGTGGGATTCTGGACTTGCATTTGTGACTCATATACAGTGATTGGTGTACATTACTAGTGAGTGCAGACCAAACGCAACCACTTACATTTTGGTAGATTGTTTTTTCCTGAAATTTCTATTTTTGCCAAGAACTGCCAAGTTTAGTCACCATGAGCAAAACAGCATCCATCGCATCTGTGGATTTAGATTTTGAAGAAGAGAGGCTGGAAAGTTACACTGTGAAACAGCTGAAACACTTCTGCAGGAAATAAATTGCTATGACCGGTCTTTCCAAGAAGCATGAGTTCCAAAAGGCGCTGAGGGCCTGGGTGGAAGCAAGGAGCACCCCTGAGCATGTGGAAGAGCATGAGGAGGGGGCTGAGGATGCAGGAGGGCAGCTAGATGGGCTATTGGATCCAGGGGGGAGGAAAGCACCTTCCCCAGCAGGCAGCAGTGTTTCTTCCAAGGGCCTGTCCCCAGGAGAGCTGGAGGAAAGGGAGAGAAGTAGGGTGCATGAAATGGAGCTGACCAAGCTTAAGATGGGTGGGCTGTTAGAATTGGAAATTAAGAAATTGGCCCTAGAGGAAAAGAGGATGCAAATGGAGCATGAGAGAAGTTTGAGGGAGTTGGAGTTGAAAGCTAGGAGCTTAGAGATTACTCCCTCTGGTGGCAGCACACCGTCCATGCCTGTTGAAGCAAGGGTGTATATACCGAAAGATGTGGTGAAAGAGTTTTATAAAAATGATGACATTGGGCAATGGTTTAAAGCCTATGAGGTAGCTATGACCTCACACCTGGTCCCTGAGAAGGATTGGGGAGCGGGGTTGTGGGGGCGGTTCCTTAGTGAGGGGCGGGATACCTTAATAGACTTGCCCTCTGAAGTCCACAATTCTTATGGTCTTATGAAAGAAGCATTGATGTCCAGGTATGGGTTGACTCCTGAACTGTATAGGCAGAGGTTCAGGAATTGCAAAAGTTGGAGGGCAGTACCTGGGTAGAATATGTGACTTTTTTTGCAGAGCATTGGATGGTTGGGTGAAGGGTAGCAAAGTGAATGATTTTGAAGCGCTCTTTGATTTGATTGCATGGGAGCACTTGCCAGGAAATTGTTTTCCAGAGCTACGCCAGCACCATATTGATAGTAGGCTGACTAACCCTAGGAATCTTGCTGAGGAGGCGGACCGCTGGGTGAGCACCCGGGTCCACAAGGGTCACGTGGGAGACTGCACCAAGGGTGGGCAGGGTCCCCAGCAGAGGAGTGGGGGGGACAAGGGTAAACAGAGGGAGTTCCAGAAAGGGCCCCAAAGTAATCCCCAAGGGAACCAAGGGAAGGGTTCCCAGCCTCCCCCTGAAAAGAAGCCAGGGGCCCCGACAGATAAGCCTGTTCACAGGGGGCCCAAGACTTGCTTTAAGTGTGGTCAAGTGGGCCACTGCTCCTGGGAAACTAGATGTCCCTTGTATGGAAAATCAGCACCCACTGGTGCATCACCCCGGCAGGTAGCTAGTGTAGCTCTGGGGAGGAGATGGGTGCCCAAGGTGGGTGGGGTCCCGTAGCAATGTCCTTGGTCTCTTTAGGAGACAGTGAGATGGTCCCCAGGGCCCAACTGCCTGATAACACTAAGAAATACAGGCAGTGGGTGACCATCAATGGCTAAAGGGTGGAGGCTCTGAGAGACACCGGAGCCAGTGTGACAGATGTCAGTTGTCGGCTGGTGTCTGAAGAGCAGGTGATCCCCAATGCATTCTGCCCAGTAGTTGCCGCGGACAACTCAGAGAGCCGCTGCAGAGTGGCTCAGGTTCCCTTTGAGTGGGGGGGGGTCTCAGGTACCTTTCAAGTAGCTGTGAGGCCAGCCAGGCCTGTAGACTGTCTGTTGGGCAACGATTTGGAGAGTTCACCTTGGGCAGAGGTGGAGAGAAGGTCTCATTTAGAGATGTTGGGTCTGCCTGAGTGGCCGTGCGCGACCACTCGGTCTATGGCAGCCAGTAAAGGTGTTCAAGAGGACCTGGAGCCTGAGAGGGGGGCCCAGGTGCCTGCCTTGAAGAGAAGAGGCAGGGGGCACGGGAAACCGGCCCCCTTAGTTCCCACGGTCCAGGAGGAAGCAGAACCTGAGGGGGATGCTCTGGAACCTACAGGGGAGCAAGTGGCCGAACTGGGGGACCTACCTGAGCTGACCCATTGGCAGCAGGAGGGAGGCCGCTCCAGGGAGGAGTTCTGTGAGGAGCAGAACAAGTGCCCTTCTCTTGTGGGTTTGTGCCAACAGGCCACAAACCAGGCAGCAGGTGATCAGTCTGGATCACATTGGATCTACTGGGAGAATGGTCTCCTATATAGCGAGCCTAAGGTTGCTGAGCCTGGGTCAGCCCGTGTGCTGGTGGTACCCCAGCGCTTCAGAGCCTTCCTACTGGGTTTGGCTCATGATGTGCCTTTAGCAGGACATCTGGGGCAGAGCAAGACCTTTGAAAGGCTTGTCACCCACTTTTATTGGCCCCAGATGCGCAAGAGTTCAGACACTCATTGCAGGACATGTCAGACTTGCCAGGCAAGTGGAAAAAGTGGGAGGAAGCACAAGGCTCCCCTCCAGCCATTCCCTGTGGTGAGCACCCCCTTTGAACGGGTGGGTATTGACATTGTGGGGCCACTGGACCCCAAGACAGCCATGGGCAACAGGTTCATCCAGGTCTTGGTGGACCATGCCACCCGGTACCCGGAAGCCATCCCTCTTCGGACAGTGATGGCCCCCGTGGTGGGACGTGGACTGATGGGGATTTTCTCCCGTGTGGGGTTCCCCAAGGAGGTGGTGAGTGACCGTGGTACAAACTTCATATCCAAGTATATGAAGTCCCTGTGGCAGGAGTGCGGTGTTACCTATAAGTTCACCACTCCTTACCACCCCCAAGGAAATGGGCTGGTTGAGAGATTCAACCGGACCCTGAAGGGCATGATTATGGGTCTGGAACAACCCATGAGGCGTAAGTGGGACGTCCTCTTGCCATGCCTTCTCTTTGCTTACCGTGAGGTGCCACAGAAGTCCTTAGGGTTCAGTCCCTTTGAACTGCTCTATGGTCACCCGGTAAGAGGACCTCTGAGTTTGGTGAAAGAAGGCTGGGAGAAAGCTCCCAGTAAACCTCCCCAGGATGTATTTAGCTACATGCTGGCCTTTAGAAACCAAACTAGGCAATTCAGACAACTCGCTGAGGCGAATCTGGAAGCCAGCCAGGAGGAGATGAAACGATGGTATGATCAGAATGCCACTCTGATCGAGTTTCAGCCTGGGCAGAAAGTGTTGGTCATGGCCCCCGTGGAGCCTTGCGCACTCCAGGATAAGTGGACCGGACCATTTGAGGTGGTGGAGCGCAAGAGTAACGTCACCTACCTGGTGGACTTGCGATCTCCCAGGAACCCTTTGCGGGTCCTACATGTCAACCGCCTGAAGCCCCATTTTGAGAGGTCTGAAGTGGGCATGCTCCTAGCAACGGATGATGGAATGGAAGAGGAGACAGAACCTCTTCCTGACCTCCTGTCTGCAACAGAGCAAGATGGGTCAGTGGAGGGTGTGAACCTCTCTAACTCCCTGACACCTGAGCAGCAGGAAGGCTGTTGCCAACTGTTGGGACAGTTTCCTGACCTGTTTTCCCTGACTCCTAGTGTCACTGATTGGTGCGTCCATGATGTGGACACTGGGGGAAGTCCTCCTGTCAAGCACAGGGCTTACAGCGTGGCTGACAGGGTGAGAGCTTGCATCAAGGAAGAGGTCTCCAAGATGTTTGCATTGGGGGTGATTGAGTCCTCTCATAGCCCTTGGGCCAGCCCAGTGGTCTTGGTCCCAAAGGCTGCCGCGCCTGGTGCCACGCCCGAACTCCGGTTCTGTGTGGACTACCGAGGACTCAATTCAGTCACCAGGACTGACGCGCACCCCATCCCCAGAGCTGATGAGCTCATTGATCGGTTAGGGGCTGCCCGGTACCTCAGCACGTTTGACTTAACGTCTGGGTACTGGCAGATCGCCTTGACTGATGGGGCCAAAGAGGTCAGCATTCTCCACACCAGATGGGCACTACCAGTTCCGGGTTATGCCCTTTGGGATGAAGAATGCCCCTGCCACCTTTCAGAGGTTGGTCAACCAGGTGTTGGTTGGACTGGAAGATTTCAGTGCCGCCTACCTGGATGACATCGCAGTGTTCAGCGCCAGTTGGGAAGAACATCTGCGCCACCTCTGGGAAGTGTTGATGGCGCTGCGGAGGGCAGGCCTCACGATCAAGGCGAGTAAGTGCCAGATCGGGCAAGGTTCCGTGGTGTACTTGGGACACCAGGTTGGGAGCGGCCAGGTGGCGCCCCTACAGCCCAAGATTGATACCATTCTGGCTTGGGAGCCCCCCAAGACCCAGACAGAGGTGAGAGCCTTTTTAGGACTCACCGGGTATTACAGGAGATTTGTCAAGGGGTATGGCAGCATCGTTGCACCCTTGACAGAGCTGACTTCCAGGAAGCAGCCCAAGAGAGTGATTTGGACTGACACCTGTCAGAGAGCTTTTGACGCCTTGAAGACTGCCATGTGCACGGCCCCCGTGCTTCAGGCGCCCAACTTCTCAAAAGAGTTCGTGGTCCAAACAGACGCTTCAGAGCATGGTGTAGGGGCTGTTCTGGCACAGTTAAATGAGGATTGCCTAGACCAACCTGTAGCCTTCATCAGTAGGAGGTTACTTCCACGGGAACAGAGGTGGTGTGCTATTGAGCGTGAGGCATTTGCTGTGGTCTGGGCGCTGAAGAAGTTGAGACCATACCTGTTTGGGACTCACTTCCGGGTTCAGACAGACCACAGGCCCCTCAGATGGTTGATGCAGATGAGGGGTGAGAATCCAAAATTGTTGAGGTGGTCCATGTCTCTACAGGGGATGGACTTCATGGTGGAACACCGCCCTGGTACAGTACACGCCAATGCTGATGGTCTGTCCAGATTCTTCCGCCTTAGTGATGAGAACTCCCTAGAGGTAGGATAGTTCTCCCCACATTTCAGCAGGAGGGGACACATGTTAGACCTGGCATCCTTGGCGTGGGTCTCCCTTCCATTTTTTCACTATGCCTCCACTGTTGTTGATATGTTTTTGCTGGTCTAGATGCTTTGGGCACTTTGCCACTGCTATTCAGTGCCAAAGTGCAAGTGCTCCCTATGGTAAATTGATGTATGGATTAGTGACTCCATGTTTGGCCTATTTGATTCACTGTCAGACCCTAGTACAGTGCACTGTTTGTGCCCAGGGCCTGGGAATCAAATGCTGCTGGTGGGCTTGCAGCACTGGTTGTGCCACCCACAGGAGCAGCTTGTAAAGTGTGTCTCAGGCCTGCCATTGCAGAGCCTGTGTGCAGTCTGGGACTGCCATGTCGACTTGGTAAGTGCACCCACTTACCAGTCCCCAAACCTTCCCTTTTCTGCATGTTAGTCACCCCTAAGGTAGGCCTGCGGGCAGGGTGCATTGTATGTAAGAGGTAGGACATGCCCTGGTGTGTGTGGCATGTCCTGATAGTGAATTACAGCCAATTTCGTTTTTCACTATTGCAAGGCTACCTGTCCCCATAGGCCAGAATGGGCAGTTTGATTATAACATCTTATAATCCTAACTGACCCAGGGAACATGGTAGAAAAACGAATTTAGTATGCCTGAACTCAGAATGATAAAATACATCTTTTAGTGAAGTTGGTTTTAACATTCTGTGTTTGAAAATACCACTTTTAGAAAGTAAGTATTTTCTTGCCTAACCATCCAGCCTGCCTCTGCAAGCTTGTGTATTGTATGTCTGGGTTTGTGAGTGACAGGGGCTGGCGGACTCCAGGAGACAGGGTGAGTCAGCTCAGGGCTGAATAGACCTATCTGCATGTAGAGTGGTGGGAGGAGTAGCACCTGGGCCTGAATAGGGCTGTGCCTGCCTTCCACAATGCTGGCTCCACCTCCTGTGGTGCGTCTGATGTCCCTGACCCACATTGACAAAGGAAGAAGGTGTGCACTGGCAGAATGCACCCAGAACTGGTTTGGGCTAGGTACAGGACCCTCTGCCTTCAGAGGACAAAGGATTTATGGGTATAAATACTGGGGCCCAGACCCCAAGACTTTAGATCACTTCTGGGAAACAAGAAGAACCTTTGCTGAGGAGAGGAACCCGAGAAACTGAAGGAGGAGACTATCCCTATGCTGTGTGCTGTTTGAGGGATTGGCCTGCAGTGGTTGCCTGATTGCCAAAGAAAGGAGAAAGGAACTTTGTGCTTACTTTCATCATCTTGCAGAAAATCTCCAAGGGCTTGAAGATTGAGCTTGCCTCCTGCTGAAGTCTCAGGGATACAAGACTTCACCAACCAGCTCCCCTGAATTCCCTTGCTGGGAATTTGAAGTGCCTACTGTTGTGTTGGGCCTTCTGAGAGACTGCGTGTCGCTGGGAGCTGGAAGCGCGACTCACGAAGAAGAAGCATGTCGCCGCCGCAGCAGTTGCCGTCGCATCGCCGAGAAAGCGTGCCGCCGCTGCCGCTGTCGCCATCGCATCACCGAAGCGCCTCGCATCACCGGAGAAGAGTGTCGCCGTCGCAGCAGACGCCGTCCCATCATCGGAGAAGCATGTCGCAGGGCCTGTCGCGGCTCCAAAGATTCACCGAGTCGCCGCACGGCCGTTGGGCGGGCACGCATCGCCCCTTCGTTGTCGCATCAAAAAGCAGACGCCATTTTGTTTCATTGCACCGGGTCGTCATCGCATCGAGGTGCTGCTGGTCGCATCGCCACAGAAGCGCAGTAAGAAACCGATACATCACCTCCCCACGCGGTGAAAAACCGACGCATCACCTCCTCTCCGGTAAGGAACCGACGCATCACCGTCCCCTACGCAGCAGTAGGGAACCGACGCATCACCTCCCCCGGAGCAAGGAACCGATGCATCACCGTTCTTGCGTGTAAGGAACCGACGCATCACCTTCCCTGCAACTCTTTTGTTTGTATCGCGTTACGCATCCAAAGGTACATTGAATGTAGAGTGTTGCATTTATCACCTGCATTTGAACTGAACTATTTTCTACCATTGACAGTCATATTTTTCATAGTGTATTGTGGATTTTTGTCGTTTTGGGTCTTGTGTTAAGTCTATATAAAAATACTTATTTTTATACTACAACCTGTGTGGTGTCCATCTGTAGTGTTGTCACTGTGTTACTGTATGTGTTCACAAATGCGAGCAGGGGTTATTTTAGTAGTGTATCCCCTTTACCCTGACTAGAAGCAAGGGTCCCTATTTGGACAAAGGTACCTACCTCTGCCAACTAGAGACCCCCAGTTCTAACACTTCCTGTACATAAACAATCAAAGGCATTTAGCTTTTTCCATCTGTGCTGCACAAGGCAGCACACATGGAAAAAGCAAAAACGAGGAGAAATAATGCATTTGTCCTAGTTTCACAAAGTTAAGATCAGGTTTTCCATGATCTTAACTTTTGGCGCAGCCCAATGTACACTGCCCTTGTACATAGGTTTTGTGTAACGTATGATGATATAGGAAAAATGGGTAGTTTAAAATAGGCCATCTCTGGAGTGTCAGTCTGCCACATACAGAAGGTGTGATCATACACCATCAATTGTTGTGATACACCCTAGTGAGATCTGCAGCAATGATATTGTCTACAGACCATGGAGAACATTATGTTGTTGGGAGAAAAGTGGGCTTGAGAATGTGTCACACAAGTAGTGTGTGCAAAATGTGCAAATTTGCAAGCAGGATTGTCTTGTGTTGCCAAACTCAGCATTGGTCATGTCTTGTGGGAACAACAGGCAAAGTAGACACAATCATGTATGCAACCTGAACTGCAACAGTACAGTTACAGGGCATTGTCATTGATGTAGATGTATCTGATGGTGAATAGGACACGTGTGAATTTACGTCTGATACCAACACACGTTTCTTTTCACGTCTCACAGCTGGCAGACCACTGATCACTCAGGGGGACATCGACGCCTTCCGGGACCCACACGCCACTGGTGAGTTCATCCATTAAATATTGTCATTGTGAGATGTGATGAATGTCTGGGTAAAATCCTGTACGTAGTAGTATGCAGTATGGGTGTGTATCACATGTACCTTGCCTCCAGTGTGATGATGTTTCAAAGAAGTGTGAACAACTTGAAGTGAAGATGGAGCTATGCATATGTCTTCCAGATGTAACTTTGCACATCCCCAGTCTGTGATACCCATGCAAGAAATATCAATGGGTTATGTCACTCCAGCACATGCATGTGGATTACACAGCGTACAGACAGGAGAGGAGACATGTGAGTGGTGTTGGTGATGACTATGATCAGCCATGGAATGCGTGTACATCCTTGACTGAGATGACTGTCAATGATGTTCAAATCTTTGTTGCACCATGTGTCATTCACAGAAAACACTACAAAGAGTCCGTCACATCCACAATATGTAAGCTTGGGTCAGTGATAACCAATTTATTGCAGCAGGATCCAGAGTCACACCTACTTTGTATGTGTTGACATCACCGTAATGTAAAGTTAGGTCACAAGCTAGGATTGCTGGCAGTAGTGATTGTCTTTCATCTGATGTGTCATATCTTTGCCATGTAGGTGCATATCACAAGCACAGCATTTAATCATCAACGTCACATTGTACAGCATTGTGGGAGCACGATTGCCTTAGCCTGAGTCACAATGCAGTGTTTAGCTGGCTGCCTGAGAATGAAGCACAAAAGGGCTCTAAACCATCTTTGCACATCATATATTGTGTGCCAAGGTTTTGCGCTGAATACATGCACAAACAAACCTTTAGAGGTCTGGATACTCTCTCCAAGGCCAGCTAGAATGTTTTGGAGTGCGTAATGTGTGATAACCTTGGCATATTGTATCAGTTCATGCACAGTGGTGAGATTTCTTGAATTGGTTCACAAACATGCTGTTTGAAAGTGTTCTGCGTTGTGCGGTACACCTGGAGAGAACAGGACACCATTGATTGTTCAAGTGCATGAAGGTGCAACTTACATCACATGAACAATCCATGCTGAGAATGTCATCATTTGAATTCAACATGTGCTGCATGAAGCAGCACACATTGATTTGTCTGTACATATTGTGAGGAATGGTCAGGTGCAGGAAGGGCCACTCTGTGTCCCTTTGTAATCTTTCACATCAACGCAGAGACACTTGCAGCATTGTGCAAGTGGTCCAGATTATGCCCAAGGAGGTAGTGTTTTTCAGGCAGTGCGGTGTCAGACAGAGGTCTGCACAGTACTATTGTAGGTCTGCTGCATACCAGCTTTCCAGAAGTTGCAGGGCACAGCGTTAATCCAAGGATAAGAATGGCAGCTCCCCAACAACCTAGCAAAGATGGCCATATGTATCTAATTGCCATGTTTTGGGTCTGCAATGGTGTCGTCAAGCTGTCTCCTTGGGCTCATTCTCCTGGTAGACTCAGGGGCAAATGTACAAGCCCCTCTCGCCACCACAACGTTACCTATTGTGAAGTTGGGGTGGCGAGAGGGGCTGCGCCTCATGTACAAGTCAGTGTTCAGCCACCTAACATTGTTTTTCCATGTGTGCTGCCTTGTGCAGCACACATTGAAAATGACCAATTGCATTATTTATTTCTGTACAGGAAGGTGTCCCTTCCTGTGCATGTACAAATAATAGGAAACGTGCAATTTTGTTGCTTCCATGTGTGCTGCATGATGCAGTAAGCATGAAAGTGACAGAAGGGCTTTTCCAGGATTGTTCATGTGCAGGAAGTGACACCTTCCTGCACCTGAACAATCCTCCCCTGCACACAGACACCCTTGCACTCTTGTGCAAGGGTACCTGTGTTGGCGCTGAGTTGATAAACTCAGCGCCATGGCAGGGGACACGGAGGGCTGCACCACATTATTGTACACATGGTGCAGCCTTGTGTTTTAGAAGTGGAGGAGCGAGGCACTACACCCGGAGGGCTAATGCCTCTCTCCTCCACTTCCTTGTACATGTCCCCCTCAGTCAGGGTATGTGACAGCACCATCATTTGACACGGACAGTCTCATTGTGTTGTGACACAACATGTCACATGCCATGCACTGTCATGTCAGTGTCACCATCATGTTGTAACTGATCCTTAAATCAACATTACATTGTCCATGTCACTTTTGAACTTCACAATCTTTTGTTAGAGTGTAGGCTAACATGTTTTACTGACCTTGTGTTTCAGACTTAAATGGAGAACATTGACATAGTCATCTGGACTCACATATTGTCATTGCTCTTATTTTACAGACAACATGTCGCCAGAGTAGGCCCACGCATTTCAGGTCCGGAAAGAACGATACCTGCACATACGCCGGGTGGCCATTGACATAGTCATCTGGACTCACATATTGTCATTGCTCTTATTTTACAGACAACATGTCGCCAGAGGAGGTCCACGCATTTCAGGTCCGGAAAGAACGATACCTGCACATACGCCGGGTGGCCAAGGGCTATTGTACCTTGGCTAGGAGGTACAGAGCTGACCGGGCAGCTGGGAGATGGAAGCCTCTGCCCCAAGTTGCACTATAAAGTTTGCAGAGGGACACACAGGCCGTACCTGGCCTTTCGGATGACAGGCGTGGGTCCAGACATGGCCAAAGATCTGCCCATCAGACACAGACACCACACAGCCAACCTGCTGCTACAGGATCCGGCACACAGGCAGGTGCATCCTCACAGCCATGCGGACAGGGGACTGCCACAGTGCCATCTGCAGCACCGACTCATGCTGTGGGATTCACAATAAGGGACCGTTGGTGCATGATGGACATGAATGTCAGACTGGCCCGAATAGAAAGGGAACTGTCGGAGTAGAGCACCCACCTCCAGGACATCAAACCTGCCCTGGGTCTCCCATTTTGACATGGACAAGTAGTGACCCATCCCCCATTTCGCCAATCCCCCAATGTTTTTAGGTCGAGCCTAGCGCAGCAACATGCGCTGCTCTAGCAAAAAGACCTCTTGGAATCACTCTGGACATTTCACACGCTCGTGCGTGTGTTTTTTTTTTCGGCATTATTTCTATTGGGCTTTGCGTGCGTCTTCCCAAAAAGACAGCATGCAATTGGGCAAAGGCGGGTGCATGTCCCACCTTTCCTAGTAAATGTATCCGCCCACGGCATACGGCTTGCGGTTACGAGCAGGGGCGCCATCTGTTCGGGATCATGTTTCTAATTAGCGCGGTCGCGCTGGTTTGTTTTTCTCTTGGCGTCAGCTGTTGTATGTTTGTTTATATCTGCTCACATCCTCTCTCTTTGGTCTTAAAACCGTATACGCGATTTTGCTAAAAACATGTGTGCTTTGTTTCAGCTCAGCAGACATTATGCGTTCTCTTAGCTGCGTCTTGCTCTTTCCTCCATTTATTTAACTAACGGGGGACCGGCGTAATGGTTTCAAAGTGCGTGGCTCGTATATGTGACACTGATAGTCTGTGCTGCCTGCTGCCATGGGTTTATCGCTGCATTGCCACTAACGCCAGGCCTACTTGGCTCCAGACATTCCTTCTCCTTCCTTTCTGCTGAGTTAGAATTTTTTTTGTTGATTTTAGAAGCAAAATCAAGAAGCGCGTCATATCTATGTCTGCTTATGAGAGGGCATGGCCTCCTAGTCCGATTCCAAGTACCCTGTGACCTTTAACCCAGACAGCGGGTAGCAAGGACGCCAATAGCCTGTACGCAAGGAAAAGGCTGCTCTCCCGCCAGTTGGATAGTAAAGGACAGAAAGAATCAGGGTGCACTGCCACCTCACGCTCTGGCGGCACAGCGCCACTGCAACCAGCAGCGGCACTGCTGACAGTAGCCTTGCGCCTTTACACCACGTGGTACGTCTGGAGTGCCCTCAAATCGGAACCCTCTTTCTGCTTGCAATTTGATGTTAGTGTTACAAACTGTTGTATTCATCCTGGGCAACAGTAAACACAAATTTCAGCAGCATTTCAGCCCAAAACGTTATATCCTAGGTGACGGGGTGTCATGTCTTGTTCCCAACATTTGTACAGCAAACTGCTATCATTCTTACTCTCAGGGGATGGGTGCCAACATGAATGTGGGGCAGGCGCCGAGAGGAGTCAAGTTGCTCACTCATTGGCAATGTGTGGCTTAACGGCTAGAGCGGCCGACTTTTAAGCTGGGGGACCAGGTTCGAGTCTGGCTGGAGACTCAAAACATCTCGTGATTCTGGACAAATCTCCCCGCGCCTAAAAATGAATGCGTCCGTCTGTAATGCAACTGGTGCTCATGTAAAGCGCTCTGATACCTTCGTGTCGAGTTCGCGCTTTATAAAACTGCTAAAAAAATGTCTGCAGTGCGCTGCACAGTCATAGTTGGCGCTGCACAGCTGCTGGGTGGAATATATTAGTTTAGCGCATTATCTGTATTAATGTAGCACAAAATCACTTGCTGTTTATTGCATTCTGCTCTGTTGCCCGGCCTAATAAGGCTGCCTCATTGAGCCGCATTATTACCAATTACGCGGCTGCATGCGGTGTTGTGTGGGTGGCGACGTGGCATGTTTAATCGCCTTGCTCTAAATGGTTTGTGGGGGTCTGTGGATGTGCTGTTGAGGGTAAAAAGGCAAGGGGCAATTGGTGTTTAAAGGGGCAGTAGCTACGTCAGCCCATTACAGGGTTCGGGAACTTGGACTAAAAAAACCATTACTTACTTCATCGCCAGCACCTCACGTGAATAAATCTTTGCCATGCCGCCTGCGAGGGGGCCATGAGAATTGAATTGTTTATTAAACTGCGGCCTTTTACTCCCAACACAGTGTGTATTGGTTTTGTTAAAGGTATGATCAGGGTCTGGGTGTTAAACTGGTACTAAGTAGGTGCAACCTATGTCCAGACAGCGTTAACAAGTGTAAAAAAAAAAAAGACAGAAAAATGAACTAATCCTATCAGAAAATGTGCCGGATGATGCCACATAATTTGCCATTTCTTGCCACTTAATTTAATCAACCCTGCCGCATAATTTGGCCGTACCCTGCCGCACAGTTCCAGGGGCCCTGAATATGATGGTTTGGCACACACCTAAATCAAGAGCTGAGCCGAGTGTGTTCCACTAGTGACTTGTCAGCTCATTAAGCAATGGGGGAAGCTCTTGACAGGTCCCTGGTGGGGGATTCTTCTAGAATACTTCACATGTTCCGGCTGGTGTACTTACAGTCTGATGTGTTACCACCATTTGCACATGCCTGCATTTTACCACATGAGTGGAAGATATGTTTTTTTAACAGACATCTCCACTGGTCGAACTGCATAGACTGATAGTCTGCACTGACTTCTGCAGCCCAGTGTTACCACGATACATTACAAAGCATGTTTCTGTCCATTTCACACAGGGATCGCGTCCTTAAACATCATAGGGCGTAAAATTGTGTGGCCGGATTTTTAACAGGATAATGTGCTGCATGGTAAACACTTATAAGGTCCCGAAGGTGAGACCTATTGGCTATGCCAATACTTGTTTCATATTTCTAATTAGTAATTGTGTAGGTTTTTAAGTGTTAGGTAGTGTAGTTGTAGTGTAGGAATAGGTAGTGTAAGATTTTAACAATGTTTTAGATTTTTTATCCTCTTGATGTAGTATTCTGGGCTAAGTTTCCTTTTCCTTTGGGTGGGGGGGTTGATGTATTTGTTGTTATATAAAAAAAATTAAATCCCAAAAAATATATATTTGTGTAGGATAAATGTGTAGTTAGTTTATGTTTAGCTAAGATGTATTTGCCTGTCTGCTGATGTGCTTTAAGGGTGGGAGGGGGGGTTTATGTCTCAGATATGTTGTTGCGTGTTTAGGATTAGTTAAGGTAGATAGTTTGGAGTAGCATTCACTTAGTTCCAGTTAGTTAAGATTATGTTAGTTTAAGTAGTGCTTAGTGTTAGTTTAGGGTAGTTAATTTTGTGAAGTTGTAATAAATGTTTACTGTTTTTGAATTGTGGTTGCACTTATGTCAGAAGTGGATTGGTGGAGTGGTGCTTTTTGACTTGTATACAACTTGTTCAATCACAGAACAATCATTTTAATTGGTAAATGGTGTCATGACATGTAATTTAGCTGGACGGATAGTGTCAGGATCCAGTTGATTTGTGCACAGGAAACCTGCATGGATTACAGGATGGCAAATAGGAGTTATGCCCTAGGCTAGGGACACTCTTTTGTAAATTTTCACATCTTATGTGTGACTCACAGAGTTGTACACCACATTGTTGCACATTTACAACACAATGTAGGAACATGGGCTTGAGCAAACATTGACATTGCAACTCTTATCCATCATGAAAAGGGATGTATGCGCCGTGTTCCCCAGATTACGGCCCCACCCTGTATTTTTTCACATGAGCCTGGCGCAGAGTCCATCTACCATGCACAGACACAGGCACACTTGCTACGTAGTGCAAGTGTGTCATCATTATTGAAATAGGATGTTCCTGTGCAGGAAGGCCCACCTTCCGGACCATACAGAATGTTATTATTTTGCTGATCAAATGTGCACGGCACAAGGCAGAACACAGTTCTACAGCAAACAGGAGGGCAAATGAAGCATTGCTACCTGTTGTGCCAGTGTTATATCCACTTTTCCCAGATGTTACTTTTGACATTGCCTCTTAGTGATGCCACCCTTGAAATGGTGGTACAGCATCTGACTATATGCGAATTGCAGTGCACTACAAACCACTAGACACATTGCCGTCTCCTTTCACAGTGAGCACAGCATGAGAGGGTTCCTTCTTTACAAGGCATTGTTAAGCCACGGGAAGTGGCTGACTGAGGACATGCACTTTAGGATAAGTCCCTATTGCCAACACTACTTCACTGAAACAGACATTGTGGTTCAAATAGCGGGTGGGAGATATGTGCCATTACAATTCATCATCTATGTGATTCTGGTGTGTGCTCTATCTTGAAAAGTGACATGCCATGACCCCCATCACAACAAGCTTTGTCCACCCCATTGAGTGTGAGTAGATCTGCCAAGTGAGACTTGTTAGCAATGCTAACTGAAGACACTACTTGTGGCAGGAGACTGACTTTGACATATTTCCGCACATGCCTATTCCCATCATGTACGTAGGGCAATGTTGGAATCTTGCAAGAATGTTGTATTTGAGCATTGAGGGCACAGCTAGTTCACACATACCCGGTCATCTCACTGCCTATGTGGGACACAGATTCAACATGACCATTTATCATATGTCCCTCGGTGTAAGTTTTGATGGAATCACAGGCCCAACATTTTTTAAGACTTCTATACTTGAATGGTAATTGGCAACACACATCTGTGTGACTTAACTTGTTTTATTAGCATGTGCATTGACATTGGTAGAAGACTGCGCCAGTACTTGGTCAAACAACCCCCACATTCTATAGATGCCCAGTGGAGGGCCTGACAGAGTCCTTTGGGGGTGACATGGCCAGAGACTTGTTGAGGAAGAGGCAGAGTTCAGTCAGCAGGCTGATTGCAGTGTCATTGGGAACAACACAATTTATGGCATTCCATATCGATGTCCAAGGTGAGTGTTGCAGAGTGAATCAGGGGACAGTGGAAGCTGATGTTCCGGGGCATGATGCTAAGCACAAATCCAAGCAGAAACAGTCCATTTGGCATAGATGAATGCTACGGCTTTCTTCTTTGCAAGAATGTTAAATCGTCCACATCGTCATCCTCTGATGTGTTATGTGCCTCCCTTGTGCGTGATGTTAGATTGGCTGGGGCAATGTGTAGCACTGACACATCGGGGGGCTGAGATGTGGATGTTGAAGCTGCAGAAGCATTCATCTGTGCCAAACCTTGAGGCAGCACTGCTGTGATGAGCAGCTGCAGGGCTTGGAAGATTCCAGCAACATCTCTGTGGTGTGCAGCCGCGGCAGCCAAGTGTGAGGCTTGCATCCGCTCCATGTTCTCCATGATCATTCGCATGTGACGCAACTCCCTGGTGACATCGCTGGAGTCACTCTGACTGAACAGTTGTTCTTGGTTCTGAGTCAGTACTCCAGCGATGTCAGCCATGGAATGCTGGAGAGCATGGAGCAGACTGTGGGTGTCTGTGATGGTCTGCAGGTGGTCCCGAATGGGACTGAGACACTCATGTACCCCATCTAATTTGGCCGCCAGGCTGTCAAACCCCACCCGCACCTGACCAGCAATCTCCTGCTGGACCTCTACCGCACGAAGATGAAATGTCAGAAGTGGGTCCTCAAGGTCCTGGGAGACAGCTGTGGTGGTAGGTGCTTGTTGCTGGGTGTTTTGTGCAGGGGGTGGAGTTTCCACGACGCTGCTGGATGGCCCTGCTTCCGGAGATGAGGTGCCAATGGAGGGTGTCCTGGTCGATGGTTGCGATGTCTTCATCTTCATCATTGAAGAGTGGGACAGGCTGCTGTACAGGAGGTGATGTTTCTCCCTCTGCAATGTAAAGGGGAGATGCAGTTGTATGTATGTTTCAAGTATGATCATTCATTGGATAAGTTTACAAGCAGACTGCATGACAATGTCCATTCTGAATGTTTATGAGGAGATGCCTATTACATGCCAGATAGTGATTCACTGTACAACATCACAGATGTGACATTTTAGTTGTACATCATCTCAGTTTACAAGTATGCCAAATGTGAGTGGCCAATTTCCACACACATGCAGCACCAGTTGTGTCCTCTGTTCAGTAGTGACAGTGATGCCGTTTGTACCACATTGTTGTCAATGTTGATTAGCACAGATTTATGTGTCTGTGCACTGCATTGTGGGAGAGTCAACCCTACTCAGTACACCCTGATATTTATAAAGATTGTTCTTTTTAGGAGGGGTGGATTGCATGGTGCTACACCTTGCTGTTGGCAATGCAACATGATTGTTGTTGTGCCATAATTAGGGCTATCCCAATGTTGTGATCAGGGTTGATGTGATGTGCCACATGATATGGGCCGGGAGGTATGCTTGAATTGCCATGATGCACACAGTGTAGATACTTGTTCATTATGTTAAGTCAAAGGGAGTAATGAAATCTTAATGGATGCATGTTGATCTGCAGGTATGGTACAGCTTTGGTTTTACTGCCCTTTATCCCTTTCACACAGTGACCCTTTCACTTATGTGCATTTCCAATGGTGAGATGTTGCAAGTTTGAGGAAATATGGGTCTTGGTCACAGTTGGGACACTTGTGCATTGTTGGCCAGCAGATGTCTTTCTGACATCAGGAGTTGTATGAACACGAGGAAGTGACAGAGTGAGACCTGCTCCTTTAAGGATGAACTCCACACTCAGCCACTTCAGTGACCGGGGCCTGCACCATGTTAACATGTTCATGGTGCTGGCATGCGTTTCATCATGCACTGTCACTTGCCTTGTCAGTGTGGCACACAGACAGGCAGCTTTGCTGGGTAGTGCACATGTGCGTGGGTTTGTTGCGAGAATGTTTATGTGTGAGGAGGGACCTCTTCAGGCACATTGTCAATGATGGATTAATTGCTGTTTCTATGTGTGCTGCCAATGCAGTACACATGTACATCAAAATTGCTTTGGCTATTGTGAGTTCTCTTGTGTGCATGTCGTCGGTCATGTTTTTCTTTGCATGCATTGATTACTGCCCTCCTGTTGGCTTAATCGTTGTGAGTATAGTGCAGCGTGACTTTCTATGGTTGTTGCAGGGTGAACAGACAGAAACAACACCCATTACCCTCAACGTTTACACCACGTGAAGTGTGTAAGTGGGCCTAGATTTCATGGCTGTGGATTTTTAAAAAAAGCCTCATTAGTGGTGTTCAGACCCTATCACCCCCACAACATCACATCAGGTGCGATTGGCAGGGTGATGTGTGTTTGGGAATATGCCACGCAGATGGTCACATGGATGATACATGCTGTTATGTCAAAGATGATTGGATGCCGGTGTTTGTGTGCGGATGTTAACAGACATTACTGCATATTTGTTCCCTGACACTGTTGACTTTCCCAAAATACTTGTTTCCATGCACATCAAGGTGTAATGGGCAACTCACACCAGGACTAATGTAGGATACTATTTTCTGTATGGCACATGTGTACACTTGAGAGTAGAGGAGTGCATTTTGACCTGAGGAGTGATGGTGCCATTTTGCAAGTTGACATGCTTTGGTGCTAAATTGCTATTCTTGCTTGGTGTCATACTTAACTTGTCATACTTCTTTACAGGGACATTTTAGTTCTGTAAGTATGGTAAGCAGACAAGACATGTAGTAAATTTTATGGCGACACATTCCTGATATGCATAGTCCATGCACTGCACTGTTGTAGGCATATCCCCCCTGCTCATAGTATGACATCACATTATGACTCAAATGTGCTGAATGTGTGCATTGTGGGATATGCACCTTTTAGACAGTAGGCTTCATGATCACTATGTTGTGACAATGCATGTGTTCATGGTATGCAGACTCACTATTATTATTATTATTATTATTATTATTTGTAAGGCGCAGCGAATCATCCCCAAGGGGATCTCTCGGCGCCTGGGTAGCAGGCAACCTATTAAAGTGCTCATTAAAACAGCCAGGATTTAAGCAGTTTCTTGAACTGCGCAAAATTAGGGCAGGCTCGAATCTCGTCTGGCAGTCTGTTCCAGTGGACGGGGGCTAGATGAGAAAAGGCACGACCGCCCATTTTGACTTTCCTGATTCTCTTCGTGCAGAGCAGGTTACGACTGCTCGATCTCAGTTGGCGCGCAGGAATATAGGGATCCAATTTCTTTCTTAGGTAGGCGGGGCCCTTCCCCTGAAGTGATTTGAACACTAGGCACAAGAGCTTAAAGACTGCTCTTTTCCTAATAGGAAGCCAATGCAGTTGAAGCACTATATGCTTTCTCACTTGGTGGACACAGGGCAGCATCTCGTGAACAAGCAAAGGGGCACATTGCCTGGAGATGCGGCAGGGTGTCAAAAATGCCCCACTTGCCTCAACACCACGCACATACAAATTGTTTGCACAGGGCTGCATCTCTGTGACAACAATATGATGATGCACCGTGTACGAGACTGATCATGGGCAGAAGGGAGCATGCCACCACCGATGGCAGCACACATGCACCATTGTGCAGGGGTGTCTGAGTAGGTTGCAAGAATGTGTATGTGCAGTAAGGTCCTCCTTCATGCACATGTACAACCTTCAAATAAACTCAGGGAGAGTTATCCTGTATTGGTCCAGAAATTGTATGTTTGCAAGAAAGTGGTGAAGTGAGGGAGATCTGGGTTCACATTTTCACGATTATGAAACCATTTGAGCTACCAGGTTAGAATCTCCCAATTGGGGTGTTGCGTTGTAGAATGAAAGACTCTCTGTGGTTGTCTCAGAGGCAAAAAGTTGACCCTAATGGTTAGTGGCTTATCTTCAGGTTGTGCAAGGGCTCCTTTGAAGTCACCATTGGTAATCTATATGCTTCCAGTGTAGATAAAGAGCTCACAAATGGAACTTCCTAGTTGGCAGCGGGCCTTGATCATCTGCGGTGACATCAACCTTCCTCTAGAAACTTTGAAAAATTCAACTAGTCCTGCGGCGGTGTCACATTTGCAGCAATCTGTTGCCACTTTGTGACAGATGGACGGAACCCGGATATACTTATTATTCTGCTTTTCACACGGCGTGCTCCGGGCTGGATGTGTTTTTGGTGTATGAAAGTTTATTACATATCTAAAATCTGGTTAACTCCTCAGGTTACATCAGAGCACAACCATTCAGTGATAATAATGGCAGCTCGATTATTCAACAAATCCCATGGTCGGCGGCTATGGACTTTTGACTGTAGTCTTTTAGCCGATGGTTATCAGAAGTATATGACTGAAATCATTATTGAGTACATTAAGAATAACTTGCACTACGTATCTATTGAGATGGTTTGGGATTGTTTGAAAATAGTCAATAGGGGTCCACTCTGTCTTATACAATTAGGCACGATAAGGAAGGTAGAAGACAACAAGAGGTTATGTATGAGTGTAAGAAAGTCATCCTTTTTGCTCTGATCAGCCGTTGTTTTGACTGATACTAGTGGGTACTGATGCTGATTGTACCCTAGGCTCTGCTAACCAGACCCAGTGCTCTGTTTAAAAGGTCTATGGTAATTAGGTGTAATTATAATTGGTAGTGACAACCTACCTGTAAGTCTCTAGTATATGGTGGGACACGTAGGTTTAGAGGCCCAGCAGATTTAATGCACTTAAGTGTGCACTGCTGTGTTGCCTGCTGTCATTTTAAAGGCAGCTCTGCTTTGCAAGATGCTTTTAAAATTAAATTATATGCAAATTCGACTTTGGAATTAACAGTACTTCCAAAGTCTTAAACGACCTTATTTTTACATATACGTCCCCCATAGGTCTCCCCTAGGAGCCCCAGGTAGGGTGCTATGGAGGGGCGGCTTCTCCGCTAAGGCGGAGGAGCATCGCCCCACTGCTCTCAGATCAGAGCAGCAGAAATAAAATGATAATAACGTTGTTATTATCATTTTATTTATTTTTGAGCTGCAGGCTGGAAAAGGGAGTGGCGGGGCTGATGGAACAGGGGGAGGAGTGGTTTGCACACTCTATAAGTGCGCATGAACTGTTTGGCCGGACCTCTTGGACTGACCAAACAGTTCGTGTGCACTTTAGATATTCCTGACCAAGCTGCATTACACAGCCTGGTCAGGGGTGCCCCCCTGCGTGTTACCCAAGAGCACTGGATGAATATGGGAGAGCTCCCCAGCAACTCAACTATCCATGCCTGAAACTACAAGTAGAAGAAAGACTGCCTTGCTGGAACACTGCCCTGCACCAAGAAGATTGCACTCTGAATGACTGCACCTGCTACACACTTTGAAACTACAGCCCTAAGGACTTTGCCTTGCTTCAAGAAGTGAAGGAGAGGATTCCCTGAAAGCAACAGGTTAAAATAGCTCCACATGCATCATCCCCACCAAGAACCCAGCTGGACAGCGTCCAGTGGACTTTTAAGGATTTGACCAGGTGTATTCTGGGAGACTTAGTCCCAACATTCCAAGGACCATCTCAGAGCTTCTAAATCCCTGGATTTGTGTTGTGGAGACTTTGAAACCCAAAGAGAAAGTTCTGGAAGAAGATCCAAAAGTTTGGAGATGACTGGAGAAATTTTGGCAAAATGCTCCATAAGTTGACCGACCCGTCGGTGAGAGACAAGCCGTCGATATCGGCCTGGATTTCAGGTTTGTCCCGCTAAAAGCTCCAGACCTCCTATCGTCGACGAGACTTCCAGGATTTCACTAACGCCTTGCACTGAACCAAGCCACCATCGTCAACTCGAAACCTGGTCTGAAGAGCTGCCTTGCTCGACAAGAGAAAAAGCTCTATAAAAACGACTAAGTCCGAAGGTAAAAACTTGACCGAGGCCTTCCGCTCATTATATCCGACCCGCACTACATCGCAGTCACCTTGTAACTTTGACTTGTTCCCGGTTAAGGGGGATCCGATGACCCAAGTTGGTGGTATTCGTTTTTTGCCACTAGAAAACATTTCATCTTTAAAAATCTCTGGTTCCTTACATTAGATTTTTGTCATTTTGGTGTAATTTTAATCATAAAATGTGTTCCTATGTTTATAAATTGGTGTTGGTTTTTTATTGAGTGTTGTGTCTTACTTATTTAATATATTGGTATTTTTAAATGCTTACACACCTGTCTCCGAAGTTGAGCCTGCCTGCTCACAGCCAGCTACCAAGGGTTGAACAATGGAATAATGTATTAACACCTTGAATGGACCATATATTGTGATTGTGGCCTTATTACTAGTGGTAGGTACCTACCTACACCTGCTAATAAACCACCTTCCAACAATAAGGAAATTGATGAAGATGAAAATTGATCTGACTGAGGTTTTAAGGAGTAATTTATTCTAGAGCACCTTATAAGTCAGTTGACTCTTATTAAAACACAAATCAAAAATGCACTAATGGAAAAGTCCCTTTGCAGAGTTTAATACAGCAGGAGGAAAACTTTTTTTAAATAACGAAAGCATGGTAAAGATTTTAGCTTTGAAAATCAAGGAACCTAAAATAGTATCTGCTGATAGAAGATTCATATTGCGCTGGAGCTCGAGACAAGAAGCAAATCTTGTCTACTTTTCAAGACTAATACTCAAAATTATGCACACAAGACATTCAACCTTCAATTTCTGCAATAAATAGTTATATTGAGGCCGCTAAGTAACCCACAATTTCCTAGATAGGGGCCCTGTTCCAGCCTAACTTATACCAAGCCCAAATACCACTTCATAGACTGCGGAGTTTTCACCATGGTTCTTGGGGTCCCCATCTACCACCCCTGTTATGCCACTGAACACTGCCCTCTTTATCAGGAAGCAAAAGATCCCTTTAAGACAGTTGAGCAAGCATTGACAAAGCAAGGTTGTTACCATAGGTATCCCCATTTGGTCTGGAGTGGTTTGTATGAAGGTGACCAGCTGGCTTCTATTCTCCTCACTTTTGGTTCTTTTATAAAAATGTTTGCAGTTATAGATTTTGCATCTAGAGAAGCCATAAGTCGATGGTGTGCAGGCTGGACCAGATTATAATTTTTCAGTGCAGGGTGGGAGAGGTGGGGGCTGGACCACTTTCCAAGATTCAGTAAGTATATTCGTCTGTTAAGAGGCCACCGCAGGCTACCTCTGCGAGTAGCTTAATAGGTTTGCCAAATCAAGGAAAACCTCAAGTTAATGGCTGTGGCAGTTTGGTTGATGATCAAAGATGCTCGATCCCTAGTTCCTCATTGGATTATTTTCCTCTAGATGAAGATAGTTTCAATGTTATAAAATGTGGCAATGACACAGAGCTTCTGCTGCCGGATCAACACAGTTTGAATACAGCAACAGAAACGTATCAGAGTTCGCTTCTCCTCATAAAAATAGTATTTTCAAGAAAGAGCTAGCTAGAGAATTAGTGATGCCGCCTGCCCAGCCAATTCTAGGTCTAATGAAGGCTATGTGCATGTTGTTAGATATTATAGCTAGAGTCCTGACAGCACAGTCATTTAAAATCGATGAGCAAATGCAAGTCCTGAGTAATTTACCAATTTCAATTACACAGATAGATCACAGAATGGCCACAACAGTAGAAGCTGTAAGGCATACATTTAGTCAAGTAACATCTGAAAGTGAATCATGTTCATGTTCTCCAATTTTAAATAAATTCCTCGAGGTGCCACATGTTATCAGCTCCATATTGGAGGATTGCAAACAGAAATTACCCAAGGCAATTATGGTGGACTCTAAGACAACATTAATAGGGCTGACTTCACCCAAACAGTTAGAAGGCGACCCATATTTTCCAGATATTGCTGAGACTAACCAACTGGGAAGTAGTCTTACAAATATGCCAAAGGCAAGTAAGGCAGAGTAACAAGAAGAATTTAATATTGAGATCTAAATTTTCCAAACGTAAAAGGTTATGGAAGAAAGCTGCTATAGAAGTGACTAAAGAGGCTGTTGTGGGTGTTGACGGAATGGGTTCCTCAGAGCTGGCTGCTAGTCGATTCCAAACCAATCTAGAATCACCACAGGCAAACGGCCAGGGCAAAGAAGTAGCTGACAGTTTGAATGGGGAAATAGCAGGTCCAATCCCTTTCCTCCTTCATTGTCTAATTCTACTAACGCAGGCTGATTGTGTGATAAACGTTGCAAAATTCACATTCATATCAAATCGATTCCCTACTGGCCAGAGACCGCCAACATTAAATAGATAAGAGGCAAATAAAAGTGAATCAGTTATAGCCCCCGGCGGTTCAGTTACTGTGCCCAATAGTAGTGAAGGTCCCTTGATCTCCGAAGGCACAGGAGGTAAATTAGCATCACAGGCAAGACAGCTGGGAGAGGCCTTTTTTAATATGGTCCCATGGGACGATTTAAAAGAAATGCAGATACATCACCCTGAGTGCAGGCAAGCCAGTTGTTGAAAGCAATAAATATTTCAGGAGCTAGAGCCCAAGGGTGCATTTCTTCGTGGGGATCCCAAATAAGTGTATTAACCTAAGATTTTAGATAGTAATGGTGCCCCGTCTCTTCACAATTTAGGTGCGAACTTGATGTAGTTTCAAATAATAGCGTTAATTGTACATAGGCTCATGGTTTTTACAATATCACATAGTTTGTCTCTAAAGATGTATCTGATATTATGCATTCAAATCACACATCTAAACTAACAACAGCAAATACCACGGCCTCTGGGAAGCAAAGCCTCAATGTGATACGATCTATACTAATACACTGCAATCAGACATTTAATCCAGATATGATTAGGTCTATAGATCACCCCGCGGAGACCAGATCATAAGTTCAGCCTTTAGGGGACCATAGAGAAGAGGTAATATTAGATTTTGCCCCACTTTACCAGATAGAAACATGATATTTTAAATAGGGGAAATATCCTCAAATTGGTTATTCCTTTTAAGGTTTGCACCAGATCACTCCCAATGATTTCATTAGCATATGTGTTGCTCCACTATTGGCTCCCCATGAGAGAGAGAAAACAATCACCAAATGGTGCAATGTACTTTTTGTAAATCATATTTTAAATTACACTAATGAATTGGCCACTTGGGATGCAATAGTGGAAAACCCATTCGTAGAGCCCTATCCCCCTATGTTTGTTGAGGAAAAAATGAGTAACCAAAACTTCGATGAATGGTCGGGATTCTGCCTGGCTCTAAGAAGAGCCTGTGGTCCCTTAGTGTCCCTTCCATCCAAAGCAGATCTGGGGGTGCCATGTGGATGAATAATTAACCCTGGAATATTCATGTGTGGAGGGAGGGGATGGTAGGTGACTGGATCGGGGTGCTGTATGAAGTTTCATTTGTTTGTCATGTTTGGCATAAAACAATAAATACACATTTTTTTAAAATTACATTAAAGTTTCAAGTGGTAGCAAACATGAATGATAAGTAATTGACACCACTCAAAGGAAATCTGATACCATTTTATAAACATAAAGCTGATTTTCATATATATTTAAACACCAAAACTGACACAATTGGATGCATATAACTGGAGATATGGATTTTAGAAGAAATCATAAATCAGTGCAATTCAATACTGTAAACTTTACCACTACGGTCAACAGGAAAAAGGTACTAGTGACAATCGGTCACTTGCAGACTTGAGTTACGTGGAACCCATGCAGGGGCAAGGTGATGCAGGCCCTAGAACCAAGCAGCAACAGTCAGTTCAGTTTTTCCTGGACCAAGAGGCCCAGGTGCAGAGTTGTCCTGGCTGCCCTTGGTGCTGAAGGGGGAGTTGCGGCAGAGATGGGATTACCGTTCAGAGCCTTAGACGGTGCTGGGGAGGAAACGGATGCAAAAGGTCGACAACGGGGCCACTGCCATCGTCGGTTGAAAGTGTTGCGTGATCCCTTCTTGTTGCAGCGTCAAGTAAAGGGTGGTGGTAACCTGACTGGTCACCGACAAGCCTTTGTGGTAGTAAGGTCAGCAAGATGATACTTCGATGTCAAGGAGAAAATGGTAGCTGCTTGAAACTTGCTGGAGGTAAGGACTACGTTTTACACAATGCACTGGACCATCTACTTTTGGGCAATCCCTTGGATGGCACGATGGCCAGCTACTCTTTGATTCCGGGACATTGTTTTTACCTGCGGTTCCAGGGGACTAGTGCCTCAAGCCAAAGGGAGTATGGAGTGGCCTTCGGCTCTCTAAGGGGTCCCTCTGTCTGGGGGAGTCTGTCTTAGGTCCAGGACAAGTTGCAGTCCTGCAGCTCCAGAAGCACTGTCATCGGTGCAGAGTATCCGGCCTTTGGTCTGTGCAGCTCCTGTTGTCAAGGCCTCGGGTCTCTTCTTTGTCCTTTTTTCAGTCTTCACAAGTTTGAGGTTCTGATGTCAGGGGTGTCCCTTAAATCCTAGATTTAGGGGTATTAGGGGTGTGGGGGCAAGTGGCCAGTGGGCTACTTGCCCCAGCGGCTAATCTGCCCCTGAGGTGGCTACATCTGGGTGTGGGTGTGTGTCACTTTTTCTACCCAGAACCCTCTATTTGCCACTTCTAATAAAGGCAGAAACCGTACTTGGCTGTTCAGACCAGGTAGCCCACCCTAGGCTTGTGGGTAGCCCTCTGACTAACTAATTTTCCCATCTGCTCAGGTGCAAATGTGACTGTGCACAGGGAGAGGGTGGCTTCCTCCTCTGAGAGTCAGCCTGCGTGCATATGAGAGGCGGTACATGCTTGGGAGCTCATCGCTTTGATGAGCCACTTAACTAGCCATTCTGTCATGCGGACGTGTCACCTCCTTCCCCGCCACGCCTTTGTTTCTGACTCCTGGGAGTGTTCACACTGCCTGGCCAGAGGTCCGATTCCTGTCTGGGTGATGGCAGCAGTAGGCTGCCAGCCAGAACACAGGAAAGACTGGGGCAACCAGATGGGTAGCCTCTAAGGGAGACACCAGGGTGCATGTCACATCAAACCTGACATTGGAATCATATCAGAAGTGAGGAGACACGTTGTTTGATACCCAAAATGACCATATTCAGCGGTACCATAATGGAGCTGGCGGCGTAGGGATACCTGCGTGTCAGCACATGTTATCCTATGGACCACAGGTCACTTACAGTAGTCTTTAATGGAAAGGGCAACTATAGGGATATATAACTTGCATTTATATGTTCACACCTTTAATATACTGCATCCTGCCTTCTGGGCTTAGGAGGCCTACCTTAGAGGTGACTGACATATATTAAAAATAGTGTTTCGACTTTGCCACTCATGGTGAGGGTAAAGTTGACTTGGAGCAGGTTGCACTGTTCCTGCAGTCTGCAATGGCAGGCCTGGTGTCATCTGTTAACTTGGGTGACTCAGAGTGGCACAAATTGTGCTTCAGACCGTGGTGACCCCTTTAACACCCATGCCCTGGGTACCCTTTGTACCACTTTACTTGGGACTTATAAGGGGGTTAAAGTCCTTGACATTTGGGAGTACCAATTTGCCACAGCATGGTTAGGGAGAGAGCACTGGCACTGAGGCATGGTTAGCAGGCTCCAGTGCACTCCCAGAGTCATAAACCAGTGGCTAGTAGTCCAAATGGGGGCAAAAAGTAGGGTGAATTCTGCAAAAAGCATGTTTTCCTATAGGAATATAGCAGGGTTGCCAAAAAGATTGAAAATAAGGGCTGGGTGGCCTTTATGCAAAATATCTATTGCTTTCCTGAAAGATGGGCGTTGGATTATTTAGATCTGGGGAGTTATGTCTCCTTTCATACACCTGCCATTAGCCATAAAAGGCAGTGGGAAGGAAAGCCTCCTCATTTGGGTAAAAATTGGATTCCTAGTTAAGGTGAAACTCACATTCACCCCCACAAACAACAATATATACTACTTAAAACTGGAAAAGGGTCAAGAGGTGATGGACCTTATTATTATATATCTACCTCCATGAGGTACCAACAAATCCTTATCGATGCTAAATGTTCTTGAAACTTTGCTTTTCTCTTTAAGGCATTCTGGAGGTTGAAATATACTTTATCACAGTAGGAGGCTCAACCAGCCAGAGAACCCAGGTAGAATTATACTGATCTGCGAAGATTTTAACACTAGATTACACCCAATATTGCAGGAGCAAGTAGTCATTGAAGAGGACTTTGTTTAGGGCATCCCTAACTCACAATTGATACAGTACACAGTGACTAAATAAAAGGGGGGCAGTTGTGTTCATTAACCTTGAATGCACGGCTCAGACCATTAAACAGGCATACAATATCAGACAATCCACCGAAAGTCACCTTTCAAGCAGGAAGCACAGCCAGCATTATTGATTATATGATAGTAAATATGGAAAGAGAGATAACATGACATTGGAAGTCCCCCGTGGGACACAGAACTTCAACAAGGAAAAGAGAGTTGGAAAAGTGGGCGGGATGCGAGAGGAGGGTGCTCCTTAGAAATGCCCAACGGGGGATTGGCTCATTAGAGAGAGCCAGAGCTTGGGAGGCATTGTCTGATGGTGAAAGGGACCCGGAACCCGCATCCGGTGAGTCCTCCCCAGGGGAGAGGTCGCCGCAGAGGAGCCCGGAGCAACAGAATTGGATTGGGGGGGGACAACTAACTCAGACCTACCCAATCACAATTAAGGATTGGAGCAGCAGGGTGGGAGATTGGATAACACAGCTAGGATAATATCATGACTTATTGCAAGAACATCATCGCACTAAATCCTTCGCTACTATCAGGAATCTGCAACGGGGTGGGACTCTGGGAGTTGGTTCTTTTGGGGGGGAATGTTCACTATTGTATTTGCACGGAATACCATTAACTGATTAAATAAGTTTGAGACAATACATTGGCGACATAATATGAGTACGAAACAGAATGTATAACTGGAATGTAATGTGTAACATATGACAAATGAAAAACTTAATAAAATATGTTTTAAAAAAATGATAGTAAATATGGAAGCTTGGCGAGGGGGCAGAGTTTGCCTGACTACAAGATGGCCGCACCTTGAGAACTCTCCAAGTGCCGGCCTCAAAAATATCCTAAAATATCCTGTACACGCCATTGCTGCCGGCTAAATACGATAACTACTGTGTAATGCGATCCTTGGGCACGGCAGACCGTCTTTCCTGGGCGGAGATCAACGGCGGTTCTACCCAGATGCGATGCGGCGCTGCTGCGGCCTAACTAAATTTGAACCCCTGACGGAGACTGAGGCTTGGCTCTGGCTCGCGGTGAGCACCACACAACCTACCCGCTCCTGCGAGACCCGCTACTTCACCTGGCAGCCTTAGAAAGATGAGCTCTGTTACGCTCCCCCGCTAAATTGCTGCCGAAACTTGGGCGCTGCTGAAGGATACGCTTCCGCGGAGACGAGGACGGACTGCCGGGAACAAAGGTGAGCGGGAGTGGGGTCGCCGCGCTGCTTGGCCCCCGACCGCATAATCCCTCCATTTGTTGGGCTATCGGCAATTACACACACTCTTCAGCAACAGACCTAAATATTGGGGAGGGTGTGATCTGAGCTGCTGGACCCCCGCGGGGAAGGGAAGCGCTAGGTACAGATTGAGACTTTGGGCTGGTGCTGGGCCCAGAGGGATGCATGTGGCGATTTGAGCGGCCCCGTGCACCCAGAAAACTGCAAACCTGAGGAGGTGCTGGAGAGCTGTTCCAGATAAATCCCTCTAGCAGTGCATAAAATTGGACTGCATGCGATAGGCATACACTTGCTTGCTGCAATAGTGAACACGGCGCAATGGGGAAACTCAACAAAAACCAACCCAAACTGAGCTTTGACCAGCGAAGAGCAACTAGGCTGCGGGATGAGGACGCCCTTGCGCAGGAACAAGAGGCGGGCGCTGTGGAGGTGAGCAAGACTCTGATATTAAGCAGCTATTGATAAACATGCAACAAAGTCTAGCCACTATAGAAGGGAAAATAGACTCACTCTCCTATCGCATGGACCGTATGTCCGAAAGAATAGACAAACAGAGAGACTTGATATGGTTGAACGGCACGTTTCGGACGCAGAAGACATGCTGGCGCAGACCGCAGAGAGCCATAGAAAAGCCGAAAAAGTGCTGGCAATGTTGCAAAGCAAGACTGAAGACCTAGAAGCGCGCTCTAGGCATAATAACCTACGCATAGTTGGTTTGGCGGAATCCACACCAACAGGCAACATGGAGGCCTTCATTGAAAACTTGCTAACTGAACTACTGGGCCATGACACCTTTTCCGCTATTTTTATAGTAGAGCGTGCTCATCGTTCACTCGCCCCGCGACTGATACCAGGAGCCCCCCGCGTCCTGTCATAGCAAGAAAACTCACCTATCGCGACAGGGACGCTGCCCTGTGCCGAGCCAGGGAGCTAAGTCACTTAGGTTCGAAGGCACCGAAATATCGCTGTACCCAGACTTCACCCTCCAGGTGCAGAAAGCGAGACGCTAGTTTGCTCCAGGCAAGAGGAAGCTCCGGGAGCACAATCTAGAACATGGGTACTCACAAACTTTCTGTCGGGGGCCAAAATTGCAGTGTGGTTTGTGGCCGAGGGCCGCACCGGTAGGGGTGGGGGTCAGTGGGGGGCGGGGTCAGTGGGGGGGGCAGGGCTAGAGTAAAAAAAAAAATCAACCCCGTTTTAAAACATTAGACAATGCGACAATGCTGTATTTCATAAGCAGATGTAACTACAAAGAGCACATTTTGATAATACATTTTTATTAGCAGACAATAGCAATCTTAAGAGGCATTGCACTTCTTCATACACACTTTGACCCCAATTCCATCACAGGGTTACTTTTGGCCCACCCTTAACCCCACAATAGCCTGCAATGTCTTGCAAACGGAATGGCGGAAAGGCAAGGACCAAATACTGAAGAAAGTCAAGCGGACTCCAAGGGGCATATTCTCAAGGACTTATCGACGATTATCGGCACATTAGCGCCGCAAAAGTGGCGATAGACTTTTCGCCCTATTCACAAGCTGGTGCAAACTGCCCATATCGCCAGTTTACCAGCGATAGCTGCCGGAAAAAACATCGCCACGGATGAGAGAGACAACTAACGCTAATGATATGCAGAGTAGGCGTTCCCATGCAAGAACACAGGAAAACACCACTTCGCGATATTCTCAACGACCAGCCAGATCTGCGATGCGACCCAAAAACAGGCGATAAGGCGCGTTAGCAGCAGGGATTTAACACCTGCCTTTTGCTGGTGTTAAGCAGGACGACTACCTGCAGTATGAAAGGGAGCCCAGCCCAGAGCCACATCTGAAGACCCACAGATGCCATGGAGACAATGAACATGGAGAAGTGGAACTGGAGAAGTGTGGCTCAATGGTTAGAGCGGCAGACCCTGATGCAGAGATCTGGCCCGGGACCAGGGTTCAATTCCTGCCTCGGCGGGTCTTGGGCTCAATTTCCTCGGACCTGATAATTCTCGCCTCGGTGCCTATTCTAATCATGGGTCCCACTCTGCAACTCTGGGCAATAGCTTGCTTAATCTCCACAACGGCCCCAACAGCGCTGGGATGCCTGGCTTCACCTTGGGGGTGCCCAGGAGTGGACATTTCACAGGGAAAAGCCAGGAAGGGTTCCACAGCGGTATGCGTACAGCGCCAGGACACCCCTTTGGGGGTATAAGTGCGCTTTACAAGTACAAATTTCATTTCATTTCATTTCAACATGCAGCCCGGAGACCCAAGAGGGCCACAATACCCACAGCCACCACCCCAGGACCACCCCCCCTCCGGACCTCCCCCCGGACTACCACCGAGGCAGCGTAGGACAAGACAGCGGACCGTCCGAAAACGGCATGGCCCCTCAGCCACACAATTGCAGGATGTGAGGAGAGATGGGAACCAAGTATGTGTGAAGGAGGCAACTCACCCATGAATAAGAATGTCCCCAATGCCAAGTGTGGTGGTGATGTGCTGGACAGACCACAGAATGCAGAGCACAGACATGTCCATGTGGACATATACTGCTGGTGTGTGTAGTTTTGTGGACAGTGGACGCAATCATGCCACCTCAGGCAGTGGAGAAGACCCTGGACATGTAACTGTGCCGTCCCCCCCTGTAAGCGTAAGCGCAGTGGGCTGGGCCGGCGTACGCCACTCCAGCGAAGGAGTGCTGATAAAAAGGCCGGGGCCCTGGGCGTGGTTCTCTTCCGTGATGGGCAACGCGTCTGCCAGGGCGGCGCACATCACCCTGCCACGAGTCCGCCGCCGTGACCTCCAGACTCCGCGACACAGGCCCCCAGCGCATCCAGCGGCACAGCAACACGGAGTCATGTGTGTGCCGGACACTGCCTTAGTCCTACACTGCGGTCAGCAGGTCCCACAATTCAAATCGTGCCTCATTTCTGTTAATGGAGGAAACCACCAGTCAACAGACATTGCCCCCAGTGCGGCCAGCGCGGATGACGCATCATCGTCGGCTGCACACCCGCTGAGCGCTCCAGGTGCCACTAACTCAGTGCACCACAAGTCATCACCACGTGGATGTGGGCCCTCGCTGACCGCTGCCTCCGGCCTACACTGCAGTCAGCAGGTCCCCCAAGTCAAACGACGCATCATCGTTGGCTGTGCACCTGCTGAGCGCTCCAGGTGCCACTGACCCTGTGCAACACAAGCCCACGACACGTGGATGTGGGCCCTTGCTGACCGCTGCCTCCGGCCTACACTGCGGTCAGCAGGTCCCCCAAGTCAAACGACGCATCATCGTTGGCTGTGCACCTGCTGAGCGCTCCAGGTGCCACTGACCCTGTGCAACACAAGCCCACGACACGTGGATGTGGGCCCTTGCTGACCGCTGCCTCCGGCCTACAATGCGGTCAGCAGGTCCCCCAAGTCAAACGACGCATCGTCGTTGGCTGTGCACCTGCTGAGCGCTCCAGGTGCCACTGACCCTGTGCAACACAAGCCGACGACATGTGGCAATATTGAGGCAGAATTCAGTAGGCGAAAAACATTGCACCCAGTGTGGCCCGCACGGACGGCGCATCGTCGTTGGCTGTGCACCTGCTGAGCGCTCCAGGTGCCACTGACCCTGTGCAACACAAGCCGATGACACGTGGATGTGGGCCCTCGCTGACCGCTGCCTCCGGCCTACACTGCGGTCAACAGGGCTCGCTAATCAAATTGAGTCTTGATTCATTTATGGCAGAGTCCAGTAGGCCACAGACATTGCTACCAGGACGGGCCGCCCTGACGACGCATCAGCGCAGGCCGCGCACCCGCCGAGCGCTCCAGGTTCCACTAACTCAGTGCACCACAAGTCATCGTCACGTGGCGGTGTGCCCTTTCTGACCGCTGCCTCCGGCCTACACTGCGGTCAGCAGGGCTCGCAAACCAAATCCAATCCTGACATGCAAGGACACGCCATCACCGCTGGTTGCACACCCGCCACCACCGCCAGGACCACCTCCAAACAACAACTGCCAGAGTCGGAGGAGTGTCACAGCCAGCCCATCTAAGTTGCTCACACCTATCTTGGATGCCATCATCAGCTTGATCCCCTGCTCAGCTCTTCAGGTGCCACTAACTCAGTGCACCACAACACATGGACCCTTCATGATTGAGTTTTGTGCTGTGGACAGCGGACGCAACAATGTCACCTCAGGCAGTGGGGAAGACCTGGGACGATGAAGATGAGGCAGGTGTACCACACCCCACTGCAGCTGCAGCAGGAATATCCCGAAGGGACCAAATCATTAACAATTCCTTCACATGAGCACGCTCAGCTCTCGTGCCCCTACCTCAGTGCACTGCAAGTCATGGACCCTTTATGATTGAATCTGTGTGTGTGATCCGATGATCACTGTTCTAGTTGTTGCCAGCACCAACCACTCCCTGAGGGCTGGCATACACCCACCCCACACCCATCCAGCACAGGCGTCACTGGACATGTGACCCTGGTAATAAAAGGTGGCCGGGCGCACGTGCCCGTAGCCAGTTCAACTATCTAAGTGTGTCCGTGTGGTCATTATGTATGCATGATGGGCCAGGGCCCTACCACATTACATTGTGCTGTGGACAGCGGACGCAACCATGTCACCTCGGGCAGTGGGTACGACCTTGGACACGTAGCTTTGTCATCCCCCCCTGTAAGCGTAAGGGAGTGGGCTGGGCCGGCCTACGCCAAGCCAGCGTAGGGGTGTGAAGGATTTGCCCGGGGCTCTGGGCGTGGTTCAGTTCTGGCCTGGACAAGGAAGTAATTAATGAGTGTGTCTCTGTTGTAGTGTCGGCGCCACCCAGTCTGCAATCGACAATGTTGCAATGTAGCATGCACCCGGAGGGCGGGCTCGCACGAACGGGGAAATGAAGGAGCGCAAGACCGCTCGGGGTCTTGGCTCATACATGCCAAGTGTTGTGTGTATCTGTATTGCCGCAGCATGAGCCAAATGCCTAGCCTTAACCGCAGCGCGAGTTCAGCCAGGCTTGAACTCTATGTCTGTGTCCGCCCTATCCTTCCCACAGGCCTACACTCACGTGGCCGCTCACCTCCAACGGCCAACATCACAGTGTCGTTGTCAGGCTTGTGGACATGCGCAGACAGGCATGACAATGGTGTGCCGTAGGAGTGCCAGTGATGCAACCGCGCAGCGCACACAAGTAAATAGGCTCGGAGGGAGGAGCAGCTGTGAGGCAACGTTACACACAGTGATGCCGCTCATTTGCCACATGCAAGACATGTCGAACATGAATCCCAAAGTCGCACACATCCCACCCCACCCCCAACAAGCCACTTCACAGTACCTGAATGCAAGCAGATGAGAAACTACTCGACTCTCTTTCGCCCGACATCGCCTTCTTCATAGAGACCTGGACCAACGCATCCTCCGCCCCCGACATCAGCACCACCATCCGAGACGGATACATGATCCAGAGGAATGACCGCCCCAACCACCCAGGAGGGGGCCTCGCCATCGCCCACAAGAGCACCCTCCGCCTCACCACCTCCAGCGAAACCTTCCCCTCCGCCGAACACCTGCACTTCCAGATCCAGACCACCCCCAAAGCCACACTCCGAGGAACCCTCGTCTACAGACCCCCGGCCCCGAACACCCTTCGCCACCACCATCACCGACTTCATCGCACCCCACGCCATCGCCTCAACAAACTACATACTCATTGGAGACCTGAACTTCCACCTCGACAACCCCAGCGACCCCAACTCCACTATCCTTCGTGACAACCTCGCCAGCATCGGACTTAAACAACTCGTCAACACACCGACCCACAGAGCAGGACACACCCTCGACCCCATCTTCGCGGCAGGAAACAGCGTCCAATTCAGCCACACAAAGCAGCCGCCATGGACCGACCACCACTGCGTACACTTCGCCATCAACAAACCCAAGGCACCCAAACCAGCCCCACGCCCACCACGAAGGAACTGGAGCAAGGTTACCGACGAGCAACTTAACTCCACCCTCACCAGAGACAACCACACCTGGGCACCCGACGCAAACGGCACAAACGACGCAGCCAGAGAACTCCACACCTGGATCTCCAACTGCGCAGACGAGCTCGCCCCGCTACGCAACCCCGACAGACAACGCCCCAGGAAAGCCGCCTGGTTCACAACCGCTCTCCAAGAAGCCAGACGCACCTGCAGACGCCTGGAGAAGAACTGGAGAAACACCAAGACAACTGAAAACCACACCACCTACAAGGACACAATGACGGACTACCACAACCAGATCAGAGCCACCAAGAGGAACTTCATCCACAACAAAATCCTGGCCAACTCCACCAACTCCAAGGAACTTTTCAGTGTCATTCAAGAATTCACCATCCCACGCAGCGAAGCCACAGACATCACCCCATCCCAAGACCTCTGCGACAAGCTTGGAACCTATTTCCACCTCAAGATCAAAAACCTCTACGACAACTTCATCGACCATCCACCAGGTGCCACAGACGGCCCCCCGCCCCCCAGAAACACCAGCCAGCCCACCATCTCCAACTGGACACCGATCACAGCCCAAGACACCGCCTTGACCATGAAAAGCATCCACTCGGGGTCCCCCACCGACCCCTGCCCCCCTCACATCTACCACAGAGTCGCGGCCGCCATCGCACCCGAACTACAACGCACCATCAACACCACCTTCAAAACAGGCACCTTCCCAGACGACTGGAAGCGCGCAGAAGTCAGACCCCTGCTCAAGAAGCCCACAGCTGACCCCACCGACCTCAAGAACTATCGGCCCATCTCGCTCCTCCCCTTCGCAGTTGCAGAGAAAACAGTCAACAGGAAACGGACACGATTCATTGAAGAGAACGCCGTCCTCGACCCGTCCCAATCCGGATTCCAAAGCAACCACAGCACAGAGACCGCCCTACTCGCCGCCACAGACGACATCCGCACCCTCCTGGACCAAGGCCACTCCGCAGCCCTCATCCTACTCGACCTATCAGCGGCCTTCGACACCGTCTCCCATCGCACACTAGTCGCCAGACTACACAACGCAGGCATACAAGGAACAGCCCTGGACTGGATCCGATCATTCCTCACCGGAAGAAGCCAAAGGATCAGACTCCCACCCTTCCTCTCCGACCCCACGAAAATCACCTGCAGAGTTCCACAGGGTTCATCACTGAGCCCCACCCTCTTCAACATTTACATGGCCCCCCTCGCAGCCATCGTCCGACAACACGGCCTCAACATCGTATCCTACACCGACGACACCCAGCTCATCCTCTCCCTCACCAAAGACCCCACCACTGCCAAACAACTTCCAGAAAGGACTGCAAGACGTCGCAGTCTGGATGACCAACAGCTGCCTGAAGCTCAACGCCGAGAAGACAGAAGTCCTTGTCCTCGGTACCACCCCTTCTGCATGGGACAGCACCTGGTGGCCGACTGCCCTCCGAAGTCCACCTACCCCCTCAGACCACGCCAAGAACCTCGGAATCGTACTCGACTCATCACTCACCATGAATTGACAGGTCAACGCCGTCACCTCCAGCTGCTTCAACACCCTCCGCAAGACCTTCAAGTGGATCCCCCCTGAGTCAAGGAAGACAGTCACCCACGCACTCATCACCAGCAGACTGGATTATGGAAACGCACTCTACGCCGGCATCAACAAGTCCCTACTCCGCAAACTCCAGACAGTACAGAACACCGCCGCCAGACTCGTCCTCGGCATCCCCCGACACGAACACATCAGCCAACACCTACGAAGTCTCCACTGGCTCCCCGTGGAGAAAAGAGTCACTTTCAAAATCCTCACTCATGCCTACAAATGCCTACACAACAACGGACCCAAATACTTCAACGACAGAATCAACTTCCACGTACCCAAAAGAAACCTCCGATCTTCCAACCTCGCACTGGCCGAAACCCCGCGCATCCACAGAGCCAGAGCAGGCGGAAGATCCTTCTCTCACATTGCAGCCAAGACCTGGAACGAGCTACCGGCAGACATCAGACGTGCCCCCTCCCATAACACCTTCAGGAAGACCCTCAAGACCTGGCTCTTCGGCTAAACAGATCTGCGGAACCCCCCCCCTCAGCGCCTTGAGACCCTCACGGGTGAGTAGCGCGCTTACAATTCCCTGATTGATTGATTGATTGATTGAGGGATGAATGCTCCTTTGTCTGTGCTATCAGGCGGAAGCACATCTGCCCCTCCGACCTCTGAATTACATGTGCCCGGCACCCCCTGACAGATACTATAGCAGCTGATGACGACTCCCACACTACGCACAGCCCGACGAGAGACCAACGTATACACACCCCACACACAGAAGTCCTTGCTCGAAGTTATCTTGCATGGAATGGCCTTCACACTTAGTCCCACATTAACCCAGGCGTACAATCGTTGCACACTAAAACAACTCATTGCTCCGAGCTGTGGCATTTCATCCACAGAACTGGCGCAGGTCAGAACAGTGCCGCTTCAACCAGAGCCACTAACGCAATGGCAGACCATCACGGACACTTGCACAACCCCTGTCAGGTGGAACTGTACCGTGCACGTATGCTGCATTTACTGGGGGCACTGCCAGTGGTAGTGCTGCGGATCAGTTACCGGCTGAGCTTCCGCCTTGCCAACATCACCTGCGTGCAGCCTGTGTTGCATTGTCGCTCGTGCATACTCGAGTGGCCCATGGATGTCTGCCTATTCAACAGGACGGTAGCCGAACTGGATTTCGACATGTGTGTGCGCCCCCTGTTGGCCCACGACCATGAGTGTCACCGTGACACCCGTCTATGGGATGCCTGGATACTTGGCATACATCCTGGCAGCTGGACCTGGGAGATTGCAGAACTCCTCGTGTGCAGTGGGCAAATTGAGCCGCTCCCCTATTGGGCTGTAGTGCTAACTGGTGAAAGGGGGTGGACGCAGCACATCTGTCTGGACCTGCTAATGGTTAGCCTCGCCGTCCTGTTCGATGAAGTCGACGACGACCTCATGTTGGAAATGATTGCCTACGAGGCTGCACTAGCTTTCATGGACGTGTAACTACGAACCTGCAGACACAACAGTTTGGAACACATTGCACATGTCCCGACAACTTGTTGGAACTTGGGGTTCTGGTCACATCTCCCACGGCGACAGTGGACATGTCTGATTCGCCTGGACTCGAATACATGAGCGGACAACAACGCGGGTTAACACACACCTGTGAAAGGTGAGGCACTCCCAACGTTCTGACATACTGCTGCATTGGTCTGCATGAGGTGGCACTAATCTTGCCCGTACTGACACGCATATGCTAATAAAGTCTACGCACCTTCACTTGTATTCAACTGTGATGAGTGTTGATTTGCATGACAATGTGTGTCTCACTGCCTATCTGGGTCACGGCCATACATGCATTACTGCACCATCAGGGCTGTGGGGTTGTACTAGTACATTATCATCTCACAGTATCCTGCTGTGCCACATGCGAATGGCCATTTTCCGCACACGATCGGCAGCAGTTGTGTCCTCTGTTCTATTGTGCTGGTGTTGCTGTTTGTTCAACATTGTTGTAAATGTTGAGGTGCTCTGGATCTTATGTGTGTGTGCTGCATTGTAGGTGAGTTGCCCCTTCAGCTCTGATTTGGCTGGCCCTTATCCCTTTCAGGCGGTGTGGCTTTCACTTCTGTGCTTATGCAGTGCTGTGATGTTGCAGACTTGGGTAACTTGGGCTCTTGGTTGGTGTTGTGACTCTTGGCCATGGTTTGTCTGCAGATGTGCTCTACTTCATTGTGCATGTGTGCCATTGTGCCCATCTCCCCCTGTCCCCCCAGTCCCTGGTGGTTACTCACCCTGTTGCTGTTGTGTCGGGTCATGTTGAGCAGTGTCCGGTCCCCCAACTCCTGCCACCGTCTACACACTGATGACTGTGGTCACCATTTCCTCCATCTCATCCAGCTCCTCCTGTGGCGCTGGTCTCCCACCTCAAGTCTGCATTGCTGCCTTCTGGTTGTCTGCGAGTTTCTGCTTGGTCTTGCGCTTCACATCATTCCAGCGCCTCTTGACCTCGTCCATTGTCCTCCTCAGCGCTCCGACTGCATTCGCCTTGTCCACGATGGACTGCCATATTCCATTTTTTGTTGCCAATGACACAGTGGAGGTGACGAACAGTTGTTGATGGTGTTCTATCACATCCGTGATCAGGATCCTGTTTTCCTGCGGACTGAACCGCGTCTTCCTCTTCTTCTTCTCCTTGCCCTTCCCTGACCCCGAGGTCCCAGGCTGGTCCTCCATGGGGCTTGTGGGTTTCTGGTTGTCCTCTGTGCTTGCTCCGGCTACCTCCATGGTGCTTCGCAGTTGTTTGTGTGTGTTGCCGCTTTTATTGTGCTTTTTGCAGCCTGACTTGTGGGACTTGCAGGCCTGGCGCTGCTTCTCGCTGGATTTTTTATCGCGGTTGGGCCCATCGCAACTTTTTTCGCGTTCGGGTTTGGATTTTCATCGCCGTCCCGGTAGTGTTATCGCGGACATTTGAGGCGTTATCGGGAGACTATCGCATGTTACCGCCGTGTTGAGAATACGATGTTAAACCGGAGTTATTTTCCCGCGATAGACGGCGATATGGAAACTTGCGTTAACCTATTTTGGCGATGTTTATTGCACGTTCTTGAGAATATCCCCCCAAGAGTTTACTTTTTATTCCTGGAGCAAACTCCATGGCGTTGAGGCCAGTTTGAGAGGGCCCCCCAGATTTTCTTCCCCATCCGCCTGGCCTTCCTCCCTTTACGCTCTTATAGTGCAGACTCTAAGAAACGCACTTGCCATTGCTGGAAGGACAGGGGATGGCGATCCAGCCATGCTGAAGCAATACAAATACGACAAACTGCCAGGGTGATGAGGACTATCCCTTCTTTCACTGTTTACTTCATCCTTTCTCTTACAAGGCAGACACCTTCATATCCATGCTACCACACTGCCATCACACACCCTGGATCTACTACCCATATGCACTATCAGTGTAGCTGACCGTTCTGATCAGTTTTGTGGGCTCGCTATAGACAGCTTCAGAAGTCTTTCACAGCTTTGCATACAATATTACATAGAGTGGGCTTTGGTTCAGCCCCCTGCTCATGATTGCAAGGCTTTTTGTCCATTCCATTGGCAGATCCTGATTTTATCTTTTCTCTCTATTCTTGTGCTGGCCCCACTCCCATAGGAATTAGGCTTTACCCTGATTGAATGAGTTGTTTCCTTGAAATGCTGATATCAGCTAACAACTTTTCTTTCATTTCCTCACCATTTGTGTTTGGACATGCACTCCAGGGAAGTGCATGTCCTGCTCTTTCCCCTATATTTTCTCTTTATTTAGCTTTGCCCTTTTCTAGCTCATGCTCTTTTCCTCGCTTCTCCCCTACAGTAATCTTTTGTTGTTTCCTCCCTCTGGCACAAAGTACTGACTTCACAAAGTACTGGCGTCTCTCTCTCTCGCTCTCTCTCTCTCGGTCAGTCAGTCTCTCTCTCAATCAGTCTCTCTCTCAGTCAGTCAGTCTCTCTCTCTGTCAGTCCATCTCTATCTCTCTGTCAGTCAGTCTCTCTCTCTCTGTCAGTCAGTCTCTCTCAGTCAGTCAGTCTCTCTCAGTCAGTCTCTCTCAGTCAGTCAGTCTCTCTCTCTGAGTCAGCCTTTCTCTCTCTGTCAGTCAGTCTCTGTCAGTCAGTCTCTGTCAGTCAGTCAGTCTCAGTCAGTCAGTCTCTCTCTCTCTCTGAGACAGTCTCTCTATCTCTGTCAGTCAGCCAGTCAGTCTCTCAGTCAGTCAGTCTCTCTCTCTTTCTCTGTCAGTCAGTTTGTCTCTTTCTCTGTCAGTCAGTCTCTCTCTCTCTGTCAGTCTCTCTCTCTCTCTGTCAGTCTCTCTCTCTCAGTCAGTCTCTCTCTCTCTCTGTCAGTCTCTCTCTCTCTCTCAGTCAGTCTCTCTCTCAGCCAGTCAGTCTCTCTCATCCAGTCAGTCTCTCTCAGTCAGTCTCTCTCTCTCAGTCAGTCTCTCGCTCTGTCAGTCCCTCTCAGTCAGTCTCTCTCTCTCTGTCAGTCAGTCAGTCTCTCTCTCTCTGTCAGTCAGTCTCTCTGTCAGTCAGTCAGTCTCTCTGTCAGTCAGTCTGTCTCTCTGTCAGTCAGTCTGTCTCCCTCTAAGTCAGTCTCTCTCTGTCAGTCCATCTCTCTCTCTCTGTCAGTCAGTCAGTCAGTCTCTCTCTCTCTGTCAGTCAGTCAGTCTCTCAGTCAGTCTGTCAGTCAGTCTCTCTCTGTCAGTCAGTCAGTCAGTCTCTCTATCAGTCAGTCTCTCTCTCGCTCTCTCTCTCTGTCAGTCAGTCTCTCTGTCAGTCAGTCTCTCTCTCTGTCAGTCAGTCACTCTCTCTCTGTCAGTCTCTCTCAGTCAGTCTCTCTATCAGTCAGTCTCTCTATCAGTCAGTCTCTCTCACTCTGTCAGTCAGTCTCTCTCTCTCTCAGTCAGTTACTCTCTGTCAGTATCTAACTCTCTCTCCGTCAGTCAGTCAGTTTCTCTCAGTCTCTCTCTCTCTCATTTTCTCAGTCAGTCAGTCTCTCTCAGTCAGGCAGTCAGTCTCTCTCTGTCAGTCAGTCTCTCTCTGTCAGTGTTAGACTTGGCATCTTTTGGCGTGTTTCCCCTGACTTTTTGCTTTCTGACCTCCCGGTTTTGACTCTGTTTTTGCTGGTGTGATGATTCTGCGCACTTTCCTCACTGCGGTCCAGTGGGAAAGTGCAAGTGCTCCTGTATAAAATGTGTTATGGATTGGTGTTTCCATGATTGGCCTATTTGGTTTATGTGTCAGTCCCTTGTAAAGTGCACTGCGAGTGCCAGGGCCTATAGACCAAATGCTGTTGGTGGGCTGCAGCACTGGATTGTGCCACCCACGCAAACAGCCCGTAAAGTGTAACTCGGGCCTGCCATCGCAGAGCCTGTGCGCAGCCTGAGGCTGCCATGTCGACTTGGCAAGTGCACACACTTGCAAGTCCCTAAACCTTCCCTTTGCTACATGTTAGTCACCCCTAAGGTAGGCCCAAGGTACCCCTGTGGGCAGGGTGCGTTGTACGCGAAAGGTAGGACATGCCCGGGTGTGTGCGGCATGTCCTGATAGTGAATTACAGCCTAGTTCGTTTTTCACTATTGCAAGGCTACCTGTTCCCCCTAGGCCAGAACGGGCAGTTTTGATTATTACAGCTTATAATCCTAACTGACCCCGGGAACATGGTAGAAATTCGAGTTTAGTATGCCTGGACTCAGAATGATAAAATGCAGCTTTTAGTAAGGTTGGTTTTAACATTCTGTGTTTGAAAATACCACTTTTAGAAAGTAGGTATTTTCTTGTCTAACCATCCAAGCCTGCCTCTGCGAGATTGTGTATTCCGTGTCTGGAATGTGAGTGACAGGGGCTGGGGGATGCCAGGAGACAGGGTGAGTCAGCGCAGGGCTGAATAGCCAGATCGACCTGTAGATGGTTGGGAGGGGTCGCACCTGGGCCCTGAATAGGACAGTGCCTTCCCTCCACAATGCTGGCTCCACTTCCTGTGGTGCGTCTGATGTCCCTGGCCTACTCACTGAAAGAAGGGACGGAGACTTGTCAACAAAGTGCTCCAGAACTGGTTTGGACTAGGCAAAGGCCTCTCTGCCTTCAGAGAACAAAGGAATTTGGGATATAAATATTGGCGCCCTGACCCCATGAATTTAGATCTCGCTGGAATCAAGGAACCTGCCAAGACGAAGAGCTGGAAGAGCTGCCAGGAGGAGTACTGCCCCTTTGCTGTGTTGTTGCTTTGTTGGGTTGGCCTGCAGTTGCTGCTTCTGTCTTGGGCAGTGAAAGGACTGGACTGAACTTTCTACGAACTTGTGCTGAGTATCTCCAAGGGCCAGGAACCGAGCTGGCCTCCTGTTAAGAAGTCTCAGGGACTACAAAGACTTCACAAGCCTCTGGGTACCGCTTCTGGAACGCTGTTTCAGTTGCCACAGAGGAAGGGAACCGCAACCGACTCCGTCAACCGAATCCATCCCTGGCCGGTGACCTGTTTGCACCGCAGACCGCATCGCCCCGCTTCGCATCGCAACCCTGGTCTCACCGTGGGCGACGTCCGACGCCGCCAACATCGAGCCGCTGCTTGCACCGTGACCTGTGGGCACCGCAGTTCGCATCGCATCGCTTCACTGGGCCAGCCGGACCAGACCGACACTGTCGCTGCAACTGGCTCAAGAGTCGAGACCGCACCGCATTTGGGGCACCGCTCGCACGTCTGCGACGCACCGCTCCGACTCGCACCGCTGTCCGACGCCAGCTCCCGCACTCCGGCTAGGTCGCCTGCATCGCAACCTGTCAGCACCGCATCGAGCATCGTCTCGCCCTGCATCGCACGCCTTGGACTCACCGACTCCGTCTGCACGACGCTCATCGAGCCGCTGCCTGCACCGCATCGAGGGACACCGCACCTTGCATCGCTCCGTCTTGCACCGCAACCGCGACGAACGCCGACCGGCTCGTACACTCCGTACCAGCCACAACGAGAAAAGGTACTGTGACCGAGTCTGTTCACGACTCTGCTGGCCCGTATCGACGCGGTCGGCTGGAACTGTTAGACTCTGTGGTTCTCAGCATCACGGTAGGCTCGGACGGAGCTACCGACTCGTACGAACTTTGCTTTTGGGCTATTCCTGCAAAGAAGAAGTTAACGTATCAAGTATTCATTCGTAAAGTATAGTATTGTGGATTTTTGTCGTAATTGGTCTTGTCTTGAGTATATAAAATATTGGTTATTTTTCTAAACTGGTGTGGTGTCCGTTTGTAGTGCTTACACTGTTGGTTATGTGCAAATGCTTTACACACTGCCTCTGAATTAACCCTGACTGCTCGTGCCAAGCTACCACGAGGGTGAGCAGGGGTTACTTCACGAGTGTAACAACCCTTACCCTGACTAGGAAGAAGGGTCCCTACTTGGACAAAGGTGCAAGCCCTTGCCAACTAGAGATCCCATTTCTAACATTGGTTGTCAGCGGTGAGGATAGGACTTGTGTTTGCACTTGACTTACAGTGATTGGTGTGCACTACTACCATATCGCAGACCATTACGTACCACATACTGGTTCTTTTTCTTTTGGCCTATTTTTGATCTTGCCAGTTTCAACTCACGACTTTTGTCATGCCTGAATCAATTGCATCATCCGTTGCATCTCTGGAAGTTATCTTTGAGGAGGACAGGTTGGAGTCCTACGCCGTAAAGGAGTTACGAGCGATTTGTAAAAACCTGAAAGTCCAAATTAAAGGCCTCACAAGGAAGGAGGAGCTACAGAAGGCGCTGAGGGCCTGGGTAGCAGCCAGACATGCCAATGGGCAGCCTGGTGATCTCAGTGAGGAGGCGGAGGAGCCTATTTCCAGGGTGGATGTGCTTTTGGGTAGGGGGAACCCGCCAGGTCGGGCAGCAGCAGTCTGTCCCCAGAGGAGCTGGAGGACAGGCGGGAGGCAAGGCAGTTCGAGCTGCAGAAGCTCAGGCTGGAGAGTGAGCGGGAGGAGAAGAGATTGGCCATAGAGGAGAGGAAGATGCTCTTAGAGCATGAGAGAGAACTGAAGGAGCTAGAACTTAGGAGTAAGTCAGGCTCAGATGGTGGCAGCAATTCGTCCAGAAAGGCAGACAGGATTGTGCACATTCCCAAGAACGTAGGCAAGGAGTTCAAGAAGGGGGATGACATACAAAGGTGGTTCCAGGGTTATGAGGCAGCCATACACATGAATGGGGTCCCTGAGGAGAATTGGGGAGCAGGATTGTGGCCACTTTTCCCGGAAGAAGCAAGGGATGCTCTGATAGCTTTGGGTAAGGGGTATCACCTCACCTATGCTGACATGAAGGATGCCCTTCTCACGAAGTATGGTCTTACTCCTGAAAAGTACAGGGATCAGTTCAGGTCCAGTAAGAAGTCTGATGTCAACACTTGGTTGGAATGTGTGGATGTGTTCTGCAGGTCTCTGGATGGTTGGGTGAAGGGCAGTAGTGTAACAGATTTTCAGGGGCTCTACAACTTGATTGCATGGGAGCACTTGTCTAGTCTATGTTTTGCAGATCTGCGCCAGCACCTAGTTGATAGTAAGCTAACTGACCCCAGGAAGCTTGCTATGGAAGCGGACCGCTGGGTGAGTACCAGGGTCCACAAGAAAGCGTTTGGGGGAGACTCAGCCAAAGGTGGGCAGGGTCCCCAGCAGAAAGGTGGGGGGACAAGGGTAAAGCACAGGAGTTCTCTAAAGGGCCCCAAACTAGTACCCAGGGTAAAGGTTCCCAGCCCACCGGTGATAAGAAGAAAGGGGTCTCTACAGGGAAGCCTGTTGAGACCGGCCCCCGCAAGTGTTATGCTTGTGACCAGGTAGGTCACTTTAAGGGGGACCCCAAGTGCCCGAAGGGGACACAGCCACCCACCGGTGGACAGTCCAAAGTGTTGGCTAGTGTAGCGCTTGGGGAGGAGGGGTGCCCACAGGAGGGTGGGGATCCCGCAGAAATGACCCTTGTCTCACTCGGGGACAGTGAGATGATCCCAGGAAACCAGGTGCCCCCTAACACAAAGAAATATAGCACCTGGGTGACCATTAATGGGAACAGGGTAGAGGCTCTCAGAGATACTGGAGCCAGTGTGACCTCAGTCCGGTGTCACCTGGTGTCTGAGAAGCAAGTAGTCCCAGGAGCATTCCACCAAGTAGTTGCTGTCGACAACTCAGAGCGCCAATGTATGGTGGCGCAGGTTCCCTTTGAATGGGGGGGGTCTCAGGTCCCTTAAGGGTGGTTGTGAGCCCTACCATGCCTGTAGATTGTCTGCTAGGAAACGACCTGGAGCAGTCCTCATGGAAGGAGGTTGAGCTCAGGTCCCACTTGGAGATGCTTGGGTTGCCAGAGTGGGCATGCGTGTCTACTCGGTCAATGGCAGCCAGAGAGGGTGATCAAAAGGACTTGGAGCCTGAAACAGTGGCCCAAGTCCCTGCCAAGAGAAAGGGCAGGGGGCGCGGGAAACCGGCCCCCGAAGTTCCCACGGACCGGGAGGAGGCGGACCTCGAGGGGGACGCCCCGGTGCCTACAGGGGAGCAAGTAGCCGAACTGGGAGACATCTCTGAGCTGACCCATTGGCAGCAAGAAGGGGGTCCCACCAGGGAGGAGTTCTGCAGGGAGCAGAACGAGTGCCCTACTCTGGAGGGTCTGCGGCGGCAGGCTGCAGACCAGGCAGCTGGTAATCAGTCCGGGTCACATCTGATCTACTGGGAGAGTGGTCTCCTATACAGTGAGCCTAAGGTTGCTGAGCCTGGGTCAGCCCGTGTGCTGGTGGTACCCCAGCGCTTCAGGACCTTCCTACTGGGTCTGGCTCATGACGTGCCTTTGGCAGGACATTTGGGGCAGGACAAGACCTTTGACAGGCTTGTCACCCACTTCTTTTGGCCCCAAATGCGAAGGCAGTCAGATGCACACTGCAGGTCTTGCCAAACTTGCCAGGCAAGTGGTAAGAGTGGGAGGAAGGTCAAAGCTCCTCTCCAACCTTTTCCGGTTGTTGGAACACCCTTTGAAAGGGTAGGGATGGATATTGTGGGGCCACTGGATCCCAAGACAGCCATGGGCAACAGGTACATCCTGGTCTTGGTGGACCATGCCACCCGGTACCCGGAGGCAATCCCTCTCAGGACAACGACGGCGCCAGTGGTGGGCCGGGCGTTAATGGGGATCTTTTCCCGTGTGGGATTCCCCAGAGAGGTGGTTTCTGATAGGGGGACCAATTTCATATCGAAGTATATGACATCCCTGTGGAAGGAGTGTGGGGTAACCTACAAGTTCACCACTCCTTACCACCCACAAGGAAACGGTCTGGTGGAGAGATTCAACCAGACCTTGAAAGGCATGATCAAGGGTCTAACAGAACCCATGAGGCGTAAGTGGGACGTCCTCTTGCCATGCCTACTCTTTGCATACAGGGAGGTGCCTCAGAAGTCTCTTGGGTACAGCCCCTTTGAGCTCCTGTATGGCCACCCTGTCAGAGGACCTCTGAGTTTGGTTAAGGAAGGCTGGGAGGCAGCTCCCAGGAAAACTCCCCAGGATGTATTTAGCTACATGCTGGCCTTTAGAAACCAAACTGCCCGCTTCAGGAAACTCGCTCAGGCGAACCTAGAAGCAAGCCAGGAAGAAATGAAGAGATGGTATGACCAGAACGCCACTCTGGTCGAATTTCAACCTGGACAAAAAGTGTGGGTCATGGCCCCAGTAGCACCTTGTGCCTTGCAGGACAAGTGGACTGGGCCATATGAGGTAAAGGAGCGCAAAAGTGACGTCACCTACCTGGTGGATTTGCAGGCTCCAAGGAACCCTTTGAGGGTCCTTCACGTGAACCGCCTCAAGCCCCACTTCGAGAGGTCCGAAGTGAGTATGCTCTTGGCGACAGATGATGGGGTGGAAGAGGAGAGCGAGCCTCTCCCTGACCTCCTGTCTACCAAGGAGCATGATGGGTCAGTAGAGGGTGTGATCCTCTCCCCTACTCTGACTCAGGAGCAGCAGGGGGCTGTCGCCAGTTGTTGGGACAGTTCGCCCCGCTGTTCTCTCTGACCCCCGGTGTTACTCACTGGTGTACCCATGACGTGGACACCGGTGACAGCCATCCTGTGAAGCACAAGATTTACAGGTTGACTGACCGGGTCAGAGCCAGCATCAAGGAGGAGGTCTCTAAGATGTTGGCGTTAGGGGTGATTGAGCCCTCCCACAGTCCTTGGGCCAGCCCAGTGGTATTGGTCCCAAAGGCTGCGGCGCCCGGTGCCACTCCAGAACTCCGGTTTTGTGTGGACTACCGTGGGCTCAATGCCGTCACCAGGACTGACGCGCACCCCATCCCCAGAGCTGATGAGCTCATTGATCGGTTGGGAGCTGCCCGGTTCCTCAGCACGTTTGATTTAACGTCTGGGTACTGGCAGATTGCCTTAACCGATGGGGCCAAGGAGAGATCAGCATTCTCAACCCCAGAAGGTCATTACCAATTCCGGGTGATGCCCTTTGGGTTGAAGAATGCCCCTGCCACCTTTCAGAGGTTGGTCAATCAGGTGTTGGCCGGGCTGGAGGATTTCAGTGCCGCCTACCTGGATGACATTGCTGTGTTCAGTTCCAGCTGGGAAGAACATTTACAGCACCTTGAGAAAGTGTTGAGGGCTCTGCAAGGTGCAGGCCTCACGATCAAGGCCAGTAAGTGCCAGATCGGGCAGGGTTCTGTGGTGTACTTGGGACACCAGGTAGGAAGCGGCCAGGTGGCGCCCCTACAACCCAAGATTGACACCATTCTGGCTTGGGAGCCCCCAAGACCCAGACAGAGGTGAGAGCCTTCTTAGGTCTCACCGGCTATTATAGGAGATTTGTTAAGGGCTATGGCACCATCGTTGCCCCCTTAACAGAGCTGACCTCTAAGAGGCAGCCCAGGAAAGTGATCTGGACTGAGTCCTGCCAGAAAGCTTTTGATGCACTGAAGGCAGCCATGTGCACGGCGCCCGTGCTCAAGGCACCTGACTTCTCCAAGGAATTTGTCGTGCAGACTGACGCTTCAGAGCATGGTGTGGGAGCGGTGCTCTCACAACTGAACGAAGAGGGCCTGGATCAGCCTGTAGTCTTCCTTAGCAGGAGACTACTTCCCAGGGAACAGAGGTGGAGTGCCATAGAAAGGGAAGCTTTTGCTGTGGTCTGGGCGCTGAAGAAGTTGAGACCATACCTGTTTGGGACTCACTTCCGGGTTCAGACAGACCACAGGCCCCTCAGATGGTTGATGCAAATGAGGGGCGAGAATCCAAAACTGCTGAGGTGGTCCATCTCCCTACAGGGAATGGACTTTACGGTGGAACACCGTCCTGGTACAGAACACGCCAACGCAGATGGTCTGTCCAGGTTCTTCCGCCTTAGTGAAGAGAACTCCCATGGGGTTGGGTAGTTCTCCCTACTTTCAGCTGGAGGGGACATGTGTTAGACTTGGCATCTTTTGGCGTGTTTCCCCTGACTTTTTGCTTTCTGACCTCCCGGTTTTGACTCTGTTTTTGCTGGTGTGATGATTCTGCGCACTTTCCTCACTGCGGTCCAGTGGGAAAGTGCAAGTGCTCCTGTATAAAATGTGTTATGGATTGGTGTTTCCATGATTGGCCTATTTGGTTTATGTGTCAGTCCCTTGTAAAGTGCACTGCGAGTGCCAGGGCCTATAGACCAAATGCTGTTGGTGGGCTGCAGCACTGGATTGTGCCACCCACGCAAACAGCCCGTAAAGTGTAACTCGGGCCTGCCATCGCAGAGCCTGTGCGCAGCCTGAGGCTGCCATGTCGACTTGGCAAGTGCACACACTTGCAAGTCCCTAAACCTTCCCTTTGCTACATGTTAGTCACCCCTAAGGTAGGCCCAAGGTACCCCTGTGGGCAGGGTGCGTTGTACGCGAAAGGTAGGACATGCCCGGGTGTGTGCGGCATGTCCTGATAGTGAATTACAGCCTAGTTCGTTTTTCACTATTGCAAGGCTACCTGTTCCCCCTAGGCCAGAACGGGCAGTTTTGATTATTACAGCTTATAATCCTAACTGACCCCGGGAACATGGTAGAAATTCGAGTTTAGTATGCCTGGACTCAGAATGATAAAATGCAGCTTTTAGTAAGGTTGGTTTTAACATTCTGTGTTTGAAAATACCACTTTTAGAAAGTAGGTATTTTCTTGTCTAACCATCCAAGCCTGCCTCTGCGAGATTGTGTATTCCGTGTCTGGAATGTGAGTGACAGGGGCTGGGGGATGCCAGGAGACAGGGTGAGTCAGCGCAGGGCTGAATAGCCAGATCGACCTGTAGATGGGTGGGAGGGGTCGCACCTGGGCCCTGAATAGGACAGTGCCTTCCCTCCACAATGCTGGCTCCACTTCCTGTGGTGCGTCTGATGTCCCTGGCCTACTCACTGAAAGAAGGGACGGAGACTTGTCAACAAAGTGCTCCAGAACTGGTTTGGACTAGGCAAAGGCCTCTCTGCCTTCAGAGAACAAAGGAATTTGGGATATAAATATTGGGGCCCTGACCCCATGAATTTAGATCTCGCTGGAATCAAGGAACCTGCCAAGACGAAGAGCTGGAAGAGCTGCCAGGAGGAGTACTGCCCCTTTGCTGTGTTGTTGCTTTGTTGGGTTGGCCTGCAGTTGCTGCTTCTGTCTTGGGCAGTGAAAGGACTGGACTGAACTTTCTACGAACTTGTGCTGAGTATCTCCAAGGGCCAGGAACCGAGCTGGCCTCCTGTTAAGAAGTCTCAGGGACTACAAAGACTTCACAAGCCTCTGGGTACCGCTTCTGGAACGCTGTTTCAGTTGCCACAGAGGAAGGGAACCGCAACCGACTCCGTCAACCGAATCCATCCCTGGCCGGTGACCTGTTTGCACCGCAGACCGCATCGCCCCGCTTCGCATCGCAACCCTGGTCTCACCGTGGGCGACGTCCGACGCCGCCAACATCGAGCCGCTGCTTGCACCGTGACCTGTGGGCACCGCAGTTCGCATCGCATCGCTTCACTGGGCCAGCCGGACCAGACCGACACTGTCGCTGCAACTGGCTCAAGAGTCGAGACCGCACCGCATTTGGGGCACCGCTCGCACGTCTGCGACGCACCGCTCCGACTCGCACCGCTGTCCGACGCCAGCTCCCGCACTCCGGCTAGGTCGCCTGCATCGCAACCTGTCAGCACCGCATCGAGCATCGTCTCGCCCTGCATCGCACGCCTTGGACTCACCGACTTTGTCTGCACGACGCTCATCGAGCCGCTGCCTGCACCGCATCGAGGGACACCGCACCTTGCATCGCTCCGTCTTGCACCGCAACCGCGACGAACGCCGACCGGCTCGTACACTCCGTACCAGCCACAACGAGAAAAGGTACTGTGACCGAGTCTGTTCACGACTCTGCTGGCCCGTATCGACGCGGTCGGCTGGAACTGTTAGACTCTGTGGTTCTCAGCATCACGGTAGGCTCGGACGGAGCTACCGACTCGTACGAACTTTGCTTTTGGGCTATTCCTGCAAAGAAGAAGTTAACGTATCAAGTATTCATTCGTAAAGTATAGTATTGTGGATTTTTGTCGTAATTGGTCTTGTCTTGAGTATATAAAATATTGGTTATTTTTCTAAACTGGTGTGGTGTCCGTTTGTAGTGCTTACACTGTATTACTGTTGGTTATGTGCAAATGCTTTACACACTGCCTCTGAATTAAGCCTGACTGCTCGTGCCAAGCTACCACGAGGGTGAGCAGGGGTTACTTCACGAGTGTAACAACCCTTACCCTGACTAGGAAGAAGGGTCCCTACTTGGACAAAGGTGCAAGCCCTTGCCAACTAGAGATCCCATTTCTAACAGTCAGTCAGTCTCTCTCTCAGTCAGTCTCTCTCTGTCAGTCAGTCAGTCTCTCAATCAGTCTCCCTCTCCACTCTCTCTCTCTCTCTCTCCACTCTTTCTCACTCTCTCTCTTCACTCTCTCTCTCCATTCTCTCTCTCCACTCTCTCTCTCTCTCCTCTCTCTCTCTCTCTCCCCACTCACTCTCTCTCTCTCCACTCTCTCCTACTCTCTCCACTCTCTCTCTCTCTCCCCACTCTCTCTCCCCACTCTCTCTCCACTTTCTCTCTCTCCACTCTCTCTTTCTCTCTCTCTCTCTCCACTCTCACTCTTGAAACAAAAGCTGGGGGGCCAGGGATACATTACCTGCAAGGTCCGCGGGCCGCCAAGGAAGGCATGCTGGGCCGCTGGCGGCCCGCGGGCCACACTATGAGTACCACGGATCTAGAGTATGCTATGCTTTACCCGGTGCGGATGCGACTCATAGTAGAAGGAAAACCCAAGATCTTCACTGATGTACAAAGTCTGCAGCAGATGATCAAGAAAGTGGACGCCGCAAAGAAAAACGCAGCCACGAGTGGCCTAGACCAGCAGGATTAGTAGTGCAGTAGTGCAGCCTAAGTGGGGGACCAGAACCAAGAACCTAGGAAGCCCTACAATCTATTGGGTGCAAATATACAACAGCACGCTTAGGTCAACTATTCTGTGGGCGTTAAAGACTTGGTACACTGAAAAGTCAAGCCTTAAATAATGAACTCGTCTAGAAATCACTAAACTGCAACCTGCATTGCGAAGGTAGACACGAGAAATAGTAACAGACACTGGAATAATAACCACGGCCGTTACGTGGGATGGTAACTGTGGCCTTGTTGTTCGCATAAAGCGACGAGGTGCTTAAGACCAGGCGATGCAACAACGGCAAATCATTGACAATATTATTCGACATGTTCACATTAATGCAGCAGGAATGGCACGGCGCTCTTCGCCCTCGAGTGTTACCCACACCAACTTTTGGGTTGCAATGTTTTTCATTTACCCTTGGTCTTTTTCTCTCTCTCCCTACTTTTCTCTCTCAATTTTCCTATAGGGGCTGACTCTGGGGAATGTTTGTAGGCTTAGTACCATGTTGAGGGACATAGCGTGGGTGGGAAGGGTGGGCAAATACCAGGGTTTCAAGTTGTCATATGGCAGATGTCAAAATCGAGATGCAAGCAGGGGTACGTCCCCCACAAAGCAAATTGAGGATAGGCCCAATGGGTGCAGCGACTGATACCACCTCCCCAATGCAGAAGCGTGGAAACGAGTTGCGGTTCCTCACGTGGAATGTACGGGGGCTAAACGATCACCGTAAGATACGTAAAATAGTGGCATACCTCCAAAGGCACAATATTGATGTGGCCATGCTGCAAGAAACACACCTCCCCCTCAGAACAGTCTCATAACACAACGTAGAATGAAAGGCGAATGCTTAGAAGCAGGATTCACCTCACATGCACGTGGAGTGCTATTATGGGCAAGACATAACTCTGGTATTAAACGTAAAATGATACACTCGGACCTGAACAGTAGATTTGTGATCGCTCATTGCAAACAAGGGCGTTTTGAGGCACTGTTAATAGGAGTATACGGCCCTAACTATGACGACCCACAATTTTACAGAGCAATGTACAGCAAAACGGCAGCACATAATCACATACTGCACCTATGAGGGGGCGATTTCAACTGTGTGTTATCTCCTGAAATGGACAGATCGAGGGGCCCCCCAAGCAGGCCCTCAGCGGTGGCCCACACTATTGAGGCTATAGCGGAGACAGACGAACTAGTTGACGCATGACGTCACCTTAACCCTCGAGGCAGAGGGTATACACACTACTCCACAGTACACAACACTCACACGCACATTGACTATTGGCTAGTTTCCCGCCCCTTGCTGGCGTGTCTGGAGGCATGTGAGCATCTACCTAGGACCTACTCTGATCATTCTCCTGTGTAGCTTACCCTGTGAATACTAGACATACACCCCACAGCAACTCCATGGCGATTCCCACAATACTCGCTCCTTGATCCTGTGTTCCGTGAGCAAATTGGGCAGGCTATAGATGAATATTTCACCATTAATACAGGAAGCGTCGCTAAAATGTCCACGCTCTGGGAGGCGTTTAAGGCATATATCCGAGGTATTACTATCTCCAAACATGCAGGTGTGCTGCGCTCCATTAGGGACCGACTGCACAGACTAGAGGAGGACTTGAAATTAAAGGAGCTAGAACAGCTGCATAAGCCACGCCCCGAGCTGCAGGCGCAAATCAAAGCTGCCCTGGATGAATATAATGAACTGGCCCAGTCCGAGCTCACACACATGGGAAAATATTAGGCCTGGGCGGTAAATTCCGTTCCGCTCGCGGAATTTGGGTAATTTCGCGTTCCGCGGAGAACGCAAAATTGCCCAAAATTCCGCGATCCGCAGCTTCGCAGAGTTTTTTGCTTGTTCGCGCTTTCAAAATGCATGTTCGCAAGATATTTCTCCCCGAGCACGCAAACAGCGTTCGCGAACAGGAAAAAACCATCGCGAACGGGCGGAACAAGCAATTCCGCGTGTTCGCGGAACTTTTGCGTGCTCGCGGAGATTTTTTACCGTTTCGCGGAGCTTTGCGTAGCGCGACTACGCAAATTCCGCCCCCCCTAGAAAATATGCCTTTTCTAGAATATATGGCGGTGGCGAGAGACCTAGCGCCACATTAGCTGCCCTGACTCGACCTAGTAAAAGCGCAAATGAAGTGCTAAGTGTGCAAGGTAGCAGCGGGGAATCTATCAGCGCAGCGAGTGGTAGATAGATTCTGCGAGTACTACTCCGATCTTTATACATCTCGCCCCACGGCGACAGAAGAAGACATAATTGACTACTTAACACACATAAAGATGGGGTGGCTCACAAATGATGATAGAGAGAGGCTGATAGCCCCTCTTCGTCCTACGGAAATAACTGCGGCGCTCAAAGAGATGCCTAACGAAAAGGCCCCAGGTACTGATGGCCTCACGGTGGCCTTCTACAAGACCTTTCAAGATAAATGACTCCCCCACCTAGTTAATCTCTATGAGGAAATGGCCCAACAGGGAATAATGCCGGACACTATGAGGGAAACGTTATTAATAGCAATAAGAAAACCGGGGAAACCAGAGGAGCAGAGTTCTTCCTATCGCCCCTCGTCATTATTAAATACCGACAAGAAACTGTTTGCTAAAATCCTAGCCAACAGATTAGCTCCCCTGCTCCCCCGCATTGTAGGACCCGAGCAATCCGGGTTTGTCCACGGACGAACCTTAACCAGCAACCTGAGAACATTATTTGGTACCCTTACCCTAATAGATCCAGAGATCCAAGCAACGGCGGTGTTCCTAGATGCTGAAAAGGCTTTTGACTCCATTGAATGGACATTCATGCAGGAGGTGCTGCGACGGGTGGGCGTTGGGGAGGTCTACATTAAACTAATACAAGTTCTATATGCACGCCTCACGGCGCGTATGTTCATGAGCGGGATTCTCTCCGCTCCTATAATGATCACGCGCAGCACCCGGCAGGGCTGCCCGCTGTCCCCCCTCCTGTATGCGCTACTCACAGAGCCATTGGCATGCGCTCTGCACGAATATCATTCACATCGTGGCTTACGATTTCTGAACTACAAATTAATTATTTCGGCTTAAGCTGACGATACGCTGCTGTACGTCAGGAATCCTGATTAAAACTTAACACTGGTGCTGCGGGAGGTGGTGCGTTTTGGCGGACTCTCGGGGCTAAAAATCAATTGGGGGAAATCCTTGATATTCCCGCTCACTAGAGCTAAGACCCCAATTTCTACTGAATTCCCCCTAGTATGGACTAACGAGCCAGTGAGATATCTTGGATCCAAGTACACTCGGACCCAGATGTAATAATAAAGGAAAATTACGGGAGGGCAGTGCAGCGCTTGACAGAAGCAATAGACCATTGGATACGACTGCCACTCTCGCTGATAGGCCGTATAGCGCTAATGAAGATGATAGTCCTCCCCAGGTTCCTTTTCATATTTGCTAATATACCAATTTTGTTACCACAGTATTTCGCACACTGTAGATGCTTATGACCCGACTCGCTTGGGCAGGGAAACAACCAAGGTGGGGTGGAACACGCTCATTCTCCCCTATACATTCGGCGGATTGGATGCCCCTGATTTAGAAAAATACTATAGAGCCGCACAGATTGCGCACATGTACCATTGGCTTCATAGATCACAGGATCTCCCCCACTTGCATTTGGAAAGGGTGGCAGCCGCCCCGATAACGCTACAGCGCTCCCCACTCACCGCGGCACGCCGCAAATACCATGCTATAGATATCATAGGCGCTACAAGCTACCTACTCTAAAAAACAGCCACCGAAAAACAAACCCCCCAATTGTACTCATCAATACTCCCCATAGAATGGTGTGCCTGGCTATCGCTTAGTGCCGATGGCGCAGTTGTCCGCGCATTAAAGCAAGCAGGTATCAACAATATGGGGGATTTCTTCCAAGATGGGTTCCTGAAATCTTGGAGTGAGGTGGCAAAATCGGTTCCTGAGAATCCATTAAGCATTACATATAATTGTCTGAGAGAACACCAAATGCTACGCACACACCTCAGCGTGGACAGAGCAGAACCTCCCGAAGTGACCCCCTTGACATTCCTGCTGCAGGCAACCTCCCCAGCTCACGGGATTTCTGCGCTATATAAGGCGATTAGACATAGCGACGATGGAGCTAACAGGAGAGCTCAGCTGGAGTGGCAGGCAGACTTAGGTGTCAAAATCACAGATAAACAATGGGCGTATTGCTGCTCCACTACTAAGATGATATCGCAAATACCTCAACAGAGTATACTATACCCCTATTCGCTTACACAGGTATGGCCTACGTGAAGAAAGTAGATGCACGAGATGCGGAGCTGTGGATGCCGGGTTCAGCCATTTAGCCTGGTTTTGCCCAAAGATACATGAATCTTGATTAAAGGTGCTGGCAGAGCTCCAGAATATGGCCGGGCAGTCAGTGCCAGAGTCTCCAACTCTAGCCCTATTAGGCCTGGATAAGGAGATCCCAAAACAGGATAGGAACTAGTAGCAATTGGCCCGTTATTAGCCAAAAGGCGCGTTGCGATGCGCTGGATGGTGCAGAGAAAGAATATCGAGGAAGAAATATCGAATTCCACAAATATTGTGGTAAAAATATTGTGGGTGAAGAATATCGACAGAAAAATCATCGTGGTCAAGAATAGGTAAGTAATATTGATTTAACTTTCCCTACTGTTGCACTCATTGCAGTTGGAATAGTAAATTTAATTATTTTGCTATCCAACATTTTCCCTACTGTTGTATTTATTGTATTGCGAAATGTACATTTTAATTTTGTTTTAATAGTCTGTTTTTATTAATTATAGAATGTTTTTTTATTTTAAATTATTGATATATGTATAGATTTTATTTTTATATAATTTCAAAGTTTAAAAATTAAATAAAGATAATAGTTAATAAATTATTTTAAAGTAAATATATGTATATATATATAAATTATGTTTGCATGTTTATATTTTTTTTAATTAAGTTTGTTATATTTAGTTAAAATGTATATTAAATTTAATTTATTTTGTTAAAGATAATATTAATATTTTATATATTTAAAACATATTTAATTTTATTTATATTTTTAAATCAATATTTTTTACATCTATATTTTTAACTTCGAAATTTTTGATTCGATATTTTTGTACTTACCTGTTTAAGTATAGGGAGTCGATATTTTTACAATCTATATATTTTTTCGATATTTTTACCATCAATGTTTTTAGCATCGATATTCTATCAGTGAATCGCGCTGGATGAAGGGCTGAGCCCCGACGATTGCGGAATGGTGCGCGGATATCACCTACTGCAATACAAATGCAGACTCATATAACGCATTGATGCCGATCCACAGCAGGCCGCGTGATATATGGGGCCCCTTCAAAATGTACCTACTTAGTAAGGCAGGTGCCGATACCGACAGAGGAAGCCAACACTCTGGGGACAGTGAGCACGGAGAAGGTGACGTAGGGGAGGAGGGGATCGAACAGGAGCCGGTGTAAAATCACAGATCACTAACAGCCATAATATGTATTGACTATATGCAAGGCCTCTCAGATGTAACTAGCCACTTCTGGGGGGAGGATACATGTCTGACTATACGTATGTGAGATGATGCTGGAAATGCAGTCGCAGAAACCATGCTGTATAAAAGACTGTAAAGGGTAATATTCAAAGGTGGACTCCCCTATGCTGCATGCTGAACTAATGCTATATGTAATTGCAACGAATGCCAACAACTTGAATGTATTATGTTTTGAAATAATAAATAAAGTTTAAAAAAAAAAAAACATATGGAAGTTGGCACCAGATTGTTGATATGAGGGTGGGCAAGAGAATAGAAAGGGACCTCCATCTTGCTCTTGACGTAAAAAAGGCCGCCGCCCAAACTTGGCAACAGCTTCAGCCATTATGTCACTGCAAAGTGTCTCTGAATGTAAACAGAAAAAATATATCTAATGCTGTCCTTGAAGAGGAAACAGACAATTATTCTTTGAATCCCCCATGTATCCCTCTCTGTGAGACTTTCATTGAGAAGAAGGTGGTTTCTGGACTTTCGATTCCTTCGAGCAGCTGCTTGTACTTACCATCGAAGGGTTGAAGGCTCATAAAGGTACCCATGGAACAACAACGCATACTCCTTCTTATGATGATGTGCACAATGAGGAATGTTATAAGCTGAAGAAAGCCCTTATAGTGGCAATGAGAAACAAGAACAAGTTCAATGGGGGGTGAACTTAAGCTACATGAAACAGTCTTATAAACACCGCGTCAGATACAAGAAATCAGAACATCAAGGTTTGGCAGGGTCTTCAGACTGCAATTGACCACAAAAATGTAAAACGTATTCGGAAATTATACACTAGGGATGTGAAGGGCCTGCCAAGAATCTTGAAGTTAACATAAGTCCAGATAGGTGGCTTGAGCACTTCTTCTTGTTGTACCAAAAGCCTAATGATTCAAATGAAATGAGGAAGGTCCCACTGGAAGAGCATAAAGGGCAAGTACCTGGTAGAACTTGTATTTTTACAGCCGCAGTATGCAGGAAACGTCTAACCAGATGGAGATAGCTGAAGGTATCCAGATTCAGAAATCAGGTAGAGCAGCAGGCCCCTACAAAATTTCAGTTCATATGTTTAAAAACAAACAGGCTTGTGGATTGGACCTTTAACAGAGTTACTTAACACTGTAATAGTTCTTGGTGTGGTTCCAAAATCACAGAAGTCTTCCATAATTGTGCCGATTCACAAGAAAGGGGAGAGAGATGACGCCTTCAATTATCGGCTAATTTCCCTATTAAATAGCGTCAGGAAAATCTTTGTGAAAAATGTTATTGTTGTGACTCAAGACTTGGATGGAGGAGAACAATATTCTATCTAACCTTTTGGCCTGATTCTGAAAAGGCCAAAGTAAAATAGACCAGGCACTGAGGTTGTACATGATTTGTATGACGTATGTGGCCCTGCAAAACTCCCCACTCTTCTTGGTCTTTGGAGATCTAAAAACAGCATTCAATTCTGTTGACCGCTTAGTTCTTTGGAGTATTCTAATGGAGGGAGGCTTCCCAAGTAACTATTTCAGCATCCTTAAAAATCTGTGCACTTCGGCAATAATTCGAGAGTAAGATTTGGTGTAAAAAGAGAATGCACAGAGAGGTTTGAAATAAATATGGGTGTCAGGCAGACTTGCGTACCTGCCCCAGCTTTATTTAATATTTACATAAATTGGACTGGGCAGTCTCTCAGGAATCTTGGTCTTGGTGTTCCGATATTGGAGAAGGAGCATATTATGATCCTGCTGTTTGCAGATAATGCATTAATATTAGCGTGTACTGAGGAATCAATGCATCGACTTTTGGAAAGCTTCGAGTTATTCTGTAAGGTAAGGTATGAAAGTTAATAATCAAAACTGAAAAAAGCAAATATATGATAATTAATCCTAAATAAAAGTTACAGTAGACATTCAGGATTTATGGTAAACCCTTTGAACGAGTTAAAACGGAGGAATACCTAGGTATACGAATGGATGATCATTTACATTGGAAACTCATCAGACAATGTCAAAAACAACCTTGCCGCAAAACTCTGGCGCAATTCTACCTTTTGCTAACTCAAGCAGCAAGATACTAAAAAAACAGCATTGACTGCATTCTAGACAAAAGCGAAAGTGGCCTGCTCTTATGGTGCTGAACTTTGGGCTTTCGCAAAATTTCAGGCTCTTCAAAAACTGGAAATAATCTTCTTGCAATGTATAATAAACCTTGGCCCTGGTACTCCAATGATAGCATTGAGAGCTGAGCCGGGGTTGACCGCACTGGAGGATATCAACACATTTTGTCCCATAGGATATTGGGTGCAAGTCTGGTCGAATCCAGCTCTTGCATCATGAGAATGGTCCAGCAGGAACTGCGACCATGCAAGAATTACAATAGTTTACCATGATTCAAGCATGTTAAGAACGTTCCAACATCCATTTGTTGGAAAGAGCAATGGAATAACCCAGAACTGATGAATAAGGCAAACCTAGAACTGGTTAAAAGAAATATTGGGCATGTATGTGGCGCAAGCTGCAAGCTAGGAAAGGCATCCTTCTGACTAATTACCTGAAAGTTATTCTTGGACTTGCTGTTCCCTCCTGAGAAAAGGGCTTTATATCTCATATTCAGATTGAGAATGCTGCAGGCGGATATGACATGTGTTCCTGTGCATTAGGGGCTCCTAAAACAATTATGCATTTCATGCTGCTGTGTGATGTTTAGCTGAAAATGTGAAGGATGACCGCTATATCTAATTGATTGGTTTTAATAGTGATGTAAGTTATCCATTTGCACTTGCACTTTGCATCAGATCATGGATGATGCGCAAAGCGTAGTATTTATATGAACTGTGCTTAAGTTGTTTTAGGTCAACAAGCATTGTGATAGTTTTATTATGTGCTGTAAATATCAATGTTTTAATTGTTATGGCATAAACTGCTAACAATAAAGTACCACACCTGCAGGAATGCTCAATGGGTTGTGTGGGGCTACCTTTAACCCAGCATTCCTTACTTAGTGATGGTGCACTATACTAAGGGCCTGAATTAGATCTTGGCAGATGGGTTACTCCGTCACAACGGGGACGGATAGCCCATCTGCCGAAATATAAATCTGGCTATAATTGGATTCATGTTTCAGAAGACGGGATATCCGTCACTGTAGTGACGGAGTAACCGTCCACCAAGATCTAAATCAGGCCCTACGTCCTTCAACCTGTGGGGTAAGAGTCCAAACCCTGTAGACCTGGCCCCTAGGACTTGCAACATGCCCATTACTCCTGTATGGAGTGAGGATCAGAGTAGGCACAACTTGTGACCCTATGTAAGGTGTCAATACACATTGATTCCTGAAAGAAGAAAGGATCGAACTAGACAGCTTGTGCCCCCGCACTCCCCTTATGGTGGCAATATCCCTGTTGTAAGTGCCCTTTACATCAGTATGGGATGAAGCTCAGACTACACACTAACTAGTAAGCCCCTGATCCCAAGGTTGCATTTCTCTTGTGCTGCCCTTAATTCCGGTTTGGCGTAAGGATAAGAATGCACACATCATTTGTCCCTTTAAGGTGACAATACTAATTATTGTTCCCTTTACTCCTGTAAGGGGTGAGGATCAGAAAAGATACAACTTGTACTCCCCTTAAGGTAACAATATCCTTGTTGTGTTGTTTACTCCTGTATGAAGTGAGGGTCAGACTAGACACTACTTGAGACTTCCATAAGGTGGCAATACTCTTGTTGTTCCAATTACTCCTATATATATGAAATGAGGTTCAGACTAGACACCATGCAGTCCCCAATACTGGATGGGTTTCACAATGGAACTATCATGCCAGAAGTCACCCAGGTTTGTAGTGACAAACAGTCGGGGGTCAGGTTCCAGGAGTGGTGCAGAGAAGTGGCCTTCAGCCTTGCCCTGTTTATCATACCTGGGCAAAGCTATGATAGAAAAACGCTTTCGCACCCACATTAAAGGGCACATTGATCTGTCTAGCCGATGAGTTATAAGTTAGAAAAACCTCTCTGTTGTGCATTAAAAGGATATTTCAAATCACCTCTGAATTCCAATGAACTTAACAAGGAGCTCGGTCTTTATCCCCGTTCTTCCATGGTCTCAGAACTCCTTAGTGAGTTGCAATATCCTTATAATGTATGGCAGAGGGTGCTTTATCCCATATATAGCATTTATGTAGTACAAAATCAGCCTGGGTGATAATAGGCCGATTACATAACAAGGAGAGATAGGAGCCTGGTTGTTGCTGGTTACAGAGTGAAACCAGATTGTTTAGAGAGAGAGAGGAGTAATAGGTTTGGCTGTTCCTGATTATAAGGGGCACTGCACACCAGCTTGGTTACAAAAGGAGGGTAGACATGAGGCTGGTGTTCATTGTTAGAGACAGCATACATTGTCCCATTAGGAAGAGGATTACCTTTATGATCTTATTGTTAATCCATAGAGCACTGCATGGGACAGGCCCAGGATACTTGAGAGCGAGAATCTGTTTCTATACTCCTCCCAGAAGTCTGTATTCAGCAAATCTCTTTTTGGCTAAAATCCCTCGGATTCATAAATCCAGGACTGCGGGCAGGTCCTTCTCCTTCTTGGGACCGTCTTTATGGAATAATCTCCCTCTGGAATTAAGATGCATCACATCCACCCATCTGTTCCGAAAGAAGCTAAAAGCATGGCTTTTTTCTAATAGCTGATTCTGCTCCTTGGCGCCCCTCGGTTTTCCACTGTCTGTGCAGAGCGCCACAACACTCTTCGGAGTAACAGTTGCCCTGCAGAAATGCCCTTTACATTACATTACATTACAGACATGCTTGTTGATCCCAGGAAGGAGTGATAAGAGTCAGGTGCTCTATTCCAAGTGTGGGAGATGTGAGCCTAGTTGTGCCTGGTTAAACAGCACACACGTTTTACACAGGGAGGGGACACATGGGAGTGTTGTTGCCTACTCACAGATGGCACACACGTTTACATAGCGGAAGAGGGATATGAGCCTGGTGCACAGTCCATATGTGAATCTGATTACTGATGACACATATTTGTTTACATAGGGAGGAATCACATTTGTCTGGTGCTCATTTACATGAGCAAGCTATGTGACCATAGTGGTGCCTGGTTACATATGACATACAAGCTTGTTCATATAGACAGGAAACTTATGAAACCAGTGATGCTAGTTGCAGACGGCACACAAGCTCATTTACATAGCGAGGAGTTACATTAGTCTGGTGCTTCTGTACATACGTATATATTAGCCGGGTTACAGTTGGCACACAGGCTCATTTACATATAAGACTCGTCGCTCCTGGTTTGAGATGGCACACTTGCTTTTTACACATGGGGTAGGGTAGGAGCATAGGACTCTTTTACATATGTGGAAGATGTGAGCATAGTGGTGCCTGGTTACAGATGACGCACAGGAGTTTTTAAACAGGGAGAGGGGATAGGTGACTGAAGAAAGCCAGAGTCTGGCAATCTGCAGAATGATGGATTTTCAGTCTAACCACCATTATGTTTAACAGAATGTTCTCGGACCCCTGGCGTCAACCATAATCCTGCTGACATCCGAACCAGGTCATGTGGAGTCTGGTGTTATCTCTGCCCGCTTTCAACACAATATATACCAATCTGTAAATATCAAAGGCTCTTCAGCTACAGCTATAGTTGGTTACAACCTACACACCGATTAATAGGAAGAACTTTTAAGAGACTGCTTTCATGTGTCTAACTTATATGGTCACAACATTCAATCACAAATTAACTAAGCCAGTATACAGAACGTAGTTCCCCACACCACATTGTAAGAGAGATGAGTGCTACTCAAGTGTGAACGCGTTTAATGTTATATATATTTCCTATTAATGTACAATGACTATTGCTGAAAGGCATCAGAGCTTTGTACATGGTCTAAGGCAAAGATAGTCAACGTGTGGTTAGAGAGTAGATGGTTTCTAACAGTGAAAGGGGACTGTTAATTCGTCATGATATGTTATTCTTTACAGTGGCGCATTTCACCTCAATTCTGTCACAATTTGCAGCTCTGACAATTTCATACGTGTCTGGTTTATTATTCCTATTACAGAGCCTTCTGCTTTGAGAAGGCCCAACCTAGATTAGCATGATGACAAAACCCACGCAGACAAATTAAGAACAAAGGGATTTTGACACAGTCTAGGAACACTAACAATATATCCTATGTCAAACCTCACATGTTTAAATGATGGAGATCAAAGAGAGATATAAAGTGATATACTGAAAAAAGTAACCTGGAGAACTGCTGCAAATTAACATAAATTGAAAACTAACAAAGAACTACATAACCACAACTGTGTGACTTGGAAGCCTATTATTTCTCAATTTAGTCCTTGTTTGTGATTACGTTACAGTGCTCACATTATTATTCGCACTACAAGAGATGAGAGCCTGGGCTGTCTGGTCAGAGAAGCTTATTTACATACAAACAGGGTGACAGCCTGTTCACAAAGCACAATACAACTTGTTTATGTAAAATGCTTGTACACAGCACAGGGCAAAGTGATTCAGGTAACATTGTGAGTATTATATGACAGGAACGGGCAGTCTTAGTTGCTAAGATCTGAATGTCTGCAGGGTAGCATCTTTAGCTCTTTCAACTGTTTGAGAGAGGGTGCCAGTCTCAAATTCTAGGGGCACAGCTACCAGCTCCCCTCATGGCTTTTACTTTTTGCAACTACAGTCAGTGCAGAATCCACCCAAGACAATAAGCTTTTCTGCTAGGGGATCTGCTTCCTAGAATCAGCCTTCTTTGCTTTTCCCAGACTTCGGTCAGCAAAGGTAACTGTGTCTTCCAATAAAGTGCCCTTAGCTAGCTTTTGGTAATTTGGTTTGAGCACTAAGGCATAAGGCACGCTTGAAGGTAAAGTCAAACAATGGAAGTCAAAAATGTCAATACAGTGCAGTAAAAAAGAGACAAAAAACTTCAATATTCAAACCAAGTTTAGAAAAACAAGAATATTTAATAATTACTCAGAGGCAAAATCAAAAGGAAGTATGTGATTTAAGGATTATTTGCAAAAACAACTGTCCCAACAGAAATAAATGATACTGTTAGTCATGTACTCAAAACCAAAATAAAAAGGTAAATGCACTTTAAAAAAAAGAAGATTCACTGAATCAATGTTGAAGGCGCATACAAAATAGTAGTTGTCCTAGTTAGCCATGCTCGAGGTGGCACTGGTAAGTCTAGTCTCCGGTGATGATTAACAGTCGAATTGGATGCAAGGTTTTGTGCTAAATCAGTCTCAGAAGGTGACGAGCTGCACAGAAGTGTCTTGAAGTGCAAAATGCCAACAAAGTAGAGTTGGGTCATCAAGTTGAACCTGAATCTATGGCCATCAAAATGCGTGAAACTTCAAACAGTTAAAACAGCTATGAAGTCTTCTGAGCTTCCAAGTTTTGGAGATGATTTGAGGTTGATGATCTGAGCCAAAGCATAGAACGTGGTGTGAGAACCTGCAGCGTACTGGAGTTCAGGCTGATGGTTTGAACATGAAACTTGTACCTGTCAAGGTATATCACAGCAGGTTCAAAGGTCGATCAGCGATTTGACCCGTATCTCAGTTTTCCAAGAGGAAAGGTAGAATACCAATAAAGACAGATCAAGGTGCAGATGTCTCAGGTTTTGGGCTCTCGGTGCTTACATTGTAGCCATAAAGCGAGGGTAAAAACTGTTCATCGAATAAAAATGCACACAAAGGATAAGAGTACCTCAGAACCAGTAACCAGCAAAGTAACTTTGGCACCCATGCAATGGTAAACACAACAAAATCAAGAAAAAGGAGAAGGGAAAATAAAAAACTAAATACTTATAACAGGGTTAAGGACATGGAGGAATTTTATGATCATGGCACTGTAATATCAAATAGTTGTGACAAGAGTCTCTCATGAGGCCCAATGATATTTCAAGTACAGAAATAATACTTCAAGTGATTTGTTGCCTCTCCTCAGTCAGACAAATACCTCAGACAAGTGGTCTGGTGTTCGAGCAGGATCTTCCAATTTGCTTTACTAACAGTCCAAGTACCAACATCCACCTCAGATTTACCACTTCTGTCGAGTTGGACACCTTGAAGGCTATTTGCAAGGATAACTTACACCTATGAGTAAACTACTATGAGTAAACTATACATCCAAAATTACTCTACATTTTTTAGTTAATTTGATATTTTTGGCTATTCACCATTTACGAGTGTAAAGTTATTCAAAAGCATCTTAAGGGAGGCAGGGGCTTAAAACAGAACCCTGTAGAAAATCTCTTAAATTATAGTAATTTATTTAGCATTTTTTAAAATACATATAAATTCAATAGATTATTAAAACAACATCAATTTTTAAATAATTGTTTTATGGTAAAATGTTAATAATCTTTAATTTAAAAATAATGTGACTAATTTGTTCTTAATAAATTCAATTTCAATTAATTCTATACATAACGGTTTTTAAAATTTGAGTTCATATACATAGTAAGTAAACACAAACATTTTACTTTAGGTGTTTTATAAAAAAATCTTCAAAAATTCATTTTTATTTAATGTAGTTTAATTAAATATTTACTTAAAAATACGTTAATAGTGCTGTCACATTCTTTATTTTGTTTGCATGTAAAACAATATATAAAATAAAATTTATATTACTATTTAACAAAAATATGTTTTCTAAATTTATTTAACTTTTTACATTTTCCCTAAACATTTCCTGGTGGCAGAGATTTGTCTATGGTAAAGTATAGGGAGAAGTACAAAGATGTATTAAATGTGAAAAATATGACTAGAAATATTACACAGTTAAGCCTCAATAACTTATTTTAATTTTAAAACCAAATTATTTTGAATATATAAATGTTTAACTATTTTTCTCAAGTTTAAATTGAAAAACTTTCCAACTAAAGTAACATTTTTACTGTTTCAATTATTGAATGTGATGTGTAGAATTAAAGAAAACGTAATTATACTTTAATAAAAACTAATGTTACATTAGCATTTAAACTAGAAACATTATTTTAAAACAAATATTTTACTTTTAGATATTTTTTAATTATTAAATAGCATCAATGTTGTTTTTAACTAGGTCAAATAATCTAATTTAGCATGATTTGCTATGGGGTTTTATTCGTAGTCCCTACCTCCATTATTTTCTCTGAGGCGGTGCTGCAGTACCAGTGGATGGAGATGTGTGGTGCTGGACATCAACTCTTTTTGGGTCCTTTTTGTCTGCTTTTTGCCTACAGTAACTTTACTTTAGAAGTTTCATTTGTGAGTTGCAATGGGCTTAAACTTTTGTGAGTGAGTGCATGTCCCTTCTGAAATCCCTCCTTCATCCTTCCTGAACTGCTTCCCATTAGTCAAAAGTATTTCCCACTTTTCAGGCTCTCCCCTTTGTCCCTCCTGCATTTACTTAAGAGTGCAGAGACTTCGCAGTCGCAGCAGAGATCTACGCACAGAAAACGAGAGGAGGTGGAATGTCCATAAGTAAGTTTGTGAATAGCATTTTGCAGTCCTTTATTTGTCCTACTGTAGTTCATGAAAAGACCAGATTATTTGTTACACTCTTCTGGATGTATCTGATCTGATTCTAAAGCTTGTGAACCTCAACAGATGGGAAGCAGGTTCCATTTGCAGCAATAAGGAAATGGAAAGAAGCCAATAAAGTGAATATTTGTAATACTAGGCTGTGTCTCCTCGGAACAGAAGTGTTTAGGACTACTTAAGGTGGTGCCAAGAATGGTTTACATATGGTTGGTCCTATCTGTAGTTTCACAAAGACTAGAGAATGATGTAGTGGAACGTTGCAGAAATTAACTACTAGTCCTTGCATCACCTTTAGTTTGTCTCAATGATACGCCATAAGTGTCACAGACATGAACAGACGTTGAGCCAATAGAGACCTACAACAAAGAGACTCCCTGGTGACGCTCATTAAGGCTGGAAACAGTTTGAGGTTACTTACATTCCTGAACATAGGGGTGTGGCCTCAAAATTCAGGATTGATGGGACCTTGTGGGTCAGAGCCATTGCCAATTGGCACACCGGGAGTAAAACACAATTAATGGACTGAAGCCACAAATAATTACTAAGGAATTAGACTAATTGAAGCATGTTCATCTCTCGGTGTGTGTTTTTTTCACAAAACAGTTATTAAGACAATCACATAAGGCGTGCAATCTTTGTGGCTGCTTCAATTGAAGGTTTTGCAAAGCTGTAACCTACTCCCCAGGGTTGACAGTGAGCACCTTTAGTCTCCCACACTGTTTCTCTCATGTAGATAGGTTGCATTTGCATCTTTTCTGGAATTCATTGCATTGATAAAGATTTTGTCCAATGTGAGTTATCTCAAGTCTATTGAGAATTATTTTTCGACTTAAGCTTTTCCAGCATTCAGAGAACTGACAAGGTCTTTACCCAGTGTGAGTTCTCTCATGTCTAGTCAGAGTGATTTTCTGACTGAAGCGTTTCTAGCATTCATAGAACTGATAAGGTTTTTGTCCATTGTGAGTTCTTTCATGTTCAGTGAGACCAGATTTCCGACTGAAGCTTTTTTGGCATTCAGAGCACTGATACGGTTTTTGTCCAGTGTGATATCTCTCATGTTGAGCTAGACCAGATTTCTGACTGAAGCATTTCCAGCATTCAGAGCACTGATAAGGTTTTTGTCCAGTGTGAGTTCTCTCGTGTTGATTGAGACCAGATTTCTGACTGAAGCTTTTTTGGCATTCAGAGCACTGATACGGTTTTTGTCCAGTGTGAGTTCTCTCATGTTGAGTGAGAGCAGATTTCTGACTGAAGCTTTTCCAGCATTCAGAGCACTGATATGGTTTGTACCCAGTGTGGGTTCTCTCATGTTTAGTGAGAACAGATTTTGCACTAAAGCTTTTCTGGCACTCAGAGCACTGATATGGTTTTTGACCAGTATGGATTCTCTCATGTTGAATTAAACTTCCTTTCTCACTGAAGCTTTTTAAGCATTCAGAGCACTGATAAGGTTTTTGACCAGTGTGAGTTCTCTCATGGAGAATGAGACTAGATTTCTGACTGTAGCTCTTTTGGCATTCAGAGCACTGATATGGTTTTTGTCCAGTGTGAGCTCTCTCATGTTGAGTAAGAGTCTTTTTCTCACTGAAGCTTTTCCAGCATTCAGAGCACTGATACGGTTTGTCTCCAGTATGGGTTCGCTCATGTCGAATGAGACCAGATTTCACACTGAAGCTTTTTTGGCACTCAGAGCACTTATAAGGTTTGTGCCCAGTATGGATTCTCACATGTTGAATGAGATAGGATTTGCGAGTGAAACCTTTCTGGCATTCAGGGCACTGATACGGTTTTTGTCCAGTGTGAGTTGTTTCATGTAGAGTAAGAGTAATTTTCTGACTGAAGCTTTTCCAGCATTCAGAGCACTGATATGGTTTGTGCCCAGTATGGGTTCTCTCATGTATAGTGAGAGCAGATTTCCGACTGAAGCTTTTCTGGCACTCAGAGCACTGATAAGGTTTTTCTCCAGTATGGATTCTCTCATGTTGAATTAAACCTGCTTTCTCACTGAAGCTTTTTTGGCATTCAGAGCACTGATACTGTTTTTGTCCAGTGTGAGTTCTCTCATGTTGAGTAAGATTAATTTTTTGACTGAAGCTTTTCCAGCATTCAGAGCACTGATATGGTTTGTGCCCAGTATGGGTTCTCTCATGTAGAGTGAGACCAGATTTCACACTGAAGCTTTTTTGGCAATCAGAGCACTGATAAGGTTTGCACCCAGTGTGGATTCTCACATGATGAATGAAAGATGATTTGTGATTGAAACCTTTCTGGCATTCAGGGCACTGATAAGGTTTTTGCCCAGTGTGAGTTTTCTCATGTTTAGTGGGATGGGATTGATAACTAAAGCTGTTCTCACATTCATTGCTCCTATTCCAGATGTATGCATCTCCACGTTGGGTTTGTTCCTGGATACATGCCATGTTAAGACTGAATCTGATTCCAGAGTCTGCACTTGTTTATGTTACACTCAGCATTAACTTCTAAAATACACTTCATATACTCTTCCAAACATTCGTATTTAGCTAATGATAGCTTTTATCTGGAGTTCATTTTTCCTACCATAAAAGGCAGCCTATCTAACCGGTCTAATTACTTTCACAGAGGAGCCCCTGCTTTTATTAAGATGCTGCTCATAGAGCCATTTTGTCCACGTTATGCCTAGGTAAATTTTCTCAAGCAGAATTTGACTCATTTTGTGACTCCAGTTTATCAAATTTGATTTAGGAGTTTTAAAAGCACTGATAAGTTCTTTGGGGTTTAGTAATCACATGTTAGATAAATGAGTTCATACAAGTAATGATCGTGGATTAGGACATGCCACACTGAATTTATGAATTATCAATAGATAATTTAAAACCTCCCATCTCAGTGCAAACTTTTCTTGCTGTGTGGCAAAAGCCACTGCAGGTAAATTATTGAGTTTCGTGGGTCGTGGCACTTTGAAACAACTCATATCAACCCAAGAGACAGACTTGGTGGAGAAAATCTTTCTATATTAGAAATGATAATCCAGAGATTTTGATGTAGTGACAACAGGAAAAGAGTTTTCACAATTACTTCTTTTAAACAATGTTTTCTCTCCTCTTGAATCACACGAGACGTAGACGAAAGATGAGGCGATTGGTTGTCCTGACAATTCTGTCACATCATGTGTACAGATACTGCTTTGTTAGGGAGGCATTTGGGTCTCCAAGGCATTCTTCATATATCATCGATCAAATTTACAATACTGATTAGTTTGCTCTCAAGTGCACTGCCTGGACTTCTTGCCAATTTTCTTAGTTCTTACATACCTCAAAATGGTAAATTTGTTAACTGCTTCTGGTCATTTTACTTTAGGGACTTGACAACTTATAATTAACATAAGAAATTTGAGAGATCACTTTGACATTCAGCAGTTTCTTCCACTCCACGTTCCTCGCCATTCCTGGTGCAAAGAATCAGTTTATTTTTAGAGCTCTAGAATGTAGAATTTTACTTTCTTCAAAATAATCCTTTCCATCTTGTTGCACTGAAGTACATTCTTTTTTGGTTCATGTTTAAGTAACCTGTAAAAATAGTGTTAGAGATTGTAAATTAACACAAAGAAATAATATTTATGACCGTTTTCTTTGCAGAAAGAAAGCATTTACAGAAATGAGGTAAGAAATCGGTTTGCATTGCATTTCTGACATAGGTGAAACAGCTCATGAATGCTGTGTAGATAGGGAACTTGGACCCATTGGAACTCAAGGTTGTGAGAGCAAAATTAATGAATAAAGAAGAAAAAAACACAGGCTACACATACATTCCGAAACAGATTTTCAGAACCATCCAACACCAACAATTTACTCTTTCTTTGACTATGACTGGCATCACAGTAAGATATTTTTTTAACACCTTTAATGAATTATCAGATACTGTTTACTTCCCTGCCCACTTAGAAGATTCATCTATTCCTTATTTCAGGGATCCATTAAGGAACATTTTATTGAACAAAGGATTTGGCCTTGTTGTATCACTGCTTTAAATGCCACTGTCTGCTGAGGATGTGTCCAATTGGTTCAGTGGAATTCGCCATTTCAAATTATGGGGAAGATAAGGACTTACTTGGTGACCTGGAACTCGTCACACTCCTCTAACAGGACCCAGGCACTGCAACACCTGAAAAAGGGGAAAAAACATCACAACAGTAAAGGAAATTAAATAGCGACAAGAAAAGACAAACACAAAACAAACAGAGGAGAGAGGAAAATAAAACTATCTTCTACTCCCACCACAGGGATCCAGCACAACCCCTGAAGTGGCAGCCAAGACAGAAAAGGGCAGGAAGGGAGGTTGTGACGAGGCAGAATTCAGATCCAGAGAGCAAGGACGCGCAAGTTACAGTCCGAGGCAGGAGAGTATCATATGGGGTAGAGGAGGAGATGAATGTGCTGATAGTCGAGGAATTGCTGTGCAACACGGAAGGCAAGAATTCATAGCCTCCTGACCCAGGAAGGGGACCGGACCTGCACTAGGACCCCACCACATTCACATTCCTGAGGAATGTGGCTCCATCTGGTGCCTGACAGGGTACGCGGGTGGTCAGCCACATTAGCAGGAACACAAAAATTAAAGGGGAGGTTTGCAAGAACATAGGGAAGTCAGACACTGCCACAACACCCTGCGCAATGACTCGCTTTGCCAGAGAACCCTTACTATTCCTAAGATCCCTAGAGTAAGAGGCAGAAAGAAGAAAGCATTGCACAACTTATGAAAATGGAGATAAATAGCCTGACCCTAGAGTATACTAACTTTTGTAAAGAAACATGCTCAAAGCAGCTAGCATAAAACAAAAAAGGAAGAGGACTTTGCAAAAGTCACATATTTGTTTTATTTTATTTCATTTTTTATTATTATCACAAGCTAAATGGCTAGAGAATAATCTGGAGAGGGAGTCAAATTCCGGAATTAAAGAGATATAAAAACAGAGAGAAAGACTACAGAAGAAAAGGGGGGAAAAGAAACTCAGGGTTATAGGAAGCCTTACCTGATGTTTGTTAGTTTATTTATGTTTTTGTTCCTCCGAGGGTGGCAGCTGCACCACCTGGTCTGTCCCCGAATACCTTGAAAGGAAGTAAGGAGAATCTTCAACCAAGAGCTTATTTGCATCAAACATGAATCACACTACATCTCATCTTCCAAACAACCATCCTAAAGATACAAAACAAAAGCAACGCTTGTTCTTGGCAAAACCATTGTAAAGCTCCTATGGTCTATCAAAAAATAGACTTTTTTCAGGAAAACCTTTTTATCCTATTATCTACGACCAAACCCACAACATACATCTTCCTCCAACTCTAAACTTTGTGCTACAAGAACACAAAAAGAACCATGATCCCTTGCTGAAAAAAGATCTGAGTGAACATACAGCACACCCACAGGCTGAACAAGGTCTGAGTGAACACAGCGCACGCACATGCTGAAAAAGGTCTTAGTGAACAGACAGCACACACACAGGCTGGACAAGGTCTGAGTGAACATACAGCGCACCCACAGACTAAACAAGGTCTGAGTCAGCATACAGCACAACCAGAGACTCAGAGAGCAGACCCTGACAGCCAGACCACTTCTTTATAAACTCCATCTTTCTATTTACCACCCATAAAACTATGCAATTAAAACAATCTGGTTGACATACAACATGTTAAAGTCCTCGTATAGAAATTAAGGCTCCCGGTTTTCCGTTTAAACGGATTTTTACATATAAATACAGACGGAAACCTTTTTTGTTTTTTTCTGTATTTATATATAGAAACGGGAAAATACTTACAAAACAAATGCTCCTGCCGCCTCTGTGCTCCTCTATAAAATCTGAGTCAGAGGTGCACAGGGGCTGCCGAAAAAATCAGAAACTGCTGAACAAGTGCAGCTGGGAGCGCCATGTCTGCAGAGACCCTCCAGCACCGCTCACAGCGGTGGTCACGCTAGGTATACTTTTTTGGAGCAGTGCAAGCATCCGATGTCCATTAAGAGGTGTGAAGACACCCAAGGACATCGGCTGCAGGCCCAGCAACCTTTTCTTTTTTTTGTTGTATGGGAGGGGAAAGGAGGTTGATGTGGCAGGGCACATGGGGCGGACATGCCTTCAACAACTATTAGCTGGCACTGAACGGATCGAAGAGGAGCACATTAAGGACACCATTTTAAAGTATAGTGGATTTTTGAAGGTGGAGCGATGGTCCCATGACCTATTTTACAGTGCCTTATAAACCCAATAGCCGAATTGAGAACATGTTGTCACTAGTGACAGGGAGTAATGTGATTTTCCTACCGTAGTAGGGTGGAGAGACGCACTTGAATTGCGTCATTGAGAACAGAGGCCTAACTTTGTGTGCCAAGTGCTAGGCCCACATCGGGTGCAGAAATATATTTAAAATTAACAGTACTCTAGTTTTTTATTTCGTTTTTTAAAAATGTAGTTGGGATGGGTTTTTCAGGCGGAGGCACAAGAGTGTGGAGAGATTGGTGCCTACGCCGTGGGCTAATGGGGGTGGTGGTGTGTGAGCGGCGTGGTTGCAGCTCAGAGACTTGCACACAGCCCTGACTGACATGCACTCTGGCTGTGTGCTGATATTACTCTACCGAGGACCGAAGCGGTGCCCTGGCCTCCACGTCACGAAGCCCTCTCTCACAGAGTGCAATTGTGCAAGGAGACACTGCGGCCTGGAGAAGAGATAACGGCATTACCGCCCCCATTCGTGGACCTTACATAACGTTTAAGACAAAATAATGGCAACAGAGTTCAGGGAAAGAACTCCTAAAATGACATATCCTATACGGGCTTCCTAAAACCTATGAGTTCAGTAACACATCCTAAATTACCCAGAAGCGTGTTCCATACTTGTAATACAAAGCAGGGAAAACGTTTTGCGTGCTTCTTTGGGGTAATAGTAGGTTGTTGCATATGATCTCCGGATCTTGTTTGGCCTTATACTAACGCTTACTCTTGTCTCCATAGGCCCTATGCGCTAGAGAGGTTTCACTTCTCTGGGTAGTGATGGGGAGGGCCTCCCCTCGCCGATCAGCCACCAGGCAGGAGAACATGCTTTCCCTCAGTAGGGGTGGAACGATCTGGGGTGGGAGGGCGGCGTGCCTCATCAGGGTAGGAAGGAACTGGCCTGCACTCTCAAAGGAAGGCAGGGTCGCTCCCAATATGTAAAGTGCACTTAGCATAGGCTCCAATTTAAAAAAACAGCTAAACAACCTAGTGTATGTGTGCAAGTCGATTTAAATAAATGTGGAAAAATACTAGCTTCAGCGTCTTTTTTTTCTTGCTACAAAAATAAATGTGGATAAATACAGATAAAATGACCACAAAAGAAATATGGATAAATACAGACGGAAATGTTAAAAAAATAAATACCATAAAACCGGGAGCCCTATATATAATTGTACCCAACCTCCATAAATAATTCGGCCATTCTTAGATTTGCAGAAACCGTGCTCTCTGAGCAGCAGCAATTCAAGTTTAGCTGATGTAGCATGCAAATGAATGCTGAGAAATGACAGCAACAAGGCATAAATGCAAATCCAATCGGTCTTTAAGGTGTACCAGGAGTGGAAGGTAGGCAACCCACCCCAAAGGGGACTGAAGAGGGGATGGAGGCAGCAGGGGACAACAGCAACAATGCATAAATGCAAATCCAATCTCTGTCTTTAAGGTGAACCAGGAATGGAAGGGAGGCAACCCACCCCAAAGGGCACTGAAGACGGGATGGAGGCAGCAGGGGACACGTCGCCTATAACATGTCAAATGGCTGGTGGGCGATGTTGAAGTCAGCAAGTCTGATGATGAACACTCTGGATGGTAGGACCCACAGACACTCTGGGCCCGATTATGATGTCGGTCGGAGTTGCCTCTGACCAACATAATCTCGGAATCGGGACCGACCGACCTCTGTAAAAGAGCCGTAGCACAAGCTCCCATAGTGAAGTGGGAGATTGTGTTCATCCCTGCACCACGTGGTGCGGTGCAGGGATGAACAGGGGGGCACCATAGGTACCCCCTTGGCCCCCAACCGGAGGCCGCAAAGACAAGGGGGACCTGCTAGGGGCCACCAAACTTGCTTTCCGACAGGCTTTTCATGTTAAGTCCGGCATGGAAAGCTTGCCGGAAAACGAGCATCGTAATCACAACGGCAGAAACGCCGTCCATTGGCATTCTGGGCTGGCCTCCGAGTGGCCAATGGGCTCCGTAAGCCCATCGCACTCCAGCCCGAATGACCGGCAGCTTTCAATTTTGACCGCCTATATTGTAACTAGGCGGTCGGAATTGAAACCGAGGATCTCGGTCGGAAAGCCTCCGACCTAAGGTTGGAGGCTTGTCAACCAACATCGTAATAGGTCCCTTTGTTGTGATAAAAACTAGCCTGTGAGCAAGTGAAAAGGACACTAACTGGATGACGATGTGCAATTAGTGACCACTGGCCTGGAAGGGCAAGGAGTGAAGCAATGCCTTGTACGATGGGTGGTCACCCATTCCATGGCTGGCAACAGTGAATGGAGGCAAGCACGGCTTTCCAGCACAGGGCTGGGCAGGTATATAAGCGGACAGGGAAGCTATACCAGGACACAGCAGTCATGCCAATAATAATGGATGTATCTATGTATATTGTATTTCTATAGCACAAAGCTAGCCAAAATGAAGTGCTGCACATGGTCAAAGAAAGAGATATAGTTAACGAGTGATAGGAGGGGCAGCTGGTTTGTGGACTGTCAATGCACTGGTGACGTAGGGTTCTTTAAAGCGGTGCGTCATCAACTCTTTCATAAATTGGAGCAGCTTTGGGGCCGTCCTGATGGATACGAGGATGTTGTTCAAATGTGGTTTGCTCACCTCTTATAGATGAACCTGTTTAAACCTATTGAAATGGAGATGAAATATTTTTTTGAATGAGAGAAGCTTGTTTAAAGAGTGATATAATTTATGTGGGAGCTGCGTGTTTGGGTCCCCTTCATAAAAGGGGCAACGGATAGGAAGGGTGATGGGGTAAATTTGAGCACTCTTTGGCAGTCATGTGGGATCAGAAACCAGGGGGCTTCTGGCATTCCAACAGATGAGGTCAAGAACTGTACCAGAGTGCATTGTTTCTGTGCAGCCCAAGCACTGATGGGACTGCAGCCAATGAAGTGACTACCAGGAAGTGTTCAGTGCCACCAACAGTAAAGGTCCTATTCTGCCTGTAAGTTCTCTTTACAGGTGAGCATGTATTAGCTGGCTGTATCCGTGGAACTGTGTGGTTCAGAGGGTGGGGGGAGGGGAACACGTTTCATCTGATCTGAAGGATAGGCAAAATGAGCAACATATCAAGCAAGTATTACAATACAGTAAATTATGCAGAGTCAGTTGGGGGATTTTTTGGGGTCACATATGGGATATTACGTATCAAGTGGTGTCAAAGAGAATATATTCTTCTCTACAAGGGTCATCTGCTTTACAAAGAATTTCAATGCGAGGAGTGACTCTAAAAAATCAGTGTGGGTGGGTATGCAGTGCGAGGAGAGAACGCAGAGTATCACTAACATTATGCAGCATCACACACATTTAGGGGCTACATACATGCCAGGGAGACACCAGGGGCGGCTGGAGTGAAATGACGAAAGGGGCATTGCCCTACCACCCTGGGGGAGAAAGAAGAGGATGAAAAAGAAGACCAAGGGGCGTGGCTTAGGCGCCGAGAGCGATGGCCGCACTCTTGTGAGGCTCTGTGATTCCCCGGGCTTCTGCCCCTAATTAATCCGCATAAACAGCAGCAAACCAGGTGTAAACGAGGCGCTAGTACATCCCGCCGAGACTTAGAGGCGACAGCGGGGAAACGGCGAGGAACGCAGATGCAGGAAGAGGGTAACACGGAGGACGGCCCAGCTTGCGATTGAAGCACCGGACACAACTAATGGCCGCGGCCGGCCGGAAGTCACGGTGAGGCCGAGAAAGATCGGCGAGCCTCGCGGTTTGTGCGGCCTGAAACAGCATTTGAATACCAGCAAAGCGAAGTGCCGACGGACCGGAGTACACACCCGACTATCAACGAGAGTAAGGCGGGCAGAGACACGGAAAAGCGGACAGGAACACTCGGCCCGGGATCTGCTGGGAGGGAGTATCAGCCGGCCACTGGGACGAGGTGAGAGTACAGAGACTGCTGTGATAATTCCCCACCCCGCTGCGAGATCATGAATGTGAGGGACTAAATATGAAAAACTCCTCATTGAAAGCGTGTAAAGATAGAGTAACGGCCCGGCGTACATACAGAAAGTAAAGATTCTAGAGAGCCAAAATGGCGCCGTGTGGGTGAGGCACCGGGAGAGGCAGCTGAATACAGCACAAAACAGGATTGAAATTGCGGAGCTGATCAGCCTGAAGTATAATAAACCTGAAAGGGTGAGAGCCAAGACACCCGATCCACCTACCTGCACGGCAGTGGTGATCTCTTGTGCAGAGACAGGCAGCGGTATAGGAGGGTCCCCACTTAACCCCATACCCAATAGCAAGAAAGGAAAAGCGGAAATTGACGCCAGGGAAAGAGACAGCAGGCGCAGGATACACCTAAAGCCCAGTGGGGACCAGGATAGTAGAGTGCATAACTTCCGGCAAATACAGCGCTATGGTACATTCAACTGGAAGCAAGACCCCTGTACGGGAGTGTAAAACCTGAAGGGGGACAAGGTGCCAGGATATAGTGGACTCCCGGGCGATATACCAAGTGCAAAGAAGGGGCCACGACGAGTGCAATAGACAAGGAGGGTTTAAGATCTACCTAGGCCAAATAGGCCTCCAGCCGGGAGGTCACAATGTCGGGGGGGTAAAGGTGCAAGAGGAGCCCTCCAGACAAAGCTGGACAAATTCACCATGCAGAAACGAACTGAGCCAGATGCTGCCGGTAAAGGACGTGATGGAATGATGCGGGGACTGGAGAGCGAAGACCCGTCCTTAAAAGATATCAAGGAGGCCATAGTGCAGAGGTCTTCAAACTTTTGTAGGTTGAGCCCCCCCAGCTGAATTTTTTTTAGATGTTGGGCCCCCCCACTACCTGACAGAAATTTCTGGAATCTGGTACAGTATATAATCGACCGCCACGCGCATATCACGGGCCATATCCAGCAAATAATGTTCAACACAATAAGAGTGTTTAGTAAACTGCAGGTTTGTGAGTGGGTGTGGTGAAATGACAGAGGCTTATTACACAGCTCAAAACACAATTTTCCACGATACAATGTGTGCAAATTGTTTTTACTAGGATGCTTTATTTTACACATGACATAGATTAATAATAACACCACCAACATAAATGTGACGGGTGTGCCTGTTTTTAGCCACATAGACTGTCAATCTGTGGATGGATTTTTGCTACTGCCATCCTCAGGTTGTGCTCCACATCCAGTCTTGAACGGTACTTAGTCTTTAATACGGCAAGTGCTGAGAACCCGATCTCACATAAATAGGATGAGCTGAAAGGCAAGAGAGTTTTGATAGCAGTTTCTCTCAAAGCTGAATATTCTGCAGACATTTTCAGCCAAAACAGTGACTGTAAGGGAGACCGTGCTATCAGATTTTTCGAGCACTCCCTAGCTCAGAGTTGGTACACGAGAAACAATTCTTCTCTAGAAACCATTAACAAATGTTTTAGGCAGCATTATAATGGGATAATTGCCCACCAACCAGTTATGGATCCGAAGAGACAGGTGAAAGCCCAAAGAGAGGGCGCTGAACGAACACCTAATTGAGAATTCCTTAGTGGTACGATAAGTTGCTTGCCTGAAGCAGTGGGGGTTTAGGACACGTCGGGCTTATGTTTAAAAAAAATAGAACTGATAATAAATTAATGATGTTGCCTATTTTACTTCAGAGCAATGTTGTCTGACAGACTTTGTGGTGGCAGGGACATGTTAAAGATTTTGGGTGCCATGGGCCAATACTATTTTGGGGGCCCCTGTTCAGAACAGCTTTGAGATTAAATGATTCATTTCCAGCTCTGCCATACCCTCTTTAGCCAGGGTACTAACGGTGCACAGGCGCTATGGTCGAAATTCTAAAAGTGTATACGTCTAATATTCAGAGATAGTGATGTGTGTTTTCACTGTTGTAACAAAGCAGCAGCCCACTAATTTTACAGCGAATAATATCTGGGATATCCTCCAATTTCTCATATGTGAGGACCCGTTTTGATCTAAAATAAACTTTTTTATGGTTGTTGCATGAAACAAAAACATTTCTCGGCAAATAGTAATAGACTCTCTCACATCAAACACATTAAAAAGAAATGAAGCAAAACAGTATTTACAAGAATCTGTTTAGGAATTATTCCAGGCCAATAGGGCAAAAACAGAGCTGCCTCTATCAAGGGGCCCCCTGAAAGGCTGGATTGCAGTGCATGTAAATATGTCTTTTTGTAATTTAAGACGAAAACCGTGATGGGGCACGACATGCCCATACTTGTGTACAGGGGCGCAACTAGACCTGAACTTCGGGTGGGGGCTAACACTCCCATCCAGGGCTGGCCCTAGCACTGGTCGCACACAGTGCAACGGTCTGTTTTGGCGCCCCTCCCCCATTTCCTCCTTCTCCATGAATTTCCTCACTACCACTCACCAACAGTGCACCCCATCTCTCTATAGCACCTTTCTGGCAAACATTTCATTTTTTTATAGCACTACTCATTGTTTACTCACACTCAGTTCAGTGATCTGCTTGGTACATGTTCTTTGTAGCAGGCACATTAAACCTCTGCACTGTGTGGGTGGCAGGAGTGCCCATGTGATGGCACGGTGAGCCATGCAACAGTGTGAGAGTAGGGTAAGAGGAGTGACTGCAGGGTGAGTGAGGTGACCATATGAATTTCGGTGCGGATGTAAGTGCAGAGTGGGACGAATTAATGTATGGTTAATGATGGGCTTATCTGAGTGAGATTGCAGATTGAGCAGTGAGGGGGACAGGTGAGTGAAGTGTCACATGAGTGCAGGTTGAGTAGTGTGCTCGTGTGACTGCAGGGTGAGGTACAGGGTGAACAGCACAAGTGCATTGTGAGTGTAGAGTGATCACTGTGAATTCAGGGTGAGCGGGTGAATGGTGTGAGTGCATCGGGACCAGTGTGAGGGCATTGTGATCGCTGTGAGTGCAGGGTGAGCGTGAAAGCAGTGGCGGCTCCTCCATTGGGGCGTCGCCTCACTGCTTTCAGCAATGCGAGAAGCAGAAACATAAAATGGTAAAACTACCATTTTATGTTTCTGCTTCTCGCACTGCGAGAAAGCAGAAGTGCCTGGAGTGCCTGGTTGTGGGAGGGAGGGTGGGCGGTCCTGCTTGAGGGCAGGGGGAGTGGCATGCCCACTGTTGTGGGTCCTGACTGCTTTGGATGCCCTGGGGCCGACCAAAGCAGTCATACGCACTCTCCCTTTTCTCTATGTAGGCTGCTGCATGCAACCTACATAGAGAAAATGGCAAGGCTAGGGCGCTCTCCCCTGCGCCTTACCAATCACAACGCTGCCATTGTGATTGGCGGAGGGAAGGGAGGCTGCCTGTGGGTGGCTTACTGGCTTTCCTGAGGATAGCTGCAGGAAACGCGGGACAGCGGGAGCCAGGAGCTGAGGCGGCGCGGACGGTGAGTGCTGTTATTTTATTTTAAATTGTTGTGGTGAGCTTCGCTGGGAGAGCTTTAGGACAGAGGGGTATAACCCCGAACCATTCTCCCGCTCCCCATATCTTTCTGCCCCAAGGTAGCGGGTTGCTTAGGAGTGGAGTAAGTGGGTGGAATCATGTGCAGGCCGCTGTCTCTTTCCACCCCTGATCACTGGCACCGAGTAGCTGCACCCGTGGCTGTGGGTCAGGGTGACGGCTGGTTTATTGATACTTAAATGGGATCGGGCAGCAGGTCATAGCACGCATGACTGGAGTGGAGCCGCAGGAAACGATAAACTCGTGTTCGGGGTAAGTGCGTTTAAACTTTTAATTACGTTAAATTAGTCCGAGTATTAGAAAGCGCCACAAAGAAATGAACATTTTCTAAAATAGGTGATCACTTTTATGAACATGCTGAGTTAATTTCACCTAGCGCGCTGCATTAGTTTTATGCCACAACGTAAATCCAATGCAGCACGCTGTGTGAAAGAATCACATTTTTCTGTTGTATTTTTTTTGGGGGGGGGTCGTGGAGGCACTCGGCTTGCCACTGTTTTACAGCACAGTACTGCACTCTGCCTAAGCCTCGTGTTTGTGGTTCACTGTCTGACTGTCTGCTGAAAGCCTGATCTCTAGCAGTCACAGCCTGGTCAGGAGAGGTGGGTGAGTTGGACAGAGTGCACCGAGGCCGCCTTTTAGAGAGTGTAGCCGCAGGCGCTTTAGACCCCCAGCAGTGCAACCGGACACCTGTGCCCCCTCAGCCTCTCAGCACGCGTGGATGGGAGGTGATAGTTTATTTTAATCTGGTGGAGGGGGCTGAAGAACAACCTCCGACCAGATCTGATTAAACAGTAATTTGCAAATCGCGCTCCTTGTTACCAGCTGCTTTACTTAACTTTGGACCTTGGCTTCTAGGCACTAAATATATTTTCACCTTTGAATCCTTGTTCTCCTAAAAATTACAACACTCATTAAGTACAGTGTGAGGTTGCAACGACGAGGCAGTCATTTCAGCTGCAGTGGGAGGCAAGGAGTCTCCTCTGCTATGAAATCGAACGCAAAGGAACAGGACTGTCTGTTCGTTTGCTTTCGGTTTTAGCAGAGGAGACCCTGCCTCCCACTGCAGCTGAAGCATTCCAGCTCTACCAATTAACCCCTCCTGGGAAGGTTAACTGTTAGCTCTTTACATGACAAAAGCGCACGTCCTGCCTTATCTATTTCCCCTCCCTCCCCCCTCCAACCCTCTGTTACTGTGACTTGACTTGCGACGACGCGGGACAGTATAATACCAACAAAGGTAAGATCTTAGTGTGGAGTGCGCGCCCCCCCTGAGATGGTGTCGCGCCCCCCTGAGGGGGCGCGCCCCACAGATTGAAGAACTCTGCCATAGTGGGAATACGTACGTCGTTGGAAACGAGAATGGACGTGATAACAACAGAAGTGACGCTGATAAGAGTGGATATGCAAAATATCAGAGAAAAAGTGAGGAACGTGGAGGTGGTTGCGGTGGAACTTAGTGGCGACACCAGAAAGATGCAATGAGAAATAAAAGATTTACAGGCCACCAGCCCAAAAACTGGAGAGGCTCCTGGACGACTATGAAGGGCGGTCCCGAAGAAATAATGTACGGATACTTGGGATCCCGGAGAAAGCAGAGGGACAAAACTGATCTCTTCGTAGAGTCACTCATTTGAGACTATCTCAAGCCGAGGGCACTGTCTACCTTCTTTGATGTTGAAAGAGCACATAGGGTCCCTGGAGGTAGATCCAAGCCGGGTGCCCCTCCAAGGCACATGTTGGCTAGACTATTGAACTTTTGGGACCGAGACAATATACTACAAACTACTCCCACGGCGCCGCCGATCAGGTACGAGAACAGTGAAATTGCTTTTTATCCTGACTTTACGATAGCAGTTCAGAGGCAAAGGAAGACCTTTTTAGAGATCAAGAGGCAGCTGCGAGAGAAAGGGATTAAATACTCCATGCTATTCCCAGCGAAACTCAGAGTTGAAGCAGATGGGAAGCCATGGTTTTTTGATACACCAGAATCGGCAGCAGACTGGTTGGAGGGGTGGAGACCTGCGAAAGACCACAATTCTAAAAAAGGAAAAGACAGTTATGGAACGACCAAACCCTCACATCAAGGCGGACGGCAAGACGCAACAACCACAGAGATCGAGGGAGAAGGTGTCTACGGCTGAGAAATGGTAGCACCTGGAGTCGCCATAGAACTGAGTCTCATTAAGAACGATAAGTGATTAAACTTGCACTGGTTTAGCTGCATGAGTGAACGGGGGAAAATTGTATGAAGGGGTCAAAGCTGGGGATCCGGCGTGGGGCCCCCCTCAACTTTACTTTATTTTTTTTTATTTATGATTTCTATAAAGCATCATACATATCACAAAGACAGCAATTCAACCCAATTACTTTGTGGTATAACAAAGGATAGTGCTATCAAATAAAGAAACTTGGCCATATGATACATCTTCAAAAAAGAAAAGAAAGGTGTAGACTCCAGCATATCAGTATTCTCACAGCTATAATACAGCATTTACATTGATATAGACAATGATTATACAACCAGTGTCAGGGATATCATTCGGAACCATGGAACGTAAATATATCAGCAAGGGTTCCCAAATATCATTCGGTCGAGAAGTCGTCGGTAGCTCCTCCGCATATAACACTAAGTTTTCCCTGAAATATGTCAGATCTTTGAGCCACTGTGCAACTGTGGGGCTCCGTTTGCTGTCCCATACCATCGCTACTCGCCTTTTTGCGATGAGTAGGGCCACTCTAGCTAGTCTGCCTATAGCACCTTTTAAAAAGGGAAGCAGGCCCAATAAACACACCTGAGGTGAACAAGTCAAGGCAACCCCAGTAATTACGGATAGCCTAGCAGTTACTTCCGTCCAGTAGTCTCTCACCTTGTTGCAGGACCAGGCTAAGTGAAGAAGTCCGCACTTAAAGCACCACAGCGTGTACAGGTGTCCGTTTCCCTTAGACCATATTTAAAAAGCCGGTGGGGTGTGTGGTAGGCCCGGTGAAGGAATTTAAAATGTATGATGCGTAGGTTCCCATTTGATGTGAGTACTCCAGTGAGTGCGCAGCAGTGTTCCCAGTCTTTCTGAGTGAGCTGTGGATCTAGATATTCATTCCATTTGTTCAGGCTCTTATTCTCGGGGAGAACCCTATCCGATCGGGCATCCCGGTATAATTTAGTGACAAGTTTGTGTCTGGTGGGGGCAGTGAGCAACATGTGTAAGGCCAATGATGTCGGAGGTTCCGCAGGGAACGACGGAAAGTGGGCCTGCGCCGCCCTTTTCAGTCTATGAAGTGAGAATGTAAATAATAGGGATTTATGTTGAATATAGTCTGTGTCCGCAGGTGTCAAAAAAGTGCCATTAGGAAATATATCCTGCATTTTATCAATTCCCGCCTGAGCTAAGATGCGCATGAGTCCCCTTTCGTGCGACACTGAAATGTCCGCATGGCTAGCTACGGGAAGGAGTGGAGAGTATAATGGGAGCTTCCCAGCCAAGCGGCCCAGAGCCTGCCAGGCAGCAGTCGTCGAGTTAATGGTATTGATTGCGCCACGGGGCTTGCTTCGCCGGCTATACGTGATGATGGATCGCAACGGTGTGGGGTGTGCATCCCAGTGCTCCACTGCTACATGGGGAATAAAACCATGGGGCGCATACCAGAAGTGCGCATACTGTGCCTGCGCGCATAAATAATATAGATACATGTCCGGAACATTAAAGCCCCCATGTTTGTAATCCAGTACAAGAGTGTGCCATCCTACTCGGGCCTGCCTCCCCCCCCCAGATCAGGCGAAGGAGTAGTGTTCGTAGTGTCTTAAAAAAATGTGAAGAGAGGGGGATAGGTATATTATTAAATAGATATAAAAATTTCGACAGTACCACCATTTTTATGATAGCGATGCGCTCCGCAAGAGAGAGGGGGAGACGAATCCATCTGTCTATTTGATGTTCTAGCCACGTCATAGCAGTGCCGTAATTCTCCCGGAGTACTATATCAGGATCCCGGTGAACCCAGATTCCCAAGTATTTGACCGACTCCGTCGCCCACACAAGGGGAAATTCTAGCACGTGCGGATGTGTACATGTGGTAAGAGGCATCACCACTGACTTAGACCAATTTATCGACAGACCAGAGAAGCGGGCAAATCGGATGTATTCCCGTAACACCGGCGCTAAATGGGTGCGGGGTTCCCGTATAAAAAGCAGCATGTCATCCGCGTATAGGGAAATAATGAGCGGGCGATGATGTAGGTTAATAGCTGCATGTTTATGGCATTGCCGTATTAGACAGGCCAGGGGTTCCAGTGTGAGGGCAAATAGCAACGGTGATAGTGGGCACCCCTGCCGTGTACCTCTAGTGATGGAGATCGAGTCTGAGGTGTAGCCGCCCACCCGGACCCGTGCCGTAGGCAGGGTGTAGAGTAACCTGACCCAGTTGACAAAGAAGGGAGAGAAGCCCATGCGCTGTAGTATATAGAACAAATAGCCCCATTCAATTGAATCAAACGCCTTGGCAGCGTCAAGCATGACCGCTGCAGCTGGAAGTTCGGGAGAAAGAGTGTGGAACAAAGCGAATAGAGTACGAAGGTTATAGGATGTAGACCGCGTGGGTATGAAGCCAGATTGGTCTGGCAGGACCAAGCTCTGCATCAACGGCTGAAGGCGAGCAGCCAGTATTTTCTCTAAGATTTTAACATCGGTATTGATGAGTGACAGCGGCCTGTAGGAGTCGCAATAATCTGGTGCCTTGTACTTTTTCAACAGGGTGATAATTAGGGCCTCACGAAGGGACGGGGGAAGAACGCCCGAGTCGTATGCTTCTGCATACATTTCCAGCAGAAAGGGGGCAAGCTCTTCCGCGTAGGTCTTATAAAATTCAGAGGTGAAGCCATCCGGGCCAGGAGCCTTTTTGTTAGGGAGAGAGGCTATGGCCGTACGGACGTCCTCCACCGAGATAGGTTGACTCAGGTAATCCCTCTGTTCTTCTGACAACCACGCGAGGGCCACCCGCGACAAATAGTCATCAAGCTCCACTAAGTCAGTCTCGCCTTGAGATGTGTATAGTGTCTCATACGTCAGTCTGAACTGTTCCGTGATATCTGTAACGCTATAATGGTCATGACCTGATGTGTCCGTAATTTTCGTGATTGTATTCTGGTTTAGGCGATGTGAGATTTTCATGGCTAGATGGTGTCCCGGTCGCCCACCCTCCCCATAAGAGCGAGCCACGAACCTCTTGGATACATAACGTAGCTCTTCCTCCGCCAGTTTTGCATGTTCGAGTATGGCTTCCTTGAGGGATGCCAGGGTCAGTTCACTTGGTGTACATTCATATTCGCGCTCAAGCCGTGTCAGGGTAGCCTCCACCCTAGAGATTTGGCCCCGTATGTCTTTTAATATACCAGCCGATGTACTGATGCAAGTGCCCCGAATAGTGGCTTTGAAGCCCCCCCACAGCGTTCCAGCGCTGCTCACGGATCCCGTGTTGCTAGCAAAGTATTGTGTAATGGCCTCGCGAATGGTCTCTAAATAAAGAGGGTCTAATAAGGATTCAGATCGGAAGCGCCAAGTGAAGGATCTAGATGTCATCGCAGGAACACAGAGGGTGAGCTGCACAGGGCAGTGATCAGAGAGCGTGCGTGGCAGATTTGCAACGTCGGTCACCCAGCCTGCCACCCCTCGCTCACCAGCCAGTAGTCAAGGCGAGACCAGCTGCCATGCGCAGTCGAAATATGCGTGCCTGCAAGAGTCTCTACATGTTTATGGCGCCATATATCCAGCAGGCCTAATTCCACCAACCTGGAATTAATGACTTGAGCTGCCCCTGGCGAACGTCCCTCCTTGCCGCTAGACTTATCCTTGGCGGGGTCCAGGTGCGTGTTTAGGTCCCCACCCCAGAGAATTGCTGCATCCGGCCAGACCCTTAGGACCGCAAGAAAACTCTCAAACAGTTCAGGGTCATCTATGTTCGGACCATAGCAGTTGACGATGGTGACCAGTTTGCCCGCTAGTGTGCCGTGCAAGATAGCATAACAACCTGCAGAGTCAGTGTGTGTGCGGTGAGCTGTGAAGGAGAGACCCTTTTTGATCAGTATGAGGACTCCCCGGCTGTATGAGGAGTAGGAGGAGGCTAGGCGAAAGCCGGCCCAGCGGACCCCAACTAGTTGATCATTATATCGTGTCAGATGTGTTTCTTGCAAAAGGGCAATGTTAACGTGATGACGATCTAGGTGAGCCAGCACCTGACGGATCTTTTGTGGCGAATTTAGCCCCCGTACATTCCATGTGAGACAAGAAATTAGCGTATTAGCGCTGTGCATAGTGAAAAACGAAGCATGTTGTTTAGATCTACCACATGTCTAGAATATAAACAAAAAACATAAGCAGTATCCAATGCAATAAGTGTTCGTCTGGCCACAAGGATAAGCCCCAACCCCCCCCCCCACCGCAACACCCCCCACCCACTTCAGCAACCCCAACACGCTAAAGCCATCCGAACACCCTGTAACAGATCCTCAGCAGAGTACCGAGGGAGCAACCATTGATGGGGAGCACCCATAAAGGGGGGGCGCCAGGCACAACCACCCTCCCAACATAACAAGGAGGTGGCCGAGCTATCGTGTGTTTCCAGTCTTAACTCCATGACATATATATGAGAGTCAAGCATGTGAAAGGACTCTTCCAAGAGTACAAACAGCAATACACTAAATAGGCCAAATGGTGTTAGCAGAATCAAAAAAGAAAAAAAAAAAACATCATCAAGTTACACAAGCAAGCTATAATCTAGAATAGTTTGTTGTCTACCAAAGGCCTCAACAAACAGAACACAGTACAATATTCAATGAGGAACCTGTAGCGTCACTCCACTGCAATACAAAAAAAAGTAATTGTTCGCTATGCCCGTTCGCCGCATCCACGCGATCCGCAGGTTCGCCATTCTCTGTCTGTCTGGGGGATCGACTGCGGCGGGATAGAGTTTTAGCATAATCCAGTGCCAATTTCGGGCAAGTGAAAAACTTGTATTTCCCATTGTCGTCAATACGCAGCCTGGCGGGATACAGCATGGCATACGATATTCGTGCAGCGAGCAAGAGTTTTTTGGCAGGCTGGTACTCCCTATGGGCCTCCTGCACCGCTAGCGTGAAATCGGGGAAGAAAGCTAGAGTGTTGCCTTCATGCATGATAGTGCCCTTCTCTCGAGCAAGGCGGAGAACCGCATCCCGGTCTCTATAATTGAGAAGGCGGGCAATGATAGGACGAGATGGGGCGCCTGGGGGGGCTGCGCAGCCAAAGAGCAGTGGGCGCGCTCCACAATGAGGACCTGTGAGAACTGTTCCGTCCCAAAGATGTCCCGGAGAAGTTTCTCCACGTAAGTCTCGAGGCGGCCTGTATTCGTGGATTCTGGCAGACCCGTAATGCGCACGTTGTTGCGGCGTGACCTAGCTTCCAAGTCTTCATTACGGGCCTGTATGATAGCGAGGACTTTTTCCATGGAGGATGTCTTTGCGGTAACCTGTTGCAGCCCATCCTCGGCATCCGAGATACGTGTCTCTGCTTCCCCCAGGCGCTGTGCGTGCTTGTCCAGTTTGGATGACATGTGATCCATGCGGAGGTTGAGATGGTCTATCTTACCATCGATAGACTGCAGACTGGCCTGCACCGCAAGGAGTGTCTTGTCAATGCTAGTAAGACGATCATTAGGAGTGTCCGCCTCCGAGGCCGCGTGTTGGGCAGATCTGCTGGCTTTACGGGGCTCAAAAGTGAGGCGTGGCTGGCTCTTCCCCATGGCAGGCATGCAGTCCAGCGCGCCAAACGCGCCGGTAGAGTAGTGGAACTCAGGCCTTCTCAGGATCACAGGTAGAGCGTACTCCCAGTAACGAAGGTGGGCGCAGTGCTCCCAGCGATGGTTGTGGCAAGGGGGGCAGAGACACTAGTGCAGTCGCAGTGCGTGATTTGGTCGCGATCCACAGGTTGGCGCCGTATCTGGATGTGGGGGATACCTCGTGGCAGAACGGCGGGGACCTCGTAGTCCGGCCGGGCACCCGCACCAGGGAGGCAGATGAGGAAAAAACAGGCCCAACCCCAGTAGGGAGCCATCCAGGCAAAGGGTGCACCAGCAGGAATGTCCTCAAGAAGGCAGACAAGTAGCGCTGCAAGAAGCTCCGCAGCGTGAAGCTCGGGGACAAGCCCGGGGATCGTAGCAGGGCCGGTGTCAGTGCGGTACCCCAGCAGGACTGCAGGCTCACTAGCGCAGTCACAGTGCGTGATTTGGTCGCGATCCACAGGTTGGCGCCGTATCTGGATGTGGGGGATACCTCGTGGCAGAACGGCGGGGGCCTCGTGGTCCGGCCGGGCACCCGCACCAGGGAGGCAGATGAGGAAAAAACAGGCCCAACCCCAGTAGGGAGCCACCCAGGCAAAGGGTGCACCAGCAGGAATGTCCTCAAGAAGACAGACAAGTAGCGCTGCAAGCAGCTCCGCAGCGTGAAGCTCGGGGACAGGCCCGGGGATCGTAGCAGGGCCGGCGTCAGTGCAGTACCTCAGCAGGACTGCAGGCTCACAAAGTGGCCGACATCTGGAGGGCCCCTCCGATAACGTGTAAGCCCAGTGTCAGCAGGCGTGGTGGGTGCAGATTAGGCAGCCATAGGGCATTCAGCGTACAGCCCTACGGCGCATAAACCGGCGTGTGGGAGTTACTGAAGACGGGCCCGCGGCCGCTCCCCGGCCGACCGCGAGGCCAGGGGACCCAGCGCAGCCCCCGATTTGGCCAGACGACGCAGGGCCGCACAAGCGGAGACCCGGAGGCGGTGCGGCCTACCAGTCGACGGGGTATTCGTCGGCCTGGCACACACCGGCGCACCAGGATCCACCGCGCGGTCCGACTCACGCCAGGCCCAGGACGCCGCGCAAACCCCCTAGCGCACCCGGCCCACCACCAGAACAGCAGCGGCCTACCTCAGGCACCCGGTCCGGGTGCAACCCAAGCCGCCACGTCGTCAGCGCAGGCCCGACACTTCACAGGCCTCCAGCGTCCCAATGGCGACGTCTCTCCCTTCGGTGCGCGGCCAAAGTGTTCCTCAGCAGTCAGGGAGGCTGAAGCAGTCCGTTGAGGTAGGAGGCAGCACTGGATGACGCAGATAAATGCCGGATTATAAGCTCGACCGGCGGAGCAGCTCTATAGAGCGGCCATCTTGCTGTGTGCCCTCTAGCGCCCCCCCTACTTTACTTTAGTTAGTTTGTGTAGGGCGACAGGCACTCTGCATGGTTGGGGAAGTGGGCAGTTTGATGCCCAGAGTGCAGGGGAGCAGGGAGGGGGTTATGGAGGTATACGTGTTATTGTTATGTTTGTTTGTCGCAGATTCACGTAAAAAGGTAAAGGGCACCAAAGAGATAAGGTTAGACACAGTCAGGCAAGGGGGTTCGATTGGGCAGAGAGAAGCTCCACCCCTAGTTTTCCCCTGGGGGTCGATCCAGGGGATGTGGGATACAGGTAGCTATGATCTATTGGGTGGAGAGTAGTGAAAAGTCATATGGGAACCACGGATGAAAAGAAATTCCAGCTGCTGTCATGGAATGTAAATGGGTTACGAAACAAATTGAAGAGAGGAGTAGTACTACAGTTTATCAAAAGACATGCACCGGAGATAGTGCTGCTCCAGGAAACCCATCTAGTGGGTAATATGTGCAAAGCCCTGGCTAGGTGGGGGTACCAACTAGTGGCACACTCAGGGTATACCAAGGGCTCGAGGGGATTGGGTATACTGAAAAAAAGGACCTTTCTCATGTCGATTGAGCAAATATACACAGACTGTTTGTGGAGATATGTAGCAGTGTCTGGGATCTGGGAGGGCGAAGTGCTTAACATAACGTCGGTGTACCTACCGCCCGGACTACAAGAAATGGCACTGAGGGACTTAGGAAAAGCGATGTTGACATTTCCCACCAGGAAATTGGTGGTGGGGGGGGACTTTAATTCTGTATTATCTGGTAGTCTAGATCGTCACCCACCCAGGGACATAGGCCCATCGAAAGCAGTGCTCCCGCATTTCCTGGACGCGTTCGGAGGGTTCACCATCCGAATGATAGAAATTTTACCTTTTACTCGGGGCGCATAATAGCCTTTCACGAATCGATTATATCCTTACCCCAGCCGACCAGGTCAGATATATTCAGCAGATCAGACACCTGGCGAGAGGTATCTCTGATCACTCCCCCATATGGGTGCAGGTTGAAATAGGGAAAAGTAGTAGCACCAGAATAGCGCCCATAAATCCATGGTACTTTTGAAACCCGAGAATCAAACAGAAGGTCACCCAGGAAATTGATCATTATTTTAAAGAAAATGAAGGTTCGGTAGAATCAGCGCAGCACCTCTGGGAGGCCTTTAAGACGGTGATATGGGGGCATGCAGTATCTCAGATAGCAGGAGCAAAGAAGGAAAAAAATGCAAGACTGCTCCGAATAGACCACTCGCCCATTATGACTTGGTATGGTGGCGCGCCACCGCACACTCACCGTGAAATGGTTCTTAGCCCTTGGTACCTTAGAATACCAGCGATACGGGACAAATTGAAGGAGGCCAACAAACACTATTTCGAGGAAAACGATGGCTCGGTTGAGTCGGATGTATCATTATGGGAGGCATACAAGACAGTGATCCGGGGCTGTGGGGTGGCCGCAGTAGCGGGCCACAAGAAGGAAACACGTAAACAGTTGGAAGACATTGAGAGGGAGGTAGCTCTTCTCGAAAATGAATTGGTGGCATCTGCATCATCAGACGCCTCGCATAAATTAGCCGTCAAGCAAAAAGAATACCCAATACCGGGCCACTTTGCACCGGGTGTATGATATCGGCGATAAAGCTAGTAAGCTGCTGGCATGGCTTGATAAGCGAGAGTTAGCCAATAGGTGGGTGGCTGAAATTGTAGATCAAGACGGAGTGAGTCAACGTGATAGAAACGGGATTGCAGAGACATTCTGTAGGAAGGTGGAATCTGACTGCATGGTTGCCCCCACTTTTTTCCTGGTGTTTTGCTGGTTTTCGACTTAGTTTGGCTGCGATCCGGCTATTCAGGACCCCAGCCTATCTGCTTTCCCCTTTAAATTGATTGCATGTACTTTAGGTACACTCCAGATTGGATTCTGGGGTACCCTTATGAGTCCCTAGTATATGGTATACTATGTACCCAGGGCATAGGTACCCCAGAGGCCTCCCATGGGCTGCAGGATGTATTATGCCACCCCTGAGAGGCCATCCAAAATGACACCACAGGTCTGCTACTGCAGCCTGTGTAAGGTGGTGCATGCACCCCTTACTTAGATATAGGTTCACTACATCTATCCTGATCACTGCACATATAAACCTATCAGTCACCCCTATGGCAGGCCTTATCAATCCTGAAGGCATGGTGCTGGGTTTTATGTGAGAGGGTGCCCATGCATGAGCAGAGCCCCTCTGCAGCCTTCGTAACCACTATTCTGGGGTCGTCTGTGAAGCAGCCAACCATATACTCTTAAGTGCATTATAACCTCGCGGTAAATGCTAACTTGAGAATGGCTGCAAGGAATTATGTCGTGTTTGATGTCAAACACCTTGGAATCATACCTCCACACCAGTAACTGGTGTGGGAGGTATGATTCCTCCCTCCTAGAGGGAGAAATATGACAGCACCGGTACACCCGGTACCAGCTTCACAGAGCCCTGGCATCACAAAATGGATGCTGCCAGCCACAGACACGAGTCTGCCCTCCTGCTGCTGGACGAAACTCCGGCAGGGGAAGGCTTGACAATAAGTTTCCTGTCACAGGGAGGTGTGACCACCTCCCAGACAGGCTTTAGTGTATTGGGGCTGGGTGGGTGAACTCCAAGAGTGCTTTGATGTCTGCACTGGGGGCACATTTGGTGTCCCTGTGCATAGTCCAGCTCAAACCGGTTGCAGGGGCACTCAGCCCCTGCTCTGGCGCGAAACTGGACAAAGGACATGGGTGTAGCCACCCCTCTGTCCTGACCCTCCCATAGGTGGGTCCCCAGAGTTTGTCCCACCCCTTCCTTGGGTATAAAGTAGGAACCCCTGGCTACAGGATTTTAGATTTTACCTGGACTAAACTCTGCAACAGAAACCAAGCACTTCGACGATCTACACTACGCTGGATGACTGAAGAATCTCCCTTGGAGTAAAGGAGTTACTCCCCTGCAAGGCAGGCACCTTTAACGCAACTGACCGGTTGGCATCTCCGAAGCTCCTGAGGACTCCGAAGAATATTGCCACACAGGAGGTGGGTTCCCGAGGTCTCCGAGGTCGATCTGTGCCCACAGCAAGTCCGAGGCCCGTATCCCTCGTGGTGACCGTGCAACCCGAACCCCTGGACACCGCGTCTATTTGCAGAAGCATCAGCTTTCCGGCGACCCCTGAGGCTGAGCTTTGGGTTACTTGTAGCCCTGACCCGAGCAGTAATTACACCGAAGATTGCTGGCCTACACTCAACGAGTGTTCCGTGGGCCGCCATTTTGTGATTCCTCTCGAGGTCCCTTCGCGATCCCTGGTCCGTTGACCTGTGGGTCCCTAGGAAGGCAACTCTAACTTTCAACGGGCTTCCCTGGTTGCTCCAGACGTGCCCTGACTCTCCATCGCTTGGGGAGTCCCCAGGACCTTGCTGGTCCTCACAGAAGCATCATTACTCTGACCGCGTGGGTTGCAGTTGCCAAGGCTTGTTGGTCTCCAATCCGGAAACTGACCCTTCAGCAATCGACATCCTTTGTGGGACAGCTCGCCTGCGGAATCTGGTCGTCGTCGACGTCTCCTGGTCCCCGTGGCTGCAGAGTCAAGCTTCACCTCTTCGCACCTGAAGCACCCGACATCGGTGGGCATTTGATTGCTCCGCTCCTGGTCACGTGAAGTGACCCAGACTTTGTCCCCTCTGCTTTCAGGTTCTTCACATCTTCGATCCAGGCTTGGATCACACCGGACACTTTTCTTCTCCACAGCAGCAGCTCTTCTTCGCAACACGCCATAGAAAACGACGAGGGTTTCCGACACCACTTGACCCCTATGCACCCGGCTTCCCTGGGCTAGGTAACACGGGTACCTCGGTACTCACAAGGGTGCTGGCCTTTGAACCTTCTAAGTTTAGCTGGGTTTGCTTGAAGTCCTCTCCGAAGTGTCCTTAAACTCTAAAATTCCAACCGCGACTTTCCCATAGAGTTGTACGGAGCTCGCGTCTGTGTTTCCACACTGCACTCGCTCCTCCGTGGGTCCCCTGTGTCACTACCTTGGGTGGTTCCTTGGGGTCCCAGCGATTCTACGTGCTCTAGGCACCGTGTCTAGTCAAGTCGTGGTTCTTATACCACTTTCTTAGTATATGGTTTGGTCTCCCCTGGAGCCCACTGTGTATTGTGCTATTTACTGTCGTTCTAGTACTGTGTAATTGTGTGCCTTGTTCTCTAATCTCATAAAGAGGTTAGTAGAGAGTATTTAGTAATAAATATATATATTTTATATATACCTGGTGTGGTTCTCCTTTCATTTTGTCATTCAAGAGGTTATATACTGGTAAAACAAGCTGCTTTACATTCCTTCAAGACTTAGCCTGAAGGCTGCTCTCCACAGCTACCACTAGGATAGCTTTCTATAACCTAATCATCAATAAGGGTCGTTTGGACTGGTGCAAGGTGCCCACTTTAATTAGTGGACAGCATATACCAGGCCAACTTCTCACACATTCGCTAAACATTTCGAGCGTGTTTATGTTCCCTTGTCCGCATCCACTCAGGAGGAGGCAGCCGATTTGCTCTCCACCCTGCCCCTGCCAGTGTTGGATCCGCAAGACATAAAAGAGCTTGATGCCACTTTGACTCCTGAGGAGGTATCTAAGGCGATCGGGGCATTACAATCTGGGAAAGCCATGGGCCCGAGTGGCCTCCCAATTGAACTCTACAAAACTGCCTCCTCGACGATCGCTCCGTTTCTCGACCGAATGTATGATGAGGGTGTTGCTCGAGGGATCCTGCCTGAAACGCAGAGATTGGCAAATATTGTCGTTATACAAAAAAAGGGCAAACCCCCGGAGCGATGCTGTTCATATAGACCTATATCTCTTCTTGACCCAGAGGTTAAGATATTAGCCAAAATGTTGGCTCTCCGCCTTTCGCCGTATCTCCACAGATGGATTCACCCGGACCAGTCCGGATTTATGCCTGCTAGAAACACCGCACTCAATCTCCGTCGCCTCTTCGGGGTACTCGGTAGAGCCTCCACCATACAGGAAGATTCTGTGATTATGTCTCTAGATGCCAAGATGGCCTTCGACATGATAGAATGGTCCTTCTTGTTTGTGTCACTCGAGAGATACGGCTTTGGTGAGCGTTTTTTATCCTGGGTGCGTCTCCTTTATTCAAAACCCCTGGCCCGGATCACGGTTAATGGTTGCAGGTCTGTAATCTTTGAATTGGGAAAGGGTACGAGGCAGGGCTGCCCCCTGTCACCACTGCTGTTTGCTTTGGCTTTAGAACCCTTGGCCCTATGGATCAGTGGCGATCCCCGTATTCGGGGACTTAATTGGTCGCCAGAGTGGTCGGATAAAATCTCTCTCTACGCCGACGATATCCTCCTATACCTGGCCAGGCCCCGATTCTCGATCCACAAAGTTTTACATTTTTTGCCCTCTTCCAAAAATATTCCGGGTACGTCATCAACTGGGATAAATCATTGGTATATGTTTTAAGTGGGGACCCCCCCGGTCCTCCCTACGGGTTGTGATGCCACCATAGTCATAGGCGGTTTCCGATATCTGGGCATATATATTACGAGAGACGCAGAGATTTTCTACCAACGGAATCTCTTACCTCCTTTACATCGTCTTCGGACCGCTGTACAACATTGGAAAACACTACCTCTTACGTTGTTAGGGAGAGCCGCCCTTTACAAAATGATGGCACTTCCCAGTTTCCTTTATGCCCTACAGAATACGCCATACTCAATCCCACCTCAATATTTCCAGTCGGTTGATTCCGAAGTACGCACTCTACTTTGGAATAATGGCACGCCCCGAATCGCTCTTAACAAACTTACAAAAAGCTGGTATGATGGGGGTATCGCCTTGCCGGCCATCAGATCCTACTATTGGGCCTCATAGTTAGTGGTCCTTAATCATTGGACGCATCGTCCCATTACAGACCCAGCATATAGAATGGACAGATATAATATGGTTGCTGGCAATTACTTGAGGGCGCTATATGGAGGGACGAGATACGCACCTAAATTTACCCTGACTTCTACCACGGTTTCCATCTGGCACGCGGCAACTGCTGCCTTAGGCTGGAAGGGTAAGATTACGCGGGTCACTCCACTGTTGGAGTCCTGCCACCTGGGTATGCTTTCAAAACAGCCGGGATTTGACAAATGGGACCTGATCGGTCTCACCACAGTTGGGGACCTGAGGGCAAAGGGCAGGGTTGTCCCGCTTGGTGAGCTACAAACACAGTACCAGTTGCATGAGGGTGAAACCTTTAGATATCTTCAGGCACGAAGTGCACTATATAAAGTAATTTCTAAGGGCTCCAACCCACCTGTCTCCTCGCCTTTAGAAGATAGGCTTTTGGACGACTATCTCCCTGAAAAAGCCATATCACTGACCTATCGTAAAATCCTAAATAACTTACCTGAAACTCACGATAGAATACGCATAAAATGGGCAGACGATGTTGGGGACATGACCGATGAGGACTGGAGGGAGGCCCTGGCCTCGCCCCGGGAGGTGGCTATCCGCTCCCGTTTCAAACTTATACAGCTTAAAATACTTCATAGAGCCTACTACACCAGTATAGCGCTTGTTAAGATGGGGCTTCTTAGATCCTCGGCCTGCCCACGGGGCTGTGGCTCTACAAGTACTTTTTTACATCACTGGTGGGAGTGCCCTGTCCTCCAGCGCTATTGGGATAGAATAGTGTCCATGTCTCAGATATGTCATAAATCCATTGAGGCGTCCCCTCGACTCTGTCTATTGAACATCTGGGAAGCTACAGATCTGTCAAGAACAGAACAAGTGTGGGTCTCGCTGGGTTGCATGGTGGCAAAGCGCAACATCGCCAGAACATGGAAGGGAGGAGTCGGGCTTAGACATGTTGATTGGGAGTCAGACATGGACTGGTGTATGCAGGCGGAGAGGGTGGTCTATGAAAGCAGGGGATGCCCAGGCAAGTGGACGAAAATATGGGGCCCATGGAACGAGAGCAGGGGTTTGCTCTGTACCCCCTTTAGCGACACTTCCCCTTTTCTTATGGACAATGAGACACCGTAGTGCTCTAATGGATAAATGTGACCGTGATTTATCTGAATGTGCTCCTGACCCCTTGTATTGTTTTGTATTTATTTGCAATTTAGGCTGCGCATCCTTTAATGTCTCAGCTACCACTCTATACTGCACCTGTTTTTCTTTGTTTCATTTTATGTTGATTTCTTTCAATAAAAAAGGTTTACAAAAAAAAAAAAAAGACTGCTCCGAAAAGAGCAGGAAATATCAAAGTTAGAAAATGAACTGTCGAGGCAGGAGGGGCGAGACTGCGCGCACTTACTTAAACTAAAACAAACAGAGTATACAGATGAAGCAAAAGATATGGCGAGAACATTAGACAGTCATAAGCTAGGGCGTATATATGAGCTGGGGTATAAAGCAGGGAAGTTATTGTCCTGGCTCGACAAAAGAGAAATGGCAAATCGACTGGTCACGGGGTCGGTAACAGATTCCGGGAACAGTCTTAAGGACCCACAAGACATTGCTAATGAATTTACTAGGTACTATGAACAGCTCTACATGTCTAAAGTTAACAGGCAGGAGAGTGAGGTGAAAGAGCTACTGTCGGAAATGCGACTACCGACACTAAAAGTTGAGGACAGAGCTTCACTTGATAGCGACCTAGTACAAGAGGAAATAGCTCAAGCCATCCGGAACCTTTAAATAGGGAAGGCAGTGGGACCAAATGGGCTACCCATTGAGCTTTACAAATTAAAACCAGATAGAATAGCCCCATACCTTAAAGCCATGTATGAAGAGAGTCTGGAGAAGAGATATCTCCCACACGCTCAGAGAATAGCCACACTAGTTGTGATTCATAAAGAGGGGAAACCAAAACATAAATGCTCGTCATATAGACCCATATCATTGCTAAATGCAGAGGTCAAAATACTGGCCAAACTATTGACCACCATGTTGGTCCGGGTGATTTCCGGACTGGTCCACTTGGACCAGTCGGGATTTATGCCGGCTAGAAATACATCTTTGAACCTGCGGCGATTGCATGGGGTCATGGGAAGGGCAGATACTTTAAGAGAAGATGCGATGGTGGTGGCCTTCGACTCCACCATGGTGTTTGACACCATAGAATGGTCATACCTATTTGCAGTTTTGGATAAGTTTGGATTTGGCCTGAAATTTATTAGCTTGGTGCGACTCCTATATTCTGGTCCTCTCGCCCAAGTGGCAGTGAATAATAAAAAATCAGCCGCTTTCCATCTTCATAGAGGGACGAGGCAGGGATGTCCTTTATCCCCATTATTATTTGCTTTAACATTGGAGCCCCTCGCTTGCTGGATCCGTAAGGACCCTATAATTCGAGGATTGAGATGGGCAGAGGGATGGGAGGATCGCATATCTTTATATGCTGATGATATCCTGTTATACCTGGCTTCGCCAAAGAGATCCCTACATAGGGTTCTTAATATATTTACTAACTTTGGCACCTATTCGAGATATTCCATTAACTGGATGAAATCGGTAATATATGTACTGCATGGCGACACTCCCGCCCTCCCCAAAGATTGTCAGGTGACAATAGCTAAGGATGGGTACAAGTATCTAGGGATATATATCATTAAAGATACTAGGCTCTATTATACTTCCAACTTGCTGCCTCCACTACAGAGATTAAGAAATGACGTGGAACATTGGAAGGTGCTGCCGCTATCATTATTAGGTAGAGCAGCACTCTTCCAGATGATATCCTTACTGCGTTTCTTATACGTCCTGCATAACTCGCCAGACATAGTCCCTGCGTCCTATTTTGCAGTGGTGGAGAACGCACAGAGAGCGCTGCTCTGGGGAAATAGTCCACCACGAATATCATTCCCGAAGTTGGTACAAAGCTGGTATGACAGGGGAATTGGATTGCCAAATATTAAAAAATATTACTGGGCGGCACAATTAGCGGCTATCAATCACTGTATTTATCGACCTCCAAGTGATCCAGGATATGCGATGGACAGGTGGCTATTGCCAGGGAGTAATTACACGCGAGCACTGTATTCCAACCCCAAGAAACTAGGGCTGACAGGCCCTACACTCCACTCAGTACAGGTGTGGCATATAGCACAGAGAAGCATGGGATGGGCAAAGACCATAACCTTAGCCACCCCACTATGGGACGCAGAAAAACTAGGATCCCTTTGGAGATCGAAAGGTTTTGACAATGGGACACCATAGGAATATCACGAGTGGGAGATCTCTGGAAAAAGGGGGAAGTAGTGTCATTTGAGGCATTACACCGCGATTATGAATTAGTAGAGACCGAGAGGTTCAGATACCTGCAAGTACGTCATGCGTTAAAAATGGTAATCCCGGGGATGTGATCCCTCCGGAGGCCTCGCCTCTTGAGGATAGACTCCTGGATGGATATATGCCGCGTAAGGCAATCTCTCTGACTTATTCAAAATTAATTAACAACTCACCGGATCCCCTTCCGCAACTCCGTGAGAAATGGGAGAGAGATTTGAAGGAATTGGATGAAGAGGAAGGGAGAGAGGCATTGGCATCACCCAGGGAGGTAGCGATAACGTCAAAATTGAAACTTGTACAATTGAAAGTTTTACACAGAATATACTACACAGGACCCACTTTAGTCAAGACGGGACATAGGGAAGACCCTAATTTTAGAAGGCAATGTGGGCAGGAGGGTACATTCATGCACATTATATGGGAATGTCCGCTCATTGGCGGGTATTGGAGAGAAGTGGTCCGATGCATGAAAGAAGTGTTGAGAGTACACTTGAAACCAGAGCCCAAATGGTGTCTGCTGAACATATGGGAGCCAACGGACCTGGGGAATAAAGAGAAAATGTGGGCAGCTCTGGGGGGGGATGGTGGCCAAGAGAAACATCGCAAGAGCATGGGGGGCGCAAGAAGTACCAACAGTGAAGGAATGGAGGAAAGATATGGATTGGTGTATGTTCCATGAGAAAACAGTTTATATGTCCAGGGGGTGCCCGAAAAAAGGATACAAGTATGGGAGAAATGGAACTCTTACAGGGGAGAGATATGTACACCTCCCAGGGTGCCGACGCAAACCACCCCAGAAGAACTAGAGATGTAAGATGATAATAACTAATTGGGTGTGGAAACTCTTTGCTATAAATGATTCGAATGTGCCAATTAATGTCAAAAGAAGTTCGAACATTGCTACAACGTGAATCTGTACTGTTTTTTCTTTCTGTTGTATTCAATAAAAAGAAACTTTAAAAAAAAAAAAAAGAAGACCAAGCAGCTGGAAGCAAACCAGTTTTAATCTATGTTCTTTTGGGGGATGGGGAGGGGCTGAGGCAATGACCTGAGGCTGCTTTGTGCACAATGCGCATGTTGTGGCTGGTCGAGGTCTTCCTCTCCCTGGAGGCATAGGCGTGGCCTGTGATGACAAGTTGTGGGCATGGTGGGTTTTGATTTCCAGGTATAGGCATTCCTATGGGGCATTATTAACATAGTCCCAGGGCAGCATTGGAACACTTCCATTGAAGTAAAAGGCAGGGGGCAAGGTTGGCTCATGGGGAAGATGAAGGATTGGGTGTGTCACTGATCTGCGCCTCTTTCACTGCCACCCAGCAACTGCTGTTGTTTCTTCACCCTCATAATTGTGATAGGTGGGCTAGGGCAGAGCGAACAGTCCACCATTGATTTGCTCGAGGCAGTGTAGAGACTCAGAAGGGTCGTGGTTTTTATGTTTTTTCACCAGTACAGGTTCGGCAGGGGAGCAGCTGCACCACTTGATTTTAATGGCCTTTGTGAGTGGTGTGTCTGAGCCCAGTCATCGGACTCAGACTTTTATCTGTACATCTGTGCGGTTTGTTTTTTACTTGGCCTATTGGGGACGACTGCTGCTGCCACCAGGGAATACACTGGAATCCCAGCTAGGTGGGTCAACCAGCAACCCATATCAGAAAGTAAGTCAATCTTTGGTTGTATTGCTTTAAACTGCTGCCCAAGCTGACCCTGCTGCTTACTGCCAGGACAGGCCTGCTGCTACTTACTAATCTGAGTGTATATCAAGAAGGGGAGAGATCCTGTTGAGGTAGTAAGGGGCAGGATCAATCAATGTAAAGTGTGCAAAAAGAACCCCTCACACCATAGATTTGTTAACTATTTTAGAAGGCTATGTAATTATTCCGCCCCTCTCAATACTTGTTGGAGATCTTACTCCAATTTTTTTTTTAATATAGATATCCTCTCACTAGTGTACCACACTTGCTAATATATAAATATCAAAATTCCAAATGCCAATGAATGCTCAGATTAGAAAAGAAAGAAACAAGAAAGAAATACACTCTAGAACACAGAAGAACGTTTTCTTGTGGACTTGTCCATCCCCAAAAGTGTATTAATAAACAAATACAAGACAACAATTCACATAAATAATAACTTGAGACCACAAAGGTAAACATAAAATCTCACATAGATGACATAACTTGTCTGTACATATATTAATACTTTTTCTTAGGTTATTCAACGAAAACAACATGCATAAGTGTCCAGCATATGCAGTGCTCTTTCCTTAATGACCAAAAGAAAAACATACAGTTAGAGTGTCCCATATGTAATGGAATTTATTGTCACACTATTGGATTCATATCACAGGGGGCATATATTATCACCCTCCACCGTATAGTCCTGCAGGTACGAAGTGGCCATATAGGATCAGGCACAAAAATTATTTAATTAACCATAGGCTGGAGAGGTATAATTCCTCTTAGTCTGTTCCGTGGTTGTTATTCACATTGTGTGGACACTAATAGTTGATGAATCTATGGTGTGGGGGATCCTTTTTGCACACTTTGCATCTTACTAGCCCGAGGCAGCATTGCAGCCATGAAGGATAACATTCTGATTCAGAGCCCAGCAGGGCAGGGGCTCCACTCGAAACACACCACATCCCAGTTCCAGTGGAGAGTGTAATGTGTCGTGTGATTGGCGAGTCCGAGAAAAACAATCGAGATACTTTATTCGGCTCTCCTGAGCTATAAAAGTCACAGCAAAAAGACATATACAATTTAATATACCATAAAATAAGAGAGAGATTTGTTAAAATCAAGAACATTAGTATGATGAGGAAAACATTCAATAATAAGATCGTACCTTTACAGCAATTAAGATGTAATTGAAAACTGCATAAATAACTGTTTAATTTCCCAAACAGTGCAAATAAGCAAAAGCCACTACATGAGATCTGGTTTCTAGAGCTCGTATTATTGGCCGAAGGAACTGCCTTCTTTGTGCAATATAAAATGTGCAAAAGAGCAAAAAGTGCATATAGCTTTGTTCTGCTGGGGCTTCGCAATGACAGACGGGGAGAGATGAAAACCACGGGCCTTTTACTGTGAAGGCTTACAGGAAGCATGTATTTTTAGAGACGAAACCTTGTCCTGAGAAACTTCTGTCTCTAATTTGCAATTACCTGTTAAACAAGCATTGGCATAGCCAATAGGTCTCGCTTTTGGGACCTTATAAGTATTTAGTTATGCAGCACAATATCCTTGGTGCAACAACATCAACTGTTGCATGGCTAAACACTTATAAGGTCCCAAAGGCGAGACCTATTGGCTATGCCAATGCTTGTTACGTTTTCCTATGAAAAGGAATTTCGGGCAGCATCCGGAATAGCATCATGGTATTGAAAAATCTACACAAACGTATGGCAAATATTATTTGGCTAATTGTGAAGGCGCCATGTGATGTGTTTACAAGCTAGAGAGAAAGGCAACATTTAAAGTGAGCGTTCAGTGCCGCATGATAACGCATAAATGTACAGCTGTGCACATTCTCATTTCTCTGCACATACTTGTCGCGTGGTTGCTCGGCGGGGTACATGTGGCCGGTGCTTTGCTTTACTCAGCATTGTTGTGCATGTATATAGAAAGCTGTCTCTTCATAACCGTCATGGTAAACCCACAATCACGCCCTTCCCGGAACAGGCGATTACGTGTGTTCTTAAATGTGTGTTTTACACAGTGCATTAAGACAAGCCGCTGACCTTACTAATGCGCGTTCTCTATTCCCATGCCGATTCCAGTTAAGTGAGCATTCTCCACATTAAATGCACTCGCAAAGTAAACAAATGTGTCCCCTGGCACAACCCTACTGTGCTAAGGGGCTTTTATGGCTCAGACGAGAGCACAGCAAGTATTACCTCAGGTCGGGGCGGCCATAAACTAAGCCCTGGGAGTCAGCGCGACCTCGGCCACTTTCGAAATGTCAACATACGTCAGGCTGGGAAGCAGCGTGCCCTGGAGGTCTGGCGCGCGTGATGACGGAGCCACTGCAAAATACATGCGTTTTAGTTGCAGGGCAGATGTTGATCATCCCGCCCCACCATCCACCCCCAAAAAGCTAATCTCTTAACAGGGCACGTGGGAAGAGCGCTGCGCTCTAGAGAAAAAAGTGTCAAATTCTAGAGTAATGCACTGTACAAAAAAAAATTCTAATTGACCTGTTGGACAGTGAAAATAATGATTAATCGGGATAAAATGTTATTTAAGAACGTTCAGCAATGACCAGTGACGCTTCAAATGTCACGTTGAATTGAAAAAAAATCCTATTAAGCAAACCCATGGAATGATTCTTTGTATGTTTCAAACAATCAAAAGGTCTAAAATTGAATAAAACCAAAACATCACCTTGCTCCTATTATAGGGTAAGAGTGACAACAAGTAATTTTCGATTTAGTACTGTAGGGGCACCTTAATAATGATTTTTTTCTTATTGATGTTAAATGCTCAATACGTTTTAGTGCACTGGTCTAATAATTTGTGGTAAAGCGGTAGCTAGGTTCCGACGAAGCATTCTTCAAATAAGATGCCGCAGCAGAATTTATATTGACCAATTAAGTATCAGTCAATTGTTACTTAGACCCGGTAGCCAGTTAATATATATTGACTGTAGAAAATGCACATATGCGCTGCTTGCTCGCTTGAAAGCGCCCGGAAGCAGTACATTGTTCTGTGGGTGGAGCGGTGGCCTGCTAGGAGGGAGAATCAAGGTGCAATATGGTCTGATTAAAGCCCCAACCCACAGGAAGTGTTCAGTTGCCGCCTTGCTCGTGGGATAAAGGGTTACTTAATTCCTTTATTAGTCGCATAGGAAATTGCTCGGCCATAATAAGCGGTTAGTTGTGGCATGATTGAAAGAAGTGACTTTCTTAACTTTTGGTAACCCAGGGCGAATGTACTTTTTAGTTGGTGTGATCTGACAATCCGACCTGGTTTTCAGTGACTGAAGGTGCAGCTTTTTAATTGATAATGTTCGATTTGGATTATATATGGGCACTAACAGAAATTGGTTGGTACAAAAGAAGAAACAACAAGGGAGACCAAGAAGCGCGCGCGCCTCGCGCTAAAAGTAAAAAAAAAGACGCGCGGCCGCGAGACGCGCTCTCTGGTGAGGGAGGGGGAGGAAAGCCACTAACAGAAATTGGTTGGTACAAAAGAAGAAACAACAAGGAAGACCGAGAAGCGCGCGCGCTCGCGCTAAAAGTAAAAAAAAGACGAGCGGCCGCGAGACGCGCTCTCTGGTGAGGGAGGGGAGGAGCGGGTGAGGGAGGGGGAGGAAAGCCAGATGGCGCCTCAGCGATGCGAGGAATGGATGGCAGCTGTGCGCGTGCACGCCATCGTGAACGCAAGCTGGAGGCCAGCAAAAGCCACTGGGTTAGCACTTTCAAAACCCATTTACTAAATCTCTCGCCGAGAGCAGCGCAAGCGCTGGCTCAGGCGAGACCTAAAAAGGGCCGGGCGTACAGGCAAAACCCTGAAAGTATTTTCTATCTCAACACCTCTAGTCTCTGACCATGACCTTTGCGTCTTTTGATTAAAAAGCGCTTTAGTTTGGCTTAGGGGGATGGTAAATAAGCTGTCCGGAATCCGGATTAGAATAAAATGTTGGAACACCAAGCCTTTCAAAACTTGTTTAGATGTATTTAAGCCAAGGGATGTCTAGACAATTGTCCAGATTCAAACAATCCAGTAAGATTGTTCTACATAACTGAGATGCTTGGTTTTTACAAATTCTGTGCCATAATAAAAGGGGTTGTAGCTTAAAATGTTCTTTTATATTGTCAAGCGCAACCTCTTCATGGCAGAGGGTCGTCGGGGTAGTATGTAGAACTGCCAGGAGCCTTCTTACAAACGTATTCTCCGCAATTTGTAGAAGTTTACAGTTAATATACCCAAATATGCCTGCACCAAATTTGGCAACAGACACGCATTTACTTTTAAAAATACAAAGCATTTCTCTAGTTGGCATATGCCCCATTCTTTTGGAAAATCTAAAAACTGCATCAGTTGCTCTCTGGAATTTTACAGCTCTTACATTCAGGTTAAATTTCCAGTGATAATCTACATCAATCGGAATTCCCACATGCGTAAAATGTGAAGTTTTCATAATTTCTTCACCACTAAGTAAGAACTTTTTGGTCTCAGTTAGTTTGGGGCCACATTTCATTATAAAAGAGTATGGTTTGTCTTTAGTTCCAAACTACTCATGAAACTGTTAAAAGCATCTACTAAAATCTGGAGACCATTAGCAGTTCAAGCAATATGAACGGCATTGTCTGCGTAAAGCAGCACAGGAATTTCTCTCGAGTTGACCTTCGGGATTCCCTTCCCAGCCATTATCAGATGCTCACCCAGAGAGTTAATAAAATTAAAAAGAGAAAAGGTGCCAGGACGCAGCCCTGCCTGACCCCAGTGATTGATGGAAACTCCTCAGAAAGATCCCTGCTCCTGTTATACCAGACTCTGGCTGTAGTATGGGCAAGAAGCCTACTGAACAGGGAAATGATTGCACTGTCAATGATTAACTGGAACATTATAGATCATAGCTTTGAGCGGTCCACAGTGTCAAAAGCACATGTTATTACCATGAAGTCAAGATGTACACAGCCTTTTTTAGCCTTAGAATATTTTTTAACGATTCAGGAGAGATTTAAAGATTGTTCAACTACTCCCAGGCCTGGGCGAAAACCAAACTGTAAGACTGAGAGCCCATGCGACTTTGTAGCCCAGCTTTCTTGTTTGGACAACAGTACCCTTCCTAGGACCTTAACTGTACTATCTAGGAGGGATATTGCAGTGTAGCAGTGTGCTGGCTCTTGTCTCCTTTTTTAAATATAGGGATAATAATAGCCTCCTGCCAAGTCTTGACCAAAGAACCTACAATTGCACTTTTTAGAACACTTGTTATTAAGGGTGCCCAGAACTGTGGGAGGGATTTAAAAAGGTCTGAAGGAATTCTGTCAGGACCCGGGGCTTTGCCACAAGGGCTACTCTCAATGGCTAGGGTTCGATCAGACACTTTTATTGAGCTGCTTAATTCCAAGGTAACAGTTGGATAACAATTATCTGTCTTATTAGTGCCTGCATTAAGAGTCTGCTCTTTTGGACCGAAAACATTAGAAAAATGATCCACCCAATATTTACTCGGAACAACAAATTCAACTTTCAGGGGAGCTTCACCCAAGGGGTTCAATTTACTACCTGCCAGAAAGCTTGAGAATCTTTCTTCTCACTTGCAATCCTAAAATACTCCCAGGCCTTTTCCTTTATCTCTATCTTTCTTTTTTGGGTTGCTTCTTTGTAGATTTTCCTGGCCTGAGCTGCTCCTAACTGATCTTGTGGGTGTTTATTCAGTGCAAGCTTTAGAAGTCTGTGAGCTTTAGAGCAGACACTATTAAAATACCTTGGATTATGACTGGATTTTACTGTACCATTGGTTAATCTATCAGCCATATAATTATTCAGCCTGGTATATGCGGTATTTGCATCCTTTTGCAGGATCATGTATTTCTGATTGGTTGTCCATAAGAAGATCTCTATGGAAGTATTCCTACTCAATTTTCTCCCACTTAATACTCAATCCTTTGTTCCTACTATATTATATCTGGGGCTAGGAAATTTTCCATGTAACCCTAGCTGAGGGTATCTTAAGCTCCTGTATAAACAGATAATGGTCACTTATGCATGAGGCCACTACTTTACATGTCATAAGCACTGATATCAGTTCCTTAGAAATTAACACATGATCAATGGTGGAATTTGAGCTCAGACCCATGTATGTCGGAAGCTTTGACATGCTCAGCATGTAGTAATCTAGTGCAAATATTAAATTGTTTGCGAGAGTCACTCTATTTAGTTAGACCCTCCAGAATTTCGCGATTTCGCGATTTGCCGCGAAATCGGCACTTTTGTAAAAATGCTGCGATTTTTACAAAAGTGCCCGCGAAATTGAAGGAATGCGTCTGGAATAGATTATTATCGTATGAAATACCACTTTTTGTGGTATTTCATACAATAATAATCTATGGTTAAGCAAATAGGCTAAGCCTGCCACCCCATGGCGAAGTGGTGAATAGCGGTGTAATCGGTCCACCTTCCTATCCTTGGATGGCTGGTATATATATGGAAGCAATGAACGTGCTTTCCGAACGGGCTGTCTTGGTGCTGGTGGGACAGAAAAGCGACCGGGATTCAGGATATCTTGTGCCTAGTGAAGAGGCTGCAGCCTGGGCTGCTCATCTGGGCATGACCTACATCGAAACATCAGCCAAGAGCAACTTCAACGTAGATCACCTATTCCACACCCTTGCCACCAAAATCTAAGATGCGGTCACCCACGGGGCTGTAGACCGTGGTATGGTGGCCCCGTCCGAAGGCTGGGATGGAGTGAAGTTGGTTTTTAGGGTCCATAACTTCACTCCCAAGAAAGAAAAAACTGCAAACCAATGCCAGTGCTGAGTGGGACCATGCTGGGATACTTCTATTGAAGGCTAGTAGGAAAGAAGTGCAGTTCGTCACATTTTGCCAGCACCGGAAACACTTGGTGAAGAAGTGTAGTGCAAAGAGAGAAAGTTGAAAAGAGTTGGCAATGAACATTGATAGCAATAACTGTGAGCAAGGTGGCCAGGACCACCCCCAGCTGTATAAATAAGCGGGGTAAGACTGTGTAGTCGGGATGATGTTTACACTACAGCATTTTTTATAAACTGTTCTTAATATTTATTTTATAATGTTATGGATCCACAATTCATGTATTTTAATGTAAGTGGGAGGGAGAGCCTTTCACCGACGTGCCTGCTGGGCCATCTCCATGAAAGGGGTTTCCTCTGTGTGCTGCTAGGATGAGAACCAGGAAGGATAGTGGGACTGAGGCCCCAGTGGGGTGTTTAGCTCAAGACACTGCTGATGCGATGGTCTGAGTGAATGTCCCAGTAGTGTCATATCTAGGGCTCTTGGGAACAGGACACTGGTGGGTGCTAATGAAGCCCCCCGGCTGGCATAGAATGGGGTTCTTGGCAGAGTGCTCAGTGCTGGGGTGACTGGCGCAAGAGGTTGCCTGTATTGGCTGTCTGTCTGGGACTTGACCGGGTTGTAGTAGCAGGATAGTTGGTGTAGACACTGAGGGATGGCTTGTGCTGGGATTTGGCAGGTGAGCTTTCATTTAAAGCCTGCACTGCCTATCTTGGGTATGGTGTATGAATAAAAGTTGCATTGTTTTGAGAAAAAGTAAGTGTGTACAACATATGTACGTGTGTGTGTGTGGATGTGCATGCATGAAAGCCCAATTGGCTGTGTAGCATTGGTTTAAAGTAAAGCTTCATACCAGTGCAACCGAAGGGTTTGTTCAAATTATTTGGAACTCTGTTTCCCGTAGACTTTACATTTTTGGCCTCTACGCCTTCTTTCGCCTTTCCTGGGACTTGTACCCGACTTTACAGATCTCGGTGGACGCTGGTTACACATTTGCATGCTCCTTTTCATTTCTGAATAAAGCTCACACCTTTCTAAAACCCTCCCCAAACATGCCCCTGTATTTTATTTCTGGCTAGCTCCTTGATTTTAAGATGATATTTTGTGGTTCTCTGTGATTGTGTCAAACGTGGTTAGTACTATATGATTGTAGATATTGTCTCAATCTTCCTGAAACTTTGGGTTACTGTCTGTGCAAAAAAGGTTCAGTAGACTAGGACCGTGAGGTTACAGTCATTTGGAAGGGGTACGAGTAATCCCTCTTACTGGACAGACCAACATCTGCTGTGATTTACAACAGGGGGTATGTCTACAGTAACCTTAGGTTTGTCTCCTTCAAAACCTTACGCAAGGGAGGTCATAGTATTGTAATTGCATTTATATAGCGCTTACTACCCCTGACGAGGCGTCAAAGCGCTTTTTCAGCGAGTAGCACGCTACTCCGGAACCCAAGAAGGATTAGTGTTGAATTAGTATAGTGAAATATGAAAGTAATTTGAGTGGTGGATAGGTTAGTCAGTTATTTGGATTCAGAAGGATAGCGGAGGGATAGAAGAGGGGAAAAGGTTTGCATTTATATAGCGCTTGTTACCCTACAGGGGTGCATACATGGGCACTAGAACATCCCAGGGAGAAATACAGCTCCCTCCCACGAGGTTAGGACTGGAGCTGTGCTTCCATAGAGCTGCAGACACTTTAAACATGCCTATTTCAAAGTGGAATACTCTGCTAAAACAGTTTCCATTGATTTCAGGCTGAAAATGAATGATTATTTGTAAAATAAAGCGCCGCAAAAATGCCGCTAAATTTCAATATTTGTGCCGCTAAATTTCCATATTTGTGCCGCTAAATTTGCTAATCCATGCCGCAATATCCTGGGGGGTCTGTTTAGTGAATCTCCATAGCAATTATGTTTAAAATGTGTAAGGGGTTGATTAAATTCATCACAGATTCCATATATTGGGGATACTCCATAGGCACACATTTCGATATTAAAATCGCCTACCCAGATAATTGACACCTCCTTTGTATGGTCACTTAAAATCTTAAACAGGACATCCTCTATACCATCCACAATTTTAGTTTCTGCATGGTCAAATATATCATAGTAAAAATGTATAAGTACCAGATCAAATGGTTTCTGCAAAGTATTCAAAAGAATATGGTAAAAGGGTGTAATAGCCTTTTTGGATACTGTACAGTCGACAAAGGAGGCAGATATAAAAGTAACCAACACCCCTTTATCCGACCTGACTTTGAAGTGAGTCTGAGTTAATGGCAGTGCAGCCAGTCCAGTTCTATAGTCTGACTTGGAGTTTGCTCTGTGCTTTCTTTTTACTTGGCAGGCACCTCTAACTTATCCTGTCAACGAGACGCAATAGAGGAATTTCCTGTGTTCTGCTGTAGGACAGTGAATAACCCACCGAGCAGGATATATCCAGTCTGCTCAGTCTGCAGTAGCAAGCAAGCCTACTTTGGATTTATCTGATGGCTGCTGCTCGGGTCAACCCTGCTGCCCTCTGCCAGGCTGCAGTGATTAATACCAACCTGCAGACTCCATGAAGAACAGCCCCTCCAAGTCCGAACAAGGCATCCAGTGCAAGGTCTCCACGCACCCCAGTTTCATGGTCAATAGGAAGCCTAGGTTTGGCCTCTATCCTCCACGCTAGTGTTAAGGTCCTCAGGTAAGCATTTCTGCCTTTCCCCGATTGTTAGACCTGACAGCCTTAGCATGTTCTTCCCCCACTTTTTGCCTGCTTCCCTATTTTTCTGTACTTGTTTTTGTTGGCTTTAGGACTCTGCACACCTTTACCACTGCTAACCAGTGCTAAAGTGCTTGTGCTCTCTCCCCTAAACATGGTCATATTTGTTTCCCCTCAATTGGCATATTTAATTTACTTATAAGTCACTAGTGACGTACACTACATGTGCCCTGGGCCTGTAAATTAAATGCTACTAGTGGGCCTGCAGCACTGATTATGCCACCCACATAAGTAGCCCCTTAACCATGTCTCAGGCCTGCCATTGCAAGGCCTGTGTGTGCAGTCTACTGTCATTTTGACTTAGCATTGCACTCCCCTTTCATTACACATAAGTCACCCCTAAGGTAGGCCCTAGGTTACCCATAGGACAGGGTCCTCTCATAGGCTAGCATTGGTGAATCCCTTAAAACACATTTAAGTTGTAATTCCTGACTGGAGAGGAATAGTTACTTCAGGTTTCATATCTTTGGAATGGTTATGATATATCCTCTTTTCTTGTAAAGTCGGATTTAACATTACTATTTTAGAAATGTCACTTTCAGAAAGTGAACATTTCTCTGCTCTTACTGCTCTGTGTGCTGTGCAACCTGTCTCCAATACATGCCTGGGTGACAGTTACACTACGTGCATTTCCTCCAAACAGTCACAAACACAGGAAGGCTAGCTGTGTCTAGGTACACATCTGCATTCTGATGGCTCTTCCTGGGCAGGTAGGGAGGAACAGGCTCACACTTACACTTCAATGGGTAGTGGCCTGAGCCCACACAAAAGACTAATTACCCTCCACAGATAGCCTGGGAGACAGGACTGGGTTGAAAGGGATCCTTGTGCAATTCATAGAACTGCTTTGAAGTCGCCCCCCACATCAAAGGCACTTTTGAGTATAAGTACTGGGTCTCTGACCCCCTAAAATCAGACACTTCTTGACCTACATCGAATCTCTGTCTGAAGAACTGTTGTGCTGCTCAAAGGACTCAACTGGACTGCTGATCTGGAAGGCCTGCTTTTCTGTTTGTTGCCCTGCTGCTCTCTAACTCTGCTGAAGGAGAGCTGGACTCTCCAGTGGCTTGTTGGCTTGGCTCCTGTTGCTTGAGACTCAGGGAAATCAAAGTCTCCACCCCTGCTCCTGTGCCTAACTCACTGGAAGTGCCCTAGGTACTTACAAAACAGATTTTGACACATCTCTTGTCTGCTTGTAGTAGAACTGGCGCATCAACCCAGTTGCATCAGCAGAATCAGTGTACTGCAGCAGAATCAGTGTACTGCATCAGAACCATGGGTTTGCCTCCCGAGATCAACGCATCGTACAGCGTTGCTCCGTTGCTGCAGCTTGATGAGATTCGGCTACATGGTCGAATCCAGCGTATTGCTCGATGCCTCTCAACTACGGCTCTCATCTTCAGACCTGACGCATCGCCGTCACTGCGGGATCGACATCGACGCATCACATGAACTGCACCCCACAGGTCGCTGTTGCGCCCAGGATAAGGTACTTTGTTCACCGGGGCCTGTGTGAGTCCTGTAGCCAGCCTGCGCTCCATTGCAGACAGCCCGAACTTTGACTTTGCACCGGTCCATTGCGACCTCAAGTAAATGTTCTAGTGCTACTTACTTCTAAGTTCTTTATTGCATTTATTCCTGTGAAATTCAATATCTCAACATCCACTTATTGAATTTTTTATACTTTTGGTCTTGTTTTATTTATAACATCATACTTTATTTTTGTAAACCACTGTGAAGTATTTTTGTGGTGTTTTCACTGTGTTACTGTCTGAGGTATTGCACAGATACTTTACACATTGCCTTCTAAGTTAGGGTTGACTGCTCTGTGTCAAGCTACCAGAGGGTGAGCACAGGATAATGTAGGTTGTGGCATGACTTACCCAGACTAGGATTGTGGTCCCTACTTGGTTGGACATGGTGCATACCTCTGCCAACTAGAGACCCAATTTCTAGCACTGACTATTTGATGTTTCTTTCTACCCAAGGCTGCTGACTGTGAAGCACTCTTGTGTCTTGTGCAAGCTTGCGCTATGTTAAACTGGCAAAAATTCAAATAAGGGTTCTGCCTGTCACCTATATTCTAATATTATCCTACAATAGTTAAGAAGAATGCATTACCCTTTGAGGTCAGAAAGAGATACCCTTCTAGTGGTGGCTGCTGCTGCTCAATATGAAATACGAAAACATTGATGTGAGACCTGGCATCCTTAGGGTGGTATTCCCCCTAACGTTTTGCTTTTGACCGCCACGTTTTGCTGAACCTTTTTGTTGGCCTTAGGACTCTGAGCACTTTACCGCTGCTAACCAGTGCTAAAGTGCATGTGCTTCTTCCCTAAACATGCTTGTAATTGGTGTATACATGATAGACATATTTAGTTTACTTGTGAGTCCCCTGTAAAGTGGTATACCATATACCCAGGACCTGTAAATTAAATGTTACTAGTGGGCTTGCACCACATTTTTTAAGTTTAAAAATACAATTTATTGAAGTATAAATAAAACAAGTAAATTGTGATAACATTTTGCAATATGATGAAGTAACCATATGTTAAGTACATTGAGTTTTCTGCAGATAGAATAAAAAAAAAATGAAACGTATGTATCAAAAGAAAGTGCGAGAGAGAAAGAAAGCGAGGAAGGGAGGGGAAAGGGGCAAAGATAGAAAAACATTTCCTATGATGAATGAAGGCTTAATAAAGATAAAGTGAGTAAATCACAACAGTGTTGGATAAATGTAACAATAAAGTAAGTGAACAAATAATTGCAATTAATATGAGCTCAGTTAAGTAAGGAGGAAAGTCAAGGGGGTTTTGAAACTTACTCAGTAATGGGTAGGTGTAAATTAGTCAAATGAGATATAAGGAGCATTTTTCCAATTTTTTATTTGTTGAAATGCAACAGCAATTAATAAATCTACAATTTGTACATTGAATTCACAATTATTCCAATTTTCAGAAAGGCTACCTAAAAAGAGGTTTGTAAAAGAGAAGGGGCCATGTGTGAGAAAAATACGATTAATTTGTGTCCAAACCATTAACCAGAATCGATATGTGTGAGGGCACTCAAATAGCATTTGTTTTACAGTAGAATTAGACAAGTGGCAAGCCCAACTTGCTGGTCATATATTAGAATTAAACTTATGCAAGGCACATGGGGTAATCATTAGTCAACTATAAATGAAAAATAATGTGTGGGTGGTATTAGCAGCACAAGAAGTTTTGTGAATCTTTATTCATATTTTATTCCATAAGTAAGAAGAAAACAAATGTGCAAGTTTGTTTCCCACAGTAACTCCAATGCTGTTTTCTGTCTAGGTTCAGGTAGGGAAGTGAGTTGAGTATATATTTTGTATGCAGAGGGGAAGGTTCTTTTTTTTTTTTAGTCTTTTTTATTGAATGTCAAAATTACAGCATGACATTTGCAACTGCACTTCCATTGGGACAGTTATTTGAGTACATATAATCTGTTGAAGTAGTCCGGTGATTAATAATACGGCTTCCAATCACTCATTTATGAAATAAGCACTAGTGTTCCAATTCCAATTTACAGTTGTGGTCCCCCATCTCGAACCCGGGAGGACAGAACAGAGGTAAATGACGTGTTATTAGGCTGTCTGTTCACGCATCGCCTGAGAACACAAAAATTCTTATTTACATTACATTGACTGGGTAAGCCCATCCTTGTCCTGGGGGTGGGAGAGAAGGTAGCTCTACAGCTGCCCTCAAATATCACTAGGGCGAGCCTGTTCTTGCATAAGCTCCCAGTATTCTGCCAATTGGCTATGGCAGAACGCCGCATCCTTGAGCCAATCAACGGCTCGGGGGCTTCTATAGCGGCCGCAACACATCGCAATGCGCCGTTTGGACATCAATAGGAGCATAGCCGCTAGTTTCCTGACTGTCGCCGATACTTTGTGCTCGTATCCCAGCAGTGCTGTCAGGGGGGAGCGCTCAATCTCGCACTCTAGCATTTCCTCCAGTACATCAAGTATATTTCCCCGGCCATTCAGGGGACCTGTATAGTCTGTGTAGAAACTTAAAGTGGATCAGCCTCAATCTATAGTTGGGGACAACACCCTAGCTTGCGCACAGCAGTATATCCATTTATCCTCCTCTATAGGAGTACCTAATATTTCTTCTCAACCCCTCCGCGCCGGGGGGATGCTGATAGGTGCCATGCGCTGCATGCCAGTATAAAGCCGGGTAATTAATTGGCGTGGTGATGGGTTACCTAGGAAGTCTTCCAAGACCTGAAACGTTGGGGGCCCTATCAGGAACAAAGCGAAGTGCTCACGCAGCGCCACACGGAGCTGATAGTACGTCATTTTATCAAGTAGACCTGTGGTGTCCTCCACAAGCGCCCTATCAGGCAGTATAAATTCTCTGTCTGGGAACACCTCACCCATAGTGCGTAGATGTAGCTTCCTTAGTCTCTGGCATACCCCTGTGTCTTCCGAGAATGGCGACGCCGGGTGCCTCAGCAATGGCACAGAGAGGGCAAATAGCTTCTCTATCTGTGCCCTCTTCTCTATCTGTGCCCTGCGAATCAGCTCTCGCCATGCCCAGACCGTACAACCAACAGTATTCACCGTTGAGCGCGGCCTAGTCTGCGGTCTGTAAAGTACCATGTTTAGTGGCGTCGGGCGGCGTAGTCGTGCTCCGGCGCCGTGTGCGCCATAAATTGAGTCGGATATAGCCAATAAAACCCAAACTGGGCTTGCGCACAGTTGAAGTAGAGTTCCATATCACGAGCCCCTAGCCCTACCTGTTCAAAAGGCAGCATCAGGATCTCCCAGGAGACCCTGGGCTGTTTACCAGCCCAAGCAAGGGTAATCAAATTCAATTGTAGTCTGCGTGCAGAGGGTAAGGTTAATAACAATGTTTGCAGGAGTTAAGAAATGGATGTTGGAGAAATGATGGTACAGAGTAAATAATATGGTTTGGAAATAGCTGAGATTAAAGTTCGGTATTTGAGTTTGTATGAATTAGGAAATTTAAATAAGGATTGAGCTTGAGAGGAAGGGAATCAGGGAATGATTATGTATTAATTGGAGAGTCCATAACAAACCGTTTTCCTGCCAAGATTTCCATAATCTGAGATTGTTGTGCCAAGTGGAAAAATGGAGAAACTGGTCTAAGGTGAAAAGATTAGAAATAAAAATGGGGTGCAGTAACCTACAAGCATTTTTGGGGGATGGGAAGCGACATGGAGGAAGGGCGATGGGTAGAAGACAGAAATTTTGAAAAAGAAAAGGGTTAAGTAAAAGATATCTCCAGCTCTGTCCATAAGGGATGGTCATGTGAGTAGTGTTCATCATAGTAAAAGGCAAATTGTTTAAAAAAGAAGGCAGCATGATAAGTTTGGAAGTTTAGGAAGTTAACTCCTTGTTGCTTACTGCGTTGACGTTTGATGAGAGACATAAGAGGTTTTTTATTGTTCCATAAGAAAGCAATTAAAATAGAATATATTTTTTTTAAAGGAAGATCAAATATTAGTTGGAATTGCAGAGAGACAGAAAAGTATTATGGGAACTAAAATCATTTTAATATAATCCAGTCTACCCCACCATGAGAGGAACAATGGATTCCATCTTGATGTAAGGGTATTTAAGTTTGAAAGAAGAGCAGTAGAATTAAGAGATACATGATCTTTGGTGGAATTAGTAACCCAGAGACCTAAATATTTTATTTTTGCTGGGCCCCAAAGAAAATCTGAAGATGAGAAGTCATGTTTAAAAACCATTTATGAAGAGGAAGGATTTGACATTTGTTAGAGTTAAGTTTGTAGCCCGAAAGTTTTGCAAAAGTTGAAACTGTTCTAGGAAATGGTGCAAGGAGTCAGGAGAGGTCATATATAAAAGAATATCATCAGCATAAATTGAACATTTGACATGATTGTCCCCATATTTAAAGCCTTGTATGGTATTTTGTTGGATGTGAGATAAAAAAAGGTTCAAGTACAAGGATGACAAGAAGAGGGGAGAGAGGGCAACCTTGTCTGACTCCTCTGTGTAGAGAAAAAAAGATTAAATTAAACCATTAACAAAAATGCTTTAAGAGAGGAATTTAAAAGAGAAATTAGGTTAATGAATTTTTCTCCGAATCCAAACCAAGAAAGAGAAAAGAAAATTCCAATGAACCCGGTCGAAACCCTTCTTGGCGTCCAGCGAAGTAGCTGCTAATGAGTGTGAATATATTTTAGATTTGCTTAAAATGTTTAGGAAGATCCTGATGTTATTGGAGAGACGTCTACCTTTAACAAAACCAGATTGCTCTTTGCCAATCAAACTAGGAAAGAAATGATCTAAGCGTAGGGGGAAAGATTTAGCACAAATATTACAGTCTGAGTTAACAAGGAAAATCGGATGATAGTTTTTACATGATTTATTTTCTTTGGGAATAAGACATATTAAAGTGTCTTAAAAGGTGCCAGAAGTAGGTTTGGAAGTGGTAAAAAATGTGAAATGTTTGTGTAATTTAGGAACTAGTATTTTAGAAAAGTGAATATAAAAGTCAATAGGGAAACTGTCTGGTCCAGAGGCCTTCTCTTTTAATAGAGTTAATTGTGGTATGAATGTCTTGAAGAGAAATATCAGCTTCAAGAGAAGAAAAATCCATATTTTAGTCAAATTCCTTCTGAATTGAGGACAGATAAAGATCAATATCAGTGTGAGATGGATGAGTTTCTGGTATGTAAAGAGTTTTGTAAAAGTCAGAGAATTCTGCAAAAATATCATTAGCTTTAAATAATGGAGTTGTGCAATCACGTAAGATTGTTTCAATTTTGACCTGCTCTTTTTTACTTTAAGATAATTTGCCTGAGTTATTTTGACCTCCATAGTATTTGGTGCTTGATATAAGGAGATAAGAAGCAGCATTCTTAACAGAAATCTAGTTAAATTGAAATTTAGCTTTAATTAATTCATCCACATATGCATTAGATTTAGATGTAAAGTAAGACTATTCTAATGATTTAATATGCTTCATGAAGTCTGAAGCTTCATTTGTAGCTGCTTTCTTTTTGTTGGAAACATAAGATAAAATAAAGTCCCTAGAGGCAGCTTTAAAAGTACCCCAGAAGGTTTGAAAAGAAACATTCAGAGATTCATTTAGGAGAAAGAAAACATGGATAAAAGCCTGAAAACATTGAGTAAAGTTAGTATCTAATAAAAGGGAGGTATTGGAATGCCAACGTCTTACCTTCAGAATGGCAGGATGAAAATCTAAGTCTAGAGTATCTCGGAATGGCCTGAAATTAAGATGGTTCTGATATCTGCATGTAAGATGTGTTGAGATAAAGCTTTAGAAACAAAAAGGTAATCAATTATGGACTGTGACAAATGGACAGGGGAGAAGAAGGTATATTCTTGCAGGCAGGGATTACAAAGTCCCCATGAGTCTATAAGAGATCGCTGTTTGATGGCTGCAGTGAATTGTTTATGTATGGAAGAAGGAACAAAAGTAGTTTTAGAGGCGCGGTCTAAAAATGGATCTATTACAGGATTACAGTCTACTCGGAAAATTAAATAGTCATCAGTAATAGACATCAGTTTATGTATGATGATGGGCCAGAAGGATTTGTCAAATGTGTGGGAGCATAAAGATTCAAAATTGTTATCGGTATTTTATTGATGGTTAGTCTTAATAAAAGCCATCGACCATCTGTGTCTAATTCTTGTGATAGTAACTTAACATCTAAGGTTTTTACATAGGACTACAACACCGTTATGCTTACCTGACTCCGGTGATGAAAAAGCATAACCTACCCAATTAAGAATAAGTTTTTGAACTACTTTGTCGACAACATGAGATTCATGTAACAAAGCAATACCTGCATTTAACTTAGCTAAATGGGTAAGTACCCTTTGTCGTTTGATAGGTGAACCCAACCCTTTCACATTCCAAGTGATTATACATACATGATTATACACAGTCATAAATAACAATTTAAGGTAATCTTAACATATTCTACAAAATTATCATTATATACATAACCTATGCTTATATAAATAAGAATGGTAAAAGTAAATTTATTAGCAGAAAAAAGGAAAAGAAAGGATATAAAAAAAAAGAACATGAAGGATGACCACTAAGTATTAATGACAAAAAATATAACCTTTGGTTTGAAGCAGTGTAACTCAACAGTCAACTTTAGTGTAAATGGGATAAAAAAAGCAAGGAATGAGTGAACATTAAGATAAGGAGGTAAAATTGTATAGAAAACAAGTTAAACAATTATATAGAGAGTAGGGAGAGCGAGAGGAAAAAGAAAAGAGAGATCAGGAAAAATTGTGATAGAATAAAGACAGAAAACATTAGAAACCAGACCCTTAAGCTTCGGGAGTTCCCCTAGCACAGGACTATCGATTTCTCCAAGAACTCATCTATTATGTATGAACCGTTATACCTTAAGGGTTCATTCCTGACGTCTTCCTCTGTCCGACTTCACGTCAATGCTAACATTCCAAGACACCTACCAGGTATAAATATACCTTCCCTTGCCCAAGCAAGTTAGAGGAGACCTCGACTTCAGAGGAGCCCGTATCCCGGCCTGACGCACTGAGAAGACGCTGTCATTCCTGCACGCAGACGAATCCAGCTTCCAGTGTTCCGACTCCCTTCACGGGGTGTTAGGAGTTCCAGATCCGGCAAGAGATTCCCACCTCTCTCATTCTCAAGGTATGGAGCTGACTAGAACCTAGAGGGACTCTTGGCATACCATACTTGGCATACTATACTTAACATACTCTTAGTATACCAGACTAGAGAATACTCCACCTACTTCTACCTTTCCCTACACCTAGACTAGGTTAGGTACATTGGGGTAGAACTAGCTTAGAGACGCATCGTATGAGTACTCGCATTTTTAGCTCATGTTATTTATGTACGTGAATATATGCTAAAAGATAATGCTAGTGCAGTATTATTTATTTCTACTGCTTACGCTGTACATTATTTATCTTGCATACTGTCTTGTGATCATAACAGCACATATCTCTTACACGAGAAACAAGACTGTTCAATAAAACCCTTTTTATTGAAACACCCGTCTTTCCTTTCTGTGTAACTCTGTAGAAACTAAGCATGCACGATTGACTGTGTGAAACTGTTATCTATTGTTTCCACGATTCTGAGACGTGTTCCGATTCTAAAGGGAAACAAAGTAGTCATGTTTTTCGGTTGCCAGAAACTACTCCCTTCTTGTTCTCAAGGAGTTTCTTGTGGCCTCTGAGCTATCTGGCACAAGTAATTAAGTTTAATATACTCGATAGGGACATACCGACCTTAGTCCTATGTCAAGCCTATAGGTTATATTATTCCAATGCGCAGAGCCTATTAGGGAAATAGGAACTACACTACATGGCGCCCAATGTTTGGTAAGGCAGTAATTTAACGCTAGATACTGAGTTACTCAGTGGTGCTTTTCTCAGAGACCCCTACTCACATACTACATAAGACATCTGGAGTGGGTAGGGTTAAATATCCGCCATAACTAAATAGGGAAGCACCCTATATATTAGTTGTTTGGTTTGTTCAACGTTGAAGGATACAGTGTTCCAAAATATTGTGCACCTTATCTTTTTGTTTCCTTGAAACTTGTTCTACATTTTTCAAAAAACAAAATGTCCGAACACGGGGACGATGCCACCAACACCGGTGGAGCTGCGGCTCAACCAGTCGTAACAGCGTTTAACTTTACAGGTTTAATTGAAACCGAGGAGGGTGTTATAGACATCCATCCAAACTTAAGAAGAGCCATCACTCTAAAACTTATAAAACATGGCCTACCACCAAGAGGCAGTAGAGCAGTTTTCGTGATAGAGGCACACAAATCTTTTCAGACAGAGGTATTCTATTCATGGATAGTATTCCCAGAATCAAATCCAGTTACAAGACTGTTTCACTTCTACAAAGAAGATGAACCACCAGAGGAATATATTCCTTTCGAGGATATTGAAATTCCACTAACATACCAGGAGCATCAGCTCTGGTTTAAAGGCGCCCTAAAACATCACAAAAACATTACCAGGCTCGGTCCACTAGGTAGACCAGGAGCAACATGGCCGATTCTAGCCGGCTACACACCCCATCCTGACATTGAAGAGATGTCAGACGAGGAATTACTTACTCAACTTAGAGAGTTAATAAAAATTTACAGACAATTGGTCCAATATGTCATGCGGACTTTCACAGTCCAACCACCATTAACCATTCCAAATCAAACTCCTCAACAGGGGAATACACTAACAATTACACCACAGACTCTATACGCAGTCATGGGAAAAATGCCCACAAAACGTGAGCAAATTCCATTCTGGATAGCTCAAAAAATTTCTCAAATAGAAGCAGTATTTCCTAATACTAGCCCTTATGAGAAACACAGAATCCTAACAATCTGTTTACCAATGGGGATCACACCACAACTGGAAGACTGCACCACTTGGGGCTCATTCTTTGCTGCCATCTATACTAAAACACTTGGTGTTCCGTCAATTGCAGTAATACCAGATGTCCTGAAACAAATTCAAAACGAATACGGGGCAGAGCCTGCTCTGAATTTAGGTATGAAATTACTGAAAAATTTCGACTAGGTCTCAACAATAATATTATCTAATATTAAAGGGGAGGCAGCAGCAGTGGCGATCCGCCAACTATTAAGGGAATTCGATGTTACAGAACATCAAACAGAACTACCCAGAATAATAGAACAATCTTATGCAGAATTAGACAGAGATAGTTTGGGTGGAAGGCCATTGAAGCCAAAACTATCTGAAAATCCTGAGAAGGACTCTAATAAACAAACTCCTACATCTTCTAAAAAGAAGTGGGAAACTAACAAACAAAATTCAAACGAGAAACGTTCTCAATCCCGAGGTAGGTCTCCTCAAAAGGAGCCCTCTGAAAGGAGGTATAACCTCAGGAATAGGGATAATTTGAAAAAGCCTGACAGGTATCAAGATACTGATACACGTTCCTCTCGTACCTTTCAGATCTCGTCACAGACATCGGAAAGAAGAGGACGGTCAGAACATAGAGAAGAACGCGTGAAATTGAAAGACGACAAACACGTTCCAAAAAATAAATCAAAACCTCAATTCTCAAAGAAGAAGGTAGCAGGTCTGAAGATCAGACATGCCGAGGATACTGAGAACACAACTCAAGAACGGAGAATGGGCTCAGACAATGCTGGACAGTGCAGCAGAAGTCACAATAGCTCGCCAGAACCTGAAGGAACTTCTGGAGATAGTGGACTTGAATGAGTACATTACAGTTGAGACTGTGGATACCAGGGTTAGTACTCCACAAAAGTTATATGAAATAACACTCCGGATGGAGGGAGACATACCTAGACAGGTGAAAGCACTCTTTTGGGAAAAACTTTCAAGGGGCTATGACATACTTCTAGCAGAAAAAGACTGGCCACCACAATTTGTCAGGGAGTGCCCACATGGCGAGGACATTATTATGCCTGCCTTCTCCAACCATATTCCAATTCACCTAAAATATACTTATGCCAGGAAATGGGCAATAGCCCAGGCCCCAGCATTATACAAAAATCATGTAGGATGGGATGAGGACTCGCCTCACCATAAAATACATCTAAAAAATGAACCTACTGCACAGAGGCAGTACCCAATAAAGCAAGAAGCTAAAAAACAGGTCAGGGAGATCTTAGATCAACTTGAATACCAAGGGGTGATTGAAACATGCACCTCTTCAATGAACAATCCTTTGTTTCCTGTCTCCAAACCAGACAATACATATCGTCTAGTTTTGGATTACAGACACTTAAACACTTGTTCTAAAACTTTTGCGGTGCAAAATGCACACAGTACAGCATTAATGAATAACATTGTGCGTAAAAAATATAAAACCACATTGGATATCTCAAATGGTTTCGTTTGTCAAAACATAGCACCTGGAAGCAGGTACTTAACAGCTTTCTCAATAATGGGGACCCAGCGTCAATTTTGTCGACTCCCACAAGGGTTCAAGAACAGCCCGGGGTTATTCTCAGCGAGAGTAACGGAGTTACTACAAATTTATGACAATGAGGCATTGTCATATGTCGATGACATCTATCTGACAGACGATGACCTGGACAAACACTTGAACAGGGTGAGCACCATTATACTGGGCTTCGCCTCTGAGGGCTATAAATTCAACTTCAAAAAGTCCAGAATTGCCCATCTCAATGTCCTCTTTTTAGGATAAGAGCTTTCAAGTGAAGGCAAGAGCTTGGCAGCTAACTTTTTAGCAAGATGTGCGCTGCTCCAACCTCCTAAAACGCTGAAAAATTTACAATCCATCCTGGGTTTCCTAAATTTTGGAAGAACTTACATTCTAAATTACGCAGAAAGGGTTAAACCTCTCTACGCACTAATCAAACCTGATTTTTCAATCAAAAATTGGACACATGAACACACAGAAATCTTGCGTTCACTCCAAGCTAACATGTTAGCAACAAATCACTTACAAACACGCGTAAGTCAACGCAACTTAGTGATCCGAATAATTTCGGGTCAATGCGGATTCACCTACTTAACATTTAAGGTGAAAAAGTACCAATTGCATACAAATCACATTTGTATACACAAGCAGAAATGCGCTTCACTTCAACTGAGAAAATACTGACAGCAGTTCAAACTGCAGTAGCAAAAGAAAGAGCTCTAGCCCAAGGGAAACGCATTATTGTCGTAACCCCAGTACCGGCCTTAGAGGCGGTAACAAAAGCGAGCATCCCAAATGCTAAAGCATTACATCCTAGATGGATACAATGGGTTAATTCTCTTGCTGCAACAGATGTTGAATATGTTTTTGATCCTGATTTAAAAACACAAGCGTTCCTGCAATATGAACATGAATGTCCTCTGCCCACTGAGATTCTGCCTCTCGATCAGTATGAATTTATAATTTACACTGACGGATCCGCACAACCCGCAACAGGGAGTAAGCAAGCTTACAGTGCAGCGTGTGCAATCGTTAAAGGTCGCATTCGAGATGGTATCTTCAGACCTATGGTCACAAAAACCCAATCTCTAGGAGATTGCACAGCTCATCGAGCTGAACTACAAGCTTTCAAACTGGCACTTGAAAGTACAGATCGAGAATTCCCCACACTAATAGTGTGCGATTCTTTCTACTGTGTGCAGTCGTATAATGAATATATACAAACTTGGCTTGAAAATGGGTTCAAAGATGCAAAAGGTGGCACAATAAAGCATAAAACGCTTTGGGAACAAGTAGTTCAGTTAAAAAATGAACTACCAAAGGCTCACGTGATACATACACCGAGTCATCAACGTGATGGCGTTCACGTTGCAGGGAATTCATTGGCTGACGAAGCCGCAAAGGGGGCTGTTCAGACGGCTTCCGTAGCTGCGATCACTCGTTCAAAAACGAGAATAGACAGTGAGATAATGTTGGCTGTCAATGCTACGAGCAAAGGCAGTGGTGCAGCGTTACCAAAAAAGTTTCCACTCAAGTACTCTTATGTAATTGATGCGAACAACGTTCCTTTTGCTCGAATCCCTGGAGTGGGGGATAGGGTAATTCCAAACATGGAACGTAGAGCAGCTTTGATTTATGAAGCACATTTGGGAGAGGGTCTGTCACATCAAGGGATCTCTAAAACAATATTGACATTAAAAGAGATGTACTGGTGGCCTGGAATGAATACACATATTCACATCTTCATCAATGACTGCATAGACTGTAAAATACAGCGTGATGCAGAACGCCACCAGACACCATGCTACGAAATAGCCTGCCAGGGACAGACACCATTGTTAGACAGCATTAGACTATCTATGCACAGGAGTCCTTGTGGACGATTGCAATCCCACAAATACTAAGTCAAGGTTCCTATGGATATGGCCTCAGCGCTCGGCTGACGCTCAAACTGTTATAAAAGATTTGCGAGTCTTTATCGTCACATACGCAATAGGCACGCTACATTCTGACCAGGGCCCTGCGTTTAGCTCTCGAGCTTACAAAGAAGCCATGGCCAGTCTGGGCGTTGCATTGCGGTACTCCTCTCCGTTTCATCCTGAGGGAAATTCTGTTGTGGAAAGTAAAAACCGGGACATAAAGCAGTCTATAACAGCTAGGGTATTAGGTTCGGGTGATGGGTGGGTCAAACATCTTTATGGGGTCCAACGCTCATTAAACAATTTGCCAAGAAGTTCTCTAGGGGGGGTCACTCCATATGGGGTCCTATTTGGGACAAGAATGTGGGTGCCAGATCTAGAATGTAGTGGCACAGTGGTGGAAAATAAACCCTTTGATATCAAAGATCGTTTGGCTGTTTTACAGGATCTCAATGAACTAAGATCGAAACAAAGCAACGTATTCCTGCAGCCAACCACCGCTGGGGAAAAAACCGGCGGCCCCAGCAAGGCCTGTCTGGATTCCAAAAGTTGGGGATCTAGTCAGAGAGAAAATTGCGGACAAGAAGGAATTTGGACCTTCTTACAGACAACCAGTACCTGTCCTAGCCATACACGGAACAAGAACAGTACTTCTGCCGCCCCTTGCTGGAAGAAAGGAGAAAAGATTTGTGTCCATCGACCTCATCAAACCACAGTATGTGGCCAATACTAAATAGTGGGCCTCGTGGACTCCGACCTAGTAGCAGACACACTCCTCTCGCTACTATCCAAGAGGTTCAGACTGAAAGACTGATAACCATCGAGAATTCAGCAGTAACAGATGAAGGACTGAGCAACAATGCTATGGAACTCATCCCTCTTGAAACTCAATTAACAGTTCGTCCAAATATACCTGTATACACCAATGTAACAAGTGATCAACTGGTTCCAGCGATTGCTACAAATCCTGATGCAATTCCAACAATTGACAGAACTGCTTCTGGCTATTTCATTAACTTTGATACGTTTTCTGAGGATCCGAGTGAGCCCGAGACGTCGCCAGCATCTAAAACTTTTAAACAGCAAGTACAAGACTTTCTTCATTTTCTGAAAAAGACTTATCTAGTTTCACCATGGATTGAACTATGGATTATTTCTGGAATATTTTTCTTCCTGCTTTGGCTAGCTTTGGTTATGACTATGAGCGTGCTTATAAATGGCAAATACATCCATATGAACACTGAAAGAAAAGAAGTGAACTTACTTTTAAAACCTCACAAATCATCCCATCGTGAAACGAGAGACTTGTCTGCAGTGAACATCACAGCCGTTCCTATACAGGATGGTATAGTGTGGGACAAAACAGATTTCGATATTTTTGGCCCGACGGAACATTTGAACATTCCACATTTATTTAAGATCTCACTAAGTGATTTTGTTTCATTCAGTACCTATTCTGATGATTGGGACTTTGAAACTGTAAATAACATGATGTTTGACCTAGAAAAATCTGCTGCATTTTCTAATAATGAATATTTAGAGGGTTCATCAGACTATGAACAGCTGTATTGCTATAACCACTATGGTCATCATTTTTTGCATAAATCTGCAACACCTAGAAATGTGTTTATGTTTAACCAATGGGAGCATTGTCCTACACCACCAAAAGGTAGTTCAAAAACATTTGCTAAAAGTTCCCATATTTTTCAGGATACAATACATCTGATCCAGAAACATTTTACTATAAAAATGTAAACAAAACAGGACTGAAAATTATGTTAACTAATACAAAACAGATTTACTCTGCAGCATTTATTGCCCAACTGTCTAGACATGGTTTCGACTTGTGGAAAGAGACAATAGACACAAAATCTGTCTGGGGTACTAAAGATTGGCAAGTGCAGGGGATAGAAGCTTTATTTAGAGCCTGCATCGTCCCTCAACAAATAATGTTTTTGAATGACACGGTCCAACAAACGTCTTGCCTTGGGTTAGCCAAGATCAAAGACATGAAAACACCTTCTATACCAACACCTGCAAGTGATAACAATACACAGGCAGCGGTTACAGTTGATACCATACTACAACTCAACAGAACAAATCCTGATTGGAGAAAATGGTTGATCTGGCCCACAGACACAAACAACTGTCAAGAGAGATTCCTGAATAAAACACAGGGGTTTACTATTCACAGGCCAGACCCACGATACGTCCAAAGACAGCATCCGGGGGTAGTAACAACATACAGTGTAGGACAATTATACCTCGATTGGCTGCAAAAATCTACACTAAAGGATGTGAAACAACACTTATCTTTACTTAAAGAAGACGCAGACCGTAGGGAATTCTTGCTTGGACCAAGAAAACCGCGTCAAAAACGTTTCATATATGCCGGCATTTATGCTGCTTATAATGAAGCATGGAAGGTGTCACAGATGGAGGCCGCAGAACGAATACGTGAACTTGATCGTATTAATTTAGAGAAAACTCTCTCTGTGGTCGACAATGGGTTAACAACTTTGTCCTCCAGAATATATTCATTGGACAGTATTGTATCCTCTGCTATCGACATACTGGAACAAGATTTAGCCATGTTACAACAAGGCCAGTCTCAGTTACGTTCTATTATGTTATTAAGCTGGACGCTGCAATCTTTGCCTGCGGGCTATGTGCCTTGGCGTTTTATCAACACGACGACTCTGTTTGCAGAATACAATCTAACTGATAAACAGATCGAACTGGCACAAAGGGGAGCAAAGTATACAGTACTGAGCATTGAAAAACTTGAAAAATTACCATTCACAGTGGCAGAAAAACCAGCTACAGAATGGCTTATTCATGGCAAAATTAGTCTACCTGTGACTACTTTCCAGTTTCAGTATTGCCTTAAACAGATGCAAGCAGGCAAATATGAAAGGTTGAGTAAAGAATACATTAAGACATCCTGGAATTTACCTTACACCTATAGATGTTGGAGTGGGGATCGTGAAGTGTTTCTGAGCGGTACACACTGTGAAAGTGCACTGAGCAGTTCACTAATGAGTCAGGACATATCTTTACACGGGGCTTGTAATGGTTCTGTGGCAAATTTGGCCTGCCACCAGCAGGGTACACCAGCTGCTGTGATTAATCCAACGTTTGGCCAACTTTCTAATGGGAGTTACCTCATGTTGAATGATCAGAGTTGCTGTGGCATGTTGCCAGGCATCCCATATCTAGTAATGGTCAACTCCAGGGTCACTTGCTGTATGCAAGTATTGTTTGCCCCAATAGACACAGTCAGGGAGTCGCCTCTATGGCCTTCGTTGAATGTCTCTTTTATACGATTTGATACTTTAAGCAGAATGAAAGCCATGCTTATACAACAATCAGTGCCTATGACCTCGGCCAAAGAAACCTATGATCTACAAGTTGCAAGGACTTCGGCTGAGATACAAGCTTTAATTCGTACAAACTGCCCTATACATTTCGTAGAAATGATAGGACGTATCTTTAACATGTCTGATACAAGCGGAATTGTACATGTATTTAAGACCATCTGTTCCGGACTATTAGCACCTTTCCAGGCTGTCCTCGGAATAATCCCAAACTTTGCACATTCGGTGTTTGGTGGTGTGCCGTTAATTCTAGCACTTGTTGCAGGAATTCTGTTTCTATTCCTCCTACTACGCTATGGCAAGCCTCTTCGCCAACATCACTCCGAGCAATGTGGAGAGAGCCCTACTTGAACGGAAATGCTGTGAGCGAATAGTACAGCTTTTGGGCATGCCTCGTCTACGGGAACATAATACAACGTGGTTCCTGTCATTCAGACCAATCTGGCAAGATTGCATCTTACCTGTTCTACGCTGCCTGTTTTGCGGTGAAGAATACATGCTAGACACCTGTCTAACACTCCCATCAGTCATGCCGCCGGATATCGATACTCTGCTGGACCCGATAACGGCCCATGCTGTGTGTTGTCCCCAGAGGCTTCCAATGCTGATGACGGCATTCATTGAGATCTCACAGACGCTTCCGGCTGCTGCTGAGGTACGAGATGGATCAACGGGCACACAGGTAACAACGGACGCGAAATTGCTTCTTCTGCTGAAGGCGATGTTTCTCATCTCTGTGCAATTAACCTTCTGAACGAGGTGTTCCAAATGTCACCAACTTCGGTAGACGATATTTTGGCTACAGAAATAGATGATCTAATGTTTACGCCAGACCCATACACTGACTTTGATTCGGCTCACAGTGTACCAGGGCAACAATGAAATTTGGCCTTCATATTTTCAAAACTTGGAACTATTCCCAGAAATTGAACTTTTCTTTTTTAAAACAAAATTTTTCTCGATAGAAAAAGACATGGCAAATGAACAATCTGCTTACAGTAGAACTAGTCTTATAAAACGGACTTCTTTGAATACTTCCAGGGACACATTGTCACCTTACTTGTCTAACATTTCATTTAATTCCATGATATGCAATGGCTTTGATTTTGAGAACTTATCGACCATTTCATCATATGTATATATTTCTGTTTTCATTCACGTTGCATTTTACTTCCGTTATATGCTTAGAATGGAAACGATGCTTTAAATGTACAGTACCTATTGCATTTCAACAGTTTTGAGCTTCTTTTAAAATGCTTTTTAGAAATGTTTTTAGCAACATGTGGTACTCAATTTTATGTTTAGCATTTGAATGTTTAGCATTTAGTATTATCGTTCAATCGAAAATGGAGTGGGTGTTGTATTCCGCTTTAGGTGTCCGTATTAGGGAAATAGGAACTATACTACAGTATTATGAGAGGTTGAAATGTGTTGTGTGTAGTGGAATTATGTGGTGTAGATTTGTGTGTTGTGGAATTATGTGGCACTTATCTGTGTGGTATTGTGTTGAATTATGCAAAGTTGAATGCTTGTTGTCTTCATGTGCCAGCTGAGTGCTGGACACAGTCTGCATCGGTTGGCTGTATTGACCAGTGATCTCTGCAGGGCTTGGATTGCTGCAGGCAACATATCGCCTGTAGTGCTGAGGGATCCGCCTACATGGGAGGTGAGACAATGTTGTTTCTCTTTCCTGTCCACTCACCCCTGTGAATGTCATCCAAAAGACTGCGACTCTTAAGATGACTCCTGCTTTGGGAGGTTGGATTGATCATGCCCGTGCATCGGCATGAGGGGCAGAAATGAAGTTATTCTATTCCTCCTGCTAGATCAGGACAGCAGCAGCTTGTCTGCAGTGATGTTTTCTTGGATGTCCTTTAAATGACGAGCATCGGCAGGGCAGCCATTAAAACAAGAAACAAAATACTTTATCAGTAGGGGTTTTTGGTTTCCTGTCCAGAAATGGCGCGTGGGCGGGTGAATAAAGAAACACAGGCAACAGCGGGCGAGGAGGGGGGATAAAGAGAAGCACATATTACAGTATGATCCGCAGAGGGAATGAAGCAACAGGGGTGGGGCGGGTGGGAGAGGGAATGAAGCAACAGGGATGGGGACTGTGGGAGGGTAAAGAAGCAACAGGGATGGGGACTGTGGGAGGGTAAAGAAGCAACAGGGATGGGGACTGTGGGAGGGTAAAGAAGCAACAGGGATGGGGCGGGTGGGAGGAAGAAAGAAGCAACAGGGATGGGGTGGGTGAGAGGAAAGAAAGAAGCAACAGGGATTGGGCAGGTGGGAGGGAGCAAGAAGCAACATGGATGGGGTGGATGGGAGGGAGGAAGCAAGAAGCAACAGGGATTGGAGCGGGTGGGAGGGAGAAGAAGCAACAGGGATGGGGGTGGGAGGGAGAAAGAAGCAACAGGGATGGAGGGCAGGTGGGAGGGAGAAAGAAGCAACAGAGGTGGGGACGGGTGGGAGGGAGAAAGAAGCAACAGGGATGGAAGGCAGGTGGGAGGGAGAAAGAAGCAACAGGGGTGGGACAGAGAAAGAAGCAACAAGGATGGGCCAGGTGGGAGGGAGAAAGAAGCGACAGGGATGGAGGGCGGGAGGGAGGGAAAGAAGCAATATGAATGGAAGGTGGGTGGGAGGAGACATAGCGAGTGTAAATACAAGCACTGCTATGGAGTGTTCAAAGATAACTAAAAAAGTATCTCCAAAAACAGGAGCAGTGGATGGACACAAATTACTTGGTCCATGTTCTATGGGAGGGCCAAACACAAGAAGAGGCATGATGTATGAATGCTGTGGACAAACGGGAACGAAGAAAACCAGAGTGTCGTTGAAGCGAACAAATGGTAAGAAAGTGGGGGGCTGAAAGCCCAGTGATTGCAAACATGTGTCATAGAGACAACACATGTGCAGTCTAGCCGAGACCTACAAATATAACATCTGATAGTACAGTAAGCACATATACTCACAATCTTTTTGCAAATTTTGTGGCAGCCGATCTTATACTCTGTACAGCCCATCCAATTGTTTGTGTAGCATATTTTATACCTTGTGTAATTCGTTCTTTAAACTATTGGCTTGCCTTTTCAAACTGCTGTCTGTCATAGACAGGGACATCATAGCACTGTGAATATCAGTGGTGGCTCCTCTGCCAAGGCGGAGGAGCGTAGCCCCACTACTGCTGTGCAGCAGTAAAAGAAAGAAAAGTAAAATGATAACGCAATGTTATTATCATTTTATTCTTCTCTGCTGGGGCAGCATGAGGGCAGGCTGCTCTGCTGACAGAGCAGGGGAGGAGTGGTGGGCACACTAAAGTGCGCATGATGCTTTGACCGGCCCTCTCGGGTCGGCCAAACTGTCATGCGCACTTTACCATGTTCTCCATTCAGCATTGTGATTGTCTCAGGGGAGCCTGGCGGCTTCCTGTTCGGCGGAGGTGAGACGACGTGGGACAGAGTGGCGAGGAGGTAAGTGAATGTTTCTTTTTTTACAAATATACCTCCTTACCCCCTCGCCCCCCCTGCCACTCCAAATTCGTGCTGGCTGCCACTGGTAAAAATACAAGTCACTATTCCCTAGAGCACCAACGAGAATTCAAATTAGCGACCCTCCAGTTTGACACAAAGACATCAGAAATTATCACTTTAACCAACTGAGCATTTCATACAGTATAGTTAAATTGCATTTACTTTTCATTTTAGGTGTGCACATTATATTATATCTCTTCCCACTCTGACCTGATTGACATGACCTTCCTCCAGCTCAAAGTTCTGCAGCCATTTATTGTGATTTTACAAATAAAGTCTAAACTAAGTAAATGTAAATATCAGAGGCAAATTAGTTTAGGGGAAGACAAAAATATAGACTGGCTGGGCCCTGCTTGCTCACCATATCCACCACCTTTGCTAAGGCCCCATGTACCCTTGCCTTGAGAGTCAGACCTCCAAGTGAATCTGGTATCCTGATTTAATTCTGGTCTCAGCACACACAAGAATCTGCGTGCGCACTGCATGCCTGGGCCCAAAATTGGTCTTTAATGAGCTATCCCATTTGGTTGATGGTGGGGTGGGGGGTAGTCAGCAGAGACAATTGCTAGTGAAAGAGAGGTTTCTTGGGAGAGCTAGATTCTTTGTTTTCCTTTGATTGGCCTGTCGGGAAGGGTGTAGAGCCAGGCTCATGGGCTCACACTTATTGTTCTCATGTTGTTAGTATTCCTGCTTAGAGCCAGCATCATCATCAACTGCTGTGAGGAGCAATCACCCTGCACAAAGACCCTGTCTGTGCTGCAGAGGAAAATGGACTATGAAAAGAAACCAGGTCAAACCACTTTCTAAACCCAGACAGTAAATTAGCATTCTCTGTCTGAAAATACCACAGAAAAGTGGGTCCCAAACTTCTTGACTTCAGGACACCGATGGCAAACAACCTCACCCACAACTGTTGTGGTCCAGAAGCTCCCGTCTGTCCTGTGACCTACCTGAATGGGGGATGATAGTCACCTTACCCTTCAATCATAAGTCTAGGATTATTGTTTATTTCCCCACCACCACCATGAGGTTCTAACTTCTTAACATCGGATACATCCAGCCTCAGCTCTAGCGATTAACACTTTGCATTATTGTAAGAGGTTTCTTATCAGCTTCATAAAGGGGCCTTTTCTTTCTAGAATAAGGCATCAGTTCTGCCTGCAGAATACTGTGATACCTGCCCCTCATCACTCATGCATCACATCCCACAGACACAGAAAGTGGTCTCTCGGCAGACTCCAAGCTAGCCAAGGTTCAAAGCTACTCGCGACATGACCTCATGTTATGCACCTGCCCTGATGGTACCACACACTCCTCTCCAATAAGATAATCTCTACTTTCAAGTTGTTCCCTACACTGTCATTTTTTAGATGCTTAGACCTCAAGTTTGGAAAAGTCTATACGACCAGATAAGAGCTACCCAATGATTTACCGAATTTAAGTAAATCAGCACTGAAAGGTCACTTAACTGAACTCTGAAGTTCTGTCGCCTGACTATCTCAACTCTCTAGCCACCTCTAGACCTGGCCACAGTCGCTATAAACTGTAAATCTGTCTATTTATAAAGATGTGTTTTCTTCTTGGTTTTATCGTTTAAGTGTTTAAAAAGTGTCTGCCCAGATATCCTAACTTATCACCTTCTGTTTTATTTTCAAACACTAACTCTTACACTTGGCACTATGAAGCGACTTCATTCTAAGCTTTGCACTCCCGTTAAAATGACCCATGAAACTCAAAAAACACAAGTACAAGAGATGACCAGTTGACCACTTAACTGGCATGATAGTTAACGAAGGAATACTAAGTGCTGGAAAGGGCTCAGTTCCCACAAGGACTTCCTCGGGGTGCAACAAAGGAGCGAGGTGTTACCAAACTTCAGAGGTCCATATCTAAGAACACTTTGGTTATGGTCAAGATTTCTGGCTAGTAGGGTCAATAAAAGGCACCATGTTAGTCCAGCTGGTTCACGAAAATCGAGTTTAGGGTCAGGAGCAGACTGAATGTGGTGGGTCTGGTGGCTCAGTGGGTAATGATTCAACTACAGGGATCTGCGTTTGACCCCATGGTCACAGGTTCGAATCATAACATGTCCACTCAGTCTTTGATCCTCCCAGAGTTAACAAAAGGAGTACCATCGAAAACAGTAACAAAAAACCTCTATTTTCTGCACTGAGATACATACCCAGGGTGAATGAGTGCTTTGAAAAAATGCAGGTATTGTGTTGAGAGTCTATAAGCAGTCTCTGACATGGTCCTGTATTGGGGTAGCTGACAAGAGCCAATGGCATGCTACTTCAGGGAATAGGGACAAGAGGAAAACAAAAAGTGTCTCGAGGCCTGGAAATGGACAGACGTGCGCCCCTTAAAATCAGGGCTAGTACCAGGGAGGTTGGGAGTAACATAAGGGCATGACAGTCATGGACAGGGGTCACTTCCTGCAGCTCCGCTGAGCTCATCCAGGAAGCGTCAGATCTTTGTCCTGAATCTCTTGGCCTAGTCCTGGCCTTCAGGAAAATATCCACCTGTAGTGTCCTGAATCTGGCAAATGTCTCTCTGGGTACAAGGCATGGAACACACAGTGGGGCAGTAATATGCACCATGCACACAGCGTCAGGGCAGCATGAACATGTGAAAGGCACAACACATGGTGTGGACTGTGGATCAGTAAGACGCACAGTGCATGCAGTCCCCTAGCGCCATGCACATGTGAAACACACAACACATGGTGTGCACTTTGCGAGTGGTAAGACGCACCATGCACACAGTCTCCTAGCGCCATGCGCGTGTGAAACACACAACACACGGTGTGCACTGTGCAGGGAGTAAGATGCACCATGCATGCAGTCTCCTAGAGCCATGCACGTCAAACACACAACACATGGTCAGCACTGTGCGCAGAGTAAGATGTACCATGCACGCAGTCTCCTAGTGCCATGTACGAGAACACACAACACATGGTGAGCACTGTGTGCGGATTATGACACACCATGCATGCAGTCTTGTGTGCACTGTGTGCGGAGTAAGACACAACATGCACGCAGTCTCATGACCCCATGCACATGTGAAACACAGAACACATTGTGAGTACTGTGTGTGGAGTAAGACACACCATGCATGCAGTCTCGTGGCCCCATGCACATGTGAAACACACAACAGATGGTGAACACTGTACGCGGAGTAAGATGCACCATGCACGCAGTCTCCTAACTCTGTGCCCATCAAACATTCAACACATGGTGAGCACTGTGTGGAGTAAGATACACCATGCCCTCAGTCTTGTGGTCCCATGCACAAACACAGAACATATGGTCAGTAGTGTGTGTGGAGTAAGACAGAACATGCAGCAGTCTCGTGGCCCAATGCACATGTGAAACACACAACGCATGGTGTGCACTGTGCACGGAGTAAGACGCACCATGCACGCAGTCTCGTGGCCCCATGCGAAACACACAACACATGGTGTGCACTGTGCACAGAGTAAGACGCACCATGCATGCAGTCTTGTGGCCCCATGCACATGTGAAACACACAACACATGGTGTGCACAGTGCACAGAGTAAGATGCAACATGCATGCAGTCTCGTGGCCCAAAGCACATGTGAAACACACAACACATGGTGTGCACTGTGCACAGAGTAAGACGCACCATGCATGCAGTCTCGTGGCCCCATGCACATGTGAAACACACAACACATGGTGTGCACTGTGCACAGAGTAAGACGCACCATGCATGCAGTCTCGTGGCCCCATGCACATGTGAAACAAACATCGGTCACTGAGGAAGGAGTAAGAACTAACACAAATTATGGGGAATTGCACAAATGTTTACCAATTCAGAAGGGGTACAGGTAAAAAGGATGTGCCCCTCAACTGGAATACAGCTGGCATCCACTACCCCACGGTCTGGTATGAGGGGACAGTAGCAAGCAGCCACTGTGGCAGTGGGAAATTTGGGTACACCCTTAAACAACAGAGCCCAGGCTCTGCAGTCAAACACCTCAGCAGACTCCAGAGGACTCTCAAATGAAGGAAAATCACAGGGCGGACTAAGAAGGAAATACAAACAGGAGGGACGAGTTCCTGAGTCAGCTGAGGTTTACACCGAGAGTCAGACTATGAAGGGCTCTCCTCGGAATATGTACTCTTAATAGGGAACAGCACCAGTCTCTGAGGGGCTCAAGCCTGCTGCTGCCACACATCCCTCCCCTTATGAACTAACAGACAGGCCACCCTGGGGTCTTGGGATTAAACATGCCTGACACATCTGAGTCCAACCAGATCTACTGTGTAAAACCTCAACACACCGGCTCTTCCGTTATGCATCTCTGTACGGTGTAGGGTGGTCGCAGATCTACAGACTGCTGTAAGTGTTGTAAGATTCTGCAGAAGGTTCTGAAATCCCCGTTTTAAAACTATAAATTGGGCTCCCTACATATGACTTGCCACAGGCACAATTTGGGATATAAGCAGGAAATGTAGCCAAGCACAAAAAATGAGCGTACATTGAGGTTATGTTTCCTTTGTGGGTATCTCGAACAGTGACATTACTAAACCTTGGGGACCCTCCCTCCACAGGGTACACTGATGAGGCCCCTACAACCTTACCCCTTCTATCACTAGGCCTTGCAGCACGCCAGAGGGAAAGCAGAGCACTGTACTGCCCCGGAAAACAAGGCCCTCATTTAACAAGCATTGGTAAATGCATTAGGTTTAGTTTATGGGATTAATAATAACCTGTTTTTTGATGCAAGTTGTAGCTTGCTGAGTAGTTGTACAATATAAGTCACAGAAAGTCTGTTAAAGTGTTATGATTTGTTTATGTACAAAAAGGCAATATATTGTGCTGTTACTAGTGGTATAGTGTGGGTATGTAATAGCAACATCTTGAAAAATGAAAGAGTGAAATAATAGAATGAATAGATGTAATAGCAATATTATATGTTTAGAGGAGTTCTGACAACTTTTGACCCTGGTGCCACTGCACCTGCTGCACCATTCAAATCATTACCCTATTGCCTGTAACTGCACTTGTGACTGCCTGTTTTGTAGTAAAATATAGCAATTGTAGGTGTTTAGTCGGGTGCTTAGAGCTTTTGGTTATGGTGTCACTGCACCTGCTGCACCATTGAAATCATGACCCTAGTGTCTGCAAGGTAACTGCACTTGTGACTGCCTGTTTAGTATTAAAATATTGCAATACTTGGTGTTTATAGGGGTTCCAAAAGCTTTTGGTCCCGGTGTCACTGCATCTGCTGCACCGTTGAAATCATGACCCTAGTGCCTGCAAGGTAACTGCACTTGTGACTGCCTGTTTAGTATTAAAATATTGCAATACTTGGTGTTTATAGGGGTTCCAAAAGCTTTTGGTCCCGGTGTCACTGCACCTGCTGCACCGTTGAAATCATGACCCTAGTGCCTGTAAGGAATCTGCACTTGTGACTGCCTGTTTATAAGTAAAAATTAGCCGTGAAAACATATATGTGAAAATTGGAGCACTGAGAGATAAGGTGAGGAGTATAGGATGTTTTGCAAATGAAATGCAGGTAACAAAGTTGTGCATTTATATTGTAAGCGGACGTGTAAGGAAAATTTGCTGCTTCCAACAGTTAAACGTACAGAATAGAGCAAGTGCATATTGGCCCGGTGGTGTATGTTTAGGTCTCGCCTAGGCAGCGCGCATGCGGTGCTCTAGGAGATGACCTTTAGAAATTGGTCAGCTCTTTTTAAGCACTCGTGCTTGTGCTGGAATCCACCTTGCGGGAGCGAGCAGCGGCGCGCGCGCTAATTGAAAACAGATGGCCCGCACGCCGCTGCTCGCTCCCGCAAGGGGCATGCTAGCACGCGCGCTTGTTCTTCCACTGCCTGTCACTGCGTGTGCTCACATTGTCCTTCCAGCCCCACTGCATCGGCGTGCAGGGGCCATCCTGTCTCTCTCTGCCTCTCTGCACCTCTTCCCTGCTCTTTCTCGCTCTCTCTCTTCGTCGTATTTCTCTGTGTAAGAAAACAAGTTTGTTTCTTCCAAAGGGTTTATAATTCCAGCTTGACCTTATGGGCATCAACGTAGCCGTGCCGGATACATCTTAAAATGCGCGGTTTCAATGCGTGCAACCAGGGAAAGTAAACAAAATGTGTGACACAGTTTCAGTGTGTGCAGCCAGGGAAAGTAAACAACAACAAAAAGTTCCACGCGGAGGAACATAGTATTTCGGCATTGGGAACTGATAAGAGTCCCCTTTTAAGATATATTAAATACAAGAGATTTCACATGTGCAGTCGAAACCTAAAAATGCCTGCTGTGTGGCAGACATTTTTCCCCATACCAGCTCCCACGTATGAGATGCAAGGCCACCAAAGTGTCCGATCTCCAAAAATAACTAATGTCCCCAATAAAGCAGGGTCAATTTGGGTAGTATTTCTGCACGGAACTGCTGTTGTGCCCACCTTGGTAGGAGGGTAGTCATATTGCCTTGCTTTTGATTCCGTAACTGGGCGGTCCCCCTGCTGGCATTTCCATTTGTGTTGTCTAAGTAACAAGTGGGTTTTTAATGGTGAAGCCACTGGCGACTCAACCATTGCAAACATTATGTTCTTGGTAACAACCGCTTAGGTCCTGTTTGTTAAGTCTCTTCCCTATGTAATATCAGGCCCTCTACCGGAGTAATCCTAAGATCAAAGTTGTGGGGAAGCCACAGAGATCACTTCAATACTTGCAAAGGCATCACAGGAACAGGTTTCTCCTGTAGGGAATAATACGAGCACCCATAGCTGCAGTGCAAGCTTCACTCCTAAAACGACTACAATGGATACAGAACGCCTCTGCACGTCTCATCCTCGACATCCCCCGCCACAGCCACATCACACCCCACCTGAGAGACCTGCACTGGCTCCCCGTCAACAAGAGGATCACCTTCAAGCTCCTCACCCACGCTCACAAGGCAACTCCAAAACACCAGACCAGCATACCTCAACAGACGACTCACCTTCTACACCCCGAACTGCCAGCTCCGCTCTGCTGACCTCGCCCTCACCACCATCCCCCGCATCCGAAGGGCGACCACCGGCGGCAGATCGTTCTCCCACCTCGCCGCCAAGACTTGGAACACCCTCCCCATCCACCTACGGCAGACCCAGGACCTGCTGACCTTCAGGAGACTTCTCAAGACCTGGCTGTTTGAGCAGTAGCAGCACCGCTCACCCCCACCCCCCCCCCCCAGCGCCTTGAGACCCTCGCGGGTGAGTAGTGCTCTTTACAAATGCTTGATTGATTGATTGATAGCTGCAGTGCAAGCTTCACTTTCACCCACAGCAGGCACAGCATGGGCAGCATCCCTGCTAGCTTTACACTCTATAAGAAAGTGAATTATTAATTGGAGTGGATGGTAGCACCCCAAAACTAATGAAATCACTTATCTGTTAGGTCCAGGCAAAGGTTTCAGCAATTTAGACCCAGCTCAACCCCTGGTAGCTATGGCACAGAGCACACAGGCTTACCTTATAGAAAATGTGTAAAGCACATACAAGTAAACAACTGCTACAAAATCACAAGTACATCACACAAATCCCACTCCAATTTATAAAAAAATAAGTTAACATTAAGAAACCAAGTGACAAAAGTCTAATCAGGAAAACCTAAGATAGGAATTATTAAAGATTTAAAAGAAAAGTGGCTCACTGACATCCTGTTGAAATGGATTTCATGCTTGGAGAAGCTCTAAGCAGGACAAACCTGTTTCTTCAGCCTAACTAAGTTTGACCATGGCCGCATCGGTCAGGTGGTTGGTCTTGCTCCTCCGGCAGCTGAAAGTGAGAATGTTTTTTATGTTTCACAGCTTTTCAAGGGTTGTAGGAGAAGTCCAATTAGATACAGCAAATGTCCTATGACCTTATGGGTCAGGACTCACTCCAGCAGAACGGGCCTTTACAATTTGTTGTGACCCAGTAGCACAATACAGTCAGGTAAAGGACGATAGTGGCACTAATCCTCTTAGGATGGTGAATAGAGCACACGTCCAAAGGAGAGGAGGAGGTCCTAGAGGCAAGAAGTTCTGAGGCTTGAGCCTCAGAAACTAAGGAATAGGATGACCAAGTCTGTCTAGGTTGTCTGAGCACCGACTCTGGGGTGTCGGCCACTGTCCAGGAAGGTTTGTGCATTAGGTTAATGTTCTTATTAACAAATAAATCAGACAGATTCTCACATAAATCTAGCAATACTCTGCCTTTTAATAGCTCGGCTTCGGAATTGTCAATCATCAAGCCACACAACAGCCACATCACCTAGCAGTTGTGGGCAGATTCCATGGATTCCTCCATAGCGGAGGTGTGTAACCAGGAATAATATTGCACTAACTCATTCAGCACATATTCATTGTCTATTAAGGTTTCCCCATTATTCGCTATCTATGTGTGAAATACTATTTCTCTCTGCTCCCTTCCAAGCAACGAGGCCAAGGTCCTGCCAGGTCTCTCACTGTTGCCGCACTGTCTGGTCAGTACATATTTACCTACGAAATTGTATCTCTCTGTCAGCCCGGTCGTTGTAGCATTGTAAAAACTGGTGTTGTTTCTTCAGGTACAACTGTTGGAGCATTTGTGTAACCGTGTCCTCTAATGTTACAATCTCTATTTTTAGGTGTAGGACTTGACCTCGAATATCTTTCAGCAGGCCCCCATGTTTAAATATTGTTACCCCCCACATGTAGATCCTAAAGGCCTCGCGTAGTATAGCATAACTAGTAACAGTAACCATGTTTAACTGAAAGTATACCAATACAGCGACCCAAATCTCTTCCTTAAACACTGAGTCTAAGAAGGATCCTGATGGGAACCTCCAGCCCGGTCGGCGTAGTCTAGAGCTGGGAAATGTAAGTGTAAGTTTGACTGGGAGTGGTCAGATAGTGTGCGGGGAAGGTGTACTGCCTCAGCTATCCAGTATGTCATCTTCTGAGAGATTAGCCAATAGTTTCTCTGGGATGACAAGTCATGTAGTGCGGACTAAAATGTAAATTCTAGTGCCCATATTGCCAAATATCCCGGAACCCACGGAACTCCATAATATCTCCCAGTGCCTTCACAGATTGCATGTTATCTGAACGTTGTGTGCTTGAGCAGTCTAGTGTGGTATCAATCACTAAGTTAAAGCTCCCTCCACACACTATGGAATCCATCTTTGGATTTCTCCATATGGTACAAATATCTAGAAAAACATTGTGGGGTGTCAACATGTGGGGTTGAGCTTGTCTGCAAAATAAGTGCGGTGTTGGTTGTGATGGTCAGTGTGGTACTGCTATTAAATGTAATGGAACTGAATCTACAGCATTGGAAGGAAGTCTTACCAGGCTTTGTCATAATTTAAGTACTGCAACATCAGAACAAGCAGTTACTGCTTAACTCACTGAGACATCTTGCAAACATTCAGTCATTTTGTTAGTTCCGTGCTCCATTTTCAATCAAAACACCATCAGCCTTTTTAGAAGCAATATTGCCATAGTGACACGTACAATTCATAGCTTGGGAATCCCAGATGATGCCCTTTCGAATAAAAAAGAGAAAGATATAAAAACTGGCAAAATGCGGTAAATGTACATCCAAATAAGTGAAAGGAAGGAGGCAGTTAATAACTACATTACAAGTGGTCACTTGAAAGAGATCTGTTTAGTGTTTGCCAAACACGTGCCAAATGAAAACATGCATTGATAATATACAACACAAGCATTTGCAATGCAATAGGTCTCGCATTTCTTTAGAGTTAGAGCTATTGGCGTTGTTTTGGAAATGTTTCTTACCTATGAAGATTTATTTATTTTAGCACTATTCAAGTGCCCTTAAGTAATGTCTCAGGGCTGCTGGATTGCCAGTCAACCATATATTTATGCTTTGCTAGAAGTGAGCATCCGCTACTTGAGGGTTAATAAACAGTGGGGTGGGGGAAGGTATGAGTCCTGTTGCAGTTTGGTAATGTGGCTTTAAAAGTGCAGCCCCCTCGAGCCTCCAGCGCCAAGCAAGCACCGCATTCCTGCTGTTTGAACAAACAACCAGCACGCAGGGGGAGGAGACGTGAAAAGGGAGAAGCTGAGGTAGAGGCCTGTGAGCAGGTATGTACAGGCCAAGAGAAAGGGAAGGCGAGCACAGGGAGAGAAAAGAGATATGCAAGGGGAGCCTGAACATTTTCAGTGATAATTAGAACAAGCAGTACACTATCTGGCAGAAGGAAACATTTAAAACACACAGTAAAACAGACCTAAACAAGCAGCAATATTTGAGGGGTGGGTGTTGTTCTCAGTAGGTCGATGGGGTAGGGGGACACAGCACAGGGAGATTAAGTGACAGCACTAGAAACTAAACGGAATTTAAGTTAAATTAAACAAAATAAAAGAGCTGCAACCTCAGAGGGGTGGTTGGTGCAAAATATCAACTCTGCTCATTCAAAACAAACGTGGATCCCCGACCAGTCCCTTGCCACATGCCCCTCTGCAAGCATCCAACGTGGATCGAGAGATACGGAGCCCTGCTGCAGCCTGCTATCAAACTTGGGAACCGGAGGCAACCAACAACAGGGGAGGAGTTGCACGGCGTTGTGCAGAAATAAAGCTGTGTGTGTTGAATCGTGGCGCTCAGCACTGCTACTTAAATTAAAAGTGAAACCGTTCATGAACAAATAAAGGCGTGTTTAAAGTGAAAGCACTTCATAAATATATAGAGGTGTGCAGCCATGCTGTATGTAAAAGCGTGACGCTCACCTCTGCCCCTCCTTACATTTGAATTGAAAGCATCGCCGTGGAGAAATATTTTAAGTCACAGCAGAGCCATTCATAAACAAATAACGTAAACAAAAAACGTATCAACTGAAGCACTTGTAACAATTGTTACCTCTCAACGCACACAGAAAAGAGAAAAACGAATAAAATTCCATTATGGTTGGGGAAATGCGGTGGTGAAAGTCCATAGCTGCTGTGCCTGCAAAGCCAGCTACAAAGAAGTAATTAACAAAAGAGTGCTCACAAATTGTAAATAAAACATACAGCGTAAAATCACATGTAACTGGGGAAGTCCTCGTGGGGGTTACAAAGGTAGAAAAGGAGGGACTAAAGAGGGACTACTAAACAAATTAAACAAACAAAAAGAAAGAATTTCCAAGACAGTCAAAGGAGCCAATTAAAAACATGGGTGGAAGATGGGTGGAGTTCAAATCCCATATTCTGAATACAGCATGTCTCGAAGAGACAGCGCAAGCGCTGCCTAGGCGAGACATCATAAAAAGGTGGGAACAAATGAAGACTTATCTTTTACTTATTACAAGAAACCCAATGAACTTCACAGCTGTGCAAACTCAGCTGAAACAAGCCGTTATAAGTACGGTCAATGTATGCATAATATAGGTCCCGACAGCAGTGCAACCTTATTTAGAAGGCAACATTGAATTCCATAAAGTGAAAACATTAAGCGCATGAGGCTGCAACAATTGCAGGCACCTTCTACCTTACTTTCATTGTAACAAAGCCTTTAGGAAGGAAATAAAGATAAAAACCGGACTTGCTGTAAATTAAAAGGGTAATATTATGAATGTACGTCTTTCTGAGATCCCCCATTCTTAACTGTCCTGTCCCAATAGCGCAACCTTTTGTTCGGTTTTTTTAGTCCCAAAAAGCTAAGAAATGTAATTTTTGTGGGCTAACCCGCTCCTGAATACTGGCCTGGTTAGTGTATAGTGCGACTGGATGTAGAAGTCTGCTCATGAGAATCGGTGACTTTTGGGTGTGTTTCCCCAGAATGCTTTGAGCTGCCTATAATGAAACTGAAAAAAAAACTGTAGTAAAAAAGAGGAAAAGGGTGCCTCACTCATTTCTCTCCTATCCTTTTCTTTCACACAGGCACCCACACATAATATGGAGAGCAGTTGGGAGAGGGAGGAGGAGGAGACGGGGTGAAATCGCCAGTGCATAGAACATAAAAATGATCTTTTACAATGTAATTGTCGCTCACACAAAGCATATCCATGACGAACTGAGAAATATGACGTTAATTGAACCAAATCAAAGACTGAAGGAAACAAGAAACTTCAGTACGCAAGTAGATCAGTGAAACCTGAGATGGACTTCAAAAACGAAGAAGGGCCCAGTTCAACAAGCAAGGATGAGGGGGAACCGATGACTCGGGAAGTGCAAACAATAATAAAGACAAATGGAAGGGGAATAGGGGTAAAAGAAATAGTACCTGTTTCAAAGCGAATGGGCACTAATCAAGTGGAATTAATCTGTTCTTTGTCCGAGCTCCTTAATTAGGAATGGAAGTGAGGTATTGACAGCGCTGACCAATTAAGAGGGAGCAAAGAAGAGCGACACTAGAGTCAACAAATGGTAAGCAGTGTCCTTTATTGAAAACAATAGTCTTGCAAGTGAGGTCGCATACACTAGTGCATGCACACGCAGGCTCAACCTAATTATGAGGCTGGCTTTGGAGATGGTGAGGACTGACAAGGAGACAAAGTTGAGTTCCATCAGGATGGGGGTGAGGCCCTAGATCAGATATGGTGTGGCATGCAGGATGCCCCTTAAGGGTACCAGTGTGGAGTCTAGGAGGCCTTAGACTAGAGCATTACCAACATCCAGAAGGAAGAGTAGAAAGGCTTGAACAGCAGTTCTGAATTTGCTTTCTGGAATACACAGTTTGACTTTATTTAGAAGAGGGAGCTGATACAAGCCATGTTAGCTTTTTTAGCAATACGTGCCTTGGGGGAAAGGTTGGTGTTCAGTGTAAATCCAAGTGATTTGACTTTAAATGAGAGTTGGGGTTTGAAGCCGGCAATGTTCATGTCATTGAGCAAAGTTTGTACTATATCTTGTTTATTGTTTTTGGCAAACAATACGCATTCTGTTTTGGTTGGGTTGAGCTTCAAGTAGGCACTGGACATCTAGGTCTGGATGATGTTCAAGCAGTCTTTGAGGCGTTGGATGTCTGAATCAGAGGAGAGTTCAGAGGAGAGTTTCACGTAGAGTTGCGCATCATCTGCATATTGGTGAATCTTGATGCTGTTATCTGTTAGTAGAGCACCAAGCGGCTCTATCTATAGGTTGAAGGTGACAAGAGACAGTATGGAGCCCTGGGGGACTGCACGTGATAGGAATGTTTTGTGACCTGGAGGTACCCATGTAAACAAACTGTTGTCGGTTGGAAAGGTAGAAGGAGAACCAGTGAAGGTCATTGGCGATGAATCCTATTCATGTCTCGAGGGTGCTTGTGAGGACAGGATGGTCAACTAATAGATGAGTGGGCCAGCAATGTCAGGAGGCAGAGGTCATCTTCATCTGTGGTCACTTGGTCTCCCTCTCTTGCACGGCGTGATGAGGATCAGGGTGTGAGCCAGGGCCTGGTGAGGATCACGTGCGAGTCGGTGCCTGGTGAGGACTAGCACGTGAGCCGGGGCCTGTTGAGGACCAGCGTGTGAGCCGGACTTGGTGAGGATCAGTGTGTGAGGCGGGCCAGGTTAGCACCAGCACGTGAGTCGGGGCCTGGTGAGGACCAGCGTGTGAGCCGGACTTGGTGAGGATCAGTGTGTGAGCCGGGGACTGGTGAGGACCAGCGTGTCAGCCGTGGCCTGGTGAGGACCAGCATGTGAGCCGAAGTCGGATGAGGACTAGGGTGTGAGGCGGGCCGGGTTAGGCCCAGCGTGTGTGCATGTGTGCCAGGGCCAAGTGAGGACCAGTGTGTGAGCTGGGAACTGGTGAGGATCAGAGTGTGAGCGGGGAACAGGTGAGGACCAGCATGTGAGCTGTGAACTGATGAGGATCAGCATGTGAGCCGAGACCCTATGAGAACCAACGTGTGAGCTGGAAACTGGTGAGGACCAGGAGGTGATCGGGGTCCTACTGAGGACTAGCAGGTGAGCCTGTGCCTGATGAGGAACAGCAGGTGAGCTGTGGCCTGGAGAGGACTAGCATGTGAACCAGGCCTGGCTATGACCAGTGTGTGAGCAGGGGCCTGGCGAGGACCAGCGTGTGAGCTGGGGCCGGGTAAAGGCCAGCATGTGAGCCAGGAACTGGTGAGGGCCAGCGTGTGAGCCGGGGCCAGGTGAGGGCCAGCGTGTGAGCTGGGACCTGGTGAGGGCGGAGATGTGAGCTGGACCTGGTGGGGACCAGGATGTGAGCTGTGGCCTGGTACAGACTAGGGTGTGAGCCAGGGCCAAATATGAACCAAAATGTGAGCCGGGGCAAGGATACTGATCCTGCTCTCACTTCTTTTGCGAGACCAGAATTAACAGCTGGTTCATCCTGTCTTGCAGGACGAGGCAAGGGTCAGTACAAAGACCCAAGGACAGCACAGACTGGAGCGCTGGACTTGCACCCCCCTTGTTTTCATTGAATTTCTCCATGAAACAGATAAAAGACTGTGAAATCTCCTTGAGAGAGATTCACGTTATCCCAGATCTCACTAGCAAGCTAGGTCAGAGGAGGGAACAGATAGAGAAAAGGAAACTGAGAGAGGAAGAGGTTGAATAGGGAGTGAACAGAGAGATGATGTGAGGGTTCACTGTAACTTGTATGTCAGAGCTTTCAATCTCACTTCCAATGCACCATATCTTTGAGAATCTGGTGCTGTTCTGCCCTTTCACGCAAAGAAGCGCAGCTACTTCACTGCCCTGTGCTGCGTGAAATGTTAGTAAATATGCACCTCAATAATTTAGCACAGGTGTCCTTACATAGATTTTGTCTTGGCCCTTGTACAGTGCTCTGCTGCCTCTTGCCTATAATTGCGCTACTGAAATAACATATACATATGGACAGAAAAATCACGGTTTGTTAAGCAAAGGCAAAGAATGAGGGGGAAATTCATCCAAGGTTCCAGCGTGGAGCATTTGTCTGGCAGGTCAAGTGCGGCACTAGAAGATTTTGGGATTAGTGCACACGGTAGTGTTATTTTAGGTGTTTCTAATTGTACTCTTCGTTCTCCATTAACTCGAAAAGATGATATAAAAACTTTACTGAAACATCGGTTACAACAAAATGAACTACCTCCATTCATAGGCTATGCCTTCCTACCAGTCTGTGCCTCAATCAGGTCTTGAAGCACTTTTGCCTCAGGGATGGCACACTGCACAGGCTGCACGAATGATAGCTATGCCTAGAGGTGGGCGAGCCAACAACTTACCAGGCCGAGCCAGAGCCGAGTCAAGGGCCTGGCTTGGCTCTTAGAGCCTGTGCACACACCGAGCCCTGGAATTGTTTGCAATGTAAATCATGCAACATACATTGCTTAAAATATGATAAGCTCTCTTCATAATTCAAAAAAGTGTATTTAACATGTGGAAGCTTTCACATGAATATGTCACATTATAGCACTGCACTGAGAAGTACTCACTAAAAGTGATAGTTTTTAAAGATGAACTTAGAACCAACCCCCCCCCCACTCTGGTGACAGTGCCATTAGTGAAATAAGAGGCAAGACAGTTGTCATGTGAACCCCGTATGAGACCCAGATTGTCATATAAAGCAACATTATAGTCAGTGGCACTGGAATTATGTGACTGTGCATCCAAAGAGTTCATCTCATAAATATGGATTTGCCGCATTTTCCACGTAATCATGTGCTGCACGCAGTGCAAGGCCCTGTGCAAAGGAGCTATTATATACTAGGAGTGTCTGTTCTGGAGAAATACAAACTCGGGATTTAAAACATGGCCTACTGGTTGGGGTTGTTTTTTTAATAATAAGTATTTAATATTATCCTAAGTAACTCTGGTTAGCAACATTAGAATAATGAAAGATTGGCGAAAAACACCTGCAAGTAACAAAAGGGACTCTGTGACAACAGCAGTAACCCACTGAGCGATCTAAATAAAACTACAATTATTTGCTCTGCCTGTTAGACCTTGTGCTTTGCAGGAGGAGCATTATCACCACACTACTTGGAGTCAGAACTGGGACTAGGCAAAACTTAGATCTCAGTAACAGATACAGCAATTTAATAATTCACCAGGGTTAAACTGACATCTGTATTATCAGGCAGGCACACAAGAAACTGCAGTCTACACAAGATATTTAAAAATGCAACCTTCCCACCCCCCCCCCCCCCACCTCCTTCACACCAGAGCCCAGCTTGACGCTTGGTGCGGTGGCCCATGCCCCTGGATGACAGCAGACTGCCCCGCCATAGCCATTGTATGCGGCCATAAGTCGCCGGACAGACTGACATTAGGGTGACCAACCGTCCGTAAATTTCACGGACCGTCCGTAATTTGGACCTCACGTCCGTTGTCCGTGAGGATCCCTTTTACGGACGCCTTTTGTCCGTAATTTTGGGCATTGCAGGGAACAGCACTGTTCCCTGCATGAAGCCTCAGCCCCCTGATCGAGCCGCCTCACACTCCTCCTCGAACACAAGAGCAGCCCCACCCGCCCATTGTCATCTCCCACCTCGCCGCCAAGACCTGGAACACCCTTCCACTAAGCCTACGACAGACCCAAGACCTGCTGACCTTCAGGAGGCTGCTCAAGACCTGGTTGTTCGACCAGTAGCAGCAACCCCCCCCCTTTTTTTTCCCCAGCGCCTTGAGACCCTCGTGGGTAAGTAGTGCGCTTTACAAATTCTGTGATTGATTGATTGATTGATTATGCGCTGATTGCCACATACAGAATGACAATGGGCCAGTCTGGGCTGCAAAGCATGTGGTGGCCGGCCTCCTACAACCTCTGTCCAGGGCAGGGCATTCTGTCAGACAGAAGACTGCCTGGGGGGTGGTCGTTCGTTTCTTGGCGTTTCCAGGAGAATTTTGTTTTCACTCAGGAGGCCTCTCAGGCTGCCAGCTAGTTTGAGAAGATTAGAGAGGTAAATCGGAGAGTTAGTTTGGATTGTGTTGTAGGCAGGAGCTCTCAGTTTCAATTTTATTCTAGACAGAAGACAATGTAACTAGATGAGGCTTGCAGTGACATTACTGAATTTAATTGAAAATGGGATAAGTGGAGTGTAGAGCAGTTTTGAGTGGGAGGAGTTTGGATTGGGTGATGCCCCAATAGAGTGCCCCCTTAATTATCTAAATGCACACGTTGCTGAATAAACTTGTAATCATTATTGGCATCTCGGGTTTAATCCTCTGCAGTGAACGCATCTAATCCAGCGGTTCATGCACTTGTTCTCACCTTTAGAAAAACAACAGATTCTGATGAGACTCAATGGAATGATGAAGATTTTTAATATTTCAGATGTCTAGGAACTGCCATGTGATATGTGTTTTTGGCCCTTTGACGATAGATTTTACCATGATAAAGTTTCTGTAAGGAACAAAGCGTGTTGGCAAGGCTGATTCCTGTTTTTTTTAATTTAATATATTGAGTCTATCGAATAAAGCATTATACTATTGAATGAAGACTGGTTTCACCATAATTTGTGAATCCAAGGAGACTTATTGATTATCTCTTCTCTCTTAACATTTCACTGAATGCCGAGGACTTTTAGTACATTGTGAAGTTTTGAGTATGCCACCCTACTAGAATATTTTATTCTGAGCCATCCAGGTTTGAATGTTTACAAGTACAGAATGGAGCCAGGTCAAGCAGTGATGAGGTTTTTACGGTGTATTTAGGTTGCTCTGGAAATCGTCTAGCGCCCTGGAACATTAGTCCATGTATTGACCAGTTCTGTTACCAGCATTTGCCCCCTTCTACCATTTTTCTGGTGCACTGTACTTCTTTAGGGTCGCACTATTCTTTCAATACAGTTGTGGCATTTTGACCGATGCGTTGTGTTAGTAAAGCTTTGTTTGTCCAGTCTCTTGTGTAATCATTTTTTATATTTGTTAGCGTGAAAAATAAAAGGTGAGACGGGGGCTTTCTGGTGCACTGTGTGCATGGTTGCACGTGCCAAAGGATACTTTTATTTCATTCCACTGGGGTCAAAGGCTATTAGGGTGACAGTCTCACCATTTTAGAACTGATGCATTTTCAATATTAAAGGAAGCCATGATTGCTGCTTTTTTATTTTATGCAACTAACAACCATTGACAAAGCCAATAGTTCTGGCTTGTTGCAGGTGTAACGTTACTTGTTGTGTTATATGGATACAATGACAGAAGACGCAAAATACCAGTCAGGCGGTACACTATACTAAGCACGGATTTTTAGCGTAGGTGTTTAAAGCCGTGCCCTTAATTACATCAAACATCCACTTTGGAGAAACCCCCCAGTTTTTTCATCCCACTTAAAGCCCTGGAAACAACACCATGTCACAGTCACCTCATGGCCTGGCACTGTGCATCATGCATGACTCATGACTCAGATTGCCTGTGTGCAAGGGCATAGTGAACCCTTACCCGCCCCACCCCTTGCTTTAGGAACTAGAGCAAGGGTGACGTTCTTGATGGGCCTCTTCTGTCTGCAACTCTGCAGACAAAGGCTCAGTTCATAATTAAAATGAAAAGGTGGGTGAGTGAGTAAATGAAGGGATGGGTGGATGGCTGGATAGATTAGTGAAAGGGTGAATGGATGAATGAGGGTGAATGGATGGATAATGAGAGAAAGGATGGATGGATGGATGAGTGAGTGGAAGGATGGATAAGACAAAATGTAAAAAGATGGATGGAAGGGTAGAAGGATGGGTAAAAGGATGGATGAGTGAAAGGGATGGAGGGATGAGTTAAAGGGTGGATGATGGGCGAGTGAATTGGTGGATGGATGAGTAAAATGATGGATGGATTGATGAATTGATAAGTGAAAGGGTGAATGGATGGACCGATGAGTGAAAGGGTGGATGTAAGGATGGATGAGTGAGTGAAAGGGAGGGTAGATGGACAAAAGGATGGATAGATGAGTGAAGGAGTGAAAGGGTGGATGGATGACTGATAGGGTCAATGGATGGATTCATGAGTGGATGAGTAGATGGATGGGTGGAAGGAAGGATGGTTAAGTGAAAGGGTCGATGGAGAGAGAGAAAGGGAGGATGGATGATGACTGAAAGTGTGAATGGGTGGAAGGATGAGTGACTGGGGGGATGGATGAGTAAGTGAAAGGATGGCTGGATGGATGAAAGGCTAAAAGGCTGGGTGGATGAGTGAATGGATGGATGGGTGGAAGAGTGGATGGATGAGTGTACCGATGGATAGGGTGAAAGGGTGGATGGATAATGAATGGATGAGTGAAAGGGTGGATGGAGGGATGGATGAGTGAAATGATGGATGGAAGGATACATGATGGATAGGTTTGCAAATGGTTGAATATGTTTAGATATGGATGGGCTTACTTATATACTATTGTGCGACCTCCTCTGATGTGTCTGTAAAATTTACCTTTTGTCCCGAAGTTTTGTCCTGAATTTTGACCTCCTGTCCTGAATTTTTACACTCACCGTCCTTAATTTAGACCCATGCCAGTTGGTCACCCTAACTGACATTGGAAAGGTTGATGTCAGTGCGAGGTCGGGAGGGGCTGCTCTTGTGCTGAGGAGAGGAGTGCGCGCCCCCCAACAGGGAGCTCTGCAGACCGCCGAGGCTTCTCGCAGAGGAATCCCCAAAATTACAGACAAAAGACGTCTGTAAACGGGATCATCGCTAACAACGGATGTGAGGCCCAAATAACGGCCAGTCCTGAAATTTACGGATGAATGGTCACCCTACACCCCTCATCTCCCCTGCACCCTCTTGGAATGCCCCCCCCCCTGGAAAAAAAGCACTCACCTCCTCTGCGCCGCCCTGGACAGACCTCCCTCGGGTGCTGCAGCGACTTTCCACTGCTCTCGGTGAAGGATTCTCATTAGGGACAAAGGAGCCGAGAGTTCATCACACCCAAAACAGCGCCTCTGACTCCGCACTGAGCCTCGGTGCGCTACGCCCAGGCCCCGAAGAGAGACACTGCTCCCCTGGACCTGCCCAGAGGCGCCGGGTGCAGCACTGTGGGCGGCTCGTACCGGAGCGAGGGCGCTTAATGCCACACACCAGAAAGTAGGCGCTATACACGAGGCACGTATTAATCACTTCGAATAAGGAAAAGGACAGAAACGTCCTGATCCATCTTGCATCTTTCAGCCCCAGTACCTGGTTCCATGGATGCTGTTGCTGCCCCCTCGATTATATATCTCCAAAAAAGTGACTTTTAACGCAGGAAGTGTCCTCTCTTCGAATAAGCAGGTGTTTTTGACTTCTGCGGTGACGATCGTGTCTTGTGCAGCTGACATTGTACCCCACTGTACCCCATTACTAATGCCTGTACATCTAGGGGTATTGTACTGAATGTATCTCTTCTACATAATCTGTGATAATTATGTTTAGTACTAGGTGCCCTGACTCCCTCAGGCCTCGTTCACGCTTTATTAGTACCTTAGGAGGGCCCCCTCTTCTTATCCTTGTGGGGGAGGGGGTGCAGCAAGCAGGGCGGACTGGTCTTTTATTCCACCGGTCATTTCCCCTGTGGCTGGGGCCCTTGGAGGTCGCCCTGGTGCCTCGGTCTCGATCCCCAACTCCTGGAGGGGAACTGCAGCAGGCGGGTGGGGGCTTTAAGGGAGGGAGGAGGGGGTGATAGAGAGAAAGCGATCAGAGAGGAGGTGGAAGCAGAGAGAGTAAGAGAGGGAGGAGGGGGACGTAGAGAGGGAGGGTAGAGAGAAATGGTGGAAAGAGAGGGAGGGACAGGAGAGGTAGAGAGGGAGGGGAGAGAGGAGAGAGAGATGGTGAAGCAAAGAGAGAGAAAGAGAAAGGAACGTGTGTGGAGGTAGAGAGAAAGCAATCAGAGAGGGAGGAGAGAAGAGGAAAGAGAAATGGTGGAAAGAGAGAGAAAGAGAGGGAGGGGTAGAGAGGGAGGAGAGAAGGGGAAGAGAGAGAATGAGAGGGAGGGGTAGAGAGGGAGGAGAGAAGGGGGAAGAGAAATGGTGGAGAGAGAAAGAGAGGGAGGGGTAGAGAGGGAGGAGAGAAGGGTGTTGCAGAAATTCAGTTTTAGAACAGAACTATGCCTGGGATCACAGAATGTCAGTATGTAGGGACTGAGTCACCATACTACATCAGTACCCATGAACCCCAATCCAAACTAGCTCATAGTGCTCTACCTGCCCTCCTAACCTTCCCAGAGTGACAGGTAAGTTAGCACCCCAGAACACGACACTCTAGTCCCCTCAGGGAACCGTGGTAGCAGGTCATCACTGTTGGTTCTCTCACTAATGCATGTCCATAATAAACAGAAACAAGTCACAAGAACAGTTTACAATATTTATTGAATCTATTGTGCGCTATTATGAAGCAACTGTGCTGCAACTAGAAAACATGCAAAATTTAGTTGTGTAATTAGCATTACTAATAAACCATACACAATGAAAAGCCCTATCATGGTTAAGTGTATGTCTGCCTAAGCCTAGCACCGCCTCCTTTCTACAATCCAGCTTTTTTAGGGCAATGCCGCGGATGATCCAGGGGACAAAGAAGACGACACGTACATTGGAGCCCTCCAACATCCCCTCGCAATACTGGGAACATGACAAAGACAACGGTACAAACAGGATGGAGCCGAGGCCCGATATAGAAGTCAACCTCAGCCAATGGGCCAGCACGGAGGATGAATATCAAGTGTTGAACCAAGGACTCGGTTTTGTGCCAACCTACATTGGAGACCCCTTCCAGATACACCAGGAATTGTTTCAATTCTTTCGAAAGATAAGACTCCAGTTCTTTTTTGCGGACAGAACAACAGCGACTGCAGACATGTCTGTCACAAATACTAATCTGAGTAAGAAATCCACTTCCACCCCGCCATCTCATCTAATTCTGGTAAAAGTGGCCACTTTTGAGAAAGCAGTCCTGAATGGCCTCAATTTGAAAATAGACAATATGCCCTATGTCTATCAGAATCTGCCTAAGAGGGAACAAATGGCCCTACAAGTTCTGAGCAAAGACAACTCAATTGTAATTTTGCAGATTCGGACGTGTGTTGGACCTCTGTCTGACACTTCCATCGGTTGCACCGATGGACATAGACATGCTCCTGGCGCCTTTGCGGGCCCATGTGCGCAGCTGTCCACAGCGTATTCCCATGTTGATGGTGGCATTCCTAGAGCCTCCACGGGGATGCTTCAGCTCCTGCTGGAATGGAAATCGGCTCCACCACGGATGTGCAGGCATCAGTCTCAGGCACACAGGCATCTAATTCTTCCCTGATGGCTGCCGTGGGAACTAGTGATGACCACCTCTGCTCACTTGATATCATACTGGAGGTATTGGAGGGACTGCCTCCTGCGGATGACATGTTCAGTGATGTTGAGACTTCAGCGCAGGATTCCTAAACAATCTGGCCTCTCCTGTGCTGGGAACCGTTTGGCAACTTTTTAAACATATACCAAATTGAAGGTCGAACTGACTTTGTTTTTCTTCTCTGCTCTAACTAAACATAGTGGCTTTCAAGGTGCTCAGAAAAACAATGACAATATATATTCAAACATATAACGGACCTTTTTATGAACGCTTTTTAGGGAAGAATGCTTTTACTATAGACCTTGCTTTTATGGACATTTTTAAAGAATTTTTTTAGGAGCTTTTTCGTATATTTTTATGTACACAATTATTATGCTTTTTTAGGCTTTGCTATCTTTTACCCAAGTTGACCATGTTGACTTTTTGATGAAGATTGGGTGTCATGTTCTTTAGGATAGTCCCATCATGTACATACCGATTACATACATTGTGTCCCATCTAAATGACATAACGGTCCTAAACACAGGTGACCCTTTACCTAGTAGCTTACTTCTGTCTCTTCGACAACCAGGCTCTTGGTATCCTATCTCAATCTCTGTACCTGACATACATAAACATGTCCCCAGGCACGGTAAATTTATTCTGTATAAGGGTCACCACTTTTTTCATCCATGGCCAACAGCCAGCTGTGCATGAGTGTTTTTGTTTAGAAAAGGATTAGCAAAGGATTAGTGAATGTTTTAAAAACATATCGATTATGGAAAAACCCTGGAGTGACCACTTTAGTATAAAAGACCCTCACTCCCTCTTACAGAAAGAGAGGAAAATTCTTTCCAGGCTGGACTGAGACTCTGCAGGCTGATCCTTTGACAGGCAGAGACCTGACATCCATTGCGAGGTGCCATCCTAGACGCAGAGACAGGGTCCTTCATTCAGAACCATCAGGTGAGGGGTTAGTACTTCCCCAGGGGATTATTGGCTCCATTAGGATCTATCCTGACATTTACATGCACAGGCTTCACCCACATACCTAGGCTAGGTACATTTAGGTAGGCTACGCTTCGTAGGAGTACGTCAATACTATTGTTTTATATAATATGTTTTTTTCATCTTATTAGCACTATGGTAGAAATGTATCTACTTTTTACGATACTGGTACTAGCGATTACATTTGTCTGCTCCTGTCTTTTGATTGTCGCAGCTAACATGTTTTATGCTAGACTGACGCTTGACCAATAAATAATTATTGAAACTGTTCCAAACGTCATTCTATGTGTATTCTGAGAAAAGCAAGCACGAGTGACTGAGCGAATGATACCGTATTGTTTCCACGATACCTGAGGAATCAGGGTTGTCATGTTCAGTGGTTGACAGAAACTACACACACCACTGCTGAATACAGGGGGATGGTAGTGGCACAGAAGAGCTAGCAGGCCTAACAGCTGACTCATCCTGTGGGGGTGTCCAGAGTCTGTCTGCACACCAAGCCCTCAGTTTAGGTCATCCAAAACGTGCACGTCCTCGGGGGTCCTAGGAACTACACGACACCACAGCCTTTGGGACTGAATGCCTGAGACAACTGAATGTTACAACAAAGGTATTTCCATGAGCGCATACGGTCTGTATTGGGCTTGTGCTGGAGGTGTAGTATAGGCATAAAATGTGTTAGCATTAACATCCAAAGCTGGAAAATAGATCCAAGAGCAAAAGACTTCAAAGTGGTAAACATCATTAGATTCAACCACGAAGATAAACGCACCACCTGCATTAGTAAGTCCATGATGCATTAAATGTAAAAGGATAGCAGGTCTGCAATTAACAGGAATGGCAAAAGGAGGCGCAGCCATAAAGAAACAGAAATGGGAACAAAGTGCAACACAAAAATGGTTATCCTTTAAAAGTTTCAAACGTATAAAAACCACAGAATTTGGTACTTCATAAACACTCCTTAGGACTAATCCCGAACATCACGGATGTCTCCGGTAGTAGATGTAGTGGCTATTATTGACACACACAAGCACTACTCAGGAGACTCGTGAATAAGTACCAGATCAAACGTTGGTGGCGCCATGTTGTAGGAATTCTGGTTTGGGCCAGAACTATGCCTGGGATCACAGAATGTCAGTATGTAGGGACTGAGTCTCCATACTACATCAGTATCCATGAACCCCAATCCAAACTAGCTCATTGTGCTCTACTTGCCCTCCTAACCTTCCCAGAGTGACAGGTAAGTTAGCACCCAAGAACACAACACTCTAGTCCCCTCACCCTCAGGGAACCATGGTAGCAGGTCATTACCGTTCATTCTTTCACTCATGCATGTCCATAATAAACAGAATCGAGTCACGAGAACAGTTTACAATATTTATTGAAACTGTTGTGCGCTATTATGAAGGAACTGTGCTGCAACTAGAAAACTTTTGTTGTGTAATTAGCATTACTAATAAACCGTACACAATGAAAAGTGTAATGAAGCACAAAGGGTCCACACCAGGCAATTCTTTGTTAAGTAGGAGACTGTTTATTAACACCCCATCCATTGGCTGGCCCCACCAACCGTCAGCTCCTGGAATCTCGCTCCGTGTTCCATAGTGGAACTACGATACATCACACTTTTTCCCTCTTATATTTAACAATAACTTTGGTTAACCCCATTAGCCCTTTGTTCATATGAAAATAGCAAGATCAACATTAAAAAATATAATTGATATCAGAAACACAAGATCCAACTCAAGAGGGAGAAAGTAAAAACAAACACTGTTGTGATCTATCATTTACTTTCTAAAATAGTCAAAAAGATATGCTGGTGTTTTGCATATCCTCTCGCTTCTCCTGTTAACCCCAGGGTGTCCCAACTGTGACGGAGCACCAGAGAATGAGCGAGCCTCCATTGCTCTATTATTTACACCTTGAACACAAACCACACAACTGTGATTACAGATTTTTCCATCATTAGTTTTTACTGCATTTCTGAATAATTTCACCACTTCTTTCACCTTGGTGAATTTTGACCAGTCTTGACAGCCCACAGGTGCCTTAATCTTAACTCTGTCTCCCAAACTAAACTCAACCCTCTTAGCACACTTATGGGCACCAAAATAACTATTTTCTTTTGAAAATGAATTTCCTTCTCTCTCCACAGGCCGATCCCATTTTCTTTCACACCCTTATCAAGTACCATCCACCGAGGACAAAGTTTAGTGTTGGGAGTTCTACCTTTGAACAACTCAAACGGAATCTTACGAGTGGTGGTGTGAGGCGACATTCTGTATGCAGTGACTCCGTTTTGTAACTCTTTTCTCAAGTCCATATTGTTCACCCTTGCCAACTGTATCCCTTCTTTCAAAGTTTTATTTAGTCTCTCAATTGACCCATTTGTTTCAGGATGATAAAGAGATGATTTCTTATGGTAAATACCACTACCTTTTAGATATTGCTCCATCTCCTGTGAACAAAACTGCGGACCATTGTCCGACAACATGTAACTTGGAAAACTTTCTCGTTTGAATACTTCATCCACGAATTTGATCACACTTTGAGAAGAGATATCACGCACACAACTCACTTCAACCCACCTGGAATACAAATCCAATAGTACAATTAAATATTGTGTCTGATGTTCCCCATGAAGTGGGCCAACAATATTTATAGCCAGCTCTTCCCAAGGACACCTAGATTATTGTCTGCATACCCGTCTTGAGTATTTTGTCACTCAATGAACATGGTATGCAATCACGCACAACACCTTCGTCCACACCAGGCAATTCTTTGTTAAGAAGGAGACTGTTTATTAACACCCCATCCATCGGCTGGCCCCACCAACCATCAGCTCCTCGAATCTCGCTTTTACCCTCGCTCCGTGTTCCATAGTGGAACTACGATGCATCACAAAAAGCTTATCAGGGTTATGTGTATGTCTGCTAAGCCTAGCCTCACAATAATATATCTAAGATCTCTGGGATGTAATGGGCCTCATACCTAGCGTTTGCCATTTGCTGATCTTTATTTCAGATTGCATAAAGCAGGCTCTCTCGCTCCACCGCCTCTACTGTGCTAGAAAGCTTCTCTATTTCGGAAATGGCAAGTCTCTGCTTTTATGATAACAAACGCGATGTTCAAAAACAGCAGTTGGGACTCTCTATTACGTCTAGGTGTCAGTGTCCTACCCCAGTAAAAAAACAGGGCACAATTATTGTTTGACCTTATATGAAATGTTCAAACGGAATCCCAGAGAAGAGCTGAATAATAAAACATGTACATAAAATAATAATGTGGCACACAAACAAACATGTTACTCCATAGCGTGTGCAAAGCAAAGCAGCCTACAACGTGTGCAGCAGGTGCAGTTAGACGAACATAGGGTAAAACTACTGTGGGCCTTAAAGGGAACTCATCACAAGGGAAGAGGGAGATGGTGGAAAGAGAGAGAGAAAGAGTGTGACGCGCAGGGAGGTAGAGCTGGAGGAGAGGAAAAAGAGAGAGGGGGGAGTTAGATAGGCAAGGGAGAAGGGGAGAGATAGATGGTGGAAAGGGAGAGAAGAAATACAAGTGCGAGGTAGAGAGGGAGGAGAGAAGGGGAGGGAGAGATAGTGGAAAGAGAGAGGAAGAGAGGGAGGAGGGCGAAGGTAGAGTGGGTGGAGGGGAGAGCAGAGGTAGAGAGAGGAGAGACGGAGTAGGGGGTAGCAATGCAAGGGAGAAGGGGAGAGAGAGATAGCAGAGACGGAAGGATAGGGGAAGGTAGAGAGGGAGGAGAGAAGGGGGAGAGAGAGGAGAGACAAGGAATAAAGGGGAGGGAGAGAGGGATATAGAATGGGAGAGAGATGGTGGAAAGCAAGAAAGAGAGAGGCGGGGGGTTGGAGAGAAAGCGATCAGAGATGGAGGCGAGAAGGGGAGACAGAGAAAGAGGGAGGAGGAGGAGGTAGACAGGGGGGAGAGAAGGGGAGGGAGACTGAGAATAGATGGATGGAAAGAGAGAAGGAGGAGAGACGGGGAGAGAGATGGATGATGGTAAAAGAAAGAGAGGGAGGATGGGGAGGTAGAGAGGGAGGGGAGAAAGGAAGAGAGAGAAAAAGAGTGAGGGGGAGGTAGAAAGGGAGGAGAGAAGGAGAGAGAGAGATGGTGGAAAGAGAGAAAGAGAGAAGAGGGGAAGGTAGAGAGAGATGAGAGGAGAGAGAGAATAGGAGGAAGAAGGTAGAGAGAAAGCGATGAGAGAGGGAGGAGAGTGATGGGTGGATGGAAAGAGAGAAAGAAGACGAGGGGGAGGTAGAGAGAAAGCAATGAGAGATTGAGGAGAGAAGGGCAGTGAGAGAGGGATGGATGAATGGATGGGTTGAAAGAGAGATATTGCACGAGGAGTTGAAGGGTGCGGGGCTGGTTTGAACATTTTTGCCAGGGCTGCTTTTGGTTTTGCTTTTGGTTCCCAGCCCCCCACCCTGGTAGCCAGGACCACTATGCTACTATCATCGGAGCTGGGGTACATCACTCCACTCACTTCTTCTTCTTGTGCTAATAATCCCCCTTCCTTCCTCACCCCTACCAGCAGGAGTAATGTCCAGGTGTCTGTGTTCTGTGCTATAAACGACATCCAGGGCTTACTTTGTAAAACAATAAGTGCCAAGCCTAAAATTGTGCTCAGAAGCCCACAGCTGGCGCTGTTGAATGTCAGGGTGCGAATGTCCAAGGTGGCGTAGTCTTGATTTCACCTTGTGGTTCTTTAATCCACCATCAGACACTCCCTGCTCCTTTATCTCACTCTTGTAGGTTCCTGCTGTCTCCCTTTGTCACTTTTTTCCATCTTTCTCTTCCTACTTCTTCCCCCTTGTTTTGTTTTACTCCCTTGTTATGGTTCACACTCTGATGAGGAAAAATAAGTGCTTGTCCCCCAAAAGAGAGCAGAGATGGGCCCTACCTGCAACCACTGGCTCAAATTAAGCACTAATCAACATCTAACCCTTGGTTGAAAAATGAAAAACTCAGGCCATCGGGTTGATGGGGAGGAGGTGGAGGAAGCGTGTAAAAAAACACAGAAAGGATGGAGAAGAATAAAAAAAAAAAGAAAACACCAAAAAGAGAATGCTAGAGGAAGATAATACACATGAGGCACTCCATGAAACATCTCTTCTATCCGTCACTGCGGACCTCTAATGTTGCGAGACAATCGGTGCTTTTAAGTTCTGTCGTTGTCTTGACAGCTCTAGTCTCTAGGAACCATAAATGAACGGTCATCTGACATTTCTTGTCAGCGAGTGTCTTCGTCTTGCTTTTGCTTCTTGGTCAGATGCTGTGAGGATGTCATGTTCCTACCGTAAGGTTGAAGGGGGTTATTTTCTACCTGTGGCAATCTGGTCTAGCTCTTTCTTCCAAGCACCAGTTGAGTGCGGTGACTTTCCTGAGCCTGGCTGCCTTCTTTTGTGGGAGATGTGTCCAAAGAACGTGAGCTCTTCTTTTTGTTGTTCACACTTGTCTGGATTCAGAGTCAATGCAACGCCTTTGTGCTGGAGGTCTCACCTACTCTGTGGGGAAACTCACAGACACTGGGTTTAGGTGCACCAGCATGGGATCCGGCTAGTTGCCAACCATCTGGCCGGCTCTCTGAACCCCAGAGCCAACAGCCTGAGTTGGCATTATTTTGGCAATCACAGGTGGGATTTCTATCCGTAGCTGGTGCAGAATATCTTTGCCCTTTGGGCACCGCTTAGGTTGAACTATTTACCACTTTTGATAAGAGCCATTGTCTACAAGTGTGTGCCCTCCAGTTTCCACTATGGGAAGTCCTGGGGGACATATTTTGGATTAGGTAGTGTTAGACCTGTCAACCTTAGGGTGGTCTTCCCCTCAACGTTTTGCCTTCCTTTTCCATTTTTTGCTGATCTAGATTTGCTGGTGATTTGCTGGTGTTAGGATTCTGTGCACTTTACCACTGCTAACCAGTGCTAAAGTGTGTGTGCTCACTCCTTAAAACCTGGTAATTTTGGCTTCTCCCCAGTTGGTACATTTAATCTACTTATAAGTCCCTTGTAAAGTGGTGCTACTTGTGCCTAGGGCCTGTAAATTAAATGCTACTCGTGGGCTTGCAGCACTGATTGTGCCACCCACTTAAGTAGCCCTTTAAAACATGTCTCAGGTCAAGGTAGCAGTGGATTTTTCAGGGCATTTTGTGATTTTACCAGGAAATATGCATATCTGATAGTACTAGTTGATTACTTTTCAAAATGGATATTTTATGCTTTTCTGTATTCCATTAGCACTGATGCTGCTATCAATTTCTTAGACAATATTTTCAGTTTGGAAGGGGCACCAAAGGAAATAGGGACAAACATTGGCACACTAGCTGTTTCTGAACGAATATGTGCATTCCTCAAAAAGCATAACATCAAACACTTGAAAGTTGCATTGTGCTCACTTTTATCTAATGGTTTGGTGGAAAGGGCAGACAAAGTTTTTAAAGAAGGTATACAAACTGCAGTCACTTCAGGAAGCGATGTAGACAAGTTTTTGAAGACCAAAGCATGGAGTTACAATCTTGCACCGCACTGCACTACAGGCGTGTCGCCTTTCACATTGATGAGGGGTAGATGTTCGCCTACAAACTTTTTCCCTGGTTGGCTCGAGAGCAAAGATAACAGAGGAACGGACAAAAAAGTTTGTAACTGTGGTGAAATGACTTCCAATGTGGCTGTTAGACAGTCAACAATAAAGAAATATTTTGATCAAAAGAACAATCTGAGGAAGGTAGTTTTTAGAACCGGTGATTGGGTTTTGATAAAAACCTGCTTTGGTAAGGAAAGGTGAATCAAAGTTTTCATTGCCCATTCAAGTGGTGAGAGTCAGTAAAGATGCAGTGTTACTGGATGGCAAAGGATGGTGGAATAGAAGACAGTTGGTCAAACTCACAATATATGAGACTCTTAATCCATGCTTCAATAGTGGGTGAGTGTTTGGTGCTCCAACGTATAGCTATTTCTCTTTTGCGAGGAGAAGGGCAATGGCCACAAAACGTAGTAGCATTTTAGGTACGTTGTGTAGGTATCCCAGTAGGGCTAATAAGGGAGAGGGCTCCATAGTGATCTGTGTCATAAGTGTAAGTTTGGCGAAAACTTCCCCCCAATAGAATGCTATCTTACTGCAGGTCCATGTCATATGGGCAAAATCTACTATCAATGCACGACATTTGGGGCATTCTGGTGATCTAGTTGGGTCTATGTGAGACAGTTTAGCCGGTGGGATATACGTTTGCAGCAGGAATTTGTAGTGTATCAGCTTGTGTTGGTGGTTACACAATTCTAAGCATGTCTGTGTACACACATTTGGCCGGTTAATGGATTTCCCAAATCCGATTCCCATGCAATTTTAAGTTTAGTATCATGGGTTGGCAATAGGCGCAGGCTCGTGTGGTATAACTTTGAGATTAGTTGGCCTCCATCTATGTCTGTAATGACCAATGTCAGCAGTGGAAACTCATCGGGCGCCAGGGGATAAAATGGAACCTGGGCCCTAATTGGCCCCTGCAGGTGCTGCAGTACAAAGTGGTCCATAGAGGGACCTTCCTGAAATGGCACATCTTCTGTGAAGGAAAATATGTGACCCTCAGCGAATAGATCTACAAATGTATGTAGCGAGTACTTCAGGAGGGTGCGTTGGACTAGTTTCTCTTGTGTAATAGGTAGCCAGGTATTAGCCGCAAGTGGGAGTGCTGGGGAGTACAGGAGCCGGCCACCCATCATCCGTATCAATCTTTCCAGGCCCAGCTAGTTGTAGATAATGTTTGTATGTCTCGAGGGTCCAGTATTAGTCCCTTTGGTAGTAACACACTCAATGGTGTCTTGGCGGCAAGATCTATCTCGGGCCTAGCATACAGTATTCACGCATCTGCATTATACCAGTGTCTTGCATAACTGTACTGTGCCTCTAAATAGCATAGGTGCATATGGGGGACTATGAGGCCCCCACGTTCGTACACAAGTATAAAAGACTTCCACCCAATTCAAGGCTGCATACCTCCCCAAATAAGACGTTTCAGTGTACTACGAAGTGTGGCGAAAAACGTATTTGTCAATGGAATAGGGATATTTTGAAAAAGATATAAATATTGGGGCAATACCACCATTTTAATGAGAGCGATACGGCCCACCATTGAAAGCGGGAGGCGGATCCACCGCTCAACCCGGGTTGTCAGTTTATCCACTGCTGGGCCATAATTAATACTGCTCTTTATCTCTATGTATGCAGATCCCCGAATAGCGAGCAGAGGTGTGGCACCATTCCAATGGGAATTCACAACATATCGGTGTTGTAGCGTCAGTCAGAGGAAATATTTTGTGCTTATGCCAGTTTATGTGTAGGCCTGATAGAGTTCCGAATCAGATTATTTCACGCAGTATGGGTGCCAGATTATCAGCAGGGTGTCGTACATATAGTATAATATTGTCTGTGTGGAGCGTAACTAACAGGGTGCCCGTCTTAAATTGTAGGGCTCTGTGAAGATGTTTTGTGTGAAGGTGGTGCACCAAGTGGCCAATTGCTATTATAAACAACAACGGCGAAAGGCGGCAACCTTGTTGTGTCCCTCGCGAAATAGTGAACGGTTCCATCAGCATTTTATTGATCCTAATGTGTGCCGTTGGTTGCGAATATAGAAGTATTATGAGGGACATGAATCAGAGGGGAATCCCATCTTGCTGAGTATAGTATTCTAATAAATCAAAGGCCTTCTCTGCATCAAGCAGGGCGACTACTGCTATCACCGTGGACGAGATCCTGTTAAGTACAGCAAAAACCGCACAGAGGCTCACTGCTGTGGATCTATGAGGGACAAAGACCGATTATGCAGGGGATATAATTTGTTCCATTAATAATGTATGGCAAGTCGCTAACATTTTGGCCAATATTTTATCGTCAAAATTCAATAATGAAAGGGGGTGGTAGGAACCACATTGCATGGGGCTTTACCAGGTTTCAGGAGCAGTGTTATTACTGCTTCCCGTAGAGTGGGGGAAAGCACGCCGCCCTCCAGTGCTTCAGAATACCAGAAGAAACATTGAAGAGTCAGAGTTGGCGGATCTGGATTGGCCTAATTGGCTTCCTACATCAGCAGGTGAAAGTGTTCAGGAAACATGTGTTAATGCAGGTCCAGTGGAAGTTCCACATGTGACAGTACGGTCTCATGGTAAAGCCAGCAGTGATACTGCTGTAATCAGACCTTTACACCGTGTTAGTCGTGAGGTTAGTAACCCACAACATTCAATGAATACGTATTGTATTGAATGTTTGTATTTACTGTTAGACTTTTCTTTTCTTTTGGGGGGAAGGTGTTGTAGTGTATGTAGACTGTCAACATTATTTCAATGTTATCAAATTGCACATGTATGTGAATGTTTATTTATGCTTTGTGATCTTGTTTTGTAACGGAGTGGTAGTCAGGGACTTAATGGTGACTCTTCCCATTTACAGTTGAGATCCTGAACTGACCAGTCCGTCCAGGTCTTGGGCAACTTACTTGAAGAATAAATCGCCTTTTAATCCTGTAGCTCTTGGTATCTCGTTCTTCACAGTACTTTTAAAGTTTTACATGTCCTGGTAGTAAAAAAACTCTTAAATTCGTTTTCACTACTGCATGGCCAACCTCTCCCATAGACTAACATTGAAGTTACCTTACTGCATTTAATAAGCTGTAATTTCCAAATAGGACCAGGTAACCAGTTCATGTTTGGTATCTTTGGAATTGTATTGAAAAATCCTAACATATGGTGTAGTCCGATTTTACATTGCAATTCTGAAAATGCAAATTTTAGAAAGCAGGCGTTTTTCTGCCTTAGCCATTTAGTGTTTGTAGTCTGTACCTGGGCCACATGATTGCTGACATTTGAGCTTTGTGTATTCCTCCTAGACAGCCACAAACAATAGAGAGTTTAGGTGTGCCTGGATGGGTCATCACTGGCAAGATGGGAGGAAGAAGCTGGGCACAGTCCCACTTACACTTGAATAGGCTGTGTTCTGCCTCCACACAAAGAGCTGCATTCTCCCTGTAGTTAGTCTGGTGCCAGGGTAGGGAGGGCAGGATGCAGGGGTCTTCCAAGGGAAACCTTCAGAAGCTTCTCCCCCACTTCAAAGGCACAACTGGCTATACATACTGGAACTCAGACACCGGAACTTCAGGACACTTCTGGACCTATGGATACTCATCCAGGAAGAAGGACTGCTGTGCTGCTAAAGGACTGCCTCTCTGCTAGACTGCACTCTGCAGGACTACTGCCTGGCTCTGCTGCTCCTATGCTGTGCTGATCTGCTGGCTTTGTGCCTCGGTGAGAAGGGCAGGTCCTGCATCTCTTGAACCCAGAACCTCCGAGTGACTCCAAGGGCTAGTTGGCTGGGCTCCTGACTTGAGCCTCAGGAACAGAAGGCTCCAACATCCTTGCACCTGCACCTGGACTCTGCCATCTGTGAGTCTACCCTGCCAAGTTGGGCCACCCCAGTCCTGGACCCTTGGAAGTGGGCCCAAGGTGATATACCAGCCTTTGTGGATCCAACGGAACCAACGTCTCTCCTCTGCTGTGCACCGCAACCCCAAGCTGAACTGCCTCCTCACTGCTGCTGGATAGATTGGAGCCACTGCAAAACCCACATCGCATTGCACTTCGTCACTTCATCAGAACCTCTGGACAACGCATGCTCGGCTCAGGTCTCCGCATCCCTCATTGACAGCAGCCTCGACAACGACGCCAGACTCCGCATCGTGGCCTTATAGCTCCTAGGAACCAACACATCGCCCGACTGTGCGATGCATCCAGACTTTGCATCGCAAGCCCTCATCGGCAGGATCTTCGATTACAACACAACAGAACCTCACACCGCAGCCTCGCCGCATCTCGGAACCGACGCTTCGCTTCGGCTGTGTGAAACATCTTCAACACAGATCCTCGCAACTCTCTGCAAACCAGGATTGAAGGTACTTTGTTCAGGAGGCCTAACTGGGTCCCTATGACCAGCCCGTGCTCCATCACAGTCAGCCTGAACTTGTGACTTTTCCGGTCCGGTGCGACCAGGTAGCCACAGTTTTGTGATTTGCGCCTTTTAGAACTATTTTTACAAAAATCTTTAACGTTGAATAACTCTGGTTCTACTAATTGGATTTTTGTAATTTTGCTTTTGGTTTATGTTGTAAAAAATATTCTATTTTTCTAGTTCGGTTATGGGCTCCATTTGTGGTGTGTTTCTGTTTGAAGTGTTGCATAAACACTTTACACATTGCTTCTGAGTGCAACCTGACTACTCTGTGCCAAGCAACCCCAGGGTTGAGCACAGATTAATTTAGGGTTTGTTTGTGTTTTCACCCTTACAAGAGCTGTGGCTGATGCTTGAGAAGGGTTGCAGCCCCCTCAACCAGTAACCCAATTTTTACATAGGGTTTTCCTCTTCACTATGCTTTTCCACTCATATCCTGGATTCCTCTTGTTCCTCAGAAGACTGACCAGGACTGGTTTCAAGGCATTTTTATCACCCAGGTCTGGCAAGAAAGGTGTGTTTTGTAACACTTATCTACCTATCAGGGTGGACCTTCTTTCCCAATGGGAGGGATAGGACCAGCAACTCAACTTCCAGAGCCTCCACCTTCATGTCTGGAGATTGAGAGGGGCATCGGAGCTCCTTCCAGCTGCCACTGGAGTTGGTTGATGTTATTGTGTTAGGTTGTTGCCCGTGTACCTAGTTGGTCTACTTTGAAAGGTGACACACATTTGCTGTCTAGTGTGCGGAGCAGAATGTAGACCCTTTTAAGGCACACCTGTCAGATGTCCTCCATTCTGTTCTACTGCTAGCCCAGTAGAGTTGTGCAGTGGGCACCTGTGAGGAGTGACAAGGGGAAGAGAAGCAAAATGCACCTGGTAAAAACACCAGTGGTCCCAAACGTCATTCCTCGAGCAAAGCGACTACCTGAAAATAAAAAAAGGACAGGGGAATCGGCAGCCCCAAAAAGGGGGGTCGGGGTGGATACAAAAATACAGAGGAGGGGCGAAACAGAAGAAAGACTCATTCTGGCAGTAGCAGGGAGGAGCTTCAGACAGAAATGATGGGGAGGAACCAGGAAGAGGGAGGAAGGAAGAGAACAGTGAGAGCAACAAGTAGGAGAAAGCCGAATGCAATGTGACAGAAGCAAGAGGAAAAAATACCAAGCAGAGAAAAGGAACTGGAGAAACTATCCTGACTCCACTAAGTGCAGTGTTGTAGCAGACACCAGAGACAAGGATGATGAGGAGGAAGACGCCTGGTCGGAGGAGTAATGATGATCACTGACGGCGCAATACATCCCAAACAGTCCAGGGCAGCTGTGGCAAAACCGGGTGAGTTTTTATATGTCGTCCGAGAGCCCTGGAACTACACCTAATCATAGTTTATTTTATTCCTTCACTTTCTTTCACAAACAGGCTGGAAAAGTGTTCACTAACTCGGAAATGCATGAGTGGCTTGTAATTTTTTCTTTTCTGTGGATAAAGGAATCTATCATACGATGCATAAAACATAAGGATTATGTGATAAGGGTTCAGCTCAGCTTAAGTACTCCGTATATACAAACATTAGGAGAAGGGGATTTATTTTTTTCCTATTCCATTAGAGACCCATTTAAATCTCCCTTTTTTCTTTCCCCCCTCTCCTCACAACCTGCTTTCCTGTCCACTTAGGGCCCGATTACAATCTCGTCAGGAAGGCCTCCGGACGGGTACCGGAACGTGCGAATCCGATTCGGAGCCTATGTTTCCGACCGAGTCGTCACCCGCTCCGAACGACCAAGTATGATGCTAAGATCTTGTCCGCGTTGACCGAATTGTTTCCGGAACCCAATCCTGTCCGACCGACTCGTTCGCAGGCGAATCGTGCCGTGCAATGGAGCAGGATACCGAGCGAGTACGATGCACGATTCGGACAGCTGTATCGCCTCGGTCTCAGCGAGACAAAACAGCTGTCGGAATCAGACTTTGGGGGGCCTGAGCAGGCCCCCCCCCTTCACCCGGAGCCCTCCGATTCGGTCGCGGGGGTGCGCATGGGTCCCCCCTCTCCAAACGACCAAGTACGATGCTAATATCTCGTCTGCGTCGACCGAATCGTTTCCGGAACCCAATCCGGTCCGACCGGCTCGTTCGCAGGCGAATCGTGCCGCGCAATGGAGCAGGATTCCGACCGAGCGAGTACGATGCACGATTCGGACAGTTGTATCGCCTCGGTCTCAGCGAGATGAAAAGGCTGTCGGAATCGGACTTCAGGGTCTGTAGCAGGCCCCCCTTCACCCGTTCGGTCATGGGGGGGTGTGCATGGGTCCCCCCGATCCAAGCATGCACAGTGTGGCGGGCAACATGGGGTGCCCGCCACAGGGTGTACTCTTTTCCCCACCCACCCCTTTTTGCTATGGGAGCCTGTGTACGCGTTGGTACACGGGCTCCCATAGAGTTCAATTGGAGTCCGAGCGAACCGAGTCCGTCAGCATATGGCTGCATCGTACTCGTTTGGTCAGACTCGCACAGCGCAATTCACTTGGAAAGTCCTCCTGATCGGAGTCATACGCAGGGCTTTCCTAGCGAGATCTTAATCGGGCCCTAAGTTTTTAAAGATCCTCTTAGGAGAGTTAGCGTTTTGACTCACAAGGAGGAGAAGATTGGGAAAAAGTGTAGAAAAAGTAAAAGAATTTTGGACAGATGGGATAATCTATGTTCTAGATCTATGCTTACCCGGGCAACTCTTTCATTTTCTTTAGGGTCGTCGGTGGCAAGACCACGAACATCCTAGAGAGGAGAATAGGCGGGAGTGTTATGATTGGCTGCAACTCACAAGTGACGAGAACTCTGTGAGGAATAACATTTTTTTTCTGTCTGACACAAAGATGGCATAGAATTGTATTTATATATGCGAAAAGAATAAAAACAAAATTCAGAAAACTGACATAACCAAGCTTTCAAATCCTTATACCCGCCCATCCCTCCACAGCACTGTAAAAGGAAACATTGCTGCCCTGACGGCATTTCTCTGCCTTCCACATCAGGCCTCCTTTTTCAAATCACCAATAGTAGTCAGATTTTTTAACGGAATGGCACATATGTTTCCACCTACTCCCTTTCTTTTGCCCCAATGGGATTTGAACTTCACTGTGACGTTTCTGATGGTAGCTCATTTTGCACCCCTTCACAGTTGACAGTTACAGTTATTGATATTGAATACTGTTTTTTTGTTGCCATTACTTCGTGAGGCGCATCAGTGAGTTACTGAGCGTGCGGCCATCCTTCACATGCTTTTTTCTTAACAAATTATTCCTCAGAACTAAATCTCCTCTCCATTCCATGGTGATGACCCCTTTCCATCAGATGCTATCTGTCACCCTCACCACCCTCTCCACATCTTCACTTGTCAGGTGTGTTCTTGTGTCTGGGATTTGCTGTTCGGCGACATGGGCTTCCTGCTACACCTTCGCAATGCATTATTGCATGGATTCAGAGGCGAGGAGGGATGGCCATTTCACACGTTCAGTGCTTCAAGGTTTCCTCATCCAACCATTCCTTCAGGTCCACCACCTAGAAGAGGTACTGCTCGGGAATCTCTTCAACAGACAAGGAATATGTAGGATGAATTATCCATCATAAGAAACTTTGGTAACAATCCTTCTGGGGGAATACCTGCAGATTCTTCATCAATCCCACCGCCTTCCCCGTTCTGGGGATGGTAATACGGTTCACTAACAAAATATCGAGTAGTAAAACATCGGCCTACAAAAATATCGAGACAACAATATTAACTACAAAAATATCGATTACTTATACTTAAAAAGAGGAGTACAAAAATATTTAAAAAAATATATAGTTTATGATAATATAGTTGTATTGAATATCGATTTTCAAATACATTCAAATTAAAATATTAAAAATAAAATATATTAAATACTAACATTAATTTAATAAAAATTAAATATATTTAATATAGATTTTAACTATAACAAATAAACTTACTTTCAAAAAGTTAAACACACATACATAGATACATATATATTAACATATATAATTACACTAATGTTTTTAAATTATATTATGATTTAAAAAACATAATATAACATATATACATTTTTTACAATGTAATAAAAATAATTTACAAACAAAATACATTACAAATTATAAATATTCTTCTTCTAAATAAACAAAAACATAATTAAAACAATATAAAATAAATTATTAAAAGTTAAAATGAATACATATAAATGTCCCACTAATATTGAAACAAAAATAAACTAATTCTCATACTAATAATATATAAAATTTACTACTCCCACCTCATACAACACAACAGTAATAAAATTGTAACATCACACAAAAGTAAACTTTACTACTCTCACTACAATAAATACAAAATTAGATAAAATATTATATTGCAGAGTGCTAAAATTTACTATTCCCACTACAATGAATGCAACACTAGGTAAAGGTTTTGACTGCAGATAATAAAATGTTATATTCCCACTCCAATAACTGCAACAATAGTGAAAGTGTTGGATTGCGGAGGGGTAAAACATACTATTCCCACTCCAGTCAGTGCAACAGTAGGGAAAGTGTTGGATTGCAGAGGGGTAAAATTTACTATTCTCACCCCAATGAGTGCAACAGAAGGGAAAGTGTTGAATTGCGGAGGGGTAAAATGTAATATTTCCACTCCAGTCAGTGCAAAAGTAGGGAAAGTGTTAGATTGTGGAGGGGCAAAATGTACTATTCCCATTCCAGTCAGTGAAACAGTAGGGAAAGTGTTGGATTGTGGAAGGAAAAAAATAATATTCTCACTGCAGTCAATACTACATTAAAAACAAATTCTCTACAAATTAAAATATAAATATGAAAAAAACAAATATATTTCATTTAAACATTTTTTTATATAAATACATATTATAATTTTAAATACATATCATAACTAATTACAAACATTACTAAAAATTAAATCCCAAAATAATTGTCATATAAAAAATATTTTTATTTAAAAATCATTTATTAACAAAAAATCATTTATAACATAAAGTACAACCATTACCTAAAACGTAACTTTAATAAGCTAATTATTTACACTATTAACAAAATTAGTTATCTAAAAACTAATTATCAATAATTAAAAATTAGTTATTATTTAAATTAATTTATTTTACTTTCCAAATATACCCCCACAAAATATATAACACACTCCTAAAATGTAATGAAAAATGAATTAGACATTTACGTAATTAATTATAAATTAAATAATCATTATTAAAAAATATATCAATATTAATTATTTACATTTACTTCCAACCCTGTACCCCTATAAATCCCACTACCCACACCTAAAATTAAAAACAATTACTTACACAATTAACATATTTAATTATCAATTAAATAAATATGAATGAACAATTAATTATTAAATAATTAAAATTAAATTACTTCCCAACCTGTACTCCTATAAACCCCACAACCCACACATGAAATTTAAATTAAAAACAAATTAATTACACTATTAACATAATTAATTAAATAACTAATAGTAATTGAAAAATAATCATTAATTTATTATAATTAAATTACTTCCTACCCTATATCCCTATAAACCCACAACCCGCTACGGTACTAAAAATACCATAAATTGCTTAAATTAAATTTAAGAACTACAAAATTTTTTACAAATCCATTAAAAACCATAAACAATAGTTATACAAAAACATTACATCATATACATTTAAAATATATACCAAGATACATAACTATAATTAAAAATCGATATTATAAACAAATGTTATTGTAATTGATACTAATAACTTTGATATTTTAAAAATCGATATTACTTACCTTAGAATCGATATTCATACTGACGATATTTCTATGTCACAATATTTTTGACTCAATATTTTTGCAAGTTGATATTCACAGCTCGATATTTTGCCTCATCACCGGTAATACATCATCATTAATAAGGTTCCAGTTTAAATTTCTGTGCTACACTGACACAAAACGATCTGTCTGTTCCTCGTCTCTATCTCTAAGAGCACAGGAAAATGGATGGGGAACATGAAGTCCGTGTGCTGGGGTGGGCACTATATGGCTCCTGTTACATCATGAAAGCTTTGCTTCTGGCATTAGATGGAGTCAGTGCCCTCTAAAATTCCAGAAGAGTTGTGGAAAAGATTCTAGATCCAGTCAGGTGCCTGTAGATATTAAACAAGTCAGTAATCTGCAGGTAGGAAGAGTATCCACCGGAGAGAACATTACCAAAGGTAAGTAGGGGAAATCTTCTCAAGAAAGGCTCCTTGTGTTAAAAAAATAAAGAGCTCTTAAACCATCCTCAAATGTCTGATTGAAGTATATAGCGAAGTTGCAGCCATACACTTTTCACTCTTCGTGACACTCCTGACATACCAAGAAAATACATGCTGGCGGAGTTGTTTAAAATCTGAATATGAGCTCAGCCAGTAGTAATTCTGCAGAGCAGTGCCTTGACATGTGAGCCAAGGTTTCAATGCCCAGTACCTCACCTGTTTCCCTATCTTTCAGTTCTGTGGTGTAAGTGCTATTGCTCAATCCTATAAAGTTTTCTTCACATAACAGAACTTCAGTGTTCAGGTAATGGTTTTTCTCCAGCCTCTTAGCTACTGACATCATATTTTAAACAGTAACATTTAGCTTTATTCATAAACTTGGAGTATTTTACAGAGAGGATTGTATCCTGAGTGCTCAGTGGAGCCAGGTTACGTGTACAGAAACAATATTCACAAAAAGGGGCTTGTTATATTGAAGTCTATAGCAGGAACCTGTTGAATAATCACACTGTGGTAGCTCTGTCCTCTATTCTAAGAGTGGCAGCTGGCCACGAGTGGCTAAACTTGGACTATTACAGAGGACCAGGCTCAGCACTGAGGGCCTTGGAAGACTCATACCCATTGAGCACATTGTGCACCAGATGACCCCGTCTGGTGGATTTTGTGCCATTCTGAACATCTGTGCTGGTGAGGCCATGTAGTGTTTTTAAGTTTGGACAAATGACTATTTTTCCATCATCAGTGAGTGTTAACAGACCTGACTGACAAAAGTGGGATTCCCTCGCACGTTTGTAAACCAGCCCTTATAAATAACTGTATTTGGGCGGCCCAAGAGAGCCGGCCAAACAGTCATATGCACTTAGGAGTGGGCAAACCACTCCTCCCCTGCCCTGCACTGAGAGCAGAGCAGCCCCGCCCACCGGCCGGCCCGGAAAGCAGCACAGAAACATAAAATGATAATAACTCAAAGTTATTATCATTTTATGTTTCCTTTACGTTGCACAGTTTAAAATCAGTGTGGCGACGCTCCTCCGCCATAGCGGAGGAGCCGCCACTGGCAGGGAGGGATATCTTCCTGCACCAAAGCTATTCCTTGAGGCTATTTCCTGTTTGTATGTGTGATGAAGAATGCAGCACATATGTAAAGAGGAAATATTGAGAAGAAATAAAGATATTTCTCCTTGTTACACCAGCCTAAGATGTACTCCCTATTTTGGAGCAACCCCATATTTACATGCCTGGGTAAAAATATATTGCCTATCAGACTCAAAGTAACACAAGGCAGCGCTATGTGCTGTGTTGCATTCCTAGCCAACCAAATCGGGATTTGTGTGACTTTGTAAATCCCAAAATGGACTTTCTGTCACCAAATAGGTGACGCAACCCTAACACAAAATCTTAGTAAAAGTGGGCTCAGGTGTAACCAAATTGTGTGTGAGTTGTTCTACCCAGGTAGTTGGAATAAATATAAATATAGTAGAATTCGTGGGTAAAGGGGAGTGTTTGAAGGGTCCTCCACATGAAGAAAATTTGTGGACAAAAGAGATACATGATGCTCCTTTCAGTGAAGTGGTGATCAATGAAAAAAGTCAAACTAATGGCAGAGTCTTATGCTGTATATACTTTGATCGGTAAAAATATGACATAAGATATGGTGGTGAAGAACTTAAACCGTTTGATGTCTAACTAATTTTGTATAGTAAAAAACAAATTGAAGTGTTGGGTTGTTACGATGTTACCATTTAATACCTGAGTTGTACCATTTAATCCAAGTTGTGTGAGCTAAGGATGGAGGGTGTTTATTGGGTTGGCTGCGACAAAGAAATTTATCAATCATGTTATACCCTAACCATCCTGATTATCAAGTATTATGTGTAAAGACTCAGAATGTATAAAGATACATTGAAAAAGAGGAGTATTAAATATCCAGAAGTATTCTGCCAAAGTTTAGGTTTGTTTAAAGAATTTAAACATTAGATAATTTTGCAGGAGGGTGTGATCCCCAAAGTACATAATGTTTGCAGTGTGTCTTTATCTTTGAGGGAGGAGATGAAATAAGGATTAGAAAGGTTATGCAAGGAAGTAGTCAAAGAACCAATTGAAGCCTTTGATTGGCTTTCTCCAGTGGTTCTAAAAAGGCAGGCAGGGCATAGATTAAAAATGTGTGTGGATTTCAGGGATGACATTTAGAGCATTCGGGTTGACACTTAAAAATATTTTCCACCTTAGATCTATTGTCCTCGTACCAACACAAACCACTGGAACAGAGTTCTATACATTTGACATCTTTGGTCATCCCAGAAGGTGCAGAACAGTTTGAGTGCATACCTTTTGGACTTCCATCAGCATTTGTTTTAAACAGCAATGCAAAAATTGTTGGGAAGATACAGTTTGTGACCTTTTTCCAGGATGACATTCTAGTACATGGGGAGGATTGGATAGAACATGATTTTGCTTTGTGTAGAGTACTGTATATTTTGAAGGGAAGTTGTCTAACTATGAAAACTGAGAAATATAAATTGGGTTGTGATAGTGTGAATTTCTTACAGCACCATATTAGTTGCAAAGGTGCAAGACTGAAGGAGAGTTTGGTGAAAACTATCAAAGAGGCACTCGACCCAAGCACCAAGGAACAACTTTCTTCATTTTTAGGGTTGGCCAACTATTAATGCCAAATTTATTGAAATCTTTTCTGAAAAAAGTGGAAGAATGCAGAAGAAGATAAAGAAGGATTCACGATGTGTGGTGCTAGCTTAAAGAAAGAGATATGTGAAGTTCTGTGTTTGAAACCATTTGACATTAGATTACCTACCATCATAGAGACAGATATGAGTAATTATGGTAGTTGGGCAGAAACGGCAAAGAAGAAGTAGTAGCATATGCTTTAAGGGGTCGGAGTCCATGAGAAATAACTCCTTAACTACTCTTTAGCAGAAAAAGGGGCCTTTATCTGTTACTGGGGTATTACTAATTTCTGACAGTATGTATGAGGTAAAGAATGTATAGTACGTATTGATCACAAACCGTTTGTTGATCAGATGACAACTGGGGGGGGAGGGTGGAAGGGAAACTTGCACATTGCAAAATGGTTATTTAGGCTTCCGTTGCTACACCAACTCTGCACTGAGGTAGTTGAGCTTAAACTGTTCATAAAGGGCATCATTTGAAGGATGCACTGGCCCTCGCCCACCAGAGTGGCATGCTTCATCATCAGTCCATGGGTTGGTGCTGCAATACCCAGCGGGCCCTTGAGGAGGCACTTTGCCAGAGCTGTACTAATCTCAATGTCTAATTTTTGCCAAACAGAGGGATGGCGCAACAGGAACAAATGATGGACGGAATGCTGAACAATGCAAACATTCATCCCCAGTCACAAAGACCTGGGTTTAATCCATCGTTCTTTTGCTCACTACGCCACCCCAGTTTGGACCAAGCCATACGCAAATCAGTCTTGACTCTGTTCCCCATGGGAACAGTCCAGCCCGAACTGCCAGGCCAGGTTCTCCATGGACCAGAAGCAAGCATTTTGTGGCCTGTTTTGGGGTTTCACCCCTCATCAGCCATGCTAACTTTACTCCAGTGGCATGGAGAGCACGGGACCCACGTCTGGGCATACCCGTCCCACTCGGGGTGACAAATGCAAAAAGAACAATTGATGGACAGAATGTTGAATAATGTCAAACATTCACCCCAGTACAGAGATCTGGGCCTAAATCCATCATTTGTTTGCTCCCCATGCCATTCCAGTTTAAACCCAGCCATATGCAAATCCATTTTGACCTTGTTGAGCCCCGATTTTGTTGAACCGCCTCAGATAGGCCCCGGTGTGGCTTGCAGTCAGTTGAGCTCCTTCCCCCTTCTTGAAGCTCGACACATCATGTACCACGTACCTACTCAAGTGCTCTCTCACTCCACGCCACACCCCGGCCTCCTCTCCAGAGGAGGGATAGCCCCAGACCCAATAGGAGGACACGAGTAGGAAAGGGCCACCAGACTTCTTGGGGGCACCATGGATGCAGCAGATCTTAGGCCGACACACTTTGCGTTTAGTAGAAGCAGACGGAGAGTCTAACGAGAGACCATCAATTGGATTGTGCTCGTTCAAGCCCCAGTGCTTATTTGGAAACACCTCAAACAATTTAAATAAAGTTTGATAAAATGTACTACACTATTCATCTAAATGTAGAGCTACAACTTGACAATCACTAACCCTTGCGCTCTGCTGATGTAAGGCAAACCAAGAGGCAACCATGCTCGTGCCCTCCCAGCCACCTAGCTGTACGTGGGGGACTAGTGAGAAGGTGGCGGTAGATGGCTCATCAAGGATCGTCGCCATCCAAGTATAGTACTGGAAAAACAAAAAAACACCAAAATAAACTAAATAAAAATTTAACTCAGCCATAAAAGAGGAAAGGTCAGAGCTCAAAGGTACGGCAAAGACACGGCAAGTAGACAAGAATGCCTTATAATAATTCACTCAGGAAATACTCATCAACTACCGGTCTACAAATCTCAGAAGTGCCTAATGGTGAGGGACACAAGCAAAGAGACCAAACAAGCCAAATCCTCCAATGGAAGTTTGGTGACCAAGTCCCTCCGGGTTCAATAATGACCTGCTTAGGGAAAATGAAGCCAAATCTAAAATTCTCCTTTCTGAAAGATCCCATGGCTCCAATTTACGCTACTCCAAAAGAAGTACCAGGGCTGCCTTGTCCTATAACTCCACAAAAAAGAACAAACAAATTGGAACCTACTCATCTTGTCCATCAAATAAATTAGCCTCAATGATGCCACCCCATGTAAGTCCACCACAGCAGTCAATGGGTCAAAAAGCTGGCACCACTGGTATGACCCCAAAACCAAAACAGAGAGGAGCCCTTCAGATACAAAGGGAACTGGGTCAAGTTGCACCAATAACCAAAGAGTGTTCCCTATGTGATTCTTCCTCAATTATCAACACAAATAATAGCTCATACTGATTCATACATTTAAAGCAAACAACCAATAAGCCTTGTTTTTAGTAAAAATTATATCTCCTCCTTTATTTTACAAAACAGATTATCTGTTCAGGTACCTGAGGAACGGCTGACCGAATCACACGTATTTATCCGTGCGAATCGATAACGAAGATATACATAAATGGACTACTGGTTATCGAAAATAAGAATTCCCGTGTCCATCTGCCGTATTGCATTGAAAAAGCCACGGCCCGAATGGATTTTACAGATCTAAGGATTAAGCAATAATATCCGGATCTAAAGGATTTAAGACCGTCAGATGAAAAGGAGGAAAATCCCCGCCAAATAATGAATGAATCTCTATGAAACATGAAGAATTTCAGTAGTGAGCATCTCTAAAATCAACTATATTGTATTTTATGCATAAACCTGTCCTGAAGAAGGTGGTGTCAACTAACTCCAGTCCACCAAAACGCCACATCGACATTTGGTTTTAAATAATATGATAATTGTTTTCAATGATATTAGTTTTCGAATTGTTTTTTCTTTTGATAGACAATCTGTGTGTATGTTTGAAAATACTTTCTCATGATATATTTCTTTGGGAATATATGTAAAATTACACATCATATAGATCAATATAAATCACTAATGTGTGAGATGTGTACTCCAATGTTGTTGAACTAACTTCTACACTTGGATAAAAACTAAGGATTGTCCCTTGGAGGAGAAATTCATTATAAATAGAACTATTGTGTTTTTAAATGAATGGGATATTAAAATGTATTCATGAAGTGTTTTTATCAACGATTTGCATAATCTGTTTTGTAAATTAAAGGAGGAGATTTAATTTTTACTAAAAACAAGGCTTATTGGTTGTATGCTTTAAATGTATGAATGAGTATGAGCTATTATTTGTGTTCATAACGGAGGAAGAATCACATAGGGAACACTCTTTGGTTATTGGTACCACTGGTATAACTCCCTCCCCAGTGTTTAATTCCAAACTAAACCTCAACACAAATGGAAATATGATAAACAACTCAAACATTATAGAGGATCCATGGATGAACTACCTTACAAACACATCTGCAATAAACCAATGACCACCAAGAGCTGAACTCTGAGAGCTGAACACTGCCTTAGCGGAGGAGCCGCCCCTGCAACCATGGCAAAAAAACTGGACAGGCCATCCTTTCAACCACTGTCAACAGTCATCTCTGCCAAAGTACTACCAACCATCACATACCGTAGTGTGGCCATGAGAAAGAAGGACACTGCAACAGTGGATAAAATGCAGACTAACACCTTAAGGCGAGTGTTTAACCTATGCCAATGGCACAAATTCAGTGCAAATTTGGGCTAATAAAGCAAGATCTGGCTAGAAGATCAACAGCAATAAAAAGATGATAGAAGATCAGTCGAGATCAAAATTCCACACTAAACAGCGCGTTATGTTCAGCTCTTTAAAGTTATCATTTGTCGGAATACAATAGATATCTTAATGTCTTCCTAATCCAACTGTGTCTAGCTGAACTATGGGCTGCAAGTGCACCATACGATGCCTTTAAAATGGCGACCAAGAGAGATGTAAAGCTACAATCTTTTCTTGAAAGACAAAAACAAATTCAGCTCCCGCTCTCATGCATGGATGGTAATTAAATACTATGACAAACTGGCACCAGCACCTCACCTGGCAATCCTCTTTTCAGCACGCATGAAGGTTAAACTTATGACCCTGCGCATTGGTAACATACCAACACTAGCAAGCCAACCAATTTGGAAATACGCAGGTCCGACATCATGTAGACTCTACTAAGGGGAATAGAGGATCTCACTCACTGGATCTGCATCTGTCACAAGATGCGTAAGCTTCGCTCACAACTATTAAAGAAAAGCTTCAACGACAGAGGCATCCGCTCATGCAAGGAATCTATAATAGCATGCCTTAATCCTGGGGACCCGCAGATAAATGGTAAATGTGTTACATTGTTGGCAATGGACCCAATTAAAAAAATCGGGTCCAAAATGAAATACAGACTAGCCATGCAAACATATAAAAACCTTATCCTGAAGGCAAAGTCTGCGTACTTCAAGGAAAAAATAGAAGAAGCCAATCGCTGCCCCAAAACATTATTCTCTACCATTAAAAAACTCTCCAAACTCCCAGAAACCCAAGATCATGAAAGAAGTCAACAATTCTCTAATAAGCTAGCAGACTTGTTCCAACAAAAGGTTAAACAGGTCTTCGATGCATTCCGGCCCCAATCTTCGTTGCCCCACAAGTATTCGGCTGATAGCTACAGTCCTCACTCAAACCCTGATGGCTCCGTCATACCTATTTTTCCCTCTTTCTCACCCATTACTCTAGATCAGATCATTAAATTAATCACCCTAGTAAAATCTGGGTCTCCCCTCGACCCATGCCCTCCGAAAATTCTTCATTCAGTTCCCGCGATCATAGCCTCTTCACTTTTGCCCATTTTCAATCGTATGATCTCTTCAGGGCACTTTCCCACGGAATGGAAGAAAGCTTCCATTCTGCCACTCTTGAAAATCCCAGTGACCCCTTGAATTTCAGACCCATCTCCAGGTTGCCCTTCCCGGCAAAATAATAGAAAGGTTTCTAAATGAAGAACTATCCAATTTTTTGTTGGAAGGCGACATCTAGGACCCTTCATAATTTGGATTCCGGGCCCATCACAGCACTGAGTTAGCACTACTATCAGCCACGGAGGAGTTTAGGCAAACACTAGACAAAGGTGGGAGCGCCGCACTTAACCTTTTGGATCTCTTGGCGGCGTTTGATACGGTCAACCACGATGTGTTGGTTGACCGCCTCACTTAGATGTGAATCAGGGATAAGGCGCTCCTCTTGCTTTACTCCTTCTTGTCAAATAGATCTCAAATGGTGGCTCATGATGCATTTGTTTCCCCGGCTTCTTCCCTCCCATGTGGAGTCCCGAAGGGTTCGTCGTTGAGCCCCACTCTTTTTAACCTTTATGTTACTCCCCTGGCTAAGTTAATAAGAAGCTACGGTTTCACTCTGGTGTCTTATGCGGATGTTACGCAGATTATAGTGTCAATCAATAGTTCGTCTACTAACACGGCGTCCCGTTTCCAAGACTGCATGGGCCACATAGGAAATTGGATGCAGGATAATTGCCTCAAACTTAATTCATCAAAACGGAAGTCATGCTCTTTGGCAATTCTTCCTTGATTTGGTCAGACAGCTGGTGGCCCACTCATATGGCCCCCCTTCCGACACCAGCTAACAAAGTAAAAAATCTGGGGGTCTTCTTTGACTCTAAATTGTCATTTGATACTCAGATTAATCATACCACATCCGCATGTTTTTCTATTCTGAAAACTTTGAAAAAAGTACTCCCGTTCATCCCATTCGAGCTAAGGAAAAAGTGGTCACTGCGTTAATTGCATGAAGGCTCGACTACTGTAATGCCTTATTTACTAGTGCAACCAAGCACAGCATACACAAACTGCAGATGACTCAAAATGCTGCAGCAAGAGTCCTGCTTGGGCTTTCCCGCTATGATTCGGTCTCTAGTGCTCTCACGAAGTTACACTGGTTGCCCATCAGTAAACGTATCCAATTCAAAGCGCTGTGTATAGCTTTTAAAGCTAAACATGGCCTTGGCAACTGTCGCAACTCTTTACATCCTACATTCCAGCCAGACCACTTAGATTGGCAGATAGTGGCAATATGATTATTCCCAAGGCATACAAAGTAAAATGGGGAGGAAAAAGCTTTGCCTATACCACCACCAAACTTTGGAACTCCCTTCCTATTTCCCTAAAAAAAGAATCCAACTTGCTTAAATTCAGGAAGGCCCTAAAAACCTGGCTATTTTAGTGCACCTCTTCTGCAAATACCTCTGCCTGTATGCTCATTCAGCGCCTAGACACCTCCGGGTATATGTAGCGCTATATAAATTCTTCATTTCATTTCATTTCAATATTGTATGAACGTAATATAAAGGATAGGGGAAGGGTCAACCAACATTAGAAAGAACTGACTGTGCCTAGGGATGATCTCTGTCGATAGAACTCGTGGCTGAACGCAAGTCAACATTGGCCTTGCATATTTGCACAAACGTGCCAATTTAAAAAAAACTATTTGGTTTTACGATACACTATATCAGTTAATATGTAATTCTTGGGGTAAAATGACTGTTACATCTTCTCGCAGGACGTTCCACTTAATGACTACCTAGGGATGTTCCCTGATGATGTAATGTAATATTATCGTGGCCAATTCACTGGTACAACCTAAAAAAGCACTAATCTGCTTTGGGTTGAATAGGCAGCCAAATTCAAGTTCACATTGGTTTTGCATATTTGCACAAACACTGCCCCTGTTTTAAAACTAATTGGTTTAAGACGTAATCATGAAATCTTAGGGTAAAATGATCGGTTGCGCTTTTACCTAGGATGTATTATCTCACAATGTTATTAGTTGTAATATTTTATGGTCTTAAGCAGCAAAATTATTATGGCTTTAATTAACTGAAACAATAAATGTAAACTTGAACTGGAAATGAGAGGAAATGTGAGCAGAGGAAAAGGGAGGAAAAAAAAGGAAAAAAAACTATAAGGAAAATGCTACTTACCAGAATGCATCTGTTCTTGGCATGTAGAGCTGTAGATTCGTATACTTGTGCATAGATCGCCATCTGGTGTTGGGCTCGGATGTTTGCACCTTGTTTTTGTCTTGGTAGATCTTTGTAGTCACGAGGTAGGTGACTCCTCCTTAGGACGATAGTGCGCATGGGCATCGACTCCATCTCCAGATTGTTTTGCCATGGAGGGTTATGATGGAGTTAGTAAGAAATAGAAAAGGATGTCCATGTGTAATGTATCTAAGTAAGATAGTACTGGAACAGATAGAGGTATCCGGGGAGGTGGGTGGGCGTATACGAATCTACAGCTCTACATGCCAAGAACAGATGCATACTGGTAAGTAGCATTTTCCGTTCGAGGCATATGAGCTGCAGATCGTATACTTGTGCATAGACTATACAGCAGTTACCTCCTTAGCGGTGGCTACCTGTATCTGTTGCAGTGGTTTGAAAAAGTGTTCTTAATACAGCCTGGCCCACACTAGCTTGTTGTTTTGCTTGCACGTCTACACAATAGTGTTTTGTGAACGTGTGTGGTGTAGACCAAGTTGCTGCTTTGCAGATGTCACCTAGGGGAATGCTCTCTAAGAATGCCATAGATGCCCCTAGTTTACGTGTGGAGTGAGCCCTAGGGTGAATGGTTACGGTGCGTTTGGCTTTAGCATAGCATATTTGGATGCATTTAACAATCCACCTTGCAATCCCTGTTTTTGAGATAGGATTGCTTTTATGAGGTGGGGAGAAAGCTACAAAAAGTTGTTTAGTGTTTCTAAAGGATTTTGTTCTTTCAATGTAGTAAAGTATCGCTCTTTTTACATCTAGCGTGTGAAGAGCTCGTTCTGCTACTGAGTCTGGTAGAGGGAAAAACACTGGGAGTTCTACAGACTGGAGTGGAGACAGTGGAGAGGTGTGGTGCAGCGGCCAGGGCAGCTGACTTCGGAGCACAGGGTTCACGGTTCGATCCCCGGCTCCGGCGGCAGCTTAGCTCAGCACCATGTGACTCTGGGCAATAGCTCACTTAATTTCCACGACGGCCCCCAGCGCCTTGAGACCCGTAAGGGTGAGTAGCTGCGCTATATAAAAACTGACTTACATTTTTTTTAAGGTGGAAAGCAGAGACGACTTTAGGTAGAAATTTTGGGTTAGTCCTAAGAACCACTTTGTTATGATGGATTTGGAGAAATGGTTCTTGTATGGTTAATGCCTGGAGTTCACTGACTCTTCTGAGAGAGGTGATCGCAACTAGGAAAGCTACTTTCCATGATAGGAATTGCATTTCGCATTTATGCATAGGCTCAAATGGGGGACCCATGAGTCTGGTAAGTACCATATTTAGGTTCCATACTGGAGAGGGTGGAACTCTAGGTGGAATTATCCTTTTAAGTCCTTCCATAAATGCCTTGATAGCTGGCACCCTAAACAAAGACAAATGTTGTCTGTTTTGGAGAGAGGCTGCTATTGCTGCAAGATGTAGTCTAATGGATGTATACGCTAGGTTACATCGTTGTAGATACAAAAGGTAACAGATGATGTGTTGAATGGAAGCATCTAGTGGGTTGATTTTGTTATTTGTACAGTAAATTACAAATCTTTTCCACTTTGCGGCATAGCAAGCTCTAGTGGTAGGGCGTCTAGCCTCCTTAATGATGTTCATGCAGTCTGGCGGTAAATTAAGGTAGCCAAACTCTAGGACTTCAGGTGCCAGATCGCAAGGTTGAGTTGATTGGGATCTGGATGCCTTATCTCTCCATGGTTCTGAGTGAGAAGCTTGGGTGAGAGGCGTAGCTTTTGATGAGGAACAACTGATGGTTCCAAGAGGGTTGTGAACCATGGTTGTCGGGCCCATGTTGGAGCAACCAGGATCATTGTGAGGGAATGCTGTTTGAGTTTCCGAACCACTAGTGGAATGAGTGGGAGAGGCGGAAAAGCGTAAGCAAATTTGCCTGACCAGTTCATCCATAGCGCATTGCCTTTGGACAATGGGTGTGGCTACCTGGATGCGAAGCTTGGGCATTTTGCGTTTTGGTGTGTGGCGAACAGGTCCATTTCTGGGTGGCCCCACATTTGAAAGAATGGAAGCAGAACTTGAGGGTGAAGTTCCCATTCGTGAATCTGCTGTTGTTGGCGACTGAGTAGATCCGCAATTTGATTGTGTACTCCTGGGAGGTGTTCTGCCAGGAGATATATTTTTTGAGGAATGGCCCATCTCCATATGCTTTGAGCTAGGTGTGAAAGCTGGAGAGAGTGTGTCCCTCCCTGTTTCTGTATGTAGTACATTGCTGTTATATTCTCTGTACGGACCAGGACAGCTTTGCCTAGGAGGTGGAGTTGAAAAGATTTTAACGCTAAGAAGATTGCCAGCAATTCCAGGTAGTTTATGTGGAATTGTTTTTGTTGAGGGGTCCATATGCCTTGAATGGTATGGGTTTGAAGATGAGCTCCCCAGCCGGTGAGCGATGCGTCTGTTGTGAGCACTATCTGTGGAACCGGGTCGAGAAACGGCCGCCCTCTGGAAAGGTTTTGTGTGTTCCACCACTGCAGAGAGCGATGGGTGCGGTCGTCTACCAACACCAGATTTGTTAGCTGACCTTGAGCCTTGTTCCACTGACGTGCCAAACACTCCTGTAAGGGACGCATTTGGAGTCTTGCATAAGGGACGATGAAAATGCAAGAGGCCATCATCCCGATTAACTGCATGAACACTCGCGCTGGTAGTGAGTGTTGAGGTTGACATTTTTGTATTAGAACTTGTATGGCACTTATCCTGACTGGATTGGGGTATGCTAGAGCTTTTGAAGTGTCTATTGTAGCCCCTAGATATTGTTGTATGTTGGAGGGTTGGAGGTGGGATTTGGTGAGGTTTACCGTGAATCCCAAGTGGTGAAGCAGTTGGATTGTTTTGTGTGTGTGGTGCACACAGCTGCTGTGTGACTTGGCTTTTATAAGCCAGTCATCTAGATAAGGGAAAACATGAATTTGCTGTCTTCTTAAGTGGGCTGCAACTACTGCGAGACACTTGGTGAAGACTCTGGGTGCTGTAGTCACCCCGAATGGGAGGACCTTGAACTGGTAGTGTTGACCATCTACCACAAACCTGAGATATTTCCTGTGAGCGGGGTGAATGGGAATATGAAAGTAGGCATCCTTTAAATCCAGGGTGGAGAGAAAGTCGTCCTGTTGAAGTAGTGGAAGCACCTGTTGAAGAGTGACCATGTGGAAGTGGTCTGACTGAATGTAGAGGTTTAGTGGTCTGAGGTCCAATATGGGCCTGAGAGTGCCATCCTTTTTTGAGATTAGAAAATAGAGGGAGTAAACCCCTGTGCCTTGTTGAGATAGGGGGACTGATTCTATTGCATGTTTTTGTAATTGAGAGAGAACCTCTTGTTTGAGAAGTGTTTGAGGTTCCGTGGACATTGGACGTTGTCTGGGAGGAATGTTTGGGGGGGTAGGAGGTGAGTTCCAGACAGTAACCATACTGGATAATTTGTCTTACCCACTTGTCTGTTGTGATTGAATGCCAGACAGGTAGGAACTGTGTTAGCCGTCCCCCGACAGGAGTGGAATGATCGGGGGTAGTGGAGAGAAGTCACTGTTTAGTGGTAGGGGAAGTGCGGGTGGAGTTTCCTCTGCCTCTTCCTCTATTGTTATTTCCTCTGTATCCTCCCCGAAAATATCCTCTGGATGAGGAGGATTGATTGGGGCTTTTGTAATAGGAGGCGGTGTTTTCTGATGCAGCCGTCTTTGAGCCACCCCTATAAAAGGAGCGACGAAAAGAACCTCTGTTAGAGGGCAGTTGTAATGCCCCCATGGCTTTAGCAGTCTCGGTATCTTTCTTCATTTTTTCCAATGAAGAATCAATTGTGGGGCCAAAAAGGTGTTCTTGATCAAATGGCTGATTAAGCAGTGTTAACTGTACCTCTTGTTTGAAGCCTGAGATGTGGAGCCAAGCATGTCGTCTTAGCAAAATGCTGGTGTTAATGGCACGCGAGGCTGTATCAGCTGCATCCAGGGCACATTTGATGGAAGTGTTTGTTATAAGTTTACCCTCTTGAATGAGGTCATGAGCTTTAGCTTTGTATTGGTCTGGTAAGTGTTGCATCAGTTTTTCTAGCTCGTCATAGGGAGCTCTATCGTACCGCGCCAGGAGAGCTTGTGCATTGGCAATTCGCCAATGATTGGCCGCTTGAGATGCAATTCTTTTGCCTGATGCATCTATAAGTTTTGATTCTTTGTCAGGTGGAGGGGCGTCACCTGTTGTCTGAGAATTTTCCCTTTTTCGTGCATTTGAAACGACAAGGGAATCTAAAGGTACCTGACCCCTGATGTAAATTGGGTCTGTAGGAGCGGCTTTATATTTTTTTGTACACCCTTGGCGTACGTATTCTAGCCCTAAAAGGGTCTTTGAATACCTCATTGGCGTGTTTTATCATCCCCTTAAGCATGGGTGGTGTGTTTGTGGTTTTTTGTGATGGAGCGAAAGTTTCCACTAAAAAATCCTCTTCCAAGGGGTCAGTGTGTAATTCCACCCCATGGTATTGAGCAGCTCTATTAATGAGTTGTGCGAAACCGATATCATCGGGTGGTGATGGTCTGGAGGGATATAGATCGGGGTCATTAGTATGATCCGGGTCTTTATCATAATCATCCCAGGGGTCTGGGTCCTGTGGAATGTTGTCCTGATCATCATCTCCATCCCCTTCCCCATCCCCGTCTCCATGTGCATCCCCATCCTCATCATTATGATCCTGTTGCCCAGGTGAAAAATGTGGTGGTGGTGAATTTGCTGGTGAAATTATTAGATGTGGGTTAAAAGGTGGAGGAGAGGGGGGTATGTAAGGGGGAGAGGGGTTAGTACCCATGTCTTTTTTCTTTAAAGCTATGTGGTAATCTTCAGGGATGTCCAACTTCCGTTTTTTGGGAAGTGTTGCTCGAAGTTTCCCAGTGTCTGGGTCAATATGCAATTGTTTTTGCTTCGGATCCAAAGACTCTTGTGGAGGAAGTTCTTTAGATGGAGTCTGTTTACGAGGGCTTCCGTGTTTTTTAGGGTCGGTGCAGACTGTTTCGATTCCGAAGGCTTAGTTTTTCCATGTTTCGGATCCGAAGGGTTTTCTTTTGGTTCCGAAATTTTTTCTTTAATTGGTTTCGGCTCCGATGCATTCGGTTTAACGGTGTCGGTTTCGAAGCTTTTGGTCTCGGTGGTATCGGTTCCGAAGTCTTTGGTTTTTGTGAGTCTTTCGGTGCCGAAGATGTTTTCGGCGCCGACAGCGGAGCGTCAGACTTGGCCTTGTGTTTCGGTGCCGAAGATGTGGGTTCGACATTTGGACAGGGTTGGCTCGATCCAGAGCCGGAAGGTTTGTGTTTATGTTTCATAGCCGGGATCGAAGGCGGGGCGTCTGAAACAGTATCACGGTGTCGACCTGAGCCCGAGGGCGAAGGTGTAACCGGAGTCTTTGGTGGTTTTGTGGGCAGTTGGGGCTCGTTACTCATGGTTCGTTGAGCCGGAGTGATGTTGGAGTCCTCTTCCATGTCGGAGTCGTCGGCTTCAGACACGGAAATGTGCCCTTCTTCTTCTTCGGCGCTGGTGTGGAATTCCGATTCTTCTCCGAAGATATCCGGCACCGGACTAGTGCCGCGTCTCATCTCGTGCCGTCGAGCCCGACGGTCACGAATTGTTTTCTTCGATCGAAATGATCGACAGGCCTCGCAGGTGGTTTCTTCGTGCTCCGGGGAGAGGCAGAGGATACAGACCTCGTGCAAGTCCGTGTGTGGGAACTTAGCACCACACCCGGGGCATTTTTTAAATGGAGTCCGTTCCATGGACTGCTTGCGTGGTCGGCGCGGGTAGGCCTCACGGCCCGCATCGAAGCGTCAATCGAAGTACTGGAATTTTTACGATGTGCGTCGAAAGGGAAAACGCGATCGGAAACAATACCGTCGAGTGGTAAGGATTGCGCATCAAAAAGGTTCGAAGACGATCCCGAACCGGAGCGTCGCAATACACATCCGAACCTGATGGCGGAAAAAAACAATCTGGAGATGGAGTCGATGCCCATGCGCACTATCGTCCTAAGGAGGAGTCACCTACCTCGTGACTACAAAGACTTCTACCAAGACAAAAACAAAGTGCAAACATCCGTGCCCAACACCAGATGGCGATCTATGCACAAGTATACGATCTACAGCTCATATGCCTCGAACAAGAGATTTCTTTATTGCGTAAGTTAGTCTGTCAGAGATTAAGCATTCTTTATTAATCTTCTCACTACATCTGATTTTGGCATTTCTTCTTTTGGAGTCACAACTCATATTATTTTTTGGGAGGTAAGTAGCAGTATGGGGGGTCTCACTTAGCTGAGACCCCTAAGGTGTGGGAGGATGGGCAGATCGTTGCCCATGAGGGGAGGGTTGTGGGGTGGGTTGAGTTGGAGGACTCAGGAGGATTTGGAGGGTTACTGGATTAGGGAAAAGGGGTGGTGGAGGGAATTAGAGGGGGAGCAACAGAAAAAAAACAATGCAAGATGTATTCCGCTTAAGGCACCTTCTAAAGTATAAGTATGGCTGGAGCTCATGCGTGTTCAGTTAATGATTTGGCATCAAGTGACACTGTGGTGCATATTTACAAGGGGATATCACCACCAGAACATCACGTTTGGTGACGTTCTGGTGGCGATATCCCCTTCTCCTTATTTACATGGCGGCGTTAAGCCACTTGAAGTGGCTTAACGCCGCCATGTAAATAAGGCCCCTTTTCACGCTTCACTTAGCATGAAAGGGGCATGCAATGGGTGTTGCAGTGGGTGATGCACTGCAACGCCGATTGCTTTTTGATGCTTTTTTGCATCTTGCATATTTACAAGGATGGGGAAATACCAAAAACTAAGGCCAAGTGAAACCTGGTCTTAGGATGGTGATACGAGGGGAAATTATTAATTTCTCCTCAAATTTTGCTCTTTCTATGTGTTCTGCATTCTGCATCACACAAAGAAACAGCAAATCGCCTTTAAAGATTGTTTAAGTGCAGGAAGGTGCACATAAACAATCACCCCTGCAGCGCAGGCACCCTTGCAACATGGCGCAAGGGTGCCTGCGCTGGCGCTAGGCAGCTTTTTTAGCGTCAGCGCTAGGGGAAACGCAGGGGTGTGCCGTATTTTTGTAAATACGACACATCCCTGCATTTAAAAAATGTTGGAGCGCAGCATTACTAATTTTGGAGTAACACAGCGCTCTAACATTTTATTGTAAATATCCACCTAAGTTGCTTACATGGCAAATTAACTGTATGCCAACCACTCAAAAGGTCTTTCTGGTTCAGGAGGATTTATCCCAGACTGCCCCAGAAATTGTGTTTCCAAGATAAGCTTTGGTGTGAGGGAGATCTGGGTTTACAGCTTCATGGTTATAAACCCTTTGCCACCACCAGGTTAGAATCTCTCATCAGGGTTGGTTGCGTTGTTGGTGAAAGAGTCTGCATGGTCGTCTCAGAGGCAAAAAGTTGTCCCTAAAGGTCGACAGCTTATTTGAAGGCTGTGTAAGGGCTCCTTCGAAGTTACCATTTATAATCTATATGCTCCCAATGTAGATGACCCGAGTATGTATAAAGACATCCTAATAGAACTTCCTACTTTGGAGGGGCCCTTCATCATCAGTGGAGACATAACCTTTCCCTACAAACTTTGAAAGATTCAACTAGTCCAGCAGCGGTGTCATGTATGCAGCAATCTAGAGCCACTTTGCGACATATTGAGAACTCTCTTGGCCTGGTGGATGTGTGGCGCTCTCTCCAGATGGAACCCGAATATACTTATTATTCTGCCTGTCACACAGCGTGATCCAGGCTGGACGTGTTTCTGGTGTCTGAAAGTCTTTTACCATATTTAAAATCCAGTTAATTGCTTGGGCTATCTCAGACCAACCCTTCAGTGATGAGAATGGCAGTTCGATTATTCATCGAACCCCTTAGTCGATGACAATGAACTTTTGACCAAAGTCTTTAAGCCAATCAGAAGTATATGACTGAAATCATTATTGAATACATTAAGAACAACTTATACTCAGCATCTCTTAAGATGATTTTGGATTGTTTGAAAGCAGTCAGCAGGGGGTCCACACTGTCTTATACAATTAGGCGCGATAAAAAAGGTAGGCGACAGCAAGAGGTCATGTGTGAGGAATTGATAAAGATGGGAATCGATTTTGTGCGTGTTTTATGGGGTCATTCGGCTGTGGTTCATGGAGAGCTCCTTCTGAATAGTTTGACTATAATTAAAACACAAATTAAAAATGCACCCACAGAAAAGTCCCTTCGCAGAGATTATTACAGCCGATTAAAACTTTTGAAAATAGCGAATGTATGGGAAAGATTTTTGCTTTAAAAATAAAGGAGTGGGCAGCCAAAAATACTATCACCTGATTGGAATATACATATGATGCACTAACTTGTGACAAGGAGCAATTCTTGTCTACTTTTTGAGAGTATTTCTCAAAATTATACATGCAAGACATATAGGGGCCCATTACGATACCCGGCGTAAATAAATCCGCCAGGCATGGAAGCGGCAAAAATCCGCCCGCACACACCGCCTGAACACCGACCACGCCATTATGAGTACACAAACCGAAAACCGCCATCGGCGGAAAAATCACACAAAATACCGCCCGCCATCGTCCGAGTCGGAGTCAAACCGCCCGCCACGGACGGAAACACGCACGACAACACAAAACCGCCCGCCCACACGGCCGACACACCGCACGTGAAATTACGATCGCACCGCCATGAGCGCGGAAAAACAACAAATATACCGCCCGCCAGCGCAAACAACGCCGATGAGAATCGACACGGCAGAAGCCATGGCGCCAACGTACCTGCACAGAAACCATCCGCACACAAAACCAATAGCACACAACATGGCCAACAAGTCCACACAGCAAGGCACACACAAATACACAAGCACAGTACACATCCCGAAAACACCCCCCGGACAAACAAAAAATACAAAGGCCAGAACCCCAGACACAACACACCAGAAAACAACAGACCATGAGGACACACCCACATAGGTGAGTACAAAAGCAGCACTCCCACAGACCACAACCCCTTGCTACATTGCAAACCAGAGAGGAGAGGAGAGGACACAGTGACACAGCAAGGACAGCAGCACACCACAGAAACGCACACATCACAACCACCACCACCACCACCAAACACCGGCACCACAAACCCCCTGCACATTACACAACACACACCGCACCAGCACCACAAACACCATGGCACCACAAAGGATGCCCAAGTTCACGCCCATGGAGCTGACGGTCATGGTCGACGAGATCATCAAGGTGTACCCACAAATCTATGGGAACATGGTCCAGCACACACCACTAGCCACCAGAAACAGAATGTGGAACCGGATCGTAGACCAGGTCAATGCAGTCGGGACCCTGCCCAGGAACAGAGTCGAGATAAACAAACGTTGGAATGACGTAAAGAGCCTGGTCAAGAAGAAGGAGGGCAAAAACAGAGAGCTGGCTGCCGTCACTGGCGGAGGGAATCCCGCGCTCTTTAAGACCTTCAAAGCGTGGGAGGAGAAGGTGCGAGTCGTAATCCATCCGGAGATCCTCGCCGGATTAGCAGGGGAGTGGAGGCTGGTAAGTACAAACTAATGTATACCAGCACACCGCTATGTACTCACATGCGCAACTACCATGCCACAGCTCCCAGGGACAAACACCCCCATGTCCAGCACACAATACACAACACATCACACACACATGCAACAGACACTACCACACACAGCCCAAACCGAACAACTGTAAGATGCGTGGGGACATGTGTACACTCAGCCAGCCACGTAACCACCAACAGGTCCCCAAATATGCCAGAAGCGCCACAACGAGCACCCACCACACCCATGTGTCCGCCACAGCTGCACTAACCGACAAGTAACAGGTAAGTGGCAGGAACACAAAGTGCAGTGGGTGGGACGGTGGACAGCCCAAGTACAACACACACCAGGCCCCAGTCCCACAGCACAGCAAGGAGGAGCATCCCCCACACCCCACAGCCACGTGTCAGCCACCGCAGTGCACAACGACAGCCGAAAGGCAGACATCACGGTCCACAGCAATCGGTGTCAGTGGGTGTACAGCCACCCCCACGACCCACTACACCCCCCACCCCCACAGACCTGCAACATGGAGCACCCCCCGCTTAGAGCCATGTGGCATCCAGTACAGTGCACGCACGAACAACTTGCAGGTGGGAAACTGGACAGGGCTGGATTACTGGAGGCATGAGGACCATAACACCACCAACACATGGGACATGTCACGTAGCAGACGAACACGCAGCACCGCCCACCGTCACGAACAAGTGAACAATGTGCACACGGACATGAACAACAGACTCACACCCCACATGACCCATCACAGACATAGCAACACCCAAGGAGCCACGTCTGCATGCACAAGCCACACTGAATATAGTCCCACACGGCAGCCACTGTGCAACTCATCACACACAACCGAAACACCATTGAAGTCCTGTCCATGTAGCCCCCACTGCCTGTCAACCCCACACCCCACAACTACGCCTATGTAAGACAAACAACACTAGACGCAACAGAGCGGAACAACAGAAATGCACACGAACACCACTGAACCCATCAAACTCACAGACACACCATGCACATACAACATACCATCCATCCCATCCGTCAGCCCCAGTCTCATGAAAGGCATGTCATCCGCACAGCTGCCACACATACAGCAGTCACGCTAAGACACATGCCCATGACCAACCATGTGCCAGAAGTCAATTAAGCGCACAACACACTGTGAGCAACAACACACAACATGGGCCACACCCCCCGAGCACTGCAGTGATGCACATGGCACAGGGCAGCACGCACACCAAGGAGATGGGACAACTGCAATACATTGGCTGGCACACAACTATCACTCACTCATAACGATGCGTCCAATGCCATGTCCAGTAACCACAACAGACAGCAAATATGCAGGGCATGTCAGGCATGCACACACCTCAGACCATGCACTGTCATGCTGCCACAACACATGTCACGTTCGGCACCCATGGCTCACAGCATGTACCCCAAAAGCATATCCCCTCCCAAACGCGAATCTGGGGCATGGCCCCCATGTTGCCATATGCGTTCCTAAGCGTTCCATTTGAACCCCAAAAGCATATCCCCTCCCAAATGCGAATCTGGGGCATGGCCCCCATGTTGCCATATGCGTTCCTAAGCGTTCCATTTGAACCCCAAAAGCATATCCCCTCCCAAATGCGAATCTGGGGCATGGCCCCCATGTTGCCATATGCGTTCCTAAGCGTTCCATTTGAACCCCAAAAGCATATCCCCTCCCAAATGCGAATCTGGGGCATGGCCCCCATGTTGCCATATGGGTGCCTAAGCGTTCCATATGAACCCCAAAAGCAAAGTACAAACCAGACCCAGGATGGGCCAGGAGCCCGCATACACCAGAGTCACAATGAGTAGGGGCACAGCAACACACCCATCGGCATGGCCAATCCGTCCCATGCCACATGTGCACAGCACACAGTCCCATTGCCTAGCACACACAACTACAGATGCCACAGCCACACACTCGCCTCCGGGAAACCCATGTACGAGATTGCACGAACTGCCAATGTCAGACGACTAATACATACTTCGCCAGGTGCAACACAATAACAAATCTCATTCTCTCCACAGGTGACGAACTGCTGGATGCTGGGGATGGAGACAGCAGCCAGCACAGCCAGCCCACAAGCCCCCAACGAGGACACACGGATCTGGAGGATCTGTCCTCCTCTTCGGACACGGACCACCAAGCTGGCCCATCTGGCGTGGCAGGGCCCAGCCGCTCCCCAGGACCCCTCCTACCCACCAACCCATCATCCAGGGATGCTGAACAGTCCCAGTCCCCTGCTGCCACTGTCGTTGCGGCCACACCCACGGTCATTGCGGCCACTACCACTGCCGCAACCGCCACCATCGCCGCACCGACCACCACCGCCTCCACCACCACCACGTCTTCGCTGGCACCAGCCCCAGCGCAGGTGGTGGCCCGGCCGACTGGATCCACCCTGGGAGCCACAGCGAGGACCGTGGTGTGCAATGTGGCTAGTGGGCAGGCCGGTGGCAGCAGGACTGGTAGGAGGAGCAGGGTCAGGGAAACGCCAGCCTCCCCTGGGAGCCATGCCCTGCCTCAAATGGCCAGAGTCCTTGGGGCCTATGAAGAGGCCCAAGGACAATGGGCCAGGTCTGCTACTGACACGCGGGAGGTGCTGGGGGTGCTGAGGTCCATGGACGCCCATATGGGCCAATTCGTGTCCCGTATGGACCAACTCGTGGACCTCATGGGCCAGCTGGTGGTGGCGGTGGGGTCACAGGCAAGGCCAGCAACACCACCTCCGCCACCACCTGCTAGGGCGCAGGCTCGGGCAGCAGTGTCCACTTCCCCTGCGTCCACAGCCAGTGAGCACACCTCACCCACCACCAGCAGGTCGCCACCACACACCCCCCTCCCAAACGTGGAAGGGGCCGTCCGAAGAGGAAACAGATCTCCCGGGAGGACTTCGCACGCTCCAGTCGCAAGTGAGGCAGCCAGCCAGCCTTCCGCCAGCCTTCCTTGACCAGCCACTGCATTGACTTGCTCTACGATCCCACTCCACACAGCCAGCTGGATGGCATGTGTGTGTTGGACTATGGACATAGAACCAGTGGGTACACCCTGATCATCACGCAGCCATGACCGACAGCTCATTGTCACTGCACGCACCACTTTTGTCATCACCTTACACACAATCACATGTCACAGTTTGTAATAAATGCACCTTTTTCACTAACTGCTGTTTGTGCCCTGTGTTTTATTTGTACGGAATACAACGCCCACCTTGGGCGGAAAGGCACCTGATGCGTGGCATGGCAATGGAATCCGGAGGGCCTGTAGGGACCTAGGGGTGGGAGACAGAACAGGAGCACATTCAATGAGTGTGTCACACACCCATCACACAGTACATGTCAACAACTACAAGCAATGTACACACATCGCACAGAGCAATAGGGCACAATGCCACAGTCACCAACAGTGGCATACTACCCTGGCCATGGAGCGTTGACACACTGCACGCAGTGAACATACGGCCACCCTGACACAGCACACACACACCTGCACAGATACAGACACATCATCCGTCGTACATGGACACTCACCGTCAAGTGAAGTAGCGGGCGATGAGCTGCTGGCGCACATTCCCAGCTTCCTCCTCTCCGCTGTCCACCTCACTCGAGCTGTCCTGGTCTGCGGGCTGGGGCCCTGGTTGATCTCCGTCATCCACAATGAGGGGGATCTGCTTCCGAATGGCCAGATTGTGCAGCATGCAGCACGCCACCACTATCTGGCACACCTTCTGTGGGGAGTACGCCAGTGCACCCCCGGTGCGGTCCAGGCACCTGAACCTGGACTTGAGGAGGCCAAAGGTACGCTCGACCACACGTCTGGTCCTCCCATGTGCCTCATTGTATCGATCGTCTGCTGGGGTGCGAGGATTCCTCAATGGACTGAGCAGCCATGCCCCATTCGGATACGCAGAGTCACCTGGGTGTGAGGGACACAGAGAACCGTTGCTATTCCAACTGGACAGGGGACAGCATCGCACAACCAGCACGCTACACCACTCCACATACTCACCGACAATACAGCCACGATCCTGTTGCAGATTGGCCATCAGTCGTGGCAAGATGCTGTTGCGCATTATGTGTGCGTCATGGGCCGAGCCTGGAAACTTGGCACACACGTGGGTGATCACCATGTCCGCAAGGCACACCACTTGCACATTCAGGGAGTGCGTGTGCTTCCTGTTGCGGTACAGGTGCTCAGTGGCCTGTGGTGGAACAAGGCCAACATGAGTGCAGTCAATGGCTCCCACGACGTGTGGGATTCTGCCAAGGGCATAGAATGCACCCTTCACTGCCGCCAATTCACGAGCCCTGGGGAAGCGGATGTACCTGTTCCGGTACAGCATCATGGCTGCCAGTACATCCCTCAGCACCTTGCTGAACATGGGCTGGGACATCCCTCCTCCACTGCCCACTGTGTGCTGGAATGACCCAGTGGCGAAGAAATGCATGGCGGCCATCACCTTAGCCGTGGGGGTGACAGCAGTCGGATACACCCTGCGGGGACGGAGATGGGGCTCTAACATGGCACACAGTCGATGCAGAGTTGGCCTGTCCAGCCGAAACTTCCTGATTACCTCTGTATCGTCCATGTCCGCCAGCAATTGGTATGGGCGGTCAATGTTCGGTCTCCGCCTGGGTTAAATGGCAGAGGACACATGTCAAAGCAACACGGCACATAGCAATTTCGCATACACATCACTGACATGACTGAGCAAGCACATGAGCCACAGCCCAGCTGTCAAGCTGGGACGGCACGGCCACATTACACTTACACAGGTCTCCCAACAATGGCAATGGCAAGTGAGACATACCACTGCCATGTGCATGCACATGGGGATCTAGGCCCCAATGACTTGCGGGGCGTGCTGATGGGGACTGACTGCATATTCGTCAAGCGGCAACGCCACGGCAACATGAGTGTCTGCTGAGCATGGAACTGCTTCCGAGGCTGGATGAGTATGGCACACGACGACGACGATGTGGGCACGGGCTGAGCGGCCAATACAAGTGGGACCTGTGGCACGAGGGGATATGAGACAGTAGTAGGTGTCAGCACTGCACCCTATGTACAGCACTGTACGGATCACAGCTCCCGAAACATTGACTGGTGTCCACATTGACAGCCCCATGCCAAGACGGCTGTGTGCTTGCAGTCACACGTCACAGGTGAGAGGTTACATTGCACGTGCCAGGTGGCAGACGTACATAGTGGGAGCTGGCATGTGTGTGCATGTGTCTCCTGTTCAGGATCCACCAGATGGGCGCTGACTCTGTACTGACCATTGGACACAGCATGTTCCGTGGAAGGCTTGTGTGTGTGGGATGGTGGCACTGGATGTGCCTCCGTTGGGTGGGGGGCCATGCACAGGGCGGGTACGTCAATGATTGCGCATTGTTGGTCACGGTGGGTGCACCAACTAAGATGTGTTGCCCTGTGTTCAATTCCTATGTCCGCATGATGATGGACTGTGGATGTGGGCAGACTACACATTGGTCGATGTGCTGTCTATATGCATGTGCCTTCACACCAGGCACAGCTGCCCCTGCACATGTGACCCCTGCTGGACTCGCTGCTGGGTCTGTGGAGCTGATGCACCTTCTGCGCGTGGGGCGGGCAGCTCTCCTCACTTCCCTCATTGCGCATGTCATGTCTTTGCCGCAGGTGACATGGATCATGGAGGGCCCACATGTACGCGTGGGTAGGCTACACATGATTGTTCACTGGTCGCCACCCCAGTCAGTGTTTCGAATGGGAAGGTTGTCGTGCTGGTGGTATGTTCGATGTGGCGGATGGGCGGGCCTAGGTGCGGGCTTACATTCCGGACATGGGGGGTAGTTGGACTGGCGACTAGTTGCAGTACACACGGGACACGTCTCTTCCTTTCCACATCTGGGTCATCCCTTGTACTAACTGACAGTGATACAGTCATCTTCGCCCCAGCCCTCATGTCCTCCCCTCGCCCCCCAATATGCATGCTCACCTGCGAGGCTAGCGCTTGCACAGGCAGCCCCAAGCTCGCACCAGAGAGGGCAAGGAGTGTATGTGTGGGTCCAGTTGCACGAGTGGGCTGTCTCAGGGTATGATGTGTGGCGGGACGCCGTCCACCTGCGTGGTGCCCCAAATGGAGACCCGGCCTGCATGGACTATGCATCACAGTCTTCGCCTTCCGGATCCGCCACCTGCGACACCCAGTGGCTGTGGCTGCCCTTGCGGCCAGGCCGCGTCCGTCTGTGGCTGTTGGCCCACACATTCACTCTTTGGCCTCTCTGGGGAGGGCTCGGGGGTGGTGGCGCACGCGCTTGCACTTAGTCGCAATGGCATGTGTCGTGGTTGGTATGATGGGCAATGGATGGGATGGTGCGAGCCACCTCCCGTGACGTCAGTGCTGCTCGTGCTGTGGTGCGTCCCCCTACACTTCCATTTGACTTGTGCCATGCTAGACGTTGAGGTTCTATTGCCTGCGTGATATGACCAGGAGGAGCGCGAGGAGACCTCTCACACACCATGCTCCACTGCCATCCCGTGCCCTGTATCGCCTGTGCGGATTGACTATGTTGGGGTTACACCTGGTCGACTGGGGCTGTGTGTGCCTTGTCAAGGGGCATGGCGGGCGCACAACAGGATCCAGCTTGTCCACAGAGGGTGGGCTGAGGTGCGCCTGGTACCGCTTTGTACGTGTGCCCGGCTGCTGTGCACACACGTGTTCACTCCCCCGACAGGTGTCCTCTCACAATGCCCAGGGAAGCGGTGGTGTACTGTTCATGACCCCTCCCAACACGGCGTGCTCCAACTTGGCATGTGCGCATCTACCCGTCGCACCCACCCACCTGAGCACTGCGTCCATACGACTTCACACGACACATGTGTGTCTTCCACAGTAGTGCTACTCATTTGCGTTGACATCCAATACCAGTGGACTACATGGTCATGTCACGACTGCCGTGTACTTCACATACTCTCATCCTCTCTCATTCGTACTTGTGAAATGAGTCAGCGGAGACAGTTCTGGTTTCAAACATTATATTGAGTCTTCTGTCCTCTGTGATGCAGTATAGTGGACACTACTGGCAGCGGAATACATGTTGAGGATATACTGAGCATGATTACAAATGGGATAGGGTGTGGGGTTACATCTGCTTGGCCAAGGCTGTGCTAATGTACATTTACGTATAGCTGCGGAGCTGCGGACTTTGACACAGACGGTATACATGTAGCCTACCAGACCGCTCGGCATCATGGGCACAGTCCATCTCAGTTCCATGTGACAGGTTTGCTGCGGTTGTTCCTCATGCACGCGTGCATGTGAGATGACATCAGGGCATGTGCTTGCGTGCATGCAGCGGCGTGCCACTTGTTGTTGCACTGTGGTGGTTACTGGACATGTCACAGTCACTGGGGTCGTGTTGTTGTTGTATGCACTTGTCGTCCATGCAAAGGTCCTGGTATGGGATTCCCGGGGCGGGGGTGGGAGGGTGCAGCACCCACAGACTCCAGGCGACCTATTCATGTCCACTGAGCGGTGTGTGTGTCCATGTGCGCTGGATCCATGTCGTCTCCTGGTTGTTCGTGCAGTTCCGTCCATGTGGGTGCGATGCACAGAGCCCATGCCACTGCCTCCCACGATGCATGCGGTGTTCCTGGATGTGATGGGGAACAGTGTGCATGTCCCGGTCATATCCGATGTCATGGCGATGTCGTTGATGGTGTGGTTACAGTTGCCGGTCGTTTGGTATGGCTGTTGTGGTGGTGACTGGCCAGTCCGTGCGGAAGCTGAGCATGGGTGCGGGGTTGGACTTCATAGGTCACTCGGGAACCTGCGTTGTGGTCCGACGTATTTACAGGTTGTCAGGTATGCGATGCCGTCCAGCAGGGCTTCCATGTCATTGGTGGTGTACATGTTTGCCAGCCAATGAAGCGGATGGTGGCTGTCAAGGTGTTGTTCGTAGGTTGTCCCTTGGAGGACCATGATGGGGCATGCTGGGTGACATTCGATGTAGCTGTTCTCGATGATCCGTCGTGTGGAGGCACAGTGGTTCCATTTCAGTGCGCGTGCGATGTTGGCCACATACGCCATGCCCCCATAGGCAGAGCAGGCCCTGTCGTGTGCATCCAGAGGGAGGAGTAGTGGTAGCAGGTCCGCCTTCAGACATGCCGGGTTGGAGAGGCATATCTCCACGGGATGCTGGTAGGGACACCTCCGACAGTAGAAGACGGGCATGACGCAGCTGAACAATGTGATGCGGTAAGTCAGTCGGTAACTTACGTTCAGCAGGGACAGGAGATCGCATCCCAATGTATGTATCGTGTTGGTTTGGTACAGCTTGAGCTGTTCGGCGTAGTTGGGTAGGTGTGTTGCGGTTGCCATTTCGCAGCGGTTCGTAGAGGTGGCGTGCTCCGGCTGTGTGTGCAGTCTGCAATGTGCACGCTCCGGGGTTGCTGTGAGCTCTGTGTAGTCGTGGGGAGACAGGACTTGTGTTCTGTTGGCTTGTTTGGAGGACACGGGCCCTCTTCCCACATGCTTCTCAGACAGTTCAAGGTCAGTGCTGTGTGACTCCTTCCAATTAACTTGCATGTGGCCGACATGGGGGAGTGTTTTCTTCTTTCTTCCCCGTCCGTTGTGTGCTTCTGTGATATGCGCTATCTGCCCTGTGGTCGGTCTCCTCGGCATGCCTGTGTTGGTCTATTCTTGGACAATGGCTGTATTCACCGGCTTCTGTCGTAGGGCTGTGGTTTCGGTGTTGGAATGGAAGGTCATTCAGTGCTGTCTGCTCTCCCTTGTGTGGGCGGCAGGCTGCCTTTCCGCTCTGCGTGGGGCCTTGTGTGTGGATGTTATTCTTGGGCCACCTGTTGTCGGTCCCCGGGCTCTTTGGTGTTCCGTTTCATGTGTCTTGTTCATATGTGCAGGGTGGTATGGGTTTTTCAGTGTGGTACTGGGGTTCCTCTTCCCGAAGGGGCCCTGCTTCTCCTAGTTGGTGTTGCCGCCGCTGTGTGCTTCGCCATGTTTGTTACACTGGGGTGTGTCCTGCTGTTGCGTGACTTCACTGACATGTGTGCGTCGGTTGTGTGGCGTTGGGTGTTGTCCGTGAATTGGGCGTTGGGGACATGTCTGTGGCCGGCCTGTCACGTGTCATGTGCGTTCGGGGTGGGGCTGATGTGTGTGCTGCTTGGTTGTGTCCCTGTGTCTGTGTGCGACGCATGCATGGCGCTGCGGTTGGCCTCTGCGTTGTGCGCATGTGTGGCGGCGTCATCGGCGCTTTGTGGCCGTGACGGGGTGGTTGGTTCCTAGTCCCAGGTGGTGTGTACACATGTGTTCCGCGATGTTAGGATTTGGCCTGTGTGTCATATGTGGATGCAATGGTGGATGTGTAGTGTGCACGCGCTGGTGGGGGGTTGTCTGCTTTTTCCGCCCTTGCACTGTGTGCGCTGTTTGCGTGCACTTGTTGTGTGTGTGCCTACCTGCGTCTCCGCGGTACGTTGCGTCCTTGGTGGTGCATCAGCAGAAGCATGGGAAGGGCCTGCAGTGCTGGATTCATGCCCGGGGTGCCGCTTCTTCGTTGTCCGTGCTCTGCGTCCGTGTTTCCGCCTCTCTTTCGCGTGCGGTGTCTCTTTGCCGTGGGAGCCGTTTGTTTGCGGCATCGTAATTTATGCGCCGGGCGGGACGTGTTTCGTCGGACGGTGTGTGTCAGTTGTGCTGCGCCGCTACGTGTGCGGGCGCACTTTGATGGCGGACGGTGTTGCTGGCTTGCCGGCGGTGTTTGGCCTGCTTTTCGCATCGTAATTGGGCGGGCGTGTGGACTGCTGCGTGCCGGCGGTAACTGGTGGTTTTTGCATCCGCCAGCACGGCGGTTGTGCTTCCGCCCGCAATCGTAATGAGCCCCATAGTTTCTGTAATAAATAGTTATATTGAGGCTGCTAAGTTACGCACAATTTCTGATATGCAACACAACGCTCTGGAAACATCTCTAAAGAAGAGGTGATCAGGGCTGCCAAGAAGCTTTCCGCCAGGAAAGCCCCTGGACCCTATTTGATCCCAGTACAATTTTATTAAACATTTCTTAACTGTTTGGGTCCCTTAATGCGAACTTTGTTTAATGCAATAGACAAAGGCGGGGCAAATACACCTCGTCCTGGAGAGAAACAAACATTGATGTCTTTCTCAAAAAGGACAAAAACCCGCTCAGATACGTCTCATGCCTATTTGATTAATTAATAGTGAGTCTAAGATCTATGCCAAGATATTGGTGGACCGATCTCCGTTTTGATTGCACATTGTGCTAATCCTATGCAGTATGATACTTCTGGATACTTAGGAAGCCTTTGACTGTTTCTTGATCGTTTCTTTGGCAGGTCTTGATTCGCTATGGGTTTGGCCCCATTATTCTCAACAAGATTAAAACCCTATATAAAAATCTCATGGAAAGGATTATGATATTGGATGCCAGGTCAAAGAGCTTGTCAATTCCAAGAGGTACTCTCCAAGGATGTCCTCTTTTTCCTTTGCTTTTTGTTTTATATCTTGAACCCTATCTGAGTCGTCTGGATATTTCACAAGATATTTCTCCAACAGTAGCCCACAGGTGATATCATAAGACATTCCTAGTGGTATGTCTGGAGACCAGCTTTTCAGGAGTACTACAGTGAAAGTTTGCAAGCACCAAATAGTAACTCAGCATACTTTTACTGGTGCAGATATTTGTGTATTGCAGAAATGGCACTGTGTCCAAAGGCCATGTTTCTCTCAAGCCACATTTCAACCTTGAGTAATAATTCCTCTAGTTCCCTTATGCTGTGGGTGTTCTAACCCTCTCCCAAACTTCCATGATAGAATGCGCAGATTCTCACAACCTTTCACTTGTGAACATTTGTAGATTCTTAATATTCACTGGGGGCAGGGCTGGTCTTTTCAGCTGCCATGGAAGCCAGATGCAGTCTGCCAAAACAGAGGGTTGGCCTTTGTTGTTCTCTTTATTCCACCATCTTGCAGCATCCCATAGTATTGTAGGATTGCCCTTATGAGGATTTAAAAAATTGAACACACTGTGCACCCCAAAGATGACAACGTCCATATTGTGCCCTTTACACCAGCACAAGGTAAGGGTCAGACTAGACTCATCGTAAGCCTCGATGGTGGCAATATCCTTAATGTGCCCTTTACTAATGTATGGGGTGGGGATCTGACTAGATACATCGGTACTCTCCCCCAAAGGTGGCTATATCAGTATTGTGTCCTTGACTCCTGTGCAGGCTGAGGACCAGACTAGATAAAGCGTCCATCTACCCTCCACCTACAAAAGTGGCAATCTCTTTATTGTGCCTTTTGCGCCTGTATGGGGAGAGGATCGCACCGTGCACCCCTGTTAACGTGGAATACTGTTTATTGTGCCCTTTACAGGGTGAGGATCAGACTAGATACATTATGGACACAGAAACATGACAATATCAATATTGTGCCCTTGGCACAGGGTGAGGATCAAACTGTGGGCCCACCGTGGGTGGCAATATCTGTATTGTACTTGTCGTGATGCTGTGTATTCAAATGTAGAGACCCCTTTATTTCAGTATGAAAGCATGTATTATTGACCATGCAACAAGTGATGAACTCTGATTCCATCAAAATGCTAATTTCTAGCATATTCATGAAGTTATGCTGATCAAGCTTATGCAAAAACACATTGAGTGATTGTTTAGTTCAAGGTATTAGAAGTAGACACTTTTAAAGTAAACACGAGCTGAAGAGGACGCAGATGCTTAGGGGCTTTTTACATAGGTTTGTCCGGTTAGATCAAGTTTTTAAAATCACCCCTTGGTTCTGAAAATAGAAGGGAAGAATCAGTAAAAAATACCCTAGACAAACCCCAGGAATTGACCATTGATTGAGAGCGAAACTTCATCTAAGGCTCAGATCCAGATGGCTTGGCACCAGATTTCACCTTAACCGATAAAGCATGTAGCAAGACACCTCCAAGATTCAGGCTGCACTGAATGGTGCCAGGGCAATGTTTGTCCCTAAACAAACACTATGACCTTCCCTTTAAATAAATGGCAATAATGGCAAGCTGTTCCAGACAGACAACATACCTTGTCGTCCCAGGTATGTGCACCACATCAGAACCTCTAGAAATAGGCATATTACTAAGTATTTGAGCACCAGAGTGGGGCTTCGGGCAGCTGCAAGGGGCAGCGGGCAGCACAAGAGCTTAAGAGGTGAGTCACAGGTAGGTGAGTGCTGGTGAGTGCTAGAGAGCGCTTTTCTCAGCTTCAACCCATGCTTTCCCATGGCTGCTTCCCTATCTGCCATTCCATCTTCTTAGCCATCTGCTCAGCCGCTCGCTGAACCACCCAGTCTGCCACTTTGCTGTACATTCGTGCCCCGTTCTCCTTTGCTTGTTTTCACCTCCTTTCTCTCCTACTGCCCTTGCCCATATTTGCAGGGTGAGGGGGTAAAGTGGTCATTAGTGCTCGGCTGGTGCCTCTATACGCAGTGGTCAGAGTTGGCTGGTGGCAGCATATGCAGGTAGACAGGAGCCACCAGAGTCCGCTGGAGCCCGTAAAGTGCTGCTGTCTGTAGCCCTGGGGCTTTAACGTCATGGGGAAAAGGAAAAAGGTTGTCTCGCTGCCAGTCTTCAGCTCTGTAATAATAAGGACAAATATTAGCCTCCAGTAACAGTACTGTGACTGCTGTGTGATTAGTGGGCGGCTAAGGGGTGGAGGGCGTGTAGAGGGTATAGACAGCTGCGCCCCTGGTTACAGTAGGTGCTGAAATCGTTGGGTCCATCCAAGAGGCCACAGAAGTGGCTAGTCTAGAAATCAGTGCAATCTATGGGTCTGTTTTGGGTGTCCCTCACTGCCTTCCTCACTGTCTCCCTCACTGATTACTCTGTGAGTCAAACCTCACCCACTTTATATTTACCTTGGCAGCAAATCTTTGTGGAAACCCAGAGGAAAAGACATCACGTTTTGGAAGGTGGCACTCGCTGACAGATTACCCCAAAAACCTGAAAGCCATTATTTGGCACCGCATTCATGTGAAAATAATTTCTCATCCCTATTGAATAAGATCATGCATGAACCCGAGGCAAAGACACGGATTGCAAGAGGTAATTGCGATGCAGAAATAACCAGCATCATAAATCCCTCGTTGCAGGAGTCTAAAGCCAGTAAAATCTTTTTTATACATGCTCAAATCACAGCATGCCACATCACTAACTCTGAACTCAAATTGGGTAGCACTACACATGGGACCACTGATATAGCAATGTAGAAGTAAGTCTTATCAACGAATCAACTCAACAAAGTCCACTCAAATCCTCTAATGGTAAATACAATCACAAATTACTTTAATAATTCCAGCACAAAAGCAATTGACAATGTACAAGACTCTAAATTTGAGCAATTATTACAACCATCTTCTGTATTGCAGCTGATCTCACCCATGCAGCCAACATTATTCAACTCTGCTGTACTGAGGCAGCAGTTACATTTTTCTTGTCAAATGATTGTGAGAAAGGAGTATGCAGAAGTTCAGAGACACCGAAAAAACAAGTTGGCATAAATGCACTCATAAACAGGAAAAGTGAAATAATACTAGCAGAGATCCATCACAAACTGTCAAGTGTCCTTGACACCCCGAGGGATTACACTGCAGCTGCCAATACCTCTGTGAGTAACTTAATAAGTTCACCAAATCAAGGAAAACCTCAAGTTAATGGCTGTGGCAATTCAGTTCATGATCAAAGATGCTCAACCCCTAGTTCCTCATTGGAATCTTTTTCTCTAGATAAAGATGACTTCAATGTTATAAAATATGGCAATGACACAGAGCATCTGCTGCTGGATCAACACCAGTCTGAATAGTTAAAAATAAATGTATTAAGGTTCACTCCTCCTCATAAAAATGGTATTTTCAAGAAAGAGCTAGCTAGAGAATTTGACGTCGCCTGCCTAAGCAATTCTAGATCTAATGAAGGTTATGTGCAGGACGTTAGATATTATAGTTGAAGCCCTGACAGCACAGTCATCTAAAATCCATAAGCAAACGCAAGTACTGAGTGAATCACTAACTTCAATTACACGGATAGATCACAGAATGGCCGCAGTAGTAGAAGCCGTCAGGAACAAATCTAGTCAAGTAACATCTGAAAGTGTATAATGTTCATGTTCTCCAATTTTGAATAAATTGCTCGAGGTGCCACATGTTATCAGCTTAATATTGGAGGATTGCAACAGAAAATACCCAAGGCAATGATGGTGGACCTTAAGACAACATTAATAGGGCTGACCTCACCCAAACATATAGAAAGTGGCCTAAATGTTCCAGATATTGTTGAAACTAACCAACTGGAAAGTAGTCTAACAAATGTGCCAAAGGGTAGCAAGGCAAAAGTAAGGCAGAGTAAGAAGAAAAATATAATATTGAGATCAAAATCTTACAACTGTAAAAGGATATGGAAGAACTCTGCTACAGAATTGACTAAAGAGGAAGTCGTGGGTGTTGCGGGAATGGGTTCCTCAGAGCTGGCTGCTAGCCCATCCCAAGCCAATCTAGAATCACCACAGGCAAACGGCCAAAGTAGCCGACAGTTTGAATGGAGAAATAGCAGGTCCACTGGGATCTTTTTACAATCCCTTTCCTCCTTTAATGTCTAATTCTACTAACACAGACTGATTGTGCGATAAACAGTGTAAACTTCATACTCATGTCAATAGATTCCCTACTGGCCACAGACGACCAACATTATTCAGAGACAAATAAAAGTGAAGTAGATATAGCCCCGGTGGGTCAGTTACTGTGCCCAACAGTAGTGAGGGTCCCTTCGGGGATCAAAGGCACAGGAGGAAAATTAGCATCTCAGGCAAGAGAGCACTTTAATATGGTCCTATGGGACGATTCAAAAGAAATACAGATGCATCGCCCTGAGAGCAGGCAAGTCAGTTGTTGAAAATAATAGATATTTCAGGAGCTAGAGTCCAAGGGTGCATTTCCTTGAGGGAGGATCTCAAATTAGCGTATTCACCTAAGATTTTAGATAATAATGGTGCCCCGTTTCTTCACTAATTAGGCGGCGCACTAGATGTAGCTATGAATAATAGAGTTAATTTTACGCAGTCTCATGGCTTTTACAATACCACATTGGTTGTCTCCACAGATTTAGCAGATATTATGCATTCAAATCACACATCTAAACTGACTGTCATTCGCAAGCACAGCGGCCTCGGGGAAGCAAAGCCTCATTATGATACGATCTATACTAATACACTGCATCAGACCTTTTATCCATGTATGATTCGGTCTGTAGGCCACCCCTGTGAGACCAGATCAAAAGTTCAGCCTTCAGGGAGCCATAGAGAGAAGGCAACATTAGCTTATACCCTACTTTACCAATCCAGAGGAAAACATAATAGCTTAAATTGGGGAAATATCCTTAAATTGGTTAATTCTGATTCAGGTTTGCACGAGATCACGTCCTTTGAACTCATTAGCATTAGTTTTACTCCCCATTAACTCCCCATGAGAAGGAGAAAACAATCACCCAATGGTGCAATGTACTTTTTGTAAATCCCATTTTAAATTACGCTGATCAATTGGCTGCCTGGGGTGTAATAGTGGAAAAAACATTCGTAGTGCCCTATCCTCCTATGTTTGTTGAGGAATCAATGAGTAACCAGAACTTTGATGAATGGTCTGGACTCTCCCTGCTCTATGAAGAGCCTGCAGCCCCTCAAAATTCCTTCCATCCAAAGAAAATCTTTAAAAAATGATTTTTCAAGTGGTAACAAGCTTATATGCTACTGAAAAACCACAAATAGTGTATAGGCAGTCGATAACTACCGTAAACAATATTGGTTCAAAAATGTCACACCAGGCCCCAGTAGCAGCTGCTACCGGACCCAGGTGGTGGGACGGGGGAGGCGGTACAAAAAAAGAAAGAAAAAAAACATACCTGAAAACGGCCTACTGCCACCTCTCCTCGGTGCTCTTTTTCCTGTCTCCGGTCTGGCAGCCGGAAGCAGCAGGAAGAACCCAGCCTCACAGGATCCCCTGAGCCAATCACAACGCTGCAATGCAACGTTGTGATTAGTCTGAGCGCCGTGGTTCAGCGCTCAGACGGGGAATGAGAGGCTGGGCATGTTCTTCACCAGGCTGAGCATTACAGCCAGGTGGGGAAGATGCAAAGTGCGCACGACTGTATGGCTGGCCCAAGAGGGCCGGCCAAGCAGTTGTGCGCACTTAGGGAGTGCAAACTACTCTTCCCCCTATTCTAGCCAGCCCCGCCCGAGAGCCACTGACTGCAACAGAAAAACTAAAATGATAATAACAATACATTATCATCATTTTATTTTTCCTTTTGAGCAGAGGGGCGCTGCTCGTCCACCCTAGCGGCGGAGCCGCCACTGCCAGCCCCAGTGGGTTGACACCTCCAACTTGTCAAGTCGACAGGGTTAGTGAAATTGGTTAACCCCCCCCAGCGAGGTTGAATCTTTCCAGATAGTAAGTTGGAAAATAGCAGGGTTGAGGAAACAGATGGAAGATGAGGACTGGGTGGTATTTATGAAAAAATTAGATACCTGTTGCCTCTAGGAAACATGGGTGTTGGATAATTTCGATCTGGTGGGTTACGTCTCTTTTTATACACCTGCCAAAGGCTAGCCAATAGGCAGAGCAAATTTGGGTACAAATTGGATTCGCCATTAAGGTGAAACTCACATTAACCGCTGTAAACAACAATATACAACACTTAAAACGAGGGGCATAGCTTCAGGGGGGGTGTTTAGGGTGTTACATTCCCCTATTAAATATATGTTCTGGTAAATAGTTGGATACAGGTGTTTTCAGTCAGGTATGGTGAGGTGTCTGTTGGATTTCACCAGGAATTTTTACCTAAACAGAGACAAAAACGCATACCCACTCTCTCCCTAAGTACCCCTACCAACCCGCATTTGTCTCCCTTTACACTGCCCTTTAGCCCCTCTTATGTGCCTTGCTTGTCATATAATGCATTTTAGCAATATATGCCAGCGTGATTGATGGAAAATCTGAAGCTCACCCCCCTAATCTTACTGACCAAGATACACCCCTGATTAAAACTGGAAAAAGGTCAAGAGGCGATGGACCTTATAAATATATATATATCTACCGCCAAGAGGTGTCAATGAATCATCATCTTGAAAGTTCACTTGTCTCTTTAAAGCATTCTGTAGCTTTAAATATACTTTATCACAACAGGAGAATCAGGCGGCCAGAGAACCCAGGTAGACTTATACTGATCTGTGGAGATTTTAACACTAGACTACACCCAATATTGAGGGATAAGTAGTTATTAATGAGGTCTTTGCTTGGGGCATCCCCAACTCCCAATCCATACAGTACACAGTGACTAAAAAAGGGGAGCTGTTGAGCTCAATATCCTGAATGCAGCGCTGAGACCGTTGAGCGGCCGTCCAATATCAGACAATCCACCTAAAGTCCCCTTTCGAGCAGGAAGCAGGGCTAGCATTATTGATTATATGATGATGAATATGGAAGCTTGCAACCTGATTATTGCTATGAGTGTGGGCGAGAGAATAGAAAGTGACCAAGTCCCCCTGCATCTTGTTCTTAACCTAACTTGGGCCTCTGTCCAAACATGGCAATTGCTTCAGCCATTATGTCTCTGTAGAGTGTCTCTGAATATAATCAGAAAAAACATATCTAATGCTATCTTCAAAGGGGAAACAGAAGATTATTCTTCGATTCCCCAATGAATTGCTCCCTGTGATGGTTTAATTGAGTAGAAGGAGGTTTCTGGTCGGTCGACGTTCGATTCCTTCGAGCAGCTGTTCCCAGTTACCAACAAAGAGTTGAGGGCTCATTAAGGCATCCATGGAACAACAATGCATGCTCCTTCTTATGATGATTGATACAATAAGGAATGTTATAAGCTGGATAAAGCCCTTATGGTAGCAATGGGAAACACAAACAAGATCAAGGCAGGTGAACTTAAGCTGCATGAAACAAGAAGGTCTTATAAACACCTTGTCAGATACAAGAAAATATATAAGCACATCAAGGTTTGGCAGGCTCTCCAGGCTGCAGTTGACAAAACGAATGGAAAAAAGTATTGGGAAATTATACGCTGGGGGTGTGAAGTGCCTGCCAAGAATCTTGAAGTTAACATAAGCCCAAATAGGTGTCTTGACCACTTCTGCTCATTGTACCAAAAGCCTTTGATTCAAACAACATGAGGAAGGCCCAGTTGGAAGAGCATAGAGGGCAAGTACCCGGTAGAACTTGTATTTTACAGCTGCAGTATTCAAGAGATGTCTTTAACCAGATGTAGATAGCTGAAGCTATCCAGAATCACTAGGCCAGACAAAAATCATGTGTTTAAAAACAATCAGGACTTGTGGGTCGGATATTTAACAGAGCTATCTAACACCATGATGACTTTTGGTCTGGTTTCAGAATCATGGAAGTCTTCTATAATTGTGCCGATTCACAAGAAATAGGGGAGAGATGATTATCAGCCAATTTCCCTATTAGACAGCATCGGGAAAATCTTTGGGAAACTGTTACTGTCAAGACTTGACAGCTGGACAGAGGAAAACAATATTCTATCTAACCTTCAGGCTGGTTTCCGGATAGGCCAAAGTACAACAGACCAGGCTCTGAAGTTCTACATGACCTGTAGGACATATGTGGCCCTGGAAAACTCCCCACTCTACTTGGTCTTCATAGGCTCAAAAACAGCATTCAATGTTATTGACCGATCAGTCCTTTGGAGTCTTCTGGAGGAAGAAGGCTTCCCAAGCACCTATTTGAGTATCCTAAAGGATCTGTACTGCAGCAATTATTCCAGAGTAAGATTTGTTGTAAAAGGAGGATGCACAGAGAAGTTTGAAATAAACATTGGCATAGGCAGGGTTGTGTACCTGCCCCAGCTTTATTTAACATTTATATCAATAGAACTGGGCAGTCTCTCAGGAAACTTAGGATTGAAGTTCCAATATTGGAGAAAGAGCATATTCTTATCCTGCTGTTTGCAGATGAATCAGTCATATTTAGTGCGCACAGAAAAATCAATGTATCGACTTTTGGAAGACTTCGAGCTATTCTGTAAGTAAAGGAAGCTAATAATCAATACAGAGAAAAACAAATATATGATAATAAATCCTAAATCAAAGTTTCGATTTATGGTCAACCAATTGCGGGAGTTAAAACATATGACTACCTAGTGGATGTTCATTTACATTTACGGCCGAAAACAAACTTGACACAAAACTTTGACGCAATTCTACGTTTTGCTAACTCCTGTAGCAAGAAACTAATCAAACCAGTACTGATTGCATTTAATACGAAAGCACGGGTGGCATGCTCTTGTGGTGCCGAACTGTGGGGTTGTATGAAAGTCCAGGCTCTTAAAAAACTGGAAAACATTGTCTTGCCGCATACACTAAACCAGGGGCCTGGTACCCCAATGATAGCAATAAGAGTTGAACTGGGGTTGACTGCACTGGAGAATCTCATTGCATTTTGCCCCTTAAGATACTGGTTGCGAGTGTGGTCAATTCCAGCTCTTGCATCATACAGAATGGTTCTGCAGGAACTGCAAGGATGCTAGAATTACAATAGTTTACCCTGATTCAAGCACATCAGGAAACATTCCAACATCCGTTGGTTGGGTAGAGTAATGGAATAACCTGGAACTCATGAATAAAGCAACCCTAGAAATGGTTAAAAGAAATATTGGGCATGCATGTGACTCAAGCAAAAGCCAGGAAATGCATCCTCCTGACTAATTACCTGAAAGTAAAATCTGAACCGCGATGGGAGCCATCCTTGAACCTGCTGCTTCCTCCTGAGAAAAGGGCTTTATACCTCATGTTCAGATTAGGAACTCTTGAGGTGCAGGTCTTTACCTAATCCTGGGGTAAAGCCCCTAGAGGTGGATCTGACATGTGACCCTGTACACTAGTGAGCTTTGAGAAAATTATGCATTTTATGCTGCTGTGGGATATTTTGCTGAAAATCCGAAGGTACTATCTTACCTCCACTTTTTTTAAAGATTTAATCTGAGATGCTGCCGTGCAGCACTTTTATTATATATAGAACTGGTCGTATGGAGATTTACCAGGCAGTTGCTTTGTGTATACATTCTGTTTGGAAGTTCACAAGACCGGCTATAGACAGCGGAAAAGGAAGTGGGTTCAATCCAAAACCAACTGCTAGTGACAGTTTTGCCATTTTCTGTTTGGCTCTGGAGGGTGTGTTCGCCCTTTGCTAGATCTGCACCTTGTAAAATGGAGCTTGCCGTTAAAGAAACTAGGGCACATTGGACGACCTGGGGCACCCTATTGACCAGACAGGGCACTGAAAGTTATTATTGCACATTTCTATGTGCACCTGCACTTTGTGAAATGCTCACTTAGGTATTGGCTGTCTATTGGCCCATATCTAAGGGTTAATTTCCTTTGGGGTGTCATCAAAACGGTAATTAGCTGGTCAATTCATCGTTTTTTAACATAATAGGTAACTTCTGTGCAGCAGACGTGTGCTCATGTCTTATTTCTTTTGACTATAAGACCGTTGTCAGGCTTGCTAAAAGGTATACTTGATCTGAGTAGGTAACTAGCAGACGTAGACTTAGGTATTTGCACCTAGGCACGCGTTTATTAGCTGATACGTTTTGTAAGATCTACTGACCGCTCTATCTGATTGTTTTGTTTTAATAGTGATATATGTAATCCATTTGCACTTGCACTTTACATTAGATCATGGATGATGCACAAAGTGTAGTATTTTATGAACTGTGCTTAAGTTGTTGTAAGTGAATTGTGATCAGTTTATTATGTGCTGTAAATATCAATGTGTTAATTGTTATGACAGAAACTGATGACAATAAACTTTTGACGTCACGTACCACATCTGCAGGAATGTTCGGTGGGTTGTGTGGGGCTACATTTAACCTGGACGTCCTTACTCAGTGATGGTGCACTATACTAAGTCCTTCAACCTGTGGGTTAGGAATCTAAACCCTGTAGACATGGCCCCTAGGCCACAGGATTTGCAACATGCCCTTTACTCCTGTATAGGGTGAGGATATGATTAGGCACAACTTGTGACCCTCATAAGGTGGCAATACCCTTGTTCCACCCTTTTCTCGTGTATGGGGAAAGGATCAGACTAGACACAACTTGGGCCGAACCCCCCTTCCTCCTAAAGTGTCAATCTCATTGTTGTGCCCTTTACTTCAATATGGGATGAATATCTGACTGCACACAACTTGTAAGCTCCTGCCCCCTAGGTTGCAATTCCCTTTTTGTGCCCTTAATTACTCACTTGACTAAGCTTTCCCACCCATACTAAGGGGGCACATTGATCTGTCTAGCTGATGAGTTATAAGTAAGAAAACCTCCTCTGGTGTGCATTAAGATGATTTTTTCAAATCCCCTCTGCGTTCCGTGACCATAACAAGGAGCTCTGTCTTCAGCCTCGTTCTTCTATATGGTCACAAAACTCCTTAATGACTTGCAAAAACTTTATATTGTATATCAGAGGGTACTATATCCCTTATCAAGCCTAACTGCTTTTGATGTTCATCACTAGGTGCTATTCGAGACCATCAACACTTGCTGTGCACTAACACCACAGCATTTATGTAGTAGAAAATCAGCCCGGTGGTAATAGGGCGGTTTACATAACGAGGAGCGATAGGAACCTGGTTGTTCCAGGTTACAGAGTGCCACCATGTTGTTTACATAGAGAGGAGAAATAGGATTGGCTGTTCCCAATTATAAAGGGCACTGCACACCAGCTTGGTCACAAAAGAAGGTTGACATGATGCTGGTCTTCATCGTTAGAGACAGCATACATGCCTGTTAATCCCAGAAAATCCCAGAAAGGAGTGAAAAGAGCCTGGTACTCTATTACAAGTGTAGGAGATGTGAGCCTAGTGGTGCCTGGTTAAACAGCACACAAGTCTATTTACACAGGGAGGGGACACATGGGAGAGGTGTTGCCTGGTCACAGATGGCACACAAGTGTACATAGGGAAGAGTCATATGAGCTTGGTGCACATTCCATATGTAGGAGACATGAAACTGGCTACTGATGGCACATATTTATTTTGTTAGGAGTCTCTTTAGTCTGGTACTTATTTATATACGTAGATGTGAGTGTGGTGGTGCCTGATTACTGATGGAATATATTTGTTTACATAGAGAGGTGTCACAATAGTCTGGTGCTCATTTACATGTGCAAGATATGTGAACCCTGTGGTGCCTGGTTACATATGACACACACACTTGTTCACATAGACAGGAAACCTATGAAACTAGTGATGCTGGTTTCAGACGGCACACAAGCTAATTTACATAGCGAGGAGTTACAATAGTCTGGTGCTTATGTACATATGCACAAGTGAGCTGGGTTACAGATGGCACACAGGCTAATTTACATTCAAGACTGGTGGCTCCTAGTTAGAGACGGCACACTAGTGTGTTTACACAAAGAGGATAGGAGCCTATAGCTTCTTTACATATGTGGGAGAAGTGAGCATGGTGGTGCCTGGTTACAGATGACGCACAGGAGCTTTTAAACAGGGAGAGGAGCTAGGTGACAATAAAAAGTCTTGCAATCTGCAGAATGATGGATATACAATCCAACCGCCATTATACATTATGTTTAACAGAATGTTCTGAGCCCCAGGCGTCAACCATAATCTAACTAACATCTGAACCAGTTCATGTGGAGTCTGGTGTTATCTTTGTCCTCTTTTAATACACTATGTAACGATCTGTAAATACCATAGGCTCATCCAGCCACAGATCTAGTTGGTTACAAGCTACACACCGAGTAACAGGAAGACCTTTTAAGAGACTGCTCTCATGTGTCTGACTTATCTGGTCACAACAATCAATCACAAATGAACAAAACCAGAAAACAGAACGTAGCTCCCCACACCACACTGTAAGAGAGATGAGTGCTACTCAAGTGTGAACATGTTTCACCTTACAAATATGTCCTATTGATATACTATGACTATCGCTGAAAGGCATCAGAGTTTTGTACAAGGTCCAAGGCAAAGACAGTCAATGTGTGATTAGAGAGTAGATGGCTTCTAAAAGTGAAAGAGGACTGTACAATTCGTCATCATGTGTTATTCCTTAGAGTGGTGCATTCCACCTCATTTCTGTCATAATTTGCAGCTCTGACAATTTCATGTGTGTCAGATTTATTGTTCCTATTGCAGCGCCTTCTGCCGTGAGAAGGCCCATCCTAGACTAGTATGATGACAAAACACATGCCGACAAATTGAGAACAAAGGAATTTTGACACGGTCTAGGAACACTAAAAACATATCCCATGTCAAACCTCACATGTTTAAGTAATGGAGATCAAAGAGAGATATTAAGTCATATACTGAGAAAAAAGTAACCTGGAGAATTGCTGCAAATTAACGTAAATTGAAAACCAACAAAAAAAATACATAACCACAACTGTGTGACTTGGAAGCCTATTATTTCTCAATATAGCCCTTGTTTGTGATTACGTTACAGTGCTCACATTATCATCTGCACTAGAAGAGATGGGAGCCTGGGCTGTCTGGTCAGAGAAGTTTATTTACATACAAATGGTGGGTTACAGCCTGTTCACAAAGCACAACACAACTTGTTTTTGTAAAATGCATGTACACAAAGTGATTCAGGTAACAGTGTGAGTATTGTATGACAGGAGGGGCAGTCTTAGTTACTGAGACCTGAATGTCTGCAGGGTAGCATCTTTAGCTCTTACAACTCTTTGAGAAAGGGTGCCAGTCTCAAATTCTGGGGGCACAGCTATCACCAGCTCTCCTCATGGTTTTTACTTTTTGCATCTACAGCTGGTGCAGATTCCACCAAAGACAGTAATCTTTTCAGCTAGGTCGTCTGCTTCCTAGAATCAGCCTGCTTTGCGTTTCTCATACTTCGGTAAGCAAAGGTAACTGTGTCTTCCACTAAAAGTGCCCTGAGCTCGCTTTTGGTAACATGGGTTGAGCAGTAAGGTCAAAGGCACACTCAAAGATGTCGTAAAAAGAGACAAAGAACTTCAAGATTCAAACCAACTTTAGAAAAACAAGAATATTTAATAATTACTCAGATGCAAAATCAAAAGGAGGCTCGTTATTTAAGGGTTATTATTTAGCAAAACCAACTGTCCTAAAGGAAATAAAGGATACTGTTAGTCATGTACTCAAAACCCCAAAAAAGGTGAATGATTTATAAAAAAAAAAAAAAGCAGATCCACTGAGTCAATGTTGAAGGCGTATACAAAATAGTAGTTGTTCTCGTTAGCTATACTCGAGCGGGCACTGGTGAGTCTAGTTTCTGGTGATGATTAACACTGGAATTTAATGGAAGGTTTTGGGCTGAATCAGTCTCAGAAACTGGAGGGCTGCACAGAAGTGGCATGAAATGCAAAATGCCCACAAAGTAGAGTTGCGTCATCAGCTGGAACCTGAATCTACAGCCATGAAAATGTGTGAAAGTTCCGGCAGTTAAAATAGCTGTGAAGTCTTCGGAGCTTCCAAGTTATGGAGATGGTTTGAGGTTGATGATCCGAGCCGAAGCATAGAAGGTGGTGTGAGAATTAGCAGCATACTGGAGCTGCCGCTGCTGGTTTGAACATGAAACTTGTAACCGTCAAGTTATATCACAGCAGGTTCAAAGGTCGATCAGCGATTCAACCCATATCTCATTTATCCAAGTGGAAAGGTCGAATTCCAATAAAGGCAGATCAAGGTGCAGTAGTCTCAGGTTTTGGGTTCTCGTGTTGACATTGAAGCCCGACAAGGGTAAAAACTGTTCATCTTATAAAAATACACACAAAGGATAATGGTACCTCAGAACCAGTTAACAGCGAAGTAACTTTAGCACCCATGCAATGGTAAACATGACAAAATCTAGTAATAGAAGAAGAAAGGGAAAATATAAAAGTATAAACGGATATCAGGATTAAGGACATGTAGGAATTTAATGATCCTAGCACTGTAATATCAAATAGTTGTAGCGAGAGTCCCTCATAAGGTCCAATGATGTAGTAAGTACAGAAATACTACTTCAAGTTATATGTTGCCGCTCCTCGTCAAACAAATGCCTCAGACAAGTGCTCTGGTGATCGAACAGGATCTTCCTATTTGCTCCAATAGCAGTCCAAGTACCCGCATCCACTTCAGATTTACCACTCCTGTCGAGTTGGACACCTTGGAGGCTATTCACAATGGTAACTTACACCCAGGAGTAATCTACACATGGAAGATTACTCATTCACTTTCGAGCAACCTTGCTACTTTTGGCTATTCACCATTTATGAGTGTAAAGTTATTAAAAAGTGTGGATTTGCAGGACTTCACAACCTGTAAATGGGGTGGAGTCAAATTTACAAGTGTAACTGAGAGTAACTACCACCAAAAAGGAGCAGTAATAAGTACAGCAACACACATGGCAACCCACTGATGCTGGTACATCCTCCCATTGAATAAAATGGAGGCTGGGGCTTAAAATAGAATCCCCATAGGAAATAGTCTTAAATTATAGTATTTATTTAGCATTTTAAAAAATACATATAAATCCAAAGAATGTTAAAACACAATATATGTTTTAAAAATAATTATTTTATTGTAAACTTTGTTAATAACCTTTAATTTAAAAATAAATGTGACTAATTTGTTCCTAATAATTTCAATGTCAATTAATTCTATACATAACGTTTTATAAATTTGAGTTCATATACACAGTAAGTAAATATAAACATTTTCCTTTAGGGGTTTTAAAAAAAAACAAATTTTAAAAAATTCATTTTCATTTAATATAGTTAAATGAATTAAATATTTAATTAAAACAATATGTTGAAAGTGATGTACCATTTTTTGTTTGCATATAAAATGATATCTAAAATTACATTATTATTTAAACAAAACTATATATATATTTAAATTTAATTAAAATTCTACATTTTCCCTATATCTTTTCTGGTGGAGGAGATCTCTCTACAGTAAAGTATAGGGAGAAGTACAAAAATGAATTCAATGGGAAAAATATTACTACAAATATTTACATAGTATAGCCTCAATAACTTATTCTAAAGTTTAAATTTAATTATTTTGAATATATTAAATGTAAATTATTTTTCTGGAATTTGAAAACTTTCCACCTCAAGATTTACTGTTTTAAATATTAAATGTGGTGTACAAAATTAAAGAAAACGTAATTAAACTTTCATAAAAACTAATATTTCATTAGTATTTAAATTAGAAAAAGATTTTTTATTTTGTAAAACAAGAGGTACGGTGATGTATGGAGGGCGGGCACCCTAGTTACTTTTGAGAGACTACAGACTGAATACAATCTGGCACAGACGGAAATATTTCGTTACCGACAATTGCAACACACCATGAAATGCCATCTTCCGGAGGGGGAAGTTGTCCGAGACTACTCCCCCTTGGAGGACAGACTGCTATTATACCCGATGCCCTCCAAGGCGGTCTCCCTGATGGACAGAAAGATTATGAACAACATGCCAGACAGCCTTGCCCCACTTAGAGAGGCCTGGATGGGGGACTTGGGCCCCGTAGAAGATGAAGAGTGGATCGAAGCGTTGCAGAGCCCAAGGGAGATAGCGATTAGGGCTCGATATCACTTAGTGCAGCTGAGGATATTACATTGGTCCTACTTGTCTAGGTCAAGAGTGCTTACGATGGGTCGGATAGATTCAGGCAATTGTCACTGGGGATGTGGTGAGCTGGGCACATTTTACCACACACTTTGGACCTGCCCCTACATACAAACTTTCTGATCCGAAATAATTGAAATAATGAGGGAAGTGACTGGTGTGCCAGTGCCATTAGAAGCCAAGTGGTTGTTGCTGGGAGAGTCAGTAGAGGAGAAATGGCCTAACCATGTTAACACCTGGCTCAGGGTGGCAGCAGCGGTGGCGAAGCACAACCTGGCTAGGCTATGGGGGACAAGCAGGCCTCTACCGTTAAAGGACTGGAAAGAAGATCTAGATTGGGGCCAGCTGGCGGAACAGACAATATACCGCTCCCGGGGTTGCCCACGTAAATTCGGAAAAATAGGGGGGCCATGGATGCAGTACCAGGGTATAACTAAGCAAACTTGGGGCGGGGGGCTGCAAATGTCTTCGATGCTTAGCGGGGGGAAATGGAGCTTGGGACTAGCTCGTCAGCAACGAGAGTTCCACAAAGTTTTAGAACAAGCCAGAGTAAATATTTGAAATGAGTTACGGCCCCATGCGAGTGGCCTGTTCATGGTAATGTGATCCGTTGTAATGGAAATGTGTCATGAATCAACTGGAAATAAAAGAAGTTTAAAAAAAAAATTAAAAAAATATTTATTTTTTAGGTTTTTTTATTATTAGATAACATCTATATTGGTTTTTAATTAGTTTAAATAATTTAATTTAGCATTATTTCCTGTGGGATCTTATTCAAAGTCCCTACCTTCATTATTTTCTCTGGGACAGTGCTGCAGTACCAATGAATGGCTATGTGTGGTGCTGGATGTACTCCAGCTCTGAGCTGGAGTACATTTATAACTCTTTCTGGGTCCTTTTTGCCTGCAGTAACTTTACTTTAGAAGTTCAGTTTGTGAGTAGCAATGGGTGTACACTTTTGTGAGTGATTGCATGTCCTTTCTGAAATCCCTCCTTCCTTAACTGCTCCCCTTTAGTCAAAGGTGTCACCAATTTTCCAGTCTCTCCTCTCTGTCCCTCCCGCATTTTAGTATTAAAAAGTATACTTAAGTGTGCAGAGACTTCGCAGTTGGGGGAAAGATCTATGCACAGAAAACGATGGGAGAGGAAGAATGCCCATAAGTAGGTTTGTGAATGGCATTTGTAGTAAGTTAGTCAGCCTATTGTAGTTTATGAATAGGCCAGATTATTTGTGAGACTCTACTGGATGTATCTGATGTGATTCTTTCCCCAAACAGATGGGAAGCAGGTTCCAGTAGTACCAATAAGGAAATGGGAAGAGGCCACTGAAGTGAATCTTTCTAATACCAGGCTGTATCCCCTCTGAAGATAAGTGTTTGGGACTACTTAGGGTGGTGCCAAGAATGGTTTACATATGGTCGGCCCTGTCTGTAGTTGCACAAAGAGAATGATGTAGTGGAATGTTGCAAAGATTAACGACCAGTCCTTCCATCATCTATAGTCTTTCTCAATGATCAGCCCTAAGTAGCACAGAAATGAATAGACGTTGGTCCCATAGAGACCTACGACAAAGGGACTCCCACTGCAGCTTCATGCTGAGACTCATTAAGGTTGGAACCAGTTTGAGGTTACTTGCATTCCTTAACATAGGGGTGTGGCCTCAAAGCTGGGGATCTACAGGACCTTGTGGGTCAGATCCGAGGCTCATTAGCACACAGGGAGCAAAACACAATGAATGGAATGAAGCTAGAGATACTTACGAAGGAATAAGACTAATTGAAGCATATCCATCTCTCGTGTGTGCTTTTCTCACAAGACAGTTATTAAGACAATCAATGGCTTGAGATCTTTGTGGCTGCTTCATGTGAAGGTTTTGCGATGCTGAAACCTGCTCCTCTGGGTTGACAGTGAGCACCTTTAGTTTCCCACATTGTCTCTCTCATGTAGATAGGTGGCATTTACAACTGAGATTTTGTCACATTGAGAGCAGTGATTATTTTTTTCTGGTTGAGGGTTCTCTCATGTTGGAACACACTGATTCTCTAACTGACCTTGTCCTGGCATTTAGAACAATGATAAGGTTTTTACCCAGGGTGGATTCTCTTGTGTGGAATGATACTGGTTTTCAGACTGAATCTTTTCTGGCTTCATTGCATTGATAAGGTTTTTGTCCAGTGTGACTCTCTCATGTCTAATGAGATTTATTTTCCGACTGAAGCTTTTACAGCATTTAGAGAACTGATAAGGTCTTTGCCCATTGTGAGTTCTCTCATGTCTAGTGAGAGTTATCTTCTGACTGAAGCTTTTCCAGCATTCAGAGCAATGATAAGGTTTTTGTCCAGTGTGAGTTCTCTCATGTTGAGTGAGACCAGATTTCCGACTGAAGCTTTTTTGGCATTCAGAGCACTGATACGGTTTTTGTCCATTGTGAGTTCTCTCATGTTGAGCGAGACCAGATTGCTGACTGAAGCTTTTCCAGCATTCAGAGCACTGATAAGGTTTTTGTCCAGTGTGAATTCTCTCATGTTGAGTGAGACCAGATTTCTGGCTGAAACTTTTTTGGCATTCAGAGCACTTATGTGGTTTTTGTCCAGTGTGAGTTCTCTCATGTAGAGTAAGAGCCATTTTCTGACTGAAGCTTTTCAAGCATTCAGAGCACTGATATGGTTTGTGCCCAGTATGGGTTCTCTCATGTTTAGTGAGAGCAGATTTCACACTGAAGCTTTTATGGCACTCAGAGCAGTGATAAGGTTTTTGTCCAGTGTGAGTTCTCTCATGTTGAATTAAACTTGCTTTCCCACTAAAGCTTTGCCAGCATTCAGAGCACTGATAAGGTTTTTGTCCAGTGTGAGTTCTCTCATGTTGAGTGAGACCAGATTTCTGACTGAAGCTTTTCAGGCATTCCGAGCACTGATACGGTTTTTGTCCAGTGTGAGTTCTCTCATGTTGAGTAAGAGTCATTTTCTGACTGAAGCTTTTCGAGCATTCAGTGCACTGATATGGTTTGTGCCCTGAATGGGTTCTCTCATGTCAAGTAAGACCAGATTTCACACTGAAACGTTTTTGGCACCCAGGGCACTGATAAGGTTTGTGCCCAGTGTGGATTCTCACATGTTGAATGAGAGAGGATTTGTGATTGAAACCTTTCTGGCATTCAGGGCACTGATATGGTTTTTGTCCAGTGTGAGTTTTCTCGTGCTTAGTGAGATGGGATTGATAACTAAAGCTGCTCTCACATTCACTGCTCTTATTCGAGATGTATACATCTCCATGTTGGGGTTGTTCCTGGATACATGCCATGTTAAGACTAAATCACATGTTAGATAAATTTGTTCAGACAAGTATTGATCAAGGATTAGGACATGCCACACTGATTTTATGAATTATCAATAGAGTAACATTGGGCCCTTTTAAGCTTCCTAGCCCAGTACAATCTTTTTTTGCTGTGTGGCTAAAGCCATAGCAGGTATATGATGAACTTTAGCGGGCCGGGACACTTTGAAACAACTCGGATCAACCTAAGAGTCTGAGTTGGAGAAAATCTTTATATATTAAAAATGATGATCCATCGATTTTGCTGTATTGACAACAGGGAAAGAGTTTTCACAATTACGGTATTTTAAACAATGTTTTCTCTCCTCTTGAATCACAGGAGACGTAGACGAAAGATTGTTCTTTTAAATTGAGGTGATTGGTCATCCTGACAATTCTTTCACATCATGTGTACGGATGCTGCTTTGTTGGGGAGGTGTTTTGGTCACCAAGGCATTCCTCACATACTATCCGATCAAATTTACAACACTAATTAGTTTGCTCCCAAATGCACTGCATGTAAATGAATTGTCGCCAATGATCTTAGTTCTTACATACCTTGAAATGTTAAATTTGGTAATTGGTTCTGGTCATTCTACTTAAGGGACTTGACATATTATAACGAACATAAGGAATTTGAGAAATCACTGACATTCAGCAGTTTCTTACGCTCCACGTTCCTCACCATTCTTGGCGCAAGAATTTGTTTCTTTTGAGAGTTCTAGGATGTAGAATGTTTTACTTTCTTCAAAATAATCCTTTTCATCATGTTTCACTAAAGTACATTTCTTTTTTGGTTCGTGTTTCAGTGACCTGTAGAAATAGTGATAGAGATTGTAAATGAACACAAAGAAATAATATTTATGACTGTTTTCTTTGCAGACAGAAAGCATTAACAGAAATGAGGTAGGAAATCAGTTTGAGTTGCATTTCTGACAGGGGTGAAATAGCTTCTGAACACTGTGTAGACAGGGACCTTGGGACCACAGGAACTCAAGTTTGTGAGAGCAAAATTTGTGAATGCAGAAGACAGAACCACAAGTTACACATATATTGCAACACAGATTCTCAGAAGCATCCAAAACCAACAATTTCATCTTTTTCTGTGACAACGGCTGACATCACAGTAAGGGTTTCGTAACACCATTAATGAATTATCAGCTATTGTTGACTAACCCGCCCACTTAAAAGATTTATCTATTCCTTATTTCAGCGATCCATGAAGGGACATTTTATTGAACAAAGGAATTGGCCTTGTTGTAATCACTGCTTTAAATGGCACTCTTTGTTGAGGCCGTGTACAGTTAGCTCTGTGGAATTCACCATTTCAAATTGTGGGGAAGATAAGGACTTACTAGGTAGCCTGGAACTTGTCACGATCTTCTAACAGGACCCAGGCACTGCAACACTTAATTTATTAAACTGGAGATAATTAGCCTGCCCCTGGAGCATACTATCGCTTGTAAGGAAACATGCTCATAGCAGCTAACAAAAAAACGAATAAGGAAGAGGACTATGTAAAAGTCTTGTATTTGTTTTATTTTATTTCATGTTTTAGTATCACAAGCTATATAGCTAGAGAATAGTCTGGAGAGGGAGTCAAATTCCAGAATTAAAGAGATATAAAAAACAGAAAGAGACTAGAGAAGAAAAAGGGGGAAATGAAACTGAGGGTTATAGGAAACATTACCTGATGTTTATTTATTTTGTTTATGTTCCTCCGAGGGTGGGAGCCGCACCGCCTGGTCGGTCCCTGAAAACCTTGAAAGGAAGTAAAGAGATGCTTCAATCAAGAGCTCATTTGCATCAAATGTGAATCACATGACATCCCATCTTCCAAACAACTTTCCTAAAGATGCAAAACAAAAAGAACTCTTTTACTCTGCAAAACCATTGTAAAGCACTTTTGGTCTATGAAAAGATATACTTTTTTCAGAAAAACCTTTTTACTCTACTAGTATCTACGATCAAATCCACAACACCCATATTTCACCAAATCCAAACCATGCACTAGAAGAATACAAAAAGATCCATGATCCCTTGCTGAAAAAAGTCTGAGTGGACATACAGCGCACCCACAGGTTGAACAAGGTCTGAGTGAACAGACAGTGCACCCACAGGCTGAACAAGCTCTGACTGAACAGACATCGCACACATAGGCAGAAAAAGGTCTGAGTGAACATTCAGCGCACCCACAGGCTCAACAAGGTCTGAGTAAACAGACAGCAGACGCACAGGCTGAACAAGGTCTGAGTCAACATACAGTGCACCCACAGGCTGAACAAGGTCTGAGTGAACATACAGTGCACCCAGACCCTGAACATGTTCTGAGTGAACATACAGTGCCACCAAGGCTGAACAAAGTCTGAGTGAACATACAGCACACCCACAGGCTCAGAGAGAAGACCCTAACAGCCCAGCCCACTTCTTTATAAACCCCATCTTTTCATTTACAGCCCATGAAACAATGCAATTAAAACAATTTGGTTGACATACAGCATGTTAAAGTCCTAATACATAATTGTGCCCAACCTCCATAAATCAGTCAAGCAAGTCAAGTACAGAAACCATGCTCTCTGAGCAACATCAATTAAAGTTTATGCTGATGCAGCATGCGAATGAATGCTGAGAAATGACAGCAACAAGGCATCAATGCAAATCCAATCTCTATTCTTAAGGTGAACCAGGAGTAGAAGGGAGGCAACCCACCCCAAAGGGCAATGAAGGCGGGTGGAGGCAGCAGGGGACACGTCACCTATAACATGTCAGTAAAATGGATGTTGGGCGATGCTTGAGTCAGCAAGTCAGATGAAGGACACTCAGGATGGCAGGACCCACAGACACTCTGTTGTGATGGGAACCAGCCCGTGAGCAAGTGAAAAGGACGCAGATTGAAAGACGATGTGCAATTAGTGACCACTGGCCTGGAAGGGCAAGGAGTGAAGCAATGCCTTGTACTATGGATGGTCACCCATTCCATGGCTGGTAAAAGTGAATGTAGGCCAGCATGGCTATCCAGCACAGGGCTGAGCAAGTATATGAGCGGACAGGTAAGCTGTGCCAGGACACACCAGTCATGCCAATATTAAATGATGTATCAATGAATATTTCTGTAGCACAAACCTAGCCAAAAGGCAAAAGAGTGCTGGTCAAAGACAAGCATATAGTTAATGAGTAGTAGGAAGGTAGCTGGTTTGTGGACGGTTAATGCATTTGTGATGTAGGGTTCTTTAAAGAGGTGTATCTTCAATACTTTCATAATTAGAGCAGCTTTGGGGCCATCCTGATGGATACGAGGTGTGAGAAGTTGGCCTGGTATATGCTGTTCACTAATTAAAGTGGACACCTTGCACCAGGGCAAATCGACTCTTATGGTAGATAGGTTTAAGACAACCTTTTAAAGAAAGCTATCCTAGTGGTAGCTGTGGAGAGCAGCCTTCAGGCTAAGTCTCGGAGGAATGTAAAGCAGCTTGTTTTACCATATAATCTCTTGAATCACCAAATGAAAAGACCACACAGGTATATATATCAAATATATATGTATTTATTTCTAAATAACTCTCTACTAATCTCTTTATGAGATTAGAAGACAAACATATGCACAAATCAACGTTTCACAATAAGTTAAGCACAAAATATGGCTGGGGCCCTAGGGGCGTACCAGACCATATACTAAGTAAGAGACTTAGGGACAACGACTTGCAGGGAGACAAGGCCTAGGGCCTTCAGAAGTGCAGGGGCCTCACGAAACCACCCAAGGCAGGTAAGTAAAGGACCCTCGGGGGACGCGTGCAGTGTGGATACACAGGCGCGGATCGCCGTTAACTTCAATGGGGCAAGTCGCGGTTGAAAATAAAGAGTTTTAGGATACTTCGGGAGAACCTACAAGCAAGTCACTTACAGGGTAAGTAGTTCTAGGGCCCACACCCACAGGAGCACCGTAGTGCTGGAGTTACCTCACCCAGGGAAGCCGGGTGCATAGGTGTCCTTTGGTGTCGGGTCGCGGCGTCGTTTTCAATGGCGAACAAAGAAGACTTGCTGCTTGCGGGAGCTGAAGAAGTGTCCGGTGGAATCCAAGCCTGGATTCTGAAGAAGGATGACCTGAAAGCAGAGGGGACAGTGTTCAAAGTCACTTGGCAGTGACCCGGGGCAAGGAAGATGGATGCCCACCGTCGTCGGTTGATTCAGGTCGGTTGCGGGTGCCTTGACTCTTCAGCCACGTGGTCCAGGAGGTGTCGACGACGACCAGGAGCTGGATTCGGTGGGTCCCTCGACGTCTGCAGCTGACTGCGGTGTCGGCAACTCGATTGGAGCCAACAAGCCTTGGCAGCAGCAAGTCTCGGGGAGATGAAGAAAAGTCGATGGCGCAGACCAGCAAGGTCTGAGGGACTCACCCAGCGAGGGTAAGTCAGGGCAGGCCTGGAGCAACCAGGGAGCCCTTTGGTTTCTTTAAGAAGTCTTCTGGGGACCCACAAGCCGGCGGGCAAGGGATCGCGAAGACACCTCGGGCGGAATCACTCAACAGGGGCCCACGGTCACTCGGGACGGTGTAGGCCTCTGATCTTCGGAGGGATTCCTGCTGGAGGTCGGGACCACACGTGGTCCAAAGCACAAGTTCGTAGAACGTTGTGAAGGGGTTGCACTCGACAATAGTGCACGGTACCCAGGGGTCGCGGTTCCTCGTTACTCGTGGGGTCCACTTGCCTCAGCTTCGCTGGGGACTCACGATGGCCTTGGAGAAGTCAGGAAATCCACTTCTTGGGCTGCAGGGACTTCGGACTCCGGCGGGAGCGGCGTAGTTTGCAACCGTCGTTGTTGTTTTTGGTGCCTGCCAAGCAGGGGAGTCACTCCTTGACTCCAAGGGAGATTCTTCTGTCTTCCAAAGGTAGTGGAACGTCGAAGGGCCAGGATTCTTCTGTAGAGCGTCGTCCAGGGGTTATCTGCTTTGCAATGGCAAGGTTCCCCCTCTTATACTAAAAAGAGGGGATGGACTAGCTCTATGACCCCACCTATGGGAGGGTCAAGGGAGGGGTGGCTACACCCACTTCCCTTTGTCCAGTTTCGCGCCAGAGCAGGGGCAGGTAGCCCCTGAGCTGGTTTGAACTGGCATACGCACAGAGGAGCCTTCTGCTCCCCCAGTGCAGGACTTCAAAGCACTCTAAGAATGCACCCACCCAGCCCCAATACACTAAACCCTGTCTGGGAGGTGGTTACACCTCCCTGTGACAGGATGCCTATTGTTGGGCTTCCTCCACTGTGAGTTTCGGTCATCAGCAGGAGGGCAGCCCAGTGTCTGTGACTGGTGGCATCCATTTTGTGATGCCAGGGCTCTTCAGGACTCTACCGCGTTTCCACAGCAGGTACATGTCTTATCCCTCTAGAAGGGTGGAATGCTACCCCCGCCGCCAGTATTGGCGGGGGGGGGGTAGTATTCCAAGATGTTTGACACCAAACACGACATGTTTTGATGCAGCCATTCCAAAGTTAGCATTTTACCGCGAGGATATAATGCACTTAAGAGTATATGGTTTAACCGCATCCACAAACAGCCCCAGAGAATAGACTCTGAGAGCTGCAGAGGGGCCCTGCTCAGGCAGAGGCACCCCCTCACATAGAAGCCAAGCACCCTGCCCTCAGGATTGATAGGGCCTGCCTTAGGGGTGACTGATAGGTTTATATGTGTGTGCAGGAGAGATATAGGAAACCTATATCTCAGTGAGGGGTGCTAGCACCACCTCACCCAGGCTGCAGTAGCAGGCCTGTGGTGTCAGATTTAGACTGCTTCCCAGGGGTGGCATAATACATGCTGCAGCCCCTGGTAGGCCTGTGAAGTACCTATGCCCTTGGTACCTAAGGTACCATATACTAGGGACTCATAAGGCACCACAGTATCCAATCACTAGTGCACCTAGAGTGCACTCCATGTCGTTTAGAGAGAGCAGATAGACTGGGGCCCTGAATAGCAGGGTCCCAGTCCAACTAAGTCATAAACCAGCAAAACACCAGGAAAAAAGTGGGGGCAACCATATAGTCAGATTCCACCTTCCTACATAACCCCCCCAAACGAAAGGAGATAAGGCTAACCTTGACCAGTTGAGCCTTTATTGATTAAGTGGTCATATAAGGAAGCACCTGCACTAGCATGGTTGCCCCCTGTCTTATGGTCCACTAAGCAATCCCTCACCCTAAGGGTATGAGAGGGTCTCCACCATGGGGAATCACTACCTCTGGTGTGCTTTGGTAAAGTACAAGGCTGGTGGGGTGTCTGAGTAGGGAAGTGAGGCCCTAGGAAGGTTGGCCTCAGCTTCCTCAGATCACTGGTCACCATGTATGCCTGTCTTTCCATGACTGAGTTGCACTTTGCTCTAAGGGTCAACCTTTGACTGCCTGCAGCTGGGGGTTGGGTCCCTTTGGATGGAACACTGGAGGGACATGGCATGTTTGGAACCTTTTGGTCCCAGGTTTGCCCTTGCCTAACAGAGTCCTTCTGGGGAGGTCCCTACATAAAGGTATGGGGGATCCCTCAGTGGGTTGAGGAATTTTCACCTGGCTAGGGCTACTAGACTGGGTGCCACTAATCTGCGGATGGGGGGTTCCTCTGGACAGGGGGCCCTGGGGGTCCACTGACCTCCCTGACCTCTGCAGCCCTGGGCTGACTGAGGCAGGGTAGAGAGGGGCAGTTTACCTGCTCCAGACTGGGTACCACCTTGGAAGGGTCCTCTGCCATCAGGGGTGGGGCCAGGCCAGGCCTGACTACCTCTGTGGCAGTTCCTTCACTAGGGGAGGGTCAGTTCCCTGAGGAGGCTGACCCTTACCTACTGTCTGGAGGGAAGAAGACTTTTCTTCAACCCTTGTGCTCTCTTCTGGGGGAGAGTGGGCCATTCTTCCAGGCTCCATCTCTCCAAAATCTTGGGCTGGGGCTGTGGCCATCACAGCCCCACTAACCTTTACAGGGACACCCAACATCCTCAGATGGGTTTGGTGTTCAATTTCAGCCCAGGCTGAAATTTCCAGATCATTGCCCATCAGGCAATCTACAGGTAAGGTTGGGGACACTGCCACTCTTTTTGGGCCTGTGACCCCCTCCCAGCTGAGATTGACTATGGCCATGGGGCGCTCTGTTCTGACACCATCAATGTTGGTCACCTGGTATTTAAACTCAGGTAAAAGCTGGTGAGGGGGGACTAGTTTCCCTGCCACCATGGTGACACTAGCCCCTGTGTCCCTAAATGCCACAGCTTTCTGACCATTAATTATTGGCTCCAGTCTGTACCTGCCCAATGCTGTGGGACCCACGGTAAAGGTGGCAAATCCTATACCACCATCAGAATCTGAGGAGTCTGTTGAGGGGGTCCTGTCTGAACTAGGGCCCACCTCTGTTCCTCTTGCAAAAGCACCTAACTTTTTGGGTGCACTACTCCCAACTGGAGGATTACTACTGGTAGTACCAGGAGGGGTGGTAGTAGTTGTTGGAGGAACATTTTCTTTATTGCCAATCCTGGGACAACTGGGATCAGATTTCCAGTGCCCAGGCTTTTTACAGACATGGCAATAGGGTTTCTTTTCAGGAGAGGAAGGAGTTTGGGACCCACCCCCAGAAGAGGACTTTTGGGGCCCTGTAGTGGACTTATCCTTAGATTTATCCCCACCTTTCTCTTGGGACTTGGTAGAATCTTTCTTGTGGTCACCACCCTGATTCTTAGGCCTTACTCTGGTTCTGACCCATTTGTCTGCCTTCTTTCCCAATTCTTGGGGAGAGGTCAGATCAGAGTCCACCAGGTACTGGTGTAAAAGCTGGTTTTGACAATTATTAAGGATCTGTTCTCTCATCATTAGATTATAAAATCCTTTGAAATCAGTAACCCTACTGCCAACCAGCCAACCCTCCAGAGCCTTGGATGCACAATCTACAAAGTCTGACCAGTCCTGAGTCTGTGCCTTCTGGGTATCTCTGAACGTCAACCTGTACTCTTCAGTGGTTAAGCCAAACCCATCTATCAGTGCACTCTTCAGGACTTCATAATCAGCATCCTCTTCTCTAACAGTGAGGAGCTTGTCTCTACCTTTATCTGAAAAGGAGAGCCACAAGATTGCTGCCCACTGCTTTTGGGGGACCTGCTGTACTCTACAGGCCCTCTCCATAGCAGTTATCCACTTGTGGATATCATCCCCATTCTGGTAGGGAGGAACAACCTTGCTCAGGTTCCTATGGTCAGGAATATATTCCCTGCCTCTAGGGACACTGTTGCTGCCACCAGGGGGTTCTAACCCCTCTTTTCTAGAAGCTCTCTGGATCTCCAGGGCTTCCCTATCCAGTGCCAACTGCTTGGTTCTGAGGGCCACTTTGGCTTCCTCATACTGGAGCAGTTTGCACCTTCTCTCAGAGGAGGTCTCTCTTAAGGAAAAGTATGAGCTCCTCTGCTGGACAAATTCTCTGCCAGAGTGATAAGAGTGGTCAGATTCCCTGGAAGGGGATCTGTGCCTCTCCTCCTCTCTGTCAGTTCTCTTAGGGAGAATTCCTCTGTCCTTTTCAGGCCCCTTGAAGCCTGGCCCTTCAATCACAGAGTCTTGGTCATTCTGATTTTCATCATCTGACCCAGATACTATGACTGACCCACCCACTGATTCAAACCCTTTAGCTCCTAGAGCCAATCTAAGGTCATCTGCTGTCAGCAGATCTATCAGGTGTAGTGTTGAGGGACTCTGTCCTAGCCTCAGGTGTCTGTCAACACACATGGCTCTCAAGTCAGAGAAAGCCATGTCCTTATACTGAGGCTGAGTGGATCCACTGGGTCCACCCCTTAAGGACATTCTAGTGTTGTGCAGTGTTGTACTACCTACACTAGTTTGTGGCCTACTGATCCTAGCTTGAGCTGTGGAAAGGGTGTGCTATCCCTTGGCACACAGCTCTAAGTTCAGTAGAACTTATTGATACTAAGCTTGACTTTATATGTACCTTGAGTACCTATAATGGTTTTCAGTTAGTAATTCAAATAGAGATTTTCTGGTAAAACAATGGCAAGCTGGAATCCCACACGCTGCCCACCAATGTGAGAAGTTGGCCTGGTATATGCTGTTCACTAATTAAAGTGGACACCTTGCACCAGGGCAAATCGACTCTTATGGTAGATAGGTTTAAGACAACCTTTTAAAGAAAGCTATCCTAGTGGTAGCTGTGGAGAGCAGCCTTCAGGCTAAGTCTCGGAGGAATGTAAAGCAGCTTGTTTTACCATATAATCTCTTGAATCACCAAATGAAAAGACACCACACAGGTATATATATCAAATATATATGTATTTATTTCTAAATAACTCTCTACTAATCTCTTTATGAGATTAGAAGACAAACATATGCACAAATCAACGTTTCACAATAAGTTAAGCACAAAATATGGCTGGGGCCCTAGGGGCGTACCAGACCATATACTAAGTAAGAGACTTAGGGACAACGACTTGCAGGGAGACAAGGCCTAGGGCCTTCAGAAGTGCAGGGGCCTCACGAAACCACCCAAGGCAGGTAAGTAAAGGACCCACGGGGGACGCGTGCAGTGTGGATACACAGGCGCGGATCGCCGTTAACTTCAATGGGGCAAGTCGCGGTTGGAAATAAAGAGTTTTAGGATACTTCGGGAGAACCTACAAGCAAGTCACTTACAGGGTAAGTAGTTCTAGGGCCCACACCCACAGGAGCACCGTAGTGCTGGAGTTACCTCACCCAGGAAGCCGGGTGCATAGGTGTCCTTTGGTGTCGGGTCGCGGCGTCGTTTTCAATGGCGAACAAAGAAGACTTGCTGCTTGCGGGAGCTGAAGAAGTGTCCGGTGGAATCCAAGCCTGGATTCTGAAGAAGGATGACCTGAAAGCAGAGGGGACAGTGTTCAAAGTCACTTGGCAGTGACCCGGGGCAAGGAAGATGGATGCCCACCGTCGTCGATTGATTCAGGTCGGTTGCGGGTGCCTTGACTCTTCAGCCACGTGGTCCAGGAGGTGTCGACGACGACCAGGAGCTGGATTCGGTGGGTCCCTCGACGTCTGCAGCTGACTGCGGTGTCGGCAACTCGATTGGAGCCAACAAGCCTTGGCAGCAGCAAGTCTCGGGAGATGAAGAAAAGTCGATGGCGCAGACCAGCAAGGTCTGAGGGACTCACCCAGCGAGGGTAAGTCAGGGCAGGCCTGGAGCAACCAGGGAGCCCTTTGGTTTCTTTAAGAAGTCTTCTGGGGACCCACAAGCCGGCGGGCAAGGGATCGCGAAGACACCTCGGGCGGAATCACTCAACAGGGGCCCACGGTCACTCGGGACGGTGTAGGCCTCTGATCTTCGGAGGGATTCCTGCTGGAGGTCGGGACCACACGTGGTCCAAAGCACAAGTTCGTAGAACGTTGTGAAGGGGTTGCACTCGACAATAGTGCACGGTACCCAGGGGTCGCGGTTCCTCGTTACTCGTGGGGTCCACTTGCCTCAGCTTCGCTGGGGACTCACGATGGCCTTGGAGAAGTCAGGAAATCCACTTCTTGGGCTGCAGGGACTTCGGACTCCGGCGGGAGCGGCGTAGTTTGCGACCGTCGTTGTCGTTTTGGTGCCTGCCAAGCAGGGGAGTCACTCCTTGACTCCAAGGGAGATTCTTCTGTCTTCCAAAGGTAGTGGAACGTCGAAGGGCCAGGATTCTTCTGTAGAGCGTCGTCCAGGGGTTATCTGCTTTGCAATGGCAAGGTTCCCCCTCTTATACTAAAAAGAGGGATGGACTAGCTCTATGACCCCACCTATGGGAGGGTCAAGGGAGGGGTGGCTACACCCACTTCCCTTTGTCCAGTTTCGCGCCAGAGCAGGGGCAGGTAGCCCCTGAGCTGGTTTGAACTGGCATATGCACAGAGGAGCCTTCTGCTCCCCCAGTGCAGGACTTCAAAGCACTCTAAGAATGCACCCACCCAGCCCCAATACACTAAACCCTGTCTGGGAGGTGGTTACACCTCCCTGTGACAGGATGCCTATTGTTGGGCTTCCTCCACTGTGAGTTTCGGTCATCAGCAGGAGGGCAGCCCAGTGTCTGTGACTGGTGGCATCCATTTTGTGATGCCAGGGCTCTTCAGGATTCTACCGCGTTTCCACAGCAGGTACATGTCTTATCCCTCTAGAAGGGTGGAATGCTACCCCCGCCGCCAGTATTGGCGGGGGGGGTAGTATTCCAAGATGTTTGACACCAAACACGACATGTTTTGATGCAGCCATTCCAAAGTTAGCATTTTACCGCGAGGATATAATGCACTTAAGAGTATATGGTTTAACCGCATCCACAAACAGCCCCAGAGAATAGACTCTGAGAGCTGCAGAGGGGCCCTGCTCAGGCAGAGGCACCCCCTCACATAGAAGCCAAGCACCCTGCCCTCAGGATTGATAGGGCCTGCCTTAGGGGTGACTGATAGGTTTATATGTGTGTGCAGGAGAGATATAGGAAACCTATATCTCAGTGAGGGGTGCTAGCACCACCTCACCCAGGCTGCAGTAGCAGGCCTGTGGTGTCAGATTTAGACTGCTTCCCAGGGGTGGCATAATACATGCTGCAGCCCCTGGTAGGCCTGTGAAGTACCTATGCCCTTGGTACCTAAGGTACCATATACTAGGGACTCATAAGGCACCACAGTATCCAATCACTAGTGCACCTAGAGTGCACTCCATGTCGTTTAGAGAGAGCAGATAGACTGGGGCCCTGAATAGCAGGGTCCCAGTCCAACTAAGTCATAAACCAGCAAAACACCAGGAAAAAAGTGGGGGCAACCATATAGTCAGATTCCACCTTCCTACACGAGGATATTGTTCAAATGAGGTTTTCTCACTTCTTATCCTTTTGTGCCTCAGATAAGGGGGGCACAGATAAACCTGTTGAAACCAATGGAAAGGAAGATGAACCCTGTAGGTCCTGTAGTGCATCCGTGTAGAGATGCTTACTCTGTGTGAACCGTACTAAGGGGCTCATTACCGTCCGCCATCGTCCCGGGAATCGGGACCGCCCGGCCATATGGCGGCAGTCCCGCACACCAAATTACAATGCAACCACCACTGTGGCGGCCGCAAAAGGCATTTTTAACATTGCGGTGGGTGCTGCTGGCTGCAGCACCCGCCACAATGTTAAAAATGCAGGTTGTGCATTTCCCTGCACTACGTGGCAGGCACCACGCGGTTCATGCCACCTTTGCAGGGAACTGTAGGGGGGCACCATAGGTGCCGCCCAAGTGCACCATTACATTACCCCTGCACAAGGGGGGCCCCCAAAGGATGCTGCATCCTAATGTGGCGGACGGTGTCTGCTAGGCACCGCCACCATTCTGGGTATGCTGGCCGGGTCCGACAGGCAATCGTAACAATTGCCTGTGTCAGACCGGTGGCGGACGGGCTTTCCGTCCGCCAGCACACCGCCCGCCATCCTTATCTGGCGGGCAGAGAATGGCCGCACGATGGCAGTGAACCCGCCACTGGCAGGCTGCCGGTGGCGGGTTCACCGCCATCGTAATGAACCCCTCAGTTCTGTTGTGATTTAAAAACTTGTCTAAAAAGACACACATTGGGCTGCAGGTTACATTACCTATTGTGTGAGTGTAGATTTCCGAGTCTCTGCTCCTCACCCCACCTCATGAGACACTGTGAACAGCTCTACCCTGAGAGTCAAGTGTGGAAGGGGTTGTTCTTGTCCCAGTCTGCAGAGCCACAGTAGGCTGGATCCCGGGACACCGGGTCAAATGACCTCACCTTCTACAGCTGTGGTCCATTAGCTCCCGTCTGTCCTGTGACCTACTTGAACGGGGAATGATAGTCCACTTACCCTACAATCATAAGTCTAGGATTATTGTTTTACCTTTAAGTGGAAACGCGTGGGAGGAAGTAGATTTGCCTCTCTCGCCCCAAGACTGTGGAACTCCTTCCCTTTGGAGATCCGGTCATGCACTGACTTGCTGGGCTTCAAAAAAGCTCTCAAAACATGGCTGTTTGCACAGGCCTACGATTAGATTAAAATCCTTTCTGGTCGCGGTTGATCCTTATGTTAGCGCCATGAAACCAATTGGTGTACGTGCGCTTTATAAATTCCGCATAACATAACATAACATTGTTTATTTCCCCACAACCACCATGAGGTATTAACTTCTTAACATCGGACACATCCAGCCTCAGCTCTAACGATGGACACATTGTATTATTGTAAGAGGCTTCTAATCAGCTTCCTAAAGGGGCCTTTTCTTTCTAGAATAAGGCATCAGTTCTGCCTCTAGAATACTGTGATACCCGCCCCTCAGCCCATCACTCATGCATTACATCCCACAGACATCAAGAAAGAGGTCTCTCTGCAGACTCCAAGCTTACTACACCTTACTTATCCTTACAAGGTTCAAAGCTACTCGCGACATGACCCATGTTGTGCACCTGCCCTATCGGTACCACACACTCCTTTCCGACAAGGTAATCTCCACTTACAAGTTGTTCCCAGCACTGCCGTTTTTTCAGATGCTTAGATCTCTAGTTTGGAAAAGACTATGGGCCAGATGTACGACGGTTTTTGCATGCGCAAACGGGTTTGCGAACCCGTTTGCGCATGCAAAAACCAATAGGGGTATGTACCATACCAAAATAGGGAGTCGCAATTTATTTGCGACTCGCTATTTTGGATTTGCGAGTCGCTATTAGGAAGAGGCGTTCCCTTCCTAATAGCGAGCGCAACCCCATGTACAAATGTTTTGCAACCGCAATTGCGGTCGCAAAACACTCGCAAATTACCACCCTCTTAAAGAGGGTGGTAATGGGGTCGCAAAAGAGAAGGGGTCACCAGGGGACCCCTTCCCCTTTGCAACCGTAGGGGAAAATATTTTTTAAGGGCAGGCAGTGGTCCCAGGGACCACTACCTGCCCTTAAAAAATGACACGAAAAAGTTTCATTTTTTTTTTTTAAATGCCTTAAAGGAAAACGGGTGCATTTTTTTTAAAAAACTGCTTTATTTAAAAGCAGTCCCAGACATGGTGGTCTGCTGAGCCCAGCGGGCCACCATACCTGGGAGGGCCTGCCATTCCCAATGGGGTCGCAAATTGCGAGAGGCTCATTAATATTCATGAGCCTCTCAATTTGCGACCCCATTGGGGATCACTAACAGTGTGTTACACACTGTTGTACATCCAAAATAGCAACTCGCAAATTGTGAGTCGCAAAAGCCCCAAACGCCCAGATAAGAGCTACCCAATGATTTACCAAATTTAAGTTAGCACTGAAAGGTCACTTGACTGAACTCTGAAGTTCTGTCGCCCGACCATCTCAACTCTCTAGCCACTTCTACACCTGGCCACAGTCTCTTTAAACTGTAAATCTGTCTATTTATGAAGATGTGTTTTCTTCTTGGTTTTATTGTTTAAGTGTTTAAAAGGTGTCCGCCCAGGATATTCTACTTATGTATCACCTTCTGTTTTATTTTTAAACACTATCTCTTACACTTGCCGCTATGAAGCGACTTCATTCTAGGTTTTGTTCTGCTGTTGAAATGACCCATAAACCTCAATAAACACAAATACAAGAGATGACCAGTCTACCACTTAACTGGCCTTGTAGTTAATGAAGAAATACTAAGTGCTGGAAAGGGCGCAGTTCCCACAAGGACTTCCCGGCTGCAACAAAGGGGCGAGGAGCGAGGAGCTACCAAACTTCAGAGGTCCATATCTAAGAACGCTTTGGTTATGGTCAAGATTTCTGGCTAGCAGTGTCAATAAGAGGGACCACATGTTTGTCCAGCTGGGTCATGAAACTGGAGTTAGGGTCAGGAGCAAACTGAACGTGGCGGGTCGGGTGGCTCAGCGAGTAATTATTCCACTACAGGGATCTGTGTTTGACCTCATGGTCGCAGGTTCGAATCATAACATGTCCACTCAGTCTTTGATCCTCCCAGGGTTAACAAAAGGAGTACCATAGAAAACAGTAAAAAGAAACCTCTATTTTCTGCACTGAGATACATACCCAGGGTGAATGAGTGCTTTGCAAAAATGCACGTGTTATGTTGAGAGTCTATAAGCAGTCTCTGACATGGTCCTGTATTGGGGTAGCTGACAAGAGCCAATGGCATGCTACTTCAGGGACTGGGGTCAAGAGGAAAACAAACAGTGTCTTGAGGCCTGGAAATGGACATACATGCGCCCCGTAGAATCAGGGCTAGTACCAGGGAGGTTGGGAATAACATAAGTGCACGACAGTCATGGACAGGGGTCACTTCCTGCAGCTCCGCTGAGCTCATCCAGGAAGCGTCAGGTCTTTGTCCTGAATCTCTTGACCTAGTCCTGGCCTTCAGGAAAATATCCCCCTGTAGTGTTCTGTATCTGGCAAATGTCTCTCTGGGTACAAGGCATGGCACACACTTTGGGGCAGTAATATGCACCATGCACACAGCGTCAGGGCACCATGAATATGTGAAAGGCACAACACATGGTGTGTGCTGTGGATCATTAAGACGCACAATGCATGCAGTCCCCTAGCGCCATGCGCTTGTGAAACACACAACACCTGGTGTGCACGTTGTGCGGAGTAAGACGCAACATGCAGGCAGTCTCATGACCCCATGCACAAGTGAAACACACAACACATGGGGAGTACTGTGTGTGGAGCAAGACACACCATGGACGCAGACTCGTGGCCCCTACACTAGTATGAGTGGCGCTATAAAACGAATTAAATGCATCTGAGAGAGAGTAATTATGGAGACTTGAGGGGCACTGTTAAAGGGTGGTGGTGAGGGAATCTGTAATGGAGGTGGTTATTGGGAGGTGCCAACAAACATTGTCGCACAGGGCGCCACCAACGCTAAAGCCGGCCCTGTAAGAACTAACACAAATTATGGGGAATTGCACAAATGTTTTACCAACCCACAAGGGGTATAGGTAAAAAGGATGTGCCCCTCAACTGGAATACAGCTGGCATCCACTGTCTTACCCAACGGTCTGTAGCAAGCAGCCTCTAAGGCAGTGGGTACACCCTTAAACAACAGAGCCCAGACTCTGCAGTCAAACACCTCAGCAGACACTAGCAGTCTCCAGAGGACTCTCAAATGAAGCAAAATCACAGGGCGGACTAATAAGGAAACACAAACAGGAGGCACGAGTTCCTGAGTCAGCTGAGGTTTACACCAAGAGTCAGGATATATAGGACTCTCCTCCGAATATGGACTCTTAATAGGGACCAGCACCAGTCTCTGAGGGGCTCAAGCCTGCTGGTGCCACACATCCCTCCCCTTATGAACTAACAGACAGGTCACCCTGGGGTCTTGGGATTAAACACTCCTGACACAACTGAGTCCAACCAGATCTACTGTGTAAAACCCTAACACACCGGCTCTTCCATTATGCATCTCTGTACGGTGTAGGGTGGTCGCAGATCTACAGACTGCTGTAAGTGTTGTAAGATTCTGGAGTAGGTTCTGAAATCCCCGTTTTAAAACTATACATTGGGCTCCGTACATATGACTTGACACAGGCACAATTTAGGATATAAGCTCTAAATGTTATATTTGGTTGGCTCGCCTATAAAACTAACCTTGCATCTTTACAACTTTACAACAATAGCTAATGTTAGGGAGGAGTCATTGATTTCCTTGGGGAAACAAGTTAATGGCGATGCGTTTTTTTCCAGTGGCGGCGGATGAAATTTGAAAGTGGTAAGACAGAAAGAACCAACATGTATTTCTCTGTGTAAGAAAACAAGTTTGTTTCTTCCAACTGGAATACAGCTGGCATCCACTGTCTTACCCAACGGTCTGTAGCAAGCAGCCTCTAAGGCAGTGGGTACACCCTTAAACAACAGAGCCCAGACTCTGCAGTCAAACACCTCAGCAGACACTAGCAGTCTCCAGAGGACTCACAAATGAAGAAAGATCACAGAGCAGACTAAGAAGGAAACACAAACAGGAGGCACAAGTTCTTGAGTCAGCTGAGGTTTACACAGAGAGTCAGACTATGAAGGGCTCTCCTCCAAATATGGACTCTTAATAGGAACAGCACCAGTCTCTGAGGACTAATAAGGAAACACAAACAGGAGGCACGAGTTCCTGAGTCAGCTGAGGTTTAAACCAAGAGTCAGGATATATAGGACTCTCCTCCGAATATGGACTCTTAATAGGGAACAGCACCAGTCTCTGAGGGGCTCAAGCCTGCTTGTGCCACACATCCCTCCCCTTATGAACTAACAGACAGGCCACCCTGGGGTCTTGGGATTAAACACGCCTGACACAACTGAGTCCAACCAGATCTACTGTGTAAAACCTCAACACACCGGCTCTGTACGGTGTAGGGTGGTCACAGATCTACAGACTGCTGTGAGTGTTGTAAGATTCTGGAGTAGGTTCTGAAATCCCCGTTTTAAAACTATGCATTGGGCTCCCTACATATGATTTGCCAAAGGCACATTTTAGGATATAAGCAGGAAATGTAGCCAAGCACTAAAAATGAGCGTGTGGGTATCTCAAACAGTGACAGAGCAAAATCTTGCACTGCCCCCTCCATAAGGTACCCTGATGAGGCCCCTACAACCTTACCCCTTCTTTCACTAGGCCTTTCAGCAATTGAGGTCACGTCAGAGGGAAAGCAGAGAACTTTACTGCCCCTGGAAACAAGGCCCTCATTTAACAAGCATTGGTAAATGCATTAGGTTTCGCTTATGTGATTAATAATAACCTGTTTTCTAAGTTGTAGCTTGCTGAGTAGTTGTACAATATAAGTTACAGAACATCTGTTAAAGTGTTATGATTTGTTTATGTACAAAATCATACATACATGTGCTGTTACTAGTGGTATAGTGCTGGTAAGTAATAGCAAATTTTTGAAAAATGAAGTGAAAGAGGGAAATAATAGAATGAATTGATGTAATAGTAATAATATTTGTTTAGATGAGTTCCGACAACTTTTGGCCCCGGTGCCGCAGCCCACGCTGCACCATTAAAATCATGACCCTATTGCCTGTAAGGTAACTGCACTTCTGACTGCCTGTTTAGTAGTAAAATACTGCAATACATGGTGTTTATACAGGTTTCTAGAGCTTCTGGTCCCGGTGTCACTGCACCTGCTTCACCATTGAAATCATGACCCTAGTGCAGAGGTCTTCAATCTGTGTTGCGCGACCCCCAGGGGGGCCGTGGACTCCTGGGACTCCTGGGAAAGGGGTCGTGGATTCCCCAGCTTCACTTATTCCTGCAAAAAGACAGCCATCTTAGGAGGGCTAATTTAGATCGTTATCAGCTGCTTGGCTGAATGAACTGCAAATGTGCCTTATCAGTTCATCTGCAAGTGTAAAGGATGCTTAGGAGCAGTTCTGGCTGTTTGTGATGACAAAGATTTGTTTTTGTGGGTGGAAGTGCAAAGAGTTAACAACTGGGCTGGGAAGTTCTTGCTTTTAATTTTAACTATATTTACACGGCCCTTAGTGCCCCTAAAGAGGTTTTGAAGGGACAGTTATGTAAAAGAAAATTGCATTACATACGCTCTGGTATTACTAATATCTACATTTTGAAAGCACCATTTTGTCGTAAAACTATTTGCACATTTTGTAGCATTCTATCTTACATATTCACAGTGCTTTCTGTCACAGGCTGTGAGCTCGTAGCACTAAAAATACACATCACTGTTCTCCACTGCACCAATCAAGATTTAATTCTGTGGTTCTCTGGTTACACACAGACCTCTGAAGTGCATTAACTAATAGAGGTTTCATAATGTACTACAGTGCATTTTCCACTGAGCAATATCTTTATTTATTTAGTTTTCATTTGCACTGCCAATTATTTTATATGTAGATACCTGATGGTGAAAGACCTAAAAAACATACAGAATATTTTGGGCTTATTTATGAGAGGCTTGCATCGCCTGAGCATCACTTTTTTTGATGCTCCGGAGGCGCAAGCATCTCAACCATATCTATGAGGCAGTGCAAAGTCACCCTGCATGGCTTTTCATGGCCTCATAGATATGGAGTAAGACATAGCAGCGCAAGTCACTGAGTTGCCTTACTTTGCGTCAAGGAGGTGTTCCAGGGTTTTTTTCCTCTTTCCATGTTTGCTTCATTCTGCAGCTCACATAGAAAGAGGAAAACGCCCCTCGGGATTGTTTTGGTGAAGGAAGGTGCCCCTTCCTGTACAAAAACAATCCTGCCTATGTTGGTGCTAGGCAGCAATTTGTGCGCCAAGCGGAGCGGTGCGGCATGCGGTGCCCTCAGGTTGCGGTGCAGGTAGCAGCTCGGTGTAGTCGTTCAGAGGCATCGGTGAGATCAGGGCTGTAGTGCGGAGTGAAGGCAGTGCTCGTTGTGGTGCTGACAGATCGCGGTGCAGGCGACAGTGCCGATTGCAGGGAGCTGATGCCAATCGGTCCGGACTGCGGTGTGGGACGGGGCGGTGTATTGCAATACGAGTGGTGCCCCCAAGCCACGGTGAGGTCACGGGTGTCGAAGTCAGCGGGCAGCAACGGCGTCGGTGAGACCAGGGCGGCGAAGTGAAGCGAGGCGGTGCGGAGTGTGGTGCCCACAGATCACGGTGCAAGCAGCGGCGGCGGTCGTCGGTTAGATAAGGGTTATGGTACGTGATGCGGCGGTGCCCTCTGCTGTGCCTTCATGACACGGAGCCAGCGAAGGAGTCGGTGACGGAGTCAGTTGCTTTCTCCCCTCTGTGGCAACTGAAACCATGGTTCCAGAGGCGGTACCCAGAGGTTGGTGAAGTCTTTGCGGTCTCTGGGACTTCAGAACAGGTGGCAAGCTCTACTTCAAGCCCTTAGAGATACTCAGCAACAAGTAAAAAAAGTTCAGTCCAGTCCTTAAACTGCCCAAGGCAGAAGCAGCATCTGCAGGCCAACCCAACAAAGCAACGACACAGCAAAGGGACAGTACTCCTCCTGGCAGTTCTTCTTCTTGGCAGGTACCTTGATTCCAGCGAGTTCTAAAGTTCTGGGGTCTGGGCCCCAATATTTATACTCACTTTCTCTTTGTTCTTTTGGGCAGAGATTGTCTGTGCCCAGCCCAAACCAGTTCCATCCTCTCTGGCCCAGCTTCCTGGCAGGAGGTGGAGACAGCATTGTCCAAGGCAGACCAGGCCCATTCAGGTGCAAGGCAATCTGCTCCCACTACTCTAAATACAGCTCAGGTCTATTCAGCCCAGCCCGGACTCCTCCAGGAAAGGCAGGACACACCTTGACCCCCCCCCCAGTGGCTGTCTGATGAGAATGCACATCCCCAGCCCCTGTCACTCCAAAGCCAGACAGTCAATCCACAAACCCAGCAGAGGCACCCAGGATAGCTAAGCAGGAAAATACCTACTTTACTGAAAGATGCATTTTTACTGAGTTCAGGCATACTAAACCTCATTTCTCTATCTTGTCCCAATAGGAAGATGTGCTTATAAGATGTTATAAGTAAACTCCCATTCTATCCTATGGGACAGATAGCCTTTCCATAGTGAACAAGCATTGGCATAGCCAATAGGTCTCGCCTTTGGGGCCTTATAAGTGTTTAGCCACAGCTATTGACTTTGCCAATGTCTTCAAGCTGTGCTGTAGAGAAGTGTGGCTGCTGTGCGGCATGCTGAAAAGTTATAATAAAAAAGTGTCAGAAGCATTTTTGTTACTTTATATATGACCAAGAAGGCATTATGTAAAACTGAACGACCATATTAAAAAAGTATTTACAATAAAAAATGTCCTCAGTTTTCCTTTGTTCTTGCAATGCTGGCAACTTGTTTCTGCCTATTGCAATGGTTGTTTGTTAAAGCTTTTTTTTTGAGGGGCATAAACAATCGGAGGGTGAAGGTTGGGAACAAGTACCTGTATTATAACACTAGCAGCGGCCAGACGCTAGGGAGAATCAACAGATGCCAGATTCGAGAGCAGGCTGAGGTGGTGCTGAGTGATGCTGAGGTGGTAGTGGTGGTGGTGGTGACTGTTGCGGAGACGATGCTGAGGTGATGCTGAATGATACTCAGGTGTTGCTGAGTGATACTGCTGTGGTGCTGAGTGATGCTGTGGTGGTGCTGAGTGATATTGTCTTGGCGCTGAGTGATGCTGTGGTGGTGCTGAGTGATATTGTCTTGGCGCTGAGTGATGCTGTGGCGGCGCTGAGTGATGCTGTGGTGGCGCTGAGTGATGCTGTGGTGGCGCTGAGTGATGCTGTGGCGGCGCTGAGTGATGCTGTGGCGGCGCTGAGTGATGCTGTGGTGGTGAGCGATGCTGTGGTGGTGCTGAGCGATGCAGTGGCGGTGCTGAGCGATGCTGTGGTGGCGCTGAGCGATGCAGTGGCAATGCTGAGCGATGCTGTGGCGGCGCTGAGCGATGCTGTGGTGGCGCTGAGCGATGCTGTGGTGGCGCTGAGCGATGCTGTGGTGGCGCTGAGCGATGCTGTGGTGGCGCTGAGCGATGCTGTGGTGGTGCTGAGTCATCCTGTAGTGGTGCCGAGTCATCCTGTGGTGGTGCCGAGTCATCCTGTGGTGGTGCCGAGTCATCCTGTGGTGGTGCTGAGTGATGCAGTGTTGGCCCTGAGTGATGATGTGGTGTCGCTGAGTAAAGCTATGGTGGTGCTGAGTGATGCTGTGGTGGCGCGGAGTGATGTTGTGGTGGCGCTGAGTGATGCTGTTGTGGCGCTAAGTGATGCTGTGGTTGTGCTGAGTAATGCTGTGGTTGTGCTGAGTGATGCTGTGGTTGTGCTGAGTGATGCTGTGGTTGCACTGAGTGATGCTGTGGTTGCACTGAGTGATGCTGTGATGGCGTTGAGTGATGCTGTGATGGCGTTGAGAGATGTTGTGTTGGTGCTGAGTGATGCTGTGCTGGCTCTGATTGATGCTGTGCTGGCTCTGATTGATGCTGTGGTTGCGCTGAGTGATGCTGTGGTGTTGCCGAGTGAGAGATAGAGTGAAGATATAATGCCCAATTAGAGAGGGTGGTGAGAGAGAAAGAGAGAGAGAAAGGGTGTACATAGAATAAAGAGTGGAGCGGGATAGAGAGAGAGAAAGAAGGGGAGAGAGAGTGAATGAAGGAGTTTGAAAGAGAAACAGATAAAGGGATGAGGAGAGAATGAAAGGCTAAAAAGATAGAGGGGAGAGTTAATTAAGTAGAGAGAGAATTAGAGAGGGGAGAGAGAGAGAAGGAGAGAGACAATAAGAGTGGGGGTGTGGAGTTTAAATAGAGTGAAGAAGTGACGCGGAAAAAGTAACCTTAAATATAGCTTTGTGCTTTTGCGCGAATAAATATTTTTAAAAAAACAGTGAGAGACAAAAATACTGGTAATTAGGCTGTGACTCCCAATATAAAACAAATAGCGATATAAGGTGAAATCAACCCACCGAAGCAATATTTCTAACTAGACAAAAAAAGCTTGCATTTCAATGCTAATCGCTGTTGTTTTTCATGTGACTGTAGTCCAGGGCCCTCAGTTGGTAATGTGAGCTGCTGCTGCGATTGAAACATCAGAGTCCAGAGAGTTAATGAGCCATGACGAGGAAATGAGGAAGAGATAGGAAACCCAGATGCCAGCTGCGCGTGCACGCCATCGTGAACTCAAGCTGGTCGCCAGCCGAAAGCCAGTGTTTGCACTTCCAAAACCCGCTTACTAAAACTCTCGGCCAGACCAGCGCAAGCGCTGGTGCAGGCCGAGACCTAAAAGAAAGGACGAGAGTAAATAGGTGTTATGGGAGAGAGGGGAGGTACAGGGGAGAGAAGGATGTGAGAGAAAGTGTTTTACGGTGTGTGTGGAGATACGAGCATATTGGAAGGAGGTGGATGAGGATCAAAGGAAGGGAGAGAAGTTCCAGCTGAGCAGTTTTTTTGCGGGAAGTGGGGGAGGTGTGCTGTGTCTGCCTGCCTGCTGTTACTGTGGCGGTGCTGGTCTGCTTCCTGGGAAGAATTGTCACAACAACATTGTAATTTGTATTCGTGGAAGCGCCCAAGGCCATGATGACATCTGTGTTAAAGTTGGGCGTTTGGTGCACGTAAATTAAATACAAAGGGAGGGGGGAGGTAAGTGAACAGGCAGAGGGGAAAGAATTACCTCGCGGCCGCGAAAGTGAAAGTAATCGCGAGGAAGCCAGATGGCGAGGGAAGCCATATGGCGCCTGATCGCGCGTGCACGCTCGCGTGAACGCAAGCTGGTCAGCGTTCAGAGTTTTGTTTCTAGCTGCGTTGACACTGTCACAGATAATGGAAACCGTGCACAGCTTGCTTTGTGAGTCTCTGAAAATAAGTATGCAAATGCAACTTTATGGGAAATGCATAGAGCAAAATCAGTGCCAGGGAGTATTTTTCACACCATTTTGATATAGTTCCATTTTAGTGTAAAAAAATTACAATTTATTGAAGGGTGAAACTGTCATTCGATCTCTAAGGTTCATTGCAGACCATTGCCAATAATTATAAAGCCAAACTGTGGCTGGCTTAAGCTTGACAGAGAACCAAAGAGCTCTCAAAGCCCCTGGGAGGTCGTTAAAGCACCATTAGTACAGTGGCCACAAGCGAACGTGAAGAGAGGACAGAAAACGTGAACGCACATAAAACAATCAGCTGCTGGAGACAAATGGCCTGATTGGTCTCAAGAAACAAACGTGTTCTCTTCTCATCTGAAACCGGAGAAATGCACGTCATAGAATGCCGGACTTGTAAACGTGTGGGGTGCAAGAAAGGACATACTGAAATTAAGAGCCAAGTCAGAGATGTGTGCTCCCAACAGGACATATTTTAGTTTTCATTACTTATTGAACACGCTCTAGAATTAATGAATGAGAAAATACTGGCATGCACTCCTTGAAAGTTGTGTGCATAGAGTGCATAATATTTCCGATTCTGCTTGTTCACCACTGAGGAGGCACATGAAAAGAACAGCAACAGCGCAAAACTGCATGTTAAGCATTGCAGGAAGCGCACATGGATTTGAAATCCCAACTCCCTCAACATGGTGTACGGCGACCTACTGGGGTTTCGGCTCGGCTGGGATCCGGTTGCTCCGCTTTGCAGACAATAATAACAAAGTGATGGGGAGGGGGGTGGCACAGACTGGCGCTGAAGCTGAACAGGCACGGACAAAAGCATAGTCTTGACAATCTATTTTAATACATTTAAAAAAAAAAAACACTCACTGAAAGTCTGTGCTCTCGATTACAAAACAATCAGAAGGGGTGTAAGATCAAATCAGGCGCCGTGCAGAAACACATAGCATGGCGCGACATGCATATAGCTGTGTGTTCCTAAGTGGAAATCGGAAAATAATAATTAACAAGCATTGGCCGCGCGGCCGTGAAACTGACATGGCCGCGCGGCCGTGAAAGTGAAAGTAAGCGGGTTTTGGAAGTGCAAACAGTGACTTTTGCTGGCGACCAGCTTGCGTTCACGCGAGCGTCCAGATGGCGAGGGAAGCCATATGGCGCCTGATCGCAGGGGCGGTGCGTCCATTGGGGCGTTGGGGCGTAGCCCCCCCGCCCGCAGCTCCCTCGGCGTCTTTGAACCTAAGTAAACTGAATCAGTTTACTTAAGTACTTAAGTTCAAAGAGCCGAGGGACAACTGACAATCATGTCAGTCAGCATGACGTCGGACCGCCCACCCCCTTCAGCGTCATGTTGACTGACATGATTGTCAGAGGGACCAGGGGCAGCAGGCAGCACTGCAGCACAAGTGCGCATGAGTGGGCAAGGGCACCGAATTTTCGCGCCGTGCCCAGTCATGCGCACTTGTGTGTGCACTGGCTTGCGCATGCCCATTAGGAGAGCGAGGGTTGAGCAAAGGCTCAAACCTCGGTCTCCTAATGGGCAGGCGGGCGAGGGGTAACCGTGCCCTAAGCCAATCCTGGTGCTGCCAGCAGCGCCAGGATCGGCTGAGAGGGGCTGTAGGCACGGCGGACCTCCTCAGAGTCAGGTAGGATTTTTTTTTATTTTAAAAATCCCCCGGGCCCCCGGCACCCCCCCCCCCCCGCGAGCCGCGTCTGCTTTTACTCCTGGTAGAACCTAAATGATCTCTATGGAGGTAGGGGTTTTACAGCAGTTTGCGACGCAAAGAAAACAAGACGTGTCTGTAGTTAACCCACAAATGTGTGTTACAGTGCTCCATTACGCCGCAGCGCAGATTTCTAGCAGATCACAGCCCCTGCTCAATCTGCTCCAAAAGTGACCTGCTGCTTCTTCTCGTAATCTGATGACAGCTGTGAGCAGAAACCAAAGAAAATGAGGTAATTAAAGTGGGAGTCGGGCGCGTGCAAACAGCTGAGTAATGGGAGAAGGGCGGCCCAGCCGGCCTATTAAAGTCATTAGCGCCCAATCAGAAGACACGCGTGCGCGATACAGCCTTTTTCGCCTGTCCTGCTGCTCTTAGCCCGGAGTGACAGGCCCAGCTGAGGGGGCTGCTCCTGCTCAGGCTCCGGCCTCGTCCGTGGCTTCTGGCCGATGTTTTAATCTGCCTTTTGAAGAACGACTTCTGGGCAGCTGTGCTGCTGCATACATCTGTTTCTGTTTGGACAGATGGAGGCACTTCCAACTGCAGGACTCTGCCACACACTGGGGATTGTTTAACCAGCAGCTCAAGTGCTTACATTAGTGTACCGCAGCAGAAAGAGGTGGCAGAGCACATGGTAGGCTTTAAGCTCGATATAACGGACGGATAATTCACAACGTGATTTGCTGAACTTTTTTTTGCAGTTTTATGTAGCGCAGATTTGACCCGAAGGTATTGGAGCGCTAAACCTGGGCACCAGTTACATCCAGAAACAAAACACGTATTTTCAGGTGACCGTAAGCAGGAGAAGCTTATTTTAGGGTGTAAATGCTGGCATACGCTTTATGTGCAGAGGGTCCGGTGTTCTGCGTGGTGAGTAGAGGGCCTGTCTGCAGCATTTCTTATTGTTGCCAATGTTTTTGGGGCATAGCTTTCACTGTCGGACTCGGACTCACGTTACTGCACCTCCTATGTGCTGACACTCCGTGACCCCCAGTGTATGGGATCTCAGAGTATTTCTTCTGTCTCCAGCCTGACTGTACTTGTCCCCATCAACCATTCACCTAGAGTGAGTGGGACTAGGGATAAATTAGATGTTTTTATTTTGGGCACGAGGAGTCCTTGAATGTCAACGATGTAGCAAGCCACTCGCAGGGACTTGTGCACCTGCGCTACTGATTCCAAAAGGCATTCGGTCTCAAGGGATGCTTGAAATATATCTTTCTGGAATGGATCTACCATCGAAAAGAGCCAGCGTACGCAGGAGATGAGAAAAGCAGGCATCAGCAATACGCCTTCCCCAGAGAAAGCAGCGCAGGCAACTCGAAGCACTCTGCAGGAGCCAAAGATAAATGCAGGGCCCTGACTGTCTCGGAGCCATCCGGGTAAGATATGTCTGTGTGTCCACTGAACAGCATGGACACTTTGTCTGTATTAAGAGCCCTCTCTAATAAAATAGTGCAGCTTTGCTAATATTGAGATAACATAACACGGGCATGTAATGCGCATGTCCCCCGTAGGCATCTTGGCGCTGAATAACAGATGTTGGTTGTTACCAGACACAATGGCACTCATTTTATCGACCTTAGATGGATGAAAGGCTGAGTGGACCTGCCAGGATTTGAACCTGTGACCATGAGATCGAAACAGAGGCCCCTGCAGTGGACGGATTAGTCCACTGAGCCACCAGACCCGGCCAGGTCTAGCCTGGTGTATCCTTTGGCTCACAGCAAGTGATCGATAAACCATCAATGCATATGAATGAGTCGACATCTGAGGTTTATTAAACTATTTAGCTTCAATATCTAGCAATATATGCACTGAAATCATTTCCTATACATGTCTCACTGTCAATGCAACAGATATCATTCGCCCCACAGGTACTGACAACAACAGTACCTCCTACCCTACGCTTGGGATTGGTAGCAATGTCCTCTAGAGAACAGAGACAATAGGAACTCACAATAACCATAATTACTCGCTAAATAAAGTCTCAGATCTCTTCACCCTATTTTGGTCCGGAATATTGTTTTAACAAAAGCAGCAAGTCATTGTGAATAAACAGCCCAATTGGCAGAATGATGAGCAATGGGTTTGGGTGGAATCAAGTATGTGGGCTGCTTGTAAAATGTGGAGATGTGTGTGTAGTTAATGCAAAACACGGAAACGGGAAAAGTTTCTGCAGTAGCAGCTTTGTAACTCGGCTCAAACTATCCCGTAAAGGCGCGGAGGAGACTCCTTTGCGCTACACTGTGCTGCAGCGTCGACGCCCACCAACTGCACTTGAGAACTATCAGGAGGCGGGGTCTGGCTCAGTTACTGCTGACGTCCTCTGTGTCATCTCAAGCGAGGCCGGTGGGACACTCCAATACCAGGGGCTCAAAGTGCAAGCCAAGAGCAATCGAACTGCTCGGGATCCCGCCAGAGTCCTACAAGCAAGCCCCACCGCCCACAGAACGACATGTTTGCGTCCGGACGGTGTGAAAGGTAAGTCCTTTTAAAGTACAGCATGCAATATAGGCAGAGGCATCAGGAGAGGAGAACTGCACAGTAAACCGGAGGAAAGCACCTTACCATGACTGAACAGCACTGGTGTGTACTCAGTGGAAATGACATCCAAGCAGGCGTGTCACGTGTAGAATGTACTTCATGCCATCAAATGTATTTCTTGTTTGAGAAGATTGCACATTAGTATATATGGTTCTTTGAAATTGAGAAACAAGCGTTTTTTTATCAATTTCGGTTCTAAATATTGTAAATAGACGTGGACGAGAGAAAAGGGCATTTTGAAAGATAGTTTGGTATCTAGTATGGTAGATAGATGGGCGTTTGTTCCAGTTTGTCTTTAACATGCCAGCTCCTTCAATTCTGTTTAACCCTGCCGTTTGGAGGAAAGAGTCCGCCCGGGATCCGGTTGGTGTTTGTTTTTGCTAATTACATTTGCTCCTATTTTCAAATTCAAAATTACAACAAAAAAGACACCGTCTAAAATAGTTTGTGTGCCCTGTGATCATTTTGAAGTTAATTCTCGATACCAATAAACAAAATATAAAGCTCGCGTTAATAATGTCAAAACTACGGGACACGACGCACTAAGGGCTGGGAAGGAGCGACATTTTAGATACTCGTTTGGCAGAACTATGTGCAGTTTGATAGCAATGCTCAATTTGTGTGGTTTGTGCGCGTGGAGCTTCTCAGTATTTCTTTTGCCACATCTTGGATGTTATGTGCAAAGACGAACTTGGAGATGCAGCGATTTTTTGAAGAGCAGCGTTATAGTTTGTCAATTAAAAATGGCCGTGTTTACTCCTCCCCTGCAGATCTGTGTACCTTTGAGTGCAGCTTTACAGTTATTATATCAAGCCACAGCAAATTGTTCCATAATTCAGTTTAAGAATTCTGCAATGCCTGCACAAAAATAGCTTAATGTCTAGAGAAAGGCAGGCATTTATCTTGTAAAGTTATTAACACTCGTTTGCAAGGATTTTTCCCCTTCTTCATGAAACAAAGTTTTTGCTGAGGCCGTTAAAACTGTTTATAGTAAATTGTGCTCCCTCTGTGCTCAACACCTGATTTCATCTGCTGCTCTGCAAGACATGGCATCTCCCATGATGCCTTGCACGGACTGCTAGTCTCAGCTGAAACGGTGCCTAGTAACTCCAGCACTGAACATCTGGCGCAGTGTTTATTTGTTCTATTGCCCCTGTTAAGTGGTTGTGAAATATCAGAAGCTTTTGTAAAATTGTTTTTTCAGCCATCAGAATTACCACTTGCTATTGTTTAATATGCTAAACTGAGGGAGACATTAAATGTACTGTGTTCTGCTATAGGTGATGAACTTGCCACATAGAGAATTTTATGGCGTTCCGGAGCATGAGTTGCATTTGAGTGTTGCTCCCTTCTTTATTCCTTTTTGTTTCCTTTGGCTCTCATTCATAGTATATGTACAATTGCTAAGTGCTTGTATTCATAAACCTTCTACTCTATTTAAAGGTATTTTCTGTATTCCTGGTATGAATGGCTCCAAACTAAATGGCCAAGAATGAGTTCTGGTGTTGGAATATGCAGAAGGGTTCAGGTTTGTGCAGTAGAATGTGATGAGTTTTCAACTTCCAGAGAAAATATAGAGAGGACATGAGATGAGAGAACACTCTTAAGGGCATACTTTTTGAGGAGGCCCTCTGCTTTTGATTGCAGTGGCTCAGTTTATTTGGTGATTCACAATTCCAATCATGGGTAAAACATGGCTTGTTGAACATAGATGAGATGTACTTGCAAATTGTTTGATTGCATATTGCATTTCAGGTTTTCAATTTGACCAATCCTTTGACTTCTTACCAACAAAATATGAGTGTCTTCCTGGTCGAGGACCACACTGCTTTTCTCTTATCTGTCTTGTATCAAGACCCTGCTGGACTATGGGGTGAAAGAAAGCTTGAATAAGCAGCTACCTATGTTATATGACATCTCTTTATTAATGTAATAACTGCACTTTCACAATTGCTTTATTAACCTTCCTGCTTTCTCAAATTTGCTTGAAAATGCACCATTTGTCCACTCTTTTTTCAAAATTTTCTCGGGGGGAGAACCCCCCCGAAGCCCTCTTAGGTTGTTTGGGCTCGCTCGCTACGCTCGCTCGCTGCGGTGCAGTATGCCAATAATTTTACGCCCCACCACTTTCAAATGTCACCAGCCACCACTGCCTGATCGCGCGTGCACGCTCGCGTGAACGCAGGCTAGGCGCCAGCAAAAGCCACTGTTTGCACTTCCAAAACCCGCTTACTAAAACTCTCGCCAGAGCAGCGCATGCGCTGGCTCAGGCGAGACCTAAAAACGAAACACACTGTAATTCACTACTAGGACATGTCACACACACCAGTACATGTCTTACCTTTAATATGCACGGCAACCTGCCGACAGGGGTACCTTGGGCCTACCTTAGGGGTGACTTACATGTAAGAAAAGGGAAGATTAGGGCCTGGCAAGTGGGTGCACTTGCCAGGTCGACATGGCTGCTCCAAACTGCGTGCAGAAACTGCAGTGGCAGGTCTGATAACCCTTTTCAGGGCTGCTTGGGTGAGTGGCACAATCAGTACTGCAGGCCCACCAGCAGCATTTGATTTACAGGCCCTAGCACTCTCAATGCACTTTACTAAGGACTTACTAGTAAGTCAAACATGCCAATCATGGAAACACCAATCCATACTACAATTTACAATAGGAGCACTTGAACTTTAACACTGAACAGCACTGAGAAAGTGCGCAGAGACACAAACCAGAAAAAACAGAGTCAAAACTAGAAGGTCAGAAAGCAAAAAAACAGGGGAAACACGCCAAAAGATGCTAGGTCTAACAGGGGCATTTATGGTTGTCGATAGTTGTCGATGAGGAGTATCATGTTCTAGAACTTTTTGTCAGAAGGGGGTCCTTCCGCCTAAAAAGGTATGAGAAGAGGGTCTCGGCATCAAAAAGTTTGAAGACCTCTGCCCTAGTGCCTGCAAGGTAAATGCACTTGTGACTGCTGGTTTAGAAGTAAAATATAGCCATGAAAGCCTATATTTGAAAATTGGAGCCCTGAGAGATAAAGTGAAGAGCATTGGATGTTTTGCAAATGAAATGCAGGTGACAACGTTGTGTATGTATATTGTAAGCTTTTAATCCATGTTAGTAAACCATACGGAAGCGTAAGGAAAATTTGCTGCTTCCAACAGCTAAACTTGCAGAATAGAGCAAGTGCATATTGGCCCCGGTGGTGTATGTCTTTACTTTTGTTGTGTGTATCCATTTGAAGCAGGTGACTACGCATGTGATCCGATTTTTGGAATCTAGCGCCGCCTGATGGCCTTCCCTTCAATGACGTATGCCACTTACTTCTCGTGACCTTCAAGACACTGGTGCACCGCTGGGCATCTTCAGCATTACATGGTGTCCAAGCTGTTAAAAGCAGATGTTCGATTATTGCTCCTAGCAACTACATCGCAAGGACGGAGGAAGGTAGCCAGAGAACTGGCACAAATGCGCTCTAGTCCACATCTTTTCTGGATGCAAAGATATATTTTTGAGCAAGCTCCAGCAATTACACTCACCTGTTTCTGTATTAAAAATGTTGGAGCCTTATTACATCTTTCTCAATGTCGCCTCCTTATCCGCTTGTAGTTGAACGACAACAGTAAGATTTCCATTTGCTTTCCCTCTGAATGTCACCTAGAGATAAAGTAGATGTTCAGCCGCAGTCGGAATGTGAATAATTAACCACAAGATGGCAGTATGGCTCCATGTTTTCTTTTCTAAAGACTTTCGTTGGTGACGACAAATTTTCTGTTGTATTTGGTTGGCTCGCCTATAAAACTAACCACGCATCTTTACAACAATAGCTAATTTTAGGAAAGAGTAATTGATTTCCTTAGGGAAACAAGGTGATGGCGATGCGTTTTTTTTCAGTGGCGGCGGATGAAATTTGAAAGTGATAAGGCAGAAAGAACCAACATGTATTTCTCTGTGTAAGAAAGCAAGTTTTTTTTCTTCCAAAGGGTTTATAATTCCAGCTTGACCTTATGGGCATCAATGTAGCCGTGCCGGATACATCCTAAAATGCGCGGTTTCAATGCGTGCAACCAGGGAATGTAAACAAACAAAAAGTTCCACGCGGAAGAACACAGTATTTATTTCGGCATTGGGAACTGATAAGAGCCCCCTTTTAAGATATATTAAATACAAGAGATTTCACGAGCACAGCGCAAGCACTGTGCAGGCGAAACCTAAAAATGCCCGCTGCGTGGCAGACATTTATCCCCATAACAGCTCCCACATTTGAGCTAGCCCTCCAAAGTGTCCAGATCTTCAAAAATAACTAATGTCCCCAATGGAGCAGGGTCAATTTCAGTAATATTTCTGCGCGGAACTGCTGTCGTGCCCACCCTGGTATAAGGGTAGTCATATCGCCTTGCTTTTGATTCCGTAGCTGGGCAGCCCCCCTGCTGGCATTTCCATTGGGTTGGCTAAGTGACAAGTGGGTTTTTAGGTCTCGCCTACGCAGCGCGCATGCGCTGCATAGGTAAAAAGACCTTTTGGAATCGCTTCGGCTTTTCAGCCAAAAACGTGCACGCGTTCCATTGCCTTCAATGGCAACGCGTGCACGTTTGGCGATTCACTTGCGGTAGCGAGCGGCGCCATATGGTAGCAATTATAGCTCCTGGCGCCGCTCGCTCCCGCAAGGGAATCGCGCAGGCCCCCTCCTCTCCCCCCTCCTGTTGCGCGAGGCGCCCGCGCTTGTTTTTATATATAATTGCGCTTTCTCTGTAATGCGAAAACTGGAAAGAAAACCCTTCTATTAAGTGCGAGGGTAAGCATTTATGTGACAAGCACACTGTGGTCAGTTCAGACCACAAATACGCTCTCTCACCCTCATGCAACACGTTAAACAAGCATTGGCATAGCCAATAGGTCTCGCCTTTGGGGCCTTATAAGTGTTTAGCCACAGCTATTGACTTTGCCAATGTCTTCAAGCTGTGCTGTAGAGAAGTGTGGCTGCTGTGCGGCATGCTGAAAAGTTATAATAAAAAAGTGTCAGAAGCATTTTTGTTACTTTATGTATGACCAAGAAGGCATTATGTAAAACTGAACGACCATATTAAAAAAAGTATTTACAATAAAAAATGTCCTCAGTTTTCTTTTGTTCTTGCAATGTTGGCAATGGTTGTTGGTTAAAGCTTTTTTTTTGAGGGGGCATAAACAATCGGAGGGTGAAGGTTGGGAAATAGTACCTGTATTATAACACTAGCAGCGGCCAGACGCTAGGGGAGAATCAACAGATGCCAGATTCCGAGAGCAGGCTGAGATGGTGCTGAGTGATGCTGAGGTGGTAGTGGTGGTGGTGGTGGCGGTGGTGACTGTTGCGGAGACGATGCTGAGGTGATGCTGAATGATACTCAGGTGTTGCTGAGTGATACTGCTGTGGTGCTGAGTGATGCTGTGGTGGTGCTGAGTGATATTGTCTTGGCGCTGAGTGATGCTGTGGTGGTGCTGAGTGATATTGTCTTGGCACTGAGTGATGCTGTGGCGGCGCTGAGTGATGCTGTGGCGGCGCTGAGTGATGCTGTGGCGGCGCTGAGTGATGCTGTGGCGGCCCTGAGTGATGCTGTGGTGGCCCTGAGTGATGCTGTGGTGGCGGTGAGCGATGCTGTGGCGGTGCTGAGCGATGCAGTCGCGGTGCTGAGCGATGCAGTGGCGGTGATGAGCGATGCAGTGGCGGTGCTGAGCGATGCAGTGGCGGCGCTGAGCGATGCTGTGGCGGCGCTGAGCGATGCTGTGGTGACGCTGAGCGATGCTGTGGTGGCGCTGAGCGATGCTGTGGTGGCGCTGAGCGATGCTGTGGTGGCGCTGAGCGATGCTGTGGTGACGCTGAGCGATGCTGTGGTGACGCTGAGCGATGCTGTGGCGACCCTGAGTGATGCTGTGGCGACCCTGAGTGATGCTGTGGCGGCCCTGAGCGATGCTGTTGTAGCCCTGAGCGATGCTGTGGTGGCGGTGAGCGATGCTGTGGCGGTGCTGAGCGATGCTGTGGCGACGCTGAGCGATGCTGTGGTGGTGCTGAGCGATGCTGTGGTGGCGCTGAGCGATGCTGGTGGTGGCGCTGAGCGATGCTGTGGTGGCGCTGAGCGATGCTGTGGTGGCGCTGAGTGATGCTGTGGTGGCGCTGAGTGATGCTGTGGTGGCGCTGAGCGATGCTGTGGTGGCGCTGAGCGATGCTGTGGTGGTGCTGAGCGATGCTGTGGTGGTGCTGAGCGATGCTGTGGTGGTGCTGAGCGATGCTGTGGTGGTGCTGAGTCATCCTGTGGTGGTGCTGAGTGATGCAGTGTTGGCCCTGAGTGATGATGTGGTGTCGCTGAGTAAAGCTATGGTGGTGCTGAGTGATGCTGTGGTGGCGCGGAGTGATGTTGTGGTGGCGCTGAGTGATGCTGTTGTGGCGCTAAGTGATGCTGTGGTTGTGCTGAGTGATGCTGTGGTTGCACTGAGTGATGCTGTGGTTGCACTGAGTGATGCTGTGATGGCGTTGAGTGATGCTGTGATGGCGTTGAGTGATGCTGTGATGGCGTTGAGTGATGCTGTGCTGGCTCTGATTGATGCTGTGCTGGCTCTGATTGATGCTGTGCTGGCTCTGATTGATGCTGTGCTGGCTCTGATTGATGCTGTGCTGGCTCTGATTGATGCTGTGGTTGCGCTGAGTGATGCTGTGGTGTTGCCGAGTGAGAGATAGAGTGAAGATATAATGCCCAATTAGAGAGGGTGGTGAGAGAGAAAGAGAGAGAAAGGGTGTACATAGAATAAAGAGTGGAGCGGGATAGAGAGAGAGAAAGAAGGGGAGAGAGAGTGAATGAAGGAGTTTGAAAGAGAAACAGATAAAGAGGTGAGAGAGAATGAAAGGCTAAAAAAGATAGAGAGGGAGAGTTAATTAAGTAGAGAGAGAATTAGAGAGGAGAGAGAGAGAGAAGGGAGAGACAATAAGAGTGGGGGTGTGGAGTTTAAATAGAGTGAAGAAGTGACGCGGAAAAAGTAACCTTAAATATAGCTTTGTGCTTTGCGCGAATAAATATAAAATAAAAAAACAGTGAGAGACAAAAATACTGGTAATTAGGCTGTGACTCCCAATATAAAACAAATAGCGATATAAGGTGAAATCAACCCACCGAAGCAATATTTCTAACTAGACAAAAAAAAGCTTGCATTTCAATGCTAATCGCTGTTGTTTTTCATGTGACTGTAGTCCAGGGCCCTCAGTTGGTAATGTGAGCTGCTGCTGCGATTGAAACATCAGAGTCCAGAGAGTTAATGAGCCATGACGAGGAAATGAGGAAGAGATAGGAAACCCAGATGCCAGCTGCGCGTGCACGCCATCGTGAACTCAAGCTGGTCGCCAGCCGAAAGCCAGTGTTTGCACTTCCAAAACCCGCTTACTAAAACTCTCGGCCAGACCAGCGCAAGCGCTGGTGCAGGCCGAGACCTAAAAAATGAATAAAATAAGGGGACGTTTTGAAGTGTTTCAACAAAATGCCCACTAGAGGGAGTCTGGGCGCTTTCTAAAAGCCTAGAAGAGGCAAAAACACAAATCAGATACAGTAAAATAGCCGGTGTGTGATGATGAGCATGGGGGTGGGAAGGAATAAGAAGCAGAGCTGGAAAATGAGACTGGTAACCGTGAGCTGTGCGTCCCCTTATCAGGGCTCCTGCACGGAGCTGTTTCTCAAAGGATGCGCAGTGCACAGATGCCATCTACGGCGCTGCGCCCTTCAGCTGTTTTGCAATCACACTTTGTGAGCGCTGCATTTATTATGTGCGGAGAGGGGAAATGTACACACGCGTTACTCGCTTGCTTCCACAAACACAGCTGCCTGCGTGTAATGATTATAAACTCATTTGCAGCTGCGCGTGGCAAATGGAGATTATTCTTATTGTAAAATTGTGTACCATCTTCATACACCTATACATCATCACATATGCAAGACAAGAAGGTGCGTTATGGAAAAGGTGCACACGAATTTACTACATACGTGTATTTTGCAGAGCCAATGTGGAATACATAATTAAAAGCAAATGCATACATTAAATGCAGGCACTCGTATAAGGGTCTGCTGAAAAGGCTCCAAATTCACCCTGCAGGCTCTGCGCTTCGGTGTTCCAATTTACAAGCAAGATTGCATTGATCCCGACACATCCCTTCCAACAGCACCTGATTAAGTGTCACCAGCCTTGGAGGTTAAAGAAATACATATGGTGCACCGCCCTCAGTGATTAATATGCTGAGCCTTCCAGACTGCCGCTGTGTGTGACATCACATCCCCCCGACGGAGAGGTAACCCCCCGCAGCTGGCAGCCTCCAGCGGGTATGAACCATCCCAAATCGCTCTGTAATTCAATTAGTCATGTTTCAAGGAGGGAAAGGGGCGGGGTTCATTTTCTTTTTCGTGCCTTTGCCACTCTTCCTCTGCTAGGACCCCTCCCACCCCTAGGACCGTGGAGACCCAGCTCCCCGGGACACTGGATGTACCTGCCGCTGGAAGAGCCAGCCTCCTGGAGCCGGCGTGGTGTTGTGAGGGAGGGACGAGAAAACGCGTTGTTATCATTCTTATATTCACCCCCTCATGCGGGGTCTCTGAGCCGCCCATTCAGAAAAAAAGAAGGCGTGTCGCTGCGAGGATACAGCCTGCTCCGCAGGCAGTAGGCACCCTCATCCACTCGTGCCCGCCTTGCTGTACCATGGTTTCCAGTCTCCACGCCGCTCCGGATGCCACATGCATTGCTGTCTGTGGCGCCAACCTCGCCCTGCTGTGATCTAGGGTGGGTTGTGTGGTACAGTCGCATCACCAGACGGGACAACAGGTGTCTCGGGGCATTGCTGTCAATTTTCCATTTAAAGTCATAGTTTGGGCATTAACACTTTTAAGTGGCTCGGCGCCATTTAATTGGTCGGAGGGACGCTTCCCTTCCCTGTCAGCGCGCTAGTCTTGCCGGCTGCTTCAGCGCCTCGTCGGGGTGGTAAGCTCTTTATTAATGCTCATGCCATAATGAGCGGGCGTCAATCTGAAAAAACACGAATTCCCACCGACAAACCACTAAGTAAAGTCTCCCTTTTCTGCGCACACTGGTTGCTGCGCACCTGATCATGTTTGCAGTTCTTGCTTTATTGAGCCTGTCGAACACAAGGGCTAGTCCGAGGCTGGGGCGGTAGCGGCACGTGGGACTTCTTGGCGCTTGGTAATACGCAGCATATGCTGAACGGTGACGTGTTTGTGTTTAGCCATGCAATTGTGCTGCATAACTAAATACTTATAAGGTTCCAAAGGCGAGACCTATTGGCTATGCCAATGCTTGTTAATAGTGAAGCCACTGGCGACTCAACCACTGCAAACACTGTGTTCTTGGAAACAACCGCCTAGGTCCTGTTTGTTCAGTCTCTTCCCTATGTTATATCAGGCCCTCTACCGGAGTAATCCTGAGATCAAAGTTGTGGGGAAGCCACAGAGATCACTTCAACACTTGCAAAGGCATCACAGGAGCAGGTTTCTCTTGTAGGGAACAGAAAGAGCACCTGCAGCTGCAGTGCAAGCTTCACTCACACTGACAACAGGCACAACATGGGCAGCAACCCTGCTAGCTGTACACTCTGTAAGAAAGTGAATTATTATTTGGAGTGGGTGGTAGTCCACCACAACTAATGAAATCACTAATCTGTTAGCTCCAGGCAATGGATTCAGCAATTTAAACCCAGCTCAACCCCTGGTAGCTATGGCACAGAGCACACAGGCTGACCATACAGAAAATGGGTAAAGCATATACAAGTAAAAACCGGTTAGAAAATCACAAATACAACACAAAAATCCCACTCCATTTTATAAAAAATAGGTTAAAATTAATAAACCAAGTGACAAAAATCCAATCAGGGAAACCTGAGATAGGAATTTTTAAATATTTAAAAGAAAAGTGGCCAGAAAATGTAAAGCGCCAACAGTAGTCACTGTTCATGGGCGGCAGGGACCTAAGTACGATTTCAGGGTGACTGCGATGGATGCGGGTCGTATTCGCCAAGCAGTTTTTCCCCCATTGAAGATTTTTTATCAGAACTTAGTTTCTTTTTCAGACTTCAGAATCCTCACTGAGAGCCTGGTAAAATGGATTTCGTGCTGTGGCGAAGCTCTAAGCAGGACAAACCTGTTTCTTCAGCCTGACAAAGTTTGACCTTGGCCGCATTGGTTCTGGTGGTTGTTCCTGCTCCTCCGGCACCTGAAAGTGAGAATGTTTTTTATGTTGCACAGCTTTTCAGGGATGGTAGGAGAATTCCAGTTAGATACAGAAAATGTCCTATGATCTTAGGGTTCAGGACTCACTCCAGCAGAGGCTCCCAGTAAGGTCCAGTTCAGGTCCAGTTGCAACTAATCAGGTAGGTACTTCATGAAAAAAAGACCCTTTGCAGCTTGTTATGACCCAGTAGCACAAAACAGTCAGGTAAGGGATGATAGTGGCACTAAATCCTCTTAGGTCTGTGAATAGAGCACACGTCCAAAGAAGAGGAGGAGGTCCTAGAGTCAAGAAGTTCTGAGGCTTGAGCCTCAGAAAATAAGGAATAGGATGACAGGTCTGCCTAGGTGGCCTGGCACTGACTCTAGGGTGTCGGCTACTGTCCAGGGAGGTTTGTGGATTAGGTTAATGTTCTTATTAACAAATAAATCAGACAGATTCTCACATAAATCTAGCGATGGCAAGCCTACTCTGCCTTTAATAGCTCAGCTTAGGAAATGCCTGTCAATCATCAAGCCATACAACAGTCACATCATTTAGGCAGATTCCATGGATTCCTCCACACGGGAGGTGTGTAACCAGGAATGATATTGCACCAACTCACTTAGCACATACTGATTGTTCATTAAGGTTTCCCCATTATTCGCTATCTATGTGTGAAATACCATTTCTCTCCGCTCCCTTCCAAGCAACGAGGCCAAGGTCCTGCCAGGCCTCTCACTGTTGCCGTACTGTCTGGTCAGTACATATTTACCTAGGAAATGTTACCTCTCTGTCAGCCCGGTCGCTGTAGCATTGTAAAAACTGGTGTTGTTTCTTCAAGTACAACTGTTGGAGCATTTGTGTAACCGTGCTCTCGAATGTTACAATCTCTGTTTTTAGGTGTGTGAGTCGACCTCGAATATCTTTCAATATGCCTCCATGTTCGCATATTGTCATCCCCCGCATTTAGACCCTAAAGGCCTCCCATAGTATGGCATAACTAGTAACAGTAACCATGTTTAACTGAAAGTATTCCAATACAGCGACCCAAATCTCTTCCTTAAACACGGAGACTAAGAAGGATCCTGATGGGAACCTCCAGCCGGGTCAGCATAGTCTAGAGCTGGGAAATGTAAGTGTAAGTTTGACTGGGGAGTGGTCAGATAGTGTGTGGGGAAGGTGTACTGCCTCAGCTATCCAGTATGTCACCTTCTGAGAGATTAGCCAATAGTTTATATGTGATGACAAGTCATGTGGTGCGGACTAAAATGTACATTCTGTTGCCCATATTGCCAAATATCCCGGAACCCACAGAACTCCACAATATCTCCCAGTGCCTTCACAGATTGCATGTTATCTGAAAGTCATGTGCTTGAGCAGTCTAGTGTGGTATCACCTTTGGATTGCTCCATATAGTACAAATATCTAGAAAAAATTGTGGGGTGTCAACATTTGGGACTGAGCTTGTCTGCAAAATAAGTGCGTGTTGGTTGTGATGGCTTTGTAAACAAGCATTGGCAAAGCCAATAGGTCGCGCCTCTGACAGGCGAGTGATGATGCATTGGCAAAGCCAGTGTGGTACTGCTGTTAAATGTAATGCAATTGAATCTACAGCATTGGAAGGAAGTCTTTCCAGGCTTTGCCATGATTAAGTTGCCCAACATCAGATATAAGCAGTTACTGCTTAACTCACTGAAACATCTTGCAAACATTCAGTCATTTTGTTAGTTCGGTGCTCCTTTTTCAATCAAAACACCATCAGCCTTTTTAGGAGCAATATTGCCATAGTGACACATGAAATTCATAGCTTGGGAATCCCAGATTATGCCCTTTAGAATAAAAAACCGAAAAATACATAAAAATTGGCAAAATGCAGTAAATGTACATGTCCAAATTAGTGAAAGGAAGGAGGCGGTTAATAACTACATTGCAAGTGATCACTTCAGAGAGATCTGTTTAGTGTTTGCCGTACACGTACCAAATGAAAACATGCATTAATAATATACAACACAAGCATTTGCAATGCAATAGGTCTCGCATTTATTTTAGCGTTGTATTGGAAATGTTTTTTACTTATGAAGATTTATTTCTTTTAGCACCTTTAAAGTGCCCTTAAGTAATGTCTCAGGGCTGCCGGATTGTCAGTCAACAATATGTTTGTTTATGCTTTGCTAGAAGTGAGCACCCGCTACTTGAGGGTTAACGGATAGTGGGATGGGGGAAGGTAAGAGTCCTGTTGCTGTTTGGGAATGTGGCTTTCAAAGTGCAGCCCCCTCGAGCCTCCACATTCCCAAGCAAGCACCACATTCCTGCTTTCCGAACAAACACACAGCACGCAGGGGGAGGAGACGTGAAAAAGGGGAGGCTGGTGTAGAGGCCTGGGAGCAGGTGTGTACGGGCTAAGAGAAAGGGAAGGTGAGCACAGGGAGAGAAAAGGAGACATGCAAGAGGAGCCTGAACATATTAAGTGATAATTAGAACAAGCAGTAGACTATCTGGCAGAAGGAAACATTTAAAACACATAGAAAACAGACCTAAACAAGCAGCAATCTTTGAGGGGTGGGTGGGTGGGCAAGCAGTGTTGTTCTCGGTAGGGTGAGAGGGGATATGGCACAGGGAGATTAAGAGATGGTACTGGGAACAAAACGTAATTTAAGTTAAATTAAACAAAATAAAAAAGAGTTGCGACCTCATAGGGGTGGTTGGTGCGAAATACCAACCCTGCTCTTCCAAAACAAACGTGGATTCCAGACTAGTCCCTTGCCACATGCCCCTCTGCAAGCATCCAACGTGGATCGAGAAATACGGAGCCCTGCTGCAGCCTGCTATCAAACTTGGGAACGGGAAGCAACCAACAACAGGGGAGGAGTTGCACGGCGTCATGCAGAAATATAGGTGCGTGTGTTGAAGCGCGGCACTCAGCACTGCTCCTTAAATTTAAAGTGAAAGCGTTCATGAACAAATAAAGGCGTGCTTAAAGTGAAAGCAGCGCCGTTCATAAATAAATAAATAAAGGTGTGCAGCCATTCTGTGTGTTAAAGCGCAACGCTCACCTCTGCCGCTCCTTACATTTGAATTGAAAGCGGCGCCGTGGAGAAAAAATTTAAGTCAAAGCAGAGCCGTTCATAAACAAATAACGTAAACAAAAAATGTATCAACTGAAACGCTTGTAACAAATCTTAACTCTCACCGCACACAGAAAAGAGAAAAACAAATAAAATTCCATTATGATTGGGGAAATGCGGTGGTGGAAGTCCATAGCTACCATGCCTGCAACGCCAGCTACGAAGAAGTCATTAACGAAAGAGTACTCACAAATTGTAATTAAAACATACAGCGTAAGATCAAATGTAACAGGAGCAGTCCTCACGGGAGGTTACAACAGTAGAAAAGGAGGGACTAAAGAGAGACTACTAAACAAATTAACCAAACAAAACAAGCATTTGCAATGCAATAGGTCTCGCATTTGCAAGAGTTTGAGTTATTGGCATTGTAAATGACAATGCCTTTTATTTATGAGGTTTGAAAACCTGCAAGCGGTGTGTAAACACGCACTTTGTATTTCTGCCATCTTTGCTTCTCGTAAGCAAGGACTAGAAGTACAAAGTGCGTGTTTACGCACTGCTTGCAGGATTTCAAAACACATAAATAATTTTTTTTTGTTATGTGCCGCTCTTCCATGTTTATGTGGAAGAGCGGTGTCAGGTTTCTTGTTGCTGACAACAAGCCATTTTAGAATGTGGGCCTTCTTAGTCTGTCTTTTTTAAACAAGGTTTACCAGTATTTTTTTCCCCTTTGTGGAGGTGCACCCTACTCACCCCAGCTTTTTTTTTTTAGGTCGAGCCTCGAGTAGCGCGCAAGCGCTGCTAGGTGAAGACTTTATGTTAGGGGGTTTCGAAAGCTGACCACACGCTCGTGCGTTGTGGCCTTTTCCCTGCGGTTACGCGCAAGCAAAAGGCCATGACGCACGAGCGTGTGGTCAGCTGAGCAGGCTGCCGCGCTCGCTCGCATTCTCCACCGTGGGCTCATGCACGCGCCTGCATGGACAAAGATGGCTGCTCTCGCCATCTGTCCAAAGCAGACAGCATGCGCGGGTCCGTGGGACAGTGGACAGCCCGCCGCCATCTTGTTCACGCCGGGCTTCCTTCAACTCCCTAGCTCACGGCGTGCTTTCACTTTAAACAGTGCACGCGCGCGCGCCACGGACCCAGAGTTGAAGGAAGCTCTCTCCTGTGTGTCGAGTGCTGCTTGGAATCAGGTTCGAATCCTGGTGTGGGGTCAACATCCTGTGATCCTGGCTGGGCAAATCACCTCCTCTACCCCTACTTAAAATATAAATAGAAAAACCGAACATGACTTTCTGTAAAGTAATCCGGGTCTCAAGTAAAGTGCTCCGATACCATCAGGGCCGTTTTGCGCTATAGACTGCAAAAAATAAATAATAACCTTTGGATAGGAATACTGTTAGTAAAGGGCAAGGTTCGAAAACAATCCTTTTAATATGGCGTGCGATGCATCTCAAACTCACTTTGATACCTTGGCATGATTTCAGATGAAATTTCAGTACACCGTTTGTTTGACTGTTTCTAGTGACTTAAAAAGTCACACAGTCTTTTCACATTTAAAGTTCATATATGTGATTTCGATGTGGTCAAAGTGTCTTGGGCATGACTCGCTACAGCACATGGACGCTATAAATAGGGTGCCCAGATTTTAAAAAGCAAAAACCGGGACAGGGCCAACCTGCCGCCAGTACCCCCTCCCCCCACACGGACCTTGAACGACGGGCCGGGCGGAGGCTGCCGCGGTGCTGCTTGAATGAGGCTGATGCAGCCCAGCCTCAGGAACAACACGCTCTGCTTCACACTACAAAGGTGCACGAGTGAGAGGATATACAATAATTGAAAAACTCACTGCACTTTCTTCAAAAGCTGGGACACATATTTGAAATGTAGTTAAAAGTGTTAGGACACCGGGATAGAGCTGTTAAAACCGGGACTGTCCTGGGAAATCCAGGACGTCTAGTCGCCCTAACACTGTGCATCCTACTGTATTTCTTGCCCACATAAGTGCTGACCACATTAACCCACTTTAAACCGTGCACACCAGCCTTCATCTTTTTGTGCCTTGTAACGGAGGCAAAAATAAGTACAACCAATCGACACCTTAACGCAGGATAGGAAACTGCTTCTTCAAAAGTTGCATAATGAAAAAGCAACAATACAATTTGTTGGTTATGCTTAGTCCTCCGAGATGTTGGCCCACGTGCCCTGTGCAAACTCTTCTTGAGTGCCAGTTTAACACACACTTGTGAGTGCGGGAAATTGCCCTGCAGGATTCTTAGCATTTTGGATTCCAGGGTCCGAGGGCCTCTTTGCCTCCACCCATCTGAGTTGCCCCCCCACACCCACCTGCCATAAAAACAAGCATTGGCATAGCTAATAGGTCTCGCTTTTGGGACCTTATAAGTGTTTACCCTTGCAACAGTTGATGTTGTTGCACCAAGGATATTGTGCTGCATAACTAAATACTTATAAGGTCCCAAAAGCGAGACCTATTGGCTATGCCAATGCTTGTTCTTTATGGGAGCTGTTCTCTGTACCCACGTACCCTGTTGTTTTCCACCCATTGCATTTCACTGCCTGCATGTGCAACGCTCTTTATCTAAGCTGGCGGTGAAATATGTGGCGGTGCACAGAATGCAAAATAAGAGCAGCTTATCACAAAAAACAAGTGGAACATTACCAACCTAGGAGAGATGTAAGCAATGTGGTTTGGCACTTCGGTCCCCCATTAAAAACATTCACCCGTAAGGTACTAAAGTTGACACATTCACCTAACATAGGAACCCACCCATTCACACTACTTGGAGCACTTCTTTGCAAGATGAATCAGACCCGGTTTTGCAAAGCAACCACCAGAACAATGTGTAACATCACCCTCGGTCATCTAAAAGTGCTGGAATCACATACAAATGGTAGACTGTGTGCCCCTATGAACATTATTGTACCAACCTCTGGGGTTTAAAGCAGTGACATTGAGGTTACAAGCAGATTTCTGAAGTGGGTATTAACCCCACAGAAATATCTTAATTGTTTTCAAAGTATTCTAATATTGCGAAGGCCCCATCCTCGTTCTGCAAATGAAAAAATCATAAATCACCTTCCCCTGAATATATTGTATGAAACACTGTCACTTTAGGTATCTTAGCAGATGGGAAATAAATCAAGCCCAACCTGGACACCAAATGTCTGTCCTCGTTCATAGAAAGCAAAAATAACTCATTCTGGTATTTTCAGACACAACCTTCATGAACCCGTCCAATGTCTTTGGTCCATCTCAGGCCAACCAGACAAGACAGTCAGTGAAACAAACTAGAGAGGCCCGAAAAATAGATGAGAGCCAAGTGCTCGAGCTTCAGTGTTGACAAGCCATAGATGCAGGCTGCACAGACACAGCCTAGAGTGTACAGACATGCCCCAAAGCGCACCACGTCCTGGGGCTCCAGGATATGGTTCACAAGTGTCCGGTCGTCGCTCTTCTTGTGGTCAATGCCTTTGGAGAAACCATAGTAGGTGTTCACCAGGTTCCCAGCACCATGCACAGCGAGAACAGCAACGGCGCAGACCAGCAACAGCAGAAAATTTAAACTGCCCTGTGATCGATACGCCAAAACACTGCCTAGTACTACAGGGATCAGCGAGGCACTGAAACTCCAAGGTCGAAGTGCCAGCACGTACGACGCACACTTCTTCCTCCAGGCAGTGTGACCGTGACATGTCTTTTCAGTCTCAGGCGGCTGCGAATGATCTGAGACGCTAGCCAGCTGTGCTGCCTCTCCGTTACAATGCAGGTCAAGAACATGCTCGTTGTCAGCAAGGACGCCTGTTTTAGCCACACATTTCCCTGGTTTCATCATGGCAGCGTCAGTTACAGAAAAGACGAACGGCTCGGAAGAACGTACAGTAAGAAGACAAAGAGCAGAGCAATTGTTATTCCTTGTGCATTTAGTGGACTTTCAAGTTTCAAGGCTGCTGCTTCAACCAGAATAGTACTATGGCCACCTAACTGTTAGCTGCAACGGGAAGGAACCGTGAACATCATAAGAGGCTACGTTATGAAAATACTACAAACCTGTTGCTTCTGCCTTCAGAGGGATGGTCGGGAATGATGGAAGTGCACGCAACACCGAAAAGTAACTCAAACTGCGTAGGGAACTTGTCATACGAGCCCAAGGAAGAGCAGATGGCGGAGTTACGCTCTGGCTATAGTTTTAGTTTCGGTTTAAGTTTTAAACAAGCTGTCGCCATTGCGCGAATGAAAAAAAAGTGCTTACCGACTAATTGAAGGAGACAGTATAACGCTGCAAGTAAAAGATCCAGTCCTGATGGGCGGTCCCAAAAGGAGACAGGGCGGTAACAAGGAGGGACTAAGAAGCCTCATTATCAATCGGAAGCCAGCATTTACCATGGACGATGACGCCAGCCAATGAAAAATATGGGCGGGGCTTCCACACCACTTCTAAAACATACCCTAATACCGCATGCTTTGCAAAGCGAGAAGCGCATGCGCTGCAACGCTAGGCTCGACCTAAAAAAGAATTTCCAAGACAGTCAAAGGAGACAATTAAAAACATGGGCGTAAGATGGGTGGAGTTTAAATCCCATATTCTGAATACAGCATGTCTCGAAGAGACAGCGCAAGCGCTGCCTAGACGAGACCTTATAAAAAGTTGGGAACAAATGAAGACTTATCTTTTACTTATTACAAGAAGCCCGCTGCACTTCACAGTTGTGCAAACTCAGCTGAAGCAAGCCGTTATAAAATACCGGCACTCTGTTAAAAAACGGGCAATATATGCATAATACAGGTCCTGACAGCAGTGCAACCTTATTTAGATGGCAGCATGGAATTCAATAAAGTGAAAACACTAAGCGCACGAGGCTGCAACAATTACAGGCACCTTCTACCTTACCTTCATTGTAAGAAAGCCTTTAGGTAGGCATTAAATATAAAAACCGTACTCGCTGTAAATTAAAAGGGTAATATTATGAATCTTTCTGAGATCCCCCTTTCTTAACCGTCCTCTCCCAATAAAGCAACCTTTCTCTTATTTTTTTTTGTCCCAAAAAGCTAAGAAATTTAATTTTTGTGGCTAACCCGCTCCTAAATACTGGCCTGCATAGTGTATAGTGCGACTGGATGTGGAAGTCTGCTCATGAGAATCGGCGACTTTCGGGTGTGTTTCCCCAGAACACTTTGAGCTGCCTTTAATGAAACTGAATAAGAAACTGTAGTAAAAAATAAAAAAGATTAAAAAAAGGTGCCTCGCTCATTTCTCTCCTATCACTTTCTTTCACACAGGCACCCACACGAAATATGCAGAGCGGTTGGGAGAGGGAGGAGGAGGAGACGGGTGAAAAAGTATGTTTCCCGGTCTTGGCTAAACATCCTCTGATCCTGAGCACATCACCAGTGCATAGCAAATAAAAATGACCTTATACAATGTAATTGTTGCTCACATAAAGCATTTCCATGACGAACTGAGAAATGTGACGCCAATTGAACCAAATCAAAGACTGAAGGAAACAAGAAACTTCAGTACACAAGGAGATCAGCGAAACCTGAGATGGACTGCAAAAACGAAGAAGGGCCCAGTTCAACAAGCAAGGACGAGGAGGAACCGATGACGGGAGAAAAGCAAACAATAAAGACAAGTGGAGAGGGAATGGGGGAGGAGGGTACAAGAAATAGTACCTGCATCAAAGCGGATGGGCACTAATCAAGTGGAATTAATCTGTTCTTTGTCTGTGCTCCTCAGTTAGGAACGGAAGTGACGTATTGGCAGCCCTGACCGATTAGGAGGGAGCAAAGAAGAGCGACACTAGAGTCAACAAATGGTAAGCAGCAGGTCCTTTATTGAAAAGCAAAGTCCTTTATTGAAAACAATAGGCTTAAGAGCAAGGTCGTATACGCTAGTGCATGCTCACGCAGGTTTGACATAATGATCAGACTGGTTTTGGAGATGGTGAGGACTGACAAGGAGACAAAGTTGAGTTCCATCAGGATGGGGGTGAGGCCCTAGATAAGACATGGTGTAGCATGCAGGATACCCCTTAAGGGACCAGTGTGGAATCTGGGAGGCCCATGACTAGGGCATTACCACCATCTAGAAGCAAGAGTAGAAAGGCTTCAACAGCAGTTCTGAATTTGCTTTCTGGAATACACAGTTTGACTTTATTTAGAAGAGGGAGCAGGTACAGGCCATGTTTTCTTTTTTTGGCAATATGTGCCTTGGGGGAAAGGTTGGTGTTCAGCGTAAATCCAAGTGATTTGACTTTCAATGAGAGTTGGGGTTTGAAGCCGGCAATGTTCATGTGATTGAGCAAAGTTAGTACTGTATCTTGTTTATTGTTTTTGGCAAATAATAGAAATTCTGTCTTGGTTGGGTTGAGCTTCAAGTAGGCACTGAACATCTAGGTCTGGATGATGTTCAAGCAGTCTTTGAGGCGTTGGATGTCTGAATCAGAGCAGAGTTTCACGTAGAGTTGTGCATCATCTGCATATTGGTGAATCTTGATGCTGTTATCTATTAGTAGAGCACCAAGCGGCTCTAGCTATAGGTTGAAGGTGACAAGACACAGTATGGAGCCCAGTGGGACTCCACATGATAGGAATGTTTTGTGACCTGGAGGTGCCCATGTAAACAAACTGGTGTCGGTTGGAAAGGTACAAGGAGAACCAGTGAAGGTCAATGGTGATGAAACCTATTCACGTCTCGAGGGTGCTTGTGAGGACGGGATGGTCGACTAACAGCTGAGAGGACCAGCAATGTCAAGAGGCAGAGGTCATCTTCGTCTGTAGTCACTTGGTCTCCCTCTCTTGCATGACGTGATGAGGACCAGGATGTGAGCTGGACCTGATGAGGACCAGCGTGTGAGCCGGGGCTTGGTGAGGACCAGCGTGTGAGCCGGGGCCTGGTGAGCACCAGCATGTGAGCCAGGGCCTGGTCAGGACCACGTGTGAGCCGGGGCCTGGTGAGGACCAGCATGTGAGCAGGGGTCGGGTAAAGACTAGCATCTGAGGCGGGCCGGGTTAGGACCAGCGTTTGTGCATGTGAGCCAGGGCCTGGTGAGGACCAGCGTGTGAGATTGGAACTGGTGAGGATCAGAGTGTGAGCGGGGAACTGATGAGGACCAGCATGTGAGCAGGGACCCGGTGAGGGCCAGCGTGTGGGCCAGAAACTGGTGATGACCAGGAGGTGAGCGGGGTCTTGCTGAGGACCAGCAGGTGAGCGTGGCCCTACTGAGGAACAGCAGGTGAGCCAGGGCCTGCTGAGGACTAGCGTGTGGGCCAGGCTTGGCTAGGACCAGCGTGTGAGCCAGGCCTGGCTAGGACCAGAGTGTGAGCCGGGGCCTGGTGAGGGTCAGCTTGTGAGCCGGGGCCTGGTGAGGACCAGCGTGTGAGCCGGGGCCTGGTGAGCACCAGCATGTGAGCCAGGGCCTGGTCAGGACCACGTGTGAGCCGGGGCCTGGTGAGGACCAGCATGTGAGCAGGGGTCGGGTAAAGACTAGCATCTGAGGCGGGCTGGGTTAGGACCAGCGTGTGAGCCTGGCCTGGCTAGGACCAGCATGTGAGCCGGGGCCTGGTGAGGACCAACGTGTGAGCCGGGGCCTGGTGAGGACCAACGTGTGAGCCGGGGCCTGGTGAGGACCAGCATGTGAGCCGGGGTCGGGTGAGGACCAGCATGTGAGCCGGGGCTCGGTGAGGACCAGCGTGTGAGCCGGGGCCTGGTGACGACCAGCATGTGAGATGGGCCGGGTGAGGACCAGTGTGTGAGCCAGGGCCTGGTGAGGACCAGCATGTGAGCCGGGGCCGGGTGAGGACCAGCGTGTGAGCTGGGGCCTGGTGAGGACCAGCATGTGAGCCGGGGCTGGGTGAGGACCAGCATGTGAGCCGGGGCTGGGTGAGGACCAGCATGTGAGCCGGGCCGGGTGAGGACCAGCATGTGAGCCGGGCCGGGTGAGGACCAGCATGGACCAGCATGTGAGCCGGGGCCGGGTGAGGACCAGCATGTGAGCCGGGGCTGGGTGAGGACCAGCGGGTGAGGACCAGCGTGTGAGCCGGGGCCTGGTGAGGACCAGCGTGTGAGCCGGGGCCTGGTGAGGGCCAGCGTGTGAGCCTGGGTTGGGTGAGGACCAGCAAGTGAGCCGGGGCCTGGTGAGGACCAGCGTGTGGGCCAGGTGAAAGCCAGCGTGTGAGCCAGGAACTAGTGAGGGCCAGCATGTGAGCCGGAGCTGGGTGAGGGCTAGGGTGTGAGCTGGGACCTGGTGAGGGCCAAGGTGTGTGCTGGGATCTGGTGGGGACCAGGATGTGAGCCGGGGCCTGGTGAGGACTAGGGTGTGAGCCCGCTCGCACTCCTTTTGAGAGACCAGAATCAACAGCTGGTTCGTCCTGTCTTGCAGGACCAGGCAAGGGCCAGTACAGAGATCCAATCACCACAGACTGGAGCGCTGGACTTGCACCCCCATTTTCTTCATTGAATTTCTCCATGAAACAGATAAAAGACTGTGAAATCTCCTTGAGAGAGACTCATGTTATCCCAGATCTCACTGGCAAGCTAGGTCAGAGGAGGGAACAGATAGAGAAGAGGAAACGAGGATGAGACAGAACCTTTTTCCCTTAATGGTAGGCTACCCAGCCCAATCACACTCATTAAATCATTTATCGCTATGCCCGTGTGATGACCGATCCGCACAAACTATGTCGCAAATTTTATTCTCCTGCTGTTTTTATAACCTGGAAAGGAAAACATAAACTCTCCCAATGTTAACAGAACAGAGTTTACCCTCTCATTCCGCAGCCCTTGCAGTTATCAATACACTGGAAACCCCTTTCGTCTGTTTTATGACCGCAAAATTTTTACATTCAGATTTGCGAATCAGGAAAGGTTCATCAGAGGGGGGGCTGCTTTATTGGATTAGTTTTATTAGCCTGATTTCAACTGTTTAATGAATCACTGTAAGGATGTTAATATACAAGCCGTGGGATTTGGAATACCTTGCACAGGAGGGGTGTTGTTTTAACTTGTTTTAATAACTTGGTCCTCTTATTCTATTTTACCCTCTAAAAATAAATTGTTGTTTGTTTTTTATATTTTAGCAAGGTGGGCTGTTAGTTTTTAATGGATGGATATGCATGAGAATATCGATATTTTAACATATAACTAATTGATTTTTTTAATATATTTCTGCCTATTTTTGCACTGTGATTTCTCTCTGTACTTTTATGCATTAGTCAAATGCGAATAAAGATGATGATTGATTGAAACTGAGAGAGGAAGTGGTTGAATAGGGAGTGAACAGAGAGATGATGTGAGGGTTCACTTTGTAACTTGTATGTCAGAGCTTTCAATCTCACTTCCAAAGCACCATATCTTTGAGAATCTGGTGCTGTTCTGCCCTTTCAAACAAAGAAGCGCAGCTACTTCACTGCCCTGTGCTGCGTGAAATGTTAGTAAATATGCACCTCAATGATTTAGCACAGGTGTCCTTACATAGATTTTGTCTTGGCCCTTGTACAGTGCTCTGCTGCCTCTTGCCTAGGGTTGCGCTACTGAAATAACATATACATATGGACAGAAAAATCACTGTTTGTTACGAAAAGGCTATTTTTCAAAGAGTGAGGGAGAAATCCATCCAAGGTTCCAGCATGGAGCATTTGTCTGGCAGGTCACAGTGCGGCACTAGAAGATTTTGGGATTAGTGCACATGATAGTGTCATTTTAGGTGTTTCTAATAGTACTCTTCGTTCTCCATTAACTGGAAAATATTAAATAAAAACTTTAATAAAAACTTTACTGAAACATAGGCTATGCCTTCCTACCATTCTGTGCCTCAATCAGTTCTTAAAGCGCTTTTGCCCGAGGGCTGGCACACTGCACAGGCTGCATGAATGATAGCTACGCCTAGAGGTGGACGAGCCGAGCCAGAGCCGAGTCAAGGGCCTGGCTTGGCTCTTAGAGCCTGTGCACACACCGAGCCCTGGAATTGTTTGCCATGTAAATCATGCAACAAACATCGTGTAAAATATGATGCTTGGTGCGGTGGCCCATGCCCCTGGATGACAGCAGACTGCCCCGCCATAGGCATTGTATGCGGCCATAAGTCGCCGGACAGACTGACATTGGAAAGGCAGCCCTGCCAAGTGTCACACATCTGGCGTCATACTAACGCATTTTAGGTGCATTTACCGCATTACCGCAAGTGCACAAAGTTATCACGCATTATTAAATTGATGCATCATCTCTGCCTGGCCGCCGGGTAGTTCATTTCCAGTAGCTGGAAAGCCAAGCACTCCACTGACAGTGACAAATAGAGCTGAGGATCCCTGCAGCCAATAAAATTACATTTTAAGCCTACTATATTCATTGGCCTGAGCTGTTGTGCACCACAAGGCTGAATAGCTCGTGATTGGATAATGGTTAGTGACGTGATACGCATTACAGGGCAGTCAGCCTACTGCGGGATCTGTGGCCCTCGTGAGAAATGACTATTGTAACCATCGGAGAAGCGCAGGTGCATGGAGGGAACCGGACAGACAAATTTCCGACCAAAGTAAGACGATTTCTGAGATAGAATGCGTATGTATGCGGGTGTAACTTTGTCACTTTAAACTTTGTGAAAGTGACCTAGTGGCTCCTTCCTGACTGCGTGGATGGAGGCCTGCATAACTTTAGGGTGACGCTGAGCCCTCCACCATAAACCAGGTGGAAAGCTGCGACCGGCAAGCATGAGCTACAGGTTTGGTATTTGCCCATGTCTGTCCTGTCCACTTTTGTCTCTGTGGCTCACTGAATTGTTGCCAAACTACCCCTGCAACCTGCCTCATTACCAAGAAGCTATTCATCAGCCTCGGATGCACACAGCAGACAGTGTTCGACAGGCTGCTAGTGCTGAAAGCGATCTAAGGGAAACCATACTTTTCTCCTGTTTCACCTCACTGCGCCGCAGGTTTCCTGCACATCTAGCCTCCGGACCACAAACATGCAGTCACAGTAGGAGTTGAGGGTGCGGGTCAGACAAAGATAACATTAAAAAAATAGTAGAATATAGGAGAAACGAGGTGAGCGAGTTGAAAAGAATTTAGAGGAGAGAAATGAGACAAGACATTAAAGAAGGAGAGATAAACTTATACAGGAGGGCATGCCAAGGGAGGAGATGATGGGGAGAAAGCGTTAGAGATAGGGAGAGGAAGGAGAGAAGGGCAAATGGAAGAGGGTGGAAAGAATGCAGGGAAAGAGATAGAAGTATACAAAGAGAGGAGAGAGATATAAGAAGAGGGAGGCTAAAGAAACAGATAAAAAAGGAACAAAGGCCTAAATCTAGGAGCCTACTGCTCTAAACCCGTGGGTGGGACTCACAGACTGTGTGCTACGAGGGAGGACAGAAAGAGCTAAAAAGAGAGGATGGGGAGGGCAACAGACTGATAAGTAGGAAAGAGGCTAAAAAGAGAGTGATGGGGAAGGAGAAATAGTAAGATGAGGATAGAGAAAGAGAGAGGAAAAGATGACTGGGATGAAAAGAGGGAGGATGCAACAAGAGAGATAGAGAGAGATAATACATTCTGGAGACTGGTAGAATGATGTGTTACCAGCTTGAACTGTACTACGACTGACAACTGCTGATCTACCCCAGGAAAGGGCGGGGTTAGGGGTGGTGAGGACAGCACCACTCACAGTGTGTCTGCTGCTGATTTACATCAGTTTCTTACCATCACCCACATTAAGAAGTTCACATCTGCCATGTCGGAACAGGTCAGTCATCATCTCAGAGCCTTACTCTAAGTCACAGTTCTCCAGGGCCCATTATCTGTGTTTTCTCTCAATGACCCCCCTCCTCAACCCTTTTCTATCACCTAAAACTTAATTCCATGTCACATTTAACAGCAGAAATTAATGTTAATTATTGAAAGTTATAGAAACATGACAATGCAACTCAGCACATCATGACTGGTTATTACTCAAAGGCTGAAAGGTGCTACTGTAGTTTATCCTGTCTTCCTAACGATTGCTCATAGACCATAAACTTTACCAGCCAACGTTAAAAGTGAAACTATAACTCCCAGAATGCAATATAATGTTTGCTAAAAAAGCCAATCCTAACAGCACACATGATGGGGCAGATGCAATTTCTGTCAGTTACATTGGAAAGCAACTCCTTTTGTTGCAGCTTTACCTCACAATAAGCATGTTAGACAAAAGGAATTAGGTTAGTAACATTGCATAATCACTTATGGAGCATCGTGACAGTTTTAAGTCAAAAAATTGGATAATTCATGGAATGCATCTAATAACAGGCATAATTGTTTGACTGTCACGTTAAAGTGTCACTCAAAGAGAATGAAATGACACATTAGAACACTGAAACTTGTAAATGTCAATCTCAAAACTTGACAACTATGTGCAGTTTGTATTTATTTATTTATTCTGCACTACCACGTGTTTAGAGCGAAACAACTCCGGGTTTGCGCTGGTGCTTCCCAGCATTCTTTTTTACCTTATTGCAATAGCAACTGATTATGCCTGAGACTGAGTGACGGCATAATCTCCTAGTTCCACTTGCTATGCTATGAAATTTGCTTTTTAGGCTAGCGCGCAGGTTAAGAATGATCATATCAATGAGATCATCTTCTGAGCAGCAGCAGTGCCTGCCTGCCCTCTTATACTGAGAACTGCAGTCACACAGTCTGTCTATGGTTAGTGCCCTTCCTTCCGTTTTCTGGTGCTTTGCAGCAGTTTTAAGATCTTCATAGAGTTTCTCGTTGCTCAAATGGGTGACAATTCTGATATTAATGTTTCCCTGGTCTTCATTGATTGATTTTGCTCGTGAGAAAGTGTCACTCATAGTCATTTAAATGTCACTCATAATTTCTCTGAAATTAGGAAAATGTCACACATAGTAATCTGAAACCTTGGCAGCTATGGAAAGGTTGATGTCAGTGCGAGGTCGGGAGGGGCTGCTCTTGTGCTGAGGAGAGGAGTGCGCGCCCCCCAACAGGGAGCTCTGCAGACCGCCGAGGCTTCTCGCAGGGGAATCCCCAAATTTACGGACAAAAGACGTCTAAACGGGATCATCGCTAACAACGGATCTGAGTCCCAAATAACGGCCAGTCCTGAAATTTACGGATGAATGGTCACCCTACATCCCTCACCTCCTCTGCACCCCCTTGTAAAGCCCCCCCTCCCCCCCAATCTCCGCAAAGGCCTCACCTCCTCTGCACCGCCCTGGACACACCTCTCTCGAGTGCTGCAGCGACTTTTCACAGCTCTCGGTGAAGGATTTTCATTAAGGACAAAAGAGCCGAAAGTTCCTCACGCCCCATACAGCGCCTTTGAGTCCGCACTGAGCATCGATGCGCTACGCACAGGCCCCGAAGAGAGACACTGCTCCCCTGGACCTGCCCAGAGGCGCCGCTGGTTGCGGGACTGTGGCTCGTAACGGAGCGAGGGCGCTTTAATGCCACACACCAGATACTAAGCGCTATACACGACAAGACGCGTATTAATCACGCCGAATAAGGAAATGTCCTGATCCGTCTTTCAGCCTCAGTAACTGGTTCGTTCCGTTGATGCTTCTCCATGCTCCTGCCCCCTCAATTATTCGTCTAAAAAATGACTTTTAGTTTTAACCCAGGAAGTGTCCTCTCTTGGAGGAGGCAGACACCCCTGGGGTGTTTTCGACTTCTGCGGTGACGATCGTGTCTTCTGCAGCTGACATTGATCCCTACATGTACTCCATTACTACTGCCTGTACCTCTAGGGGTATTATACCGTATGTACCTCTTCTACATAATTTGCGATAATAAATGCTTAATACGAGGCGCCTTGACTCCCTCAAGACCTCGTTCACGCTGTATTAGTACCCTAGGAGGGGCCCTCTTTTTCTCCTTGTGGGAGGGGGGATGTGCAGCAAGCAGGGCCGAACCGGCCTTTCCATCGGGCATTTCCCCGTCCTCCGGTGCCTCGGACTCCTTCCACAGCTCCTGGAGGGGATTGCAAAAGGCAGGGGGAGGCCTCAAGAGAGGGAGGGAGGAGGGGGTGGTAGAGAGAAAGCGATCAGAGATGGAGGAGAGGCAGGGCCGTTGATGTAGTATCCGGCTGGATACAGTCCAGTGTTTCCTTTGCGGTGTAACCTACACTGTACACCCACCCACCACAGGCGTCACCAGTCAGGTGACCCTGTTAATAAAAGGGGCTGGGCGCACGTGCCCTGGGCCCATTGCCAGTACCCTACTATCTGTGTCAGTGTCCGTGTGTTGCTCACCATGGGGGCCTAGGGCCCAACATTACACTGGCGACGAGGGGGCTGTGCCCGTGCGTGCAGCAGCCCAGCAGCAGATGGGAAAAAGGGGGAGAGAGCTGCCCGTGTTGAGGGCACCCCCAGAAGCCGGCGCGGAACGCGCCCGAAAGTCGTAGGGTGAAGGCGAGGTGACCGGGAGCCCACCCCGCACCTCGTGTGCCTGCAGTACACCCGCCTCCGTGCAGAGGCGTCCGATAGCCCGCGGGGCGTGTGAGAAAGCCCCGGGCCAGCACAACGGAAGAAGGTGACCGGGAGCCCACCCCGCACCTCATGTGCCTGTTTGAATCTGCCCCCTGCGTGGAAGAGCCATGGGGGAGAAGAGCGAGCCGATCGGAGCCCACCCGCATCGGTCGCGACGACCCGGCAAGCGGCGGCCCTAGGAAAGAGTCTGGGGCAACTGCCTCGGGTGGAGGCGAAGGTGAGAGCAGCGAAGCCGTGGCGTGACCGGGGCCATCGACCTGCCGTGGCACTGTCCAGAAATCGGAGCGGGAGCCCACCCCGCATCCGAAGACCATGACAGGCTGTGAGGTGAGCCCGGAGTGCAGCGCGAATGCAGCCAGTGATCCGAGGAGCCCCGAGAATAGCGCCAACACCTCCCCACCCCGCGCAACGTGTGAAATGTGAGGCGGCGGGGTGGAGGAAGAGGAGACAGCGCCGGGTCAGCGGCGAAAGGGACGGAGAGCGGAGCAGCTACCCACTCCCCCGTCCCCGCGAGGAAACCAACATTGCCTAGAACGGAGCGGGCAGGCTCCGGCAGCAGCGCCAACCCTCCCCCACCCCGTGCAGCGTGTGAACTGAGAGGCTGCTGCGCAGTGGCGTAACGAAACTTGAGGGGGCCCCCCTGCAAACTACATGGAGGGGGCCCCCCCTCCCATTCTCCGCGCCAGACAATAGCAATCTTGAGGCATTGCATTGCTTCATACACACTTTGACCCCAATTCCATCAGTCTCTCTCTCTCTCTGTCAGTCAGTCAGTCAGTCTCTCTCTCTGTCAGTCAGTCTCTCTCAGTCAGTCTCTCTGTCAGTCTCTCTCTCTCTCTGTCAGTCTCTCTCTCTGTCAGTCAGTCAGTGTCTCTCTCTCTCAGTCATTCAGTCTCTCTCAGTCAGTCAGTCTCTCTCAGTCAGTTTCTCTCTCAGTCAGTCAGTCTCTCTCAGTTAGTCAGTCAATCAGTCTCTCTCTTTCTGTCAGTCTCTCTCAGACACTCTCTCTGTCAGTCTCTCTCTCAGTCAGTCAGTATCTCTCTCTCTGAATCAGTCTCTCTCTTAGTCAGTCTCTCTCTCAGTCAGTCTCTCTCTCTCAGTCAGTCTCTCTCTCAGTCTCTCTCTCTCTGTTAGTATTTCTCTCTGTCAGTCAGTCTCTCTCAGTCAGTCTCTCTCTCTCTCTGTCAGTCTCTCTCTCTGTCAGTCAGTCAGTGTCTCTCTCTCTCAGTCATTCAGTCTCTCTCAGTCAGTCAGTCTCTCTCAGTCAGTTTCTCTCTCAGTCAGTCAGTGTCTCTCAGTTAGTCAGTCAATCAGTCTCTCTCTTTCTGTCAGTCTCTCTCAGACACTCTCTCTGTCAGTCTCTCTCTTAGTCAGTCAGTATCTCTCTCTCTGAGTCAGTCTCTCTCTCAGTCAGTCTCTCTCTCAGTCAGTCTCTCTCTCTTTGTCAGTCTCTCTCTCTCAGTCAGTCTCTCTCTCTCTGTCAGTCTCTCTCTCTGTCAGTCAGTCTCGCTCTGTCAGTTTCTCTCTCTCTCTTTCTCAGTCAGTCTCTCTCTCTCTGTCAGTCAGTCTCTCTCTCTGTCAGTCTCTCAGTCAGTCAGTCTCTCTCTCTCTCTGCCAGTCAGTCTCTCTGTCAGTCAGTCTCCCTGTCAGTCAGTCTCTCTGTCAGTCAGTCTCTCTCTCTGTCAGTCTCTCTCAATCAGTCAGTCTCTCTGACAGTCTATTTCTCTCTGTCTCTCTCTCAGTCTCTCTCTCAGTCAGTCTCTCTCTGTCAGTCAGTCAGTCTCTCTGTCAGTCAGTCAGTCTCTGTCAGTCAGTCAGTCTCTCTCTCAGTCAGTCAGTCTCTGTCAGACTGTCTCTCTCTCTGTCAGTCAGTCTCTCTGTCAGTCAGTCTCTCTCTCAGTCAGTCTCTCTCTCTCAGTCAGTCTCTCTCTGTCAGTCTCGCAGTCAATCAGTCTCTCTCTGACAGTCTCTCTCTGTCAGTCTCTCTCTGTCAGTCAGTCTTTCTCTACCTCAGTCAGTCAGTCAGTCTCTCTCTCTCTCAATCTGTCTTTCTCTCTCTCTGTCAGTCTCTTTCTCTCTGTCTCTCTCTGTCAGTCTCTCTCTGTCAGACTCTCTCTGTCAGTCAGTCTCTCTCTGTCAGTCAGTCTCTCTCTCTACCTCAGTCAGTCAGTCTCTCTCTCTCTGTCAGTCAGTCAGTCTCTCTCTCAGTCAGTCTCTCTCTCTCTCTCTGTCAGTCTCTCTCTCTGTCAGTCTCTCAGTCAGTCAGTCTCTCAGTCAGTCAGTCTCTCTCGCAGTCAATCAGTCTCTCTCTAAGTCTCTCTCTCTCAGTCAGTCTCTCTCTGTCAGTCTCCCTCTCTCAGTCAGTCAGTCTCTCTCTACCTCAGTCAGTCAGTCTCTCTCTCAATCTGTCTCTCTCTCTGTCAGTCAGTCAGTCTCTCAGTCAGTCAGTCTCTCTCTCAGTCAGTCAGTCTCTTAGTCAGTCGGTATCTCAGTCGCTCAGTCAGTCAGTCTCTCTTTCTACTCTCTCTCCACTCGCTCTCTCCTCTCTCTCTCCACTGTCTCTCCACTCTCTCTCTCTACTCTCTCTCTCTGTCTCCACTCTCTTTCTCTCTCCACTCTCTCTCTGCTCTCTCTCTCCACTCTCTCTCTCTCTACGCTCTCTCTCTCTCCACTCTCTCTCTCTCTCTCCACTCTCTTTATTCGCTCTATCTCTACTCTCTCTCTCCACTTTCTCTCTCTCTCTCCACTCTCTTTCTCTCTCCACTCTCTTTACGCTCTCTCTCTCTATGCTCTCTCTCTCTCTCCACTCTCTCTCTCCACTCTCTCTCTCCACTCTCTCTCTCCCTCCACTCTCTCTCCACTCTCTCTCACTACGCTCTCTCCACTCTCTCTCTCCACTCTCTCTCCACTGTCTCTCCACTCTCTCTCCACTCTTTCTCTCTCCACGGTCTCCCTCTCCACACTCTCTCTCTCTCTCTCTCCACTCTTTCTCTCTACGCTCTCTCTCTCTACGCTCTCTCTCTCTCAAAGCTCTCTCTCTCTCAAAGCTCTCTCTCTCTACGCTCTCTGTCTCCACGCTCTCCCTCTCTCCACTCTCTCTCTCTCCACTCTCTCTCTACTGTCTCTCTCTCTCCACTGTCTCTCTCTCCAGTCTCTCTCTCTCTCTCCAGTCTCTCTCTCCCTCCACTCTCTCCACTCTCTATCTCTCCTCCCTACTCTCTCTCCACTCTCTCTCAACTCTCTCTCCCCTCTCTCTCCACTCTCTCTCTCTCCACTCTCTCTCTCCACTCTCTCTCTCCACTCTCTTTCTCTCTCCACTCTCTCTCCGCTCTCTCTCTCCGCTCTCTCTCTCTCCACTGCCTCTCTCTCCACTGTCTCTCTCTCCACTCTCTCTCTCTCTACGCTCTCTCCACTCTCTCTCTCTCCACTATCTCTCTCTCCACTCTCTCTCTCCACTCTCTTTCTCTCTCCACTCTCTCTCTCTCTCTCTCTCTCTCTCTCTACGCTCTCTCTCTCCACGCTCTCTCTCTCCACTCTCTCTCTCTCTCCACTCTCTCTCTCTACGCTCTCTCCACTCTCTCTCTCCACTCTCTCTCTCTCCACTCTCTCTCCACTGTCTCTCTCTCCACACTCTCTCTCTCTCCACTGTCTCTCTCTCTACGCTCTCTCTCTCCACTCTCTCTCTCTCCACTGTCTCTCTCTCTCCACTGTCTCTCTCGCTCCACTGTCTCTCTCTCTCCACTGTCTCTCTCTACGCTCTCTCTCTACTCTCTCCACTTTCTCTCTCTCTCCACTGTCTCTCTCCACTCTCTCTCCACTGTCTCTCTCTCTACGCTCTCTCTCTACTCTCTCTCTCTCTCTCTCTCCACTCTCTCCACTGTCTCTCTCCACTGTCTCTCTCCACTCTCTCTCCACTGTCTCTCTCTCTCTCCACTCTCTCTCTCTACTCTCTCTCCACTCTCTCTCTACGCTCTCTCTCTCTCCACTGTCTCTCTCCACTGTCTCTCTCCACTGTCTCTCTCTCTCTCCACTCTCTCTCTACGCTCTCTCTCTCTCCACTGTCTCTCTCCACTGTCTCTCTCTCTCTCCACTCTCTCTCTCTACGCTCTCTCTCTCTCCACTCTCTCTACGCTCTCTCGCTCCACTCTCTCTCTCTCCACTGTCTCTCTCGCTCCACTGTCTCTCTCTCTCCACTGTCTCTCTCTACGCTCTCTCTCTACTCTCTCTCTCTCTCTCCACTCTCTCCACTCTCTCCACTGTCTCTCTCCACTCTCTCTCCACTGTCTCTCTCTCTCCACTCTCTCTCCACTCTCTCTCTCCACTCTCTCTCTCTCTCTCTCTCTACGCTCTCTCTCTCCGCTCTCTCTCTACGCTCTCTCTCTCTCTCCACTCTCTCTCTCTCTCCTCTCTCTCTCTCCACTCTCTCTCTACGCTGGATACCTGGACTGCACACCTTGATTATATGTTTTTCGTCTTAATATACAACAACAACAAAACAATGAGTTGTTAGCAAAACTGGAGAAACTTCGTTATTCCCCACAAAAATAGATTGGGTTGGCAGGCACCCTTCTCACCTGCTCCTGTCCACTCTTACCTCTTTGCTGCTGGCCCGCACCACCCCTGCCCAGAGCAGCAGCAGGAGGACGGTCCTTTGGCGGGACATCTCTGACAGGCAGGCAGGGTCCGGCCCTGCAGTAGGCAAAGGATGAATGCACAGCCTGCATGTCCCAGTGTCCCCAGCGACCCTGAGATTCACAATGCTCTCTCTGGGGGCCCCCACCCCCATCCTTTTTCCGGCCTGAGCGCGCTCTGACTGAAGAGAAACAATGTAACTTGTTACATTGTTTCTCTTCAGTCCTAGGTCAGCAGCGCGAGGAGCTCAGAGCAGGCTGCAGCTGCTTTAGAGCAAGAGACAAACAGCTCTCTACCGATGAGCTGAGGGGGCCCCCTTCATGTACTAAAGACTGGGGGCCCCCCTGCACCGCGGGGGCTGCGGGGGTGTTTGTTACACCCCTGCTGCTGCGGGCGGGTAGAGGAAGGAGGACACCACGAGTGAACTGCCTCGGGGGAGGCCGGAATGAGAGGTGAGCGGGAGCGCCGCTGAGTAGCCAGTGGCAGAGAGAGAGCAGTGAAAACTTACGCCGGGGAAAGCGGAGTCCTCCGGTGGTGTCCGGCCGCCTGCGTGTGCCCGGGGAAGCGGCCGTGTATGTGGCTGCGGCTGGACCATGAGAGAGCCTCGGGGACGTGGGCGCAGGAGAGCAGCCTTCGGCGTGAGTACCCGCCTGCAGGAGGAGTGTGCGCGTGGCTGTTGTTCTAACTACCTGGGGGCACAAGCACAGGAAAGAAAAGTTTTGGCTGCGCCAGCGCACTTGTGTGGTCCCAGTGCTGGGGCAAGTAGTCTGCAGGGGAGCGGCAGGAGCGGCCGCTAGAGTAAAAGAAAAGCACCTACCTGGGTCGGCACTGAAGGAGAAAAGTGACGAGGGGTAGCCGGTTGGAGCAGCCGAGGTTCCGAGGAAGTCCTGGCACCGGCAAAACCTAAAAGGAAGAAGATAGAAAAGCGGCAGTGCCATCTAGTGGCCGTGTTACGCCACTGCAGCCCTAAACGAAAAGACAGTATAATTTACAGGACAAGTCTGCAACAAGGGAACCGGTTGCTGCAGCCTGCAAGCAGTGCCAAGGACAGAAGAAGCTCTTACTAGGAAAAAATAAATAAAACAAAGTAAAGATGCACATATGGATTGCAGCCTGAAAGGTGCCAGGGAAGAGGTTTCTCCATGTGGTTTTGGCTAGGAAAAGTGCCAAGAAAATAACCAGCAGCAGAGCAGGACCGGCTGTTTGCAGCACAACATGATTGAAGGACAAAGAGCACTAGCAGAAAGGAACCCTGAAAGCAACACTGCATCCACCCCAGCGAGGAGTGTGCAGGACACTGGCAAGTAAGGAACACTGGACAGTGAGGACTGCCAAGTGCACAAAGTGAGTGCGCAGTAAAGCTGCCATGCCTGAGTGGTGCCAAGCCACGACACAGCGTTGAGAGGCGATGACACCTACTGGCCAGGGGAGGTCATCGCAGAAGAAAATGACATCGGATACCGAGACACTCAAGCGGCAGGAGCAGCATGGAACACAAGCATCAAGCCTGGAGATCAGAGGGGGTGCGACGGGTGCAGCATGCGCCCAGTGGCAGAACCAAGCCACCGCAAGAAGAGCGCAGCATACGCGCCAAGTGGCGAAACGACGCCACCGCAAGAAGAGCGCAGCATACGCGCCACGTGGCGGAACGACGCCATCGCAAGAAGAAGCGCGCAGCATACGCGCCAAGTGGCGGAACGACGCCACCGCAAGAAGAGCGCAGCATACGCGCCAAGTGGCGGAACGACGCCACCGCAAGAAGAAGAGCGCAGCATACGCGCCAAGTGGCAGAAGGACGCCACCACAAGGAAAAGTGGCACAGAAGAGGTACCGCAAACAGTACCAGAAGGACGCCACGAAAGTCAGAGACCCAGGAAGAGGTCAGGAGTCAATGACCGACTCAGAGGTCCAACAAGGAGGAGGACCGCGAAGAGGACCAGGATGAGGTCCGAAGAGAAGAAGGACAAGTTGGACGGAATTCAGAAGTAAGCGAACGGAAGAAGGTCGCGATGACAGGTCCAGTCTCAGAGTAAAGTGAGAGCAGTGTCCTAGGGGTAGGACCAGACCGGGGAGCCACGGGTGGAGCGCACGCCACCCGGAGAGGCCTGGTTAAGGCAGAGAAAGAAAAAGAGGAGACCGGACGGTGTCGCGAGGGAGGAGAAGAGAGTGGCAGCATGCCACTCCGCAAAGGAAGAAAGGGCAGTGGCACAACGCCACCGGGCAGACAAACACCACAGGCGTGCCGGAGGAAAAGGAACAGGGCGACAGCACAGAGAACTAGTGCCATCAGCAAGATGAAGACACAAAGGGCAAACTGCCTCTAGCCCACTCCCGCCACAAGGCCGCCGAATGCAGGAAGATCACCGCCTGTCTGCCCACTAAAGAAACACTAACAGTATGTTATCACCATCCAGGTGCATCACCACCAAGGAGCATCGCACCACCCGAGGGAATCCACACCTGCCCCATACCACCGGAAGACAATGAGGTGAACCACCCAGAAACCTTCTGTACACCCCGTCAACCTACAGCCTGCCGAAGTCGAGCACAACCGGCCATTGGAAGATCCGCCTTTGGGGACTACACAAGACTAGGCCGTGGCCCTGTTGGGTGTTCCGCAGCGACCCCTAAGCGTGGCCTACGCAAAGGCCCGCACAGCCCACGCGGTCACGTGGCAGTCCAGGGGACAAGGGCCTCGACGGAGTTTCCATGCTATGGAAGTCCGAGCAGGAGAGATGCGTCGGCACCAGCTCAACGTCAGGCGCGGGAAGAAGGGAGGCCACGGTTGAAGACGGGGTACGAACAAGATCATCAGAGGAAAGCGCATAACCCAAGTCCAGACGGCGAGGATGCCCAGACGGAGACACCACCACCGAAGGCTACATGAGCGACTAGGCTGTGAGTCCGTTGGCAGTTCCGCAGCAACGCCTTCGTGCGGCTCACACGAAGCCCCGCACGGTCCACACAGTCCCATGGCAGCTAGCGAGAAAAGCCCTCCGAAAAGCTCCAGTGAGAGAGGAGTGCCCTCCAAGAGGCTCCAGTGAGAGAGGAGTCCGGGCGAAAGAGGTAAGTCGGACGTCGCTCAAAAGTCAGGGACAAGGAAGGCCATCGAGTACGCCACCTCCAAAGGAAGGCCTCACACCCAAAGATCATCTCCACCAGCTGCAGGTTCTGCCATCAACCGAAGCCTGAGTGCCGAGAGATACTCCAGAGTGGATTTCGCGACAGCTCCAGATGCACCGACACTGAAGCTTTGCATATAAGATTTGGCACCGAGAGACCAGGCCGGTCCACAAGAACATCGTCAAAGCAGAAGAAGACATCTTGACCCCGCGGTCCGAAGGTCCAGCGCCGGCTGGCGGACGGCCTGAATATAATCATTTGTTCCATAGGCTTTGTTTTGTTTTATTACAGGTTGGACTCCTGTTTGTTATTTTTACCAAAGTTTGGGAGGGATGTAGTATCCGGCTGGATACAGTTCAGTGTTTCCTTTGCGGTGTAACCTACACTGTACACCCACCCACCACAGGTGTCACCAGTCAGGTGACCCTGTTAATAAAAGGGGCTGGGCACACGTGCCCTGGGCCCATTGCCAGTACCCTACTATCTGTGTCAGTGTCCGTGTGTTGCTCACCATGGGGGCCTAGGGCCCAACATTACAGTTTCTAGGTGTTTTGCCGCCCTAGGTGAGAATTGAAAAATGCCGCCCCCTCCCTTTTACTACCATCTCGTAGATGTTTCTGCAGCACCACTGGGGTAACCTATAAATAGTGCAGGGTCACTAGGGTTACCTTTTACAGCTTCACCAAAGGCGTGGGCACTACAGCCTCAGCAGAGGAGTAGCCATAGACACCACATCATTACCAGGATGCACACAGACACTACTGCTGCACAGTAGGATTACCACACAGACAGATCCACATCACCACAGGAGTTCTCCTGATTCACCAGAGCATCACCCCATAGATAGTGCATCACCACAATGCTATCCATACACACTACAGTACCACTAAAGCGGTGCCTTACAGAACCAGTGCCTCACCAGATAAACACCACGTAGGCGCTACAGAATCATCTGACAGCAGCTTGTACACATTGCTGCATCACCCATAGATGGCAGGGATCCCCAGAAGAGTGACCATAGACACTACGGAATCAAAGAGGGCACATCCCTGCTTTCTTTCTTTGTTTCCCCGTCTTTCTCTTCCTCCTTCATTCCCTGTTTTGTGTTTTTCTCTCTCTTGCTCTGGATCAAAGCCTGATGAGGTAAAATAAGTGTCAGTCCCAAAAATGAAGGCTGTTGGGGCTCACCAGCAACCACCTAACTAAGCACTGGTCTTTAAATACCCCTCAATTGAAGCTGTAGTGTCCATGCATTACCCATAGACACTACAGTGTCACCAGAGGTGCACTCTATGGACCCTACAGCATCAACAGCGGGGTACGCACAGACTCCACAGAAGCAAAAGGGGGACACTGATAGACACTCAAGCGTCACAAGCATATCACATGCACAGTACAGCATAACAGAGGGGTACGCGCAGACCCCAAAGAAACACAAGAGGGGTACGCAGGGACAATACACCATCAGCTAAGCACTCCACACGCAGAGCGATACCTCTTAGTTTCTACAGAATTAACATACATGTTTATAGCACAGCCTCACAATGGAAGCATCTCGGACTGTATCACCATAAAGAGAGCCCATACATATTACAGCATCACCAAAATACCCCGGGTACCTCAGTGTCACCAAAGGATACCACACAGACACTTCTGCATCAACAGATGTGCACAATCAGGGCATACCAGCATTACCAAAAGGATTTGACATTACTTCATCCAAACAGCAGTACACGAACAGGCTACAGCATTACACGGGTACCGCATATACAGGACAGGGTCAACAACATGTTACTGTGGTGCTGGTGCACACCACAACATCTCCACAATAAAAGCTTGGAGGTATTACTGCACAAAATGCCTTTCAATATCACCAGAAGCAAAGTAGACTGCCAGACAGACAATGCTCCATTGCCAGGACACATGCACACTACACCTTCAGCTGTAGTGTATCCCATAGTCACTACAGCATTGTGAAAGGAACTCCCCACATACAATACCACATTAGTAGAGAAATACTGATGGACACTACAACCTCTGCACCCTACAGCATCACCAGAGCAATAATCCATGCGCACTACAGCTTCTCCAGAGGATGTAGTGTGCCTACAGCATCTCTGGAACACTAGGGGGGGTAATCTTTGCACACTGCAGTATCCCCAGAGTGAAACCCCAGGCACACATCACCAAAGGAAGAGAGGGAGAGTATGAAGTCGCTGAAGGAAGAGAGTGAGAGAATGACGTCACTGAAGGAAGAGAGGGAGAGCATGAAGTCACTGAAGGAAGAGAGGGAGAGCATGATGTCACTGAAGGACGAGAGGGAGAGTATGAACTCACTGAAGGAAGAGAGGGAGAGTATGAACTCACTGAAGGAAGAGAGGGAGAGCATGAAGTCACTGAAGGATGAGAGGGAGAGCATGATGTCACTGAAGGACGAGAGGGAGAGTATGAACTCACTGAAGGAAGAGAGGGAGAGTATGAACTCACTGAAGGAAGAGAGGGAGAGTATGAACTCACTGAAGGAAGAGAGGGAGAGCATGAAGTCCCTGAAGGAAGAGAGGGCGAGAATGATGTCACTGAAGGAAGTGAGGGAGAATATAAACCACTGAAGGAAGAGAGGGAGAGCATGAAGTCACTGAAGGAAGAGAGGGAGAGCATGACGTCATGAAGGAAGAGCAGGAGAGTATGAAGTAACTGAAGGAAGAGAGGGAGAGCATGACGTCATGAAGGAAGAGCAGGAGAGTATGAAGTCACTGAAGGAAGAGAGGGAGAGCATGACGTCATGAAGGAAGAGAGGGAGAGTATGAAGTCACTGAAGGAAGAGAGGGAGAGTATGATGTCACTGAAGGAAGAGAGGGAGAGTATGAACTCACTGAAGGAAGAGAGGGAGAGCATGACGTCATGAAGGAAGAGAGGGAGAGTATGAAGTCACTGAAGGAAGAGAGGGAGAGTATGATGTCACTGAAGGAAGAGAGGGAGAGTATGAACTCACTGAAGGAAGAGAGGGAGAGCATGACGTCATGAAGGAAGAGCAGGAGAGTATGAAGTAACTGAAGGAAGAGAGGGAGAGCATGACGTCATGAAGGAAGAGCAGGAGAGTATGAAGTCACTGAAGGAAGAGAGGGAGAGCATGAAGTCACTGAAGGATGAGAGGGAGAGCATGATGTCACTGAAGGACGAGAGGGAGAGTATGAACTCACTGAAGGAAGAGAGGGAGAGTATGAACTCACTGAAGGAAGAGAGGGAGAGTATGAACTCACTGAAGGAAGAGAGGGAGAGCATGAAGTCCCTGAAGGAAGAGAGGGCGAGAATGATGTCACTGAAGGAAGTGAGGGAGAATATAAACCACTGAAGGAAGAGAGGGAGAGCATGAAGTCACTGAAGGAAGAGAGGGAGAGCATGACGTCATGAAGGAAGAGCAGGAGAGTATGAAGTAACTGAAGGAAGAGAGGGAGAGCATGACGTCATGAAGGAAGAGCAGGAGAGTATGAAGTCACTGAAGGAAGAGAGGGAGAGCATGACGTCATGAAGGAAGAGAGGGAGAGTATGAAGTCACTGAAGGAAGAGAGGGAGAGTATGATGTCACTGAAGGAAGAGAGGGAGAGTATGAACTCACTGAAGGAAGAGAGGGAGAGCATGACGTCATGAAGGAAGAGAGGGAGAGTATGAAGTCACTGAAGGAAGAGAGGGAGAGTATGATGTCACTGAAGGAAGTGAGGGAGAATATGAAGTCACTGAAGGAAGAGAGGGAGAGCATGAAGTCACTGAAGGAAGAGAGGGAGAGCATGAAGTCACTGAAGGAAGAGAGGTAGAGCATGACGTCATGAAGGATGAGCAGGAGAGTATGAAGTTACTGAAGGAAGAGAGCCATCATATCAATGACGCAAAAGAGAGGGGGTGCACTTGCAAAAGGATATATGGACTATGGTGACACGGAAGGAAGAAACCAAATGGAATCCTTTATAAATCAGAGGAAACCACATCAAATGTATTATTGAAGCATCCTAATGGACGGTTCTCATGTGGGTTGCAAAAACAGACAATGAGACGAAAAAAGTTTCTCCTGCTGTTGTATATTCTCCTCCAATACAAATACCAGTGTGACATAAAAAGTGCGGACTACGCAGTGCTTGTGTATTCAACATTAAAATGTATACAAAAGATGCCATAAATCATCCTTGGTTCATATGCCAAGATTTACAAAAATGCCTGTGCATCCAATGTAGCATGGCGCAGTCAACGATAATCAAAGAACCAAAGGAGATATTTGTTGACGTTTTGGGTATACCCTTCTCTGGTGTATATTGGGCAGTCATTTAGTAATACACACAGCAGATAACATACACATCACCAAAGGAATACCAAATAGGCCCCAAAACATCTGATTATATAAAAAAAAAACAGGAGCTGCGGCTCAACTTGCTGCTTGCTTACTTAGCCACTAGCCAGGTTATAACTAACTCACCAGGCCTTTATGGCTTTAGCCCCCTATATTTCTTTTTACATCTACCTGCCTGCAGTGCTGCAGCCGACCCGGATCCCACCCAGGCCTCCCCCGGTACCTGATAGTCCTGCAGGCCGCAGCGGGAACTCTCTCTGCCTCTTGTCTTGCCGGCCGCGCGCGCACAGCCCCCGGCCGGCCGTGGCGCCGAACGTGACGTGACGTTAGAATTGAACAGGCGCTTTCGTTTTGAAATTCGAGGAGACTCGGATTCCCGGCCAACATGAGTTCTTCTGACTTCTTCTGCTGTTTGATGGCTGGGAATCCGAATCTCCTCGAATTTTAAAAGTTGATTGAAGAAGCTCCAGCATTTAAGTCCATTTCAGGTAATTGTTTTTTGCCGCGCCCGCCGGCCGCCCTCCACCTTTTGCCGCCCTAGGCGGCCGCCTAGTCCTGCCTAGTTGTAGAAACGGCCCTGAGGAGAGGAGAGAGAGAGATGGTGGAAGCAAAGAGAGAGAAGGAGAAGGAGTTAGAGAGGGAGAAGAGAAGGAGAGAGAAATGGTGGAAAGAGAGAGAAAGAGAGGGAGAGGGAGGGAGGGAGGAAAGAAGGAAAGGAGATGGTGGAAAGAGGGAAGCAGAGGCGAGGTAAAGACAGAGGAGGGGAGATGGAGATGTGGAAAGAAAGAGAGGGAGGAGGGGGTGGTAGAGAGAAAGCGATCAGAGAGGGAGGAGAGAAGGGGAGAGAGAAATGGTGGAATGAGAAAGGGAGGGAGAGGCAGAGAGGGAGGAGAGAAGGGTGTTGCAGGGATTCTGTTTTAGAACAGAACTATGCCTGGAACGTCAGTATGTAGGGACTGAGTCACCATACTACATCAGTACACATGAACCCCAATCCAAACTAGCTCATTGTGCTCTACCTGCCCTCCTAACCTTCAAAGATTGACAGGTAAGTTAGCACCCCAGAACACAACACTCTAATCCCCTCAGGGAACCAAGGTAGCAGGTCATCACCATTCGTTCTCTCACTCATGCATGTCAATAATAAACACAAATGAGTCACGCGAACAGTTTACAATATTTATTGAAACTATCCTGCTCTATTATGAAGCAACTATGCCGCAACTAGAAAACATACAACACTTAGTTGTGTAATTAGCATTGTTAATAAACCGTACACAATGAAAAGCTTATTAGGGTTATGTGTATGGCTGCTAAGCCTCACAATAATATATCTAAGATCTCTGGGATGGTAACGGGCCTCATACCTAGCATTTGCCATTTGCTGATCTTCATTTCAGATTGCACAAAGCAGGCTATCTCACTCCGTGGCCTCTCCTCTGCTAGAAAACCTCTCTATTTTGGAAATGGCAAGTCTTGGCTTATATGATAAGAAAAGCCATGTTCAAAACCAGCAGCTGGGACTCTCTATTACGTCTAGGTGTTAGTGTCCGACCACAGAGAAAAACAGGGCACAATTGTTGTTTGACCTTATATGAAATGTTCAGACTGAATCCCAGAGAAGAGCTGAATAATAAAACGTGCAGAAAATAATAATGTGGCACAAAAACAAATGTGTTACTTCCTAACATGTGCAAAGCAAAAGCAGCCTACAACGTCTGCAGCAGGTGCAGTTAGGCTAACATAGGGGAAAACTACTGTGGGCCCTAGGGGGGACTCACAGCAACCCCCGTTTGGTCAGGACAATGATGTAATGACTATAAGAATAAAAATACAAAATGTGAAAGCACAAGCTAAGCAAGTCCGAAGAGTTGCTAATAAGCAGGTTCTAAAAATGAATTATAAGCATAATAAAAAATAAAATAATAAGACAATTTTGAAAAGGTGGCTGGATTAGAGTGTGTCGGAGGTATCTGTGATGTTTTTCGCCAGTTCAAATGCCAATGAACCCAGGACGGATTTGATCGCCGCAGACGATGATTGATCAATAGCCCAGTTGAATAGTTCCAGCGAACAGACATGATCCTCTATGTCGACCGATGCTGAGAAAGTAACAGGGTAAAGCACATCCGTGTTATCCGAGCCAATTTATGCGTTAAAGCACTTGTTTTCGCTGAAAAAAGAGGCTCATAACTGGCATTGTAAAGAAGCTGCAGGCCCAAGGGACAACTTTGAAAACAGGTCGCTAATGGACTCATCCACAGGTCTATGTCCACGGGAGCCGGCGTCGGCAGAGCCAGGCAAATGTCCAGTGCCCATGCGAAGGGGCACCAGAGGCACGGGTTGCACACAGGTAAACCAGGCAGGTCGGAATGACAGTGACCAATCAAGGTCCAATTCCTGGAGCTAAAGGATTCCAAATAATTGAAGCATGTGCTTACAGCAGAGCTTGAGTGGTGGTAGTTCCAGTGGGCTTGCAAACGCAACATCCATTGCTGAGGAGTAAAAATAGTACCTGTGAGAAAGTGCCTGTTTTGACATGGTTAGCCCCCACTTTTTGCCTGGTATTTGATGTGGTTTCGATTGTAGTGCACAGGGTCCCTGCCAACCAGGTCCCCTGTGCCAGTGCTTCTTCCCTAAAACATATTTTCTTGATTGGTACTTCTGCCCCCTGTAAGTCCCTAGTAAGTGGTTCCCTGGGCACCTAGGGCCTGGAAGCTGAAGAGGGTCCCCTCGGACCCACATCACTAGGACCATGCCACTGCCCTTGCAGCTTGCATGCCCTTGTGAGGTGAAAAACGACAAAGTCAACATAGCACCCTGCCTGGATGCCATGCCAGCCAGCACTGCCTGTAGGTATAGCTAAGTCACCCCTCTAGCAGGCCTTACAGCCCTAAGGCAGGGTGCACTATTCCACAGGTGAGGGTATATCTGCATGAGTAGATATGCTCCTACAATACTTAACTCCATTCTTAAATATTGTAAGTGCCAGGGAAGCCATAAGTAGTACATGGGCTGGAATCCTCATTGAAACGCATTGGGTGCCCGACACTGAATTTGCATCTGCACACGGATGCCCCTGTGCCGCTGGTGGTGTATGTTTGGTGCTGCTTTGTGGCCCCCCCTGTGCTTGACCTGACCCCCAAAGCTTGGCCTCAGCAGCTGATTTACTTACCTGCAAGCAGTGTGGCTTCAAGCACCACCAGTCTCCATTGAAACGCATTGGGCTGAACTCCGATTTTGACCTCTGCACAAGACCATCCCTGTGCCGCAGGTGGTGCAGTTTTGGTACTCACCTGACCGTTGCTGACCTTTGGTCTTGAAGACTGGAACTTTCAGTCTGATACTTACCCGTAAAACCGCATTATTGTTTTTCTCCATAGGATAACATTGAACTGCTCTGAAATTGTTCTAAGTGTTGATTTCTGAAAGTGAGAAGTATTTCTATTTTAAAACGTACTTACCTTATTGCAAAGATCTTGGTATTAAAATAAAAGTACAAACAAAGTTTATTTTCATAGAATTGGTGTGGGATCTCCTTTTCTGAGTCGTGTGTCCATTATTGATCACTGTTGTGCAATAAATGTCTTACACTACTCTGTGTTAAGCCTAAGGCTGTCAGCCTGACGAAGTCCTCGGAATCGGCACGATGCTCAAGATGTCCACCTCTCGATATTCCCAACTGCTGAATGCCGTAACAGTACAGCCAGGTGAAATGATCAAGTGAGGGAAGGACGAAAGGGGACAGCTGGGCGGAAGATCGGGAAAAGAAATAGATGTGGTTAAACACCTCTCCTTTGACAGCTACTCTAGCAATACACTATATAGACACTATGTGGTCACCGTATATTACCATACCTGAAAAAGAAAACAACTTCTTTCAAGATATATGAAGATGCAAAACAAATGCACGCTGAGTGAGCTGTCTATAAGAAAGAAACATATAGATCATTCTATAGCTTTTGCTTGGATACCAACAGCAGTGCCTATAACGAATATGTGACATTACAACGCGATCAAAATGATCGCGGTACGTTACATCGCAGTTTTTACAACGCAAGTTGTTACAACGACTTGCGCTGGAGGGCGCTGGACTTAGTAATAGTATAATTTACTATTCCAACACCAGTCTACGTACAGTAGGGAAGGTGTTGGAATAGTAAATCATACTATTCCTTAGGTTAGAGCGCCATCCAGCGCAAGTCGTTGTAACGACTTGCGTTGTAATACCCGCGATGTAAAGGCATTGCGATGCAATGCCCGCGTGGTAATGGATGTCTCCCGCCTATAACATTAAGTCTATAATACAGTGCCTACCCTATGATTATTCGGCTTCTTAACACAGGGGTTTTCGCACTGCACATCAATTCCTTCCCAGTAAGGAAGACTTCTTTGTTGGCACTTACACAGCGGTAAGAGAATAGGAGTGACCATAGTTCATGAATGAAGCTGCCTCCTAGGGGCTCATACCTATCGACAGGGAAATGTTTCATGCAAGCTGTGAATTGAGATGTTCAAATTTGCAAAGATGTTACGCCATGTATTGACCATACAGTGGAAGGTGTTTCTGCTATCGTGAAAGGGAGCTGTTCTAACTTCTCAAAATGTAACATGGTGTAGGTTGCTTCTTTTTCGCCATCTGTTGTTATTTACTTGTCAGTTTGAAAGGCATGAATGGGTGACTGGAATTAAGATAACGCCAAGGGATGCAACCATTCTTAAGGGGCTGAAGGGTCCAGCTAAACTGCATGATGGATCTAAGCTGACTTTGCCCATGGTATAATATAGACATGTCACTTTGCATGATATCGATAACAGCTGACACAAAGTTATTCAGATTGCAAATGCGAGAAGACAATGTATTAATACTATTATCAACTAAAGCAAGCACTTAATGCAAATTCTCTTATCAATTTGTCTTAAACGTGCAGCAGCTTCTATTTGGGACAATTTCCAAATTTCATTACATGTAGCATAAAGAGAAAGATGTTGTTTCGCTGCAGATATTGTGGAGTGGTCTAACCATTGTTGACATAACCTTCCCTGCTGAATAAGTGGTGACAATTCCTGAGTGTTGGGATTGGGAATAACGAGGGACAGGTCTGTTAGATGTAAACCCCGGCGTGGAATTTAAGAAACGGGCATGACAACCATTTGTGTCCAAAGGCCACAATAACCACCCGTGAGGACCTGAAAGTGTGGTGTTAAATGTCCCATTCTGTAACATACTGTCAAATTGTTCCTCAGTATAATTTGTTAAACATTCCCAATTATCAAATCGGGCAAAGGAAGGAATGCGTGGTGCATTCATGTCTTTAATTTTAGCGAATTCTAGACATGTAGTTTGCTGAATGGTGTCATTCAAAAAAATCATTTGAGTTGGAAATAAGCAGGCTTGAAATAGCGTGTCCATACTCTGGACCTGCCAGGATTAGGTACCCGAAATAGATTTCAGTTTGATTACATCTTTCCAATAATCGTAGCCTTTCATAGCCAATTGTGTGACAAATGAGTCTGTATATATGATCTTAGTTTGTGTAAGCATATATTTCTTTGGTGGTGTAGGGACTAGTTTGAAATAAAAGGAGGTTGGATCTGACGTATCATATCCTAAAAAATATGTGGATTTACCTTTGTATGTTTTAGAACTCCCTTGTGGCCATTAATCAGCAAGAAGAAAACGGTCACAAATCCAGTCCACAGGAAAAGAAAAACCAAGGAAAGTGTTATCCAAACATATATCCAAGGTGGGACCAGAAAAGTGCATTTCAACCATGAAATGAAAACAAAGGTCCATGCAGGAGGAGTGTCTAAAATGAACGAATCATCAAAAGATTCTGAAGAAAAATCATCTGCTCGCACGAAATAACCAGAAGTTGTTTTTGAAAGACCGGTGCATCAGGGACTGCAACTGGACCGGAAAAATCCAGAAGAGGTGCATCCGAAAAAGGTGGATCTGTATAAATGACATCAGTTGCAGTAGTCACAGTAGCAAGTTCAGTACTCACTTCAGTTTTGTGCACTACAGTCATGTTGCTGGCACTTGTAGCAGATGCAGGAAATAACTGTAGTGCATTTTCCGCCCCCCTCAGCAGGGGTGAAACAGCTCCAGTGGTGCTCACCAGCTGCAGAGTAATTTCCTGTATAGTAGCAAGAGGGGTTAGGGAACTACCAAGGACCCCCTGTGGCCTACTGTTAAGAATCGGCCACATGATGTAACTTGATATGATCAATAGAGACAAAACGATTGTCTTTAGAAACAGGAAGCGGTGGCAAGATTACAGTTCTTGTACCTTGAATGCCAAGTACCGGTGCCAGTGCTTGGTATGAAGGCCGAATTCCTTCTTTACCGCCACCGTCTCTCAAACAAGATCCCCAATTTTAGGAAGCCAGCCAGAAGGTCCTGGTTTCTCCTTGATTTCTGCAGAGGCAGACGTCTTCAACTGCTCGTTGGATTGGGTGTCACAGAAGTTTTGTAGATCCTGTAAGACAGCAAAACGATCATTTATGTCAAAGGGTGTGGCACGTGCCACAATGTCTGGACCATCAAGATTGTGTACATACATGTTGATGCGAAAAAGTATCTAATATGGGGTCCGCCACCCACTGATCTTTTAGGGAGGTTGTTTAGTGCTCGCTGCACCCCATATAGGTGGTGGATCCAACTACGCCCAGTGCCTAATACTGTAGCTGTTAAGGACTGCTTTAAGTCACGGTTCATCCTCTCCACAATAGAATTGCCCCCGGCCTATAAGGAGAAGAATAATTCACCTGTATACCCAGGGAAGCCATAGTATCTCGATACGCCTTAGATGCAAAATCTTGATCTGAGTGGAATGTACTGCATGCATGTGTCCTGATAAAGACTTGCATATCTTTAATAAATGTGCGAGCATCAGCCGAACGCTGTGACCAAACCCAGAGGAACCTGGAGCAAGAGTCAACCTCAAATAAGATAAACTTAAACGCGATATCTGGAATATGAGGACCTCAATGGTCCAAGTAGATGCAGCTGAAAGGTGCCTTAGAAATTAACAGATGTGTCTGCGGTGGACGCGCCACGGTGGAGGCTTTAATTTGTTAACAAATGTCACAACATAGGACATATTTTTTGGGCTGTTGATATGAGCAATGCCACCAATAACGTTGCTGTAGCAGCGGAATTGTGGCTGCCACACTGGCATGTGCATAAGTAATACCTTTGTGCGCCGCTATCACTAAAGCTAGGATGGGAATCAAATGATCGCCAACCCTTGGAATAGTTACAAAAGGGATGTTTTGTTCACTTAAGTGATAAGAATGTTTAAGAGGATTAAATAAAGGATTCAATAGGTAAAGGGGTGCCGTATTTATTAGGCATGGGCAGTAAAGTCCGCTCTGCCAGCGGAGTTCACAGAGTTCTGCCACTCCGCGCTCTGCTTGCAGCACTGGAATTAGGCAAATAAACTCCATTAACCGCCGGTGGAGCAGAGTTCAGTTTACCGGCAACCATGTGGTAGGCAGTGCGCCTTTTCCTCAGGGTGGAATCGTGGAGAAGGCACTCCCGGGGATTTCTCCTCTGGTGGGAGGAGTCTGCTTCAGCAGTAATGAACTTTTCACCTCCGGCTCCCTCACAGTCATTAGGCAGAGCCCGGGACCTCACTTGATTCGCTGGCTAGTTAAAAAAAAAATCCTCTCTAATCTGCATGCTGATCTCTTCACCCCCTCATCCTCCATTGCCTTCTCCTTCCCCCAGCCTCGCTGTGCTAGCCTGTGCTGTGACCTTCTCCCGGCTCAGAGAGGAGGCAGGCTTGGGTGCCCAGTCAGCAGCTGGGATGGCATGCCTGCAGGCGAATCTCCTGGAAAGGAACACAGTATTTCCCACCTAGGAGCTTGGACAATCGGTGTCCACACCATCGCCACTGGAAATCCAGCAGGTAAACATGCTCCCCTCTCCCATGTATATGTTACAGACACTGCAGGTGTGTTTTGCACATACGCACGCACATCGTACCTGATCTTAATTAGATATGCATGCTGCACTTGAATTTCGAGTGGCTTGCTTCTGTGGTGCTGCTTCTCCCCGCCCTCATCACCCCCACCTTTAGAGCACCCTGAGCTCTCCAAGGGGGTAGGGAGCAGGAGGAGGTTTGAACGGCACAGCACTGTCACCCCACATTTCCAGCACCAGCCAGGACTGTTCACAGACTTGGACACAGAGGAAATAAAACAGCCCCCTTTCATGTATTTTTTTGTAATTGCTTTATTTAAAGCGCTTCATACCACTCACAACAGGCACTGAAGTGCATCATCGGACTAACAGCATGTTTCATCTCGAGGGAGTGATGCTTGGTTTGAAGAGTGTTGAATACAGACCTGCATATGTGGAAGGAATTTTATGGTATTTGCGTGACCAGAGTGCTCTCTCATCCTGCTGTTTTAGGTCGCAGAGCTTCTGCGTGTGATGGTGGCAAGACTCAGAAGTGAGAGATAAAAAAAATATTTGAAAGAAAATCAGCTGAGAGCACTTTCTAACTTTGGACACGACGTGCCTTTTCAGTGTGTGGCCGGTGCTTCAGGCACGTAACACGAACTGGGCTTTAAAGAAGTGTGGGCATTTGTGGGTGCATATGGTGAGTTTTTTCCCTGCAGGAGTTGCATGTTGATAGGATGGGTGAGGGTGGTTGCGAGTGGATTTATGATAGGGTGATACTTTTATTTGGGTGTATATTTGCGACACAATAGTCTAGGACACCGGCTCGCCCCTGTCTGCATCCTTACTGTTGTTTATTTTCTTGTGACGTGATTGCGCTCTCTGACAGAAGTGCTCACAGTACTCATGTTGGCGTTCTGTTGTGGCCCAATGTAAGTGTTTGAATGAGAGCCACATATGTGTACTTCATTCAGAGCCCTCTCTGCATACTTCATTCAGCTCTGTCTGTATATTACAATCAATGCTCCCCATGTGTGCTTAAGGGATTTCCTTTCTTAATCCCTCTTCTGGCCTGGGGTAGGGCAGAGCTGAACTCCGCGGAATTCCACATAGTTTTTATGCAACTCCGCAGAATTCTGAATAGTGCAACTCCGTGAACTCCGCCCACCCCATGTCTTTATTAGCAATAACCGCAGCCAAGATGTCGGAATCTATTCTCGTTTTAGAACGAGTTATTGCAGCAACAGTGGCAGTCGTAAACTGCAGATTTGCCTGCTTAGTCAGCCAGAGAATTTCCTACAATGTGTGCTCCCACATGCTGATGACTCAATGTATGTATAACATGACCCTGTGGCAACCTGTCTTTGAGGTCGCCACTTTAACCCAAAGCGTTTTATGCTTGCTTGTGTTACTTTTAGAATCTTTTAATCCATTCTGATGCCAATAATGTAAGTTATCATTAAAGGACTGTATACAATAATACAAATCACACACAATAAGTGTAGGGAATTCGGGATCCGTATGTTCAAGTACAAGGAGCAAAGCCTTTAGTTCAGCCAACTGCACAGTACAGTCCCCTAGGGACTGTGTGCCAGTTTTTTGTGGTTGGAGGTTCCCGTCCAACATAACACCAACAACGGGGGCGCATGCTGCCGAATATTGCTGTTTAGCACCTATAGCAGGATGGCCTGTACCATCAGTGTAAACAATATATTTATACTGTTCTAGAGGTAAGACAGAATTGGGCAAGGGAGAAACGTGTTCATATTGTAGAAATTCTTGTGTCTGTATAGAAGGGTCAAATACAAAGCCGATATCAACAGCTATTAAGGATGTTGCCCATTGTATCCATCTAGGATGTGGCCCTTTAGCGTTAGGAACGCTAGCCTTTGTGACAGCCTCTAAGGCCAGCATGGGAGTAACGACAATGATGCACTTCCCTTGTGCAAGCGGGTGCTCTTTAAGAATAGCCATCTGCACAGCAGTTGGTATTTTTTCAGTGGAGGCAAAATGCATTTCTGCACTGGAATATAAATATGATTTATATACCATTGGCACTGTTTCACCTTCGTTAAAAGCGATAAAGGTGAAGCCAATTGCACTCGGTAAAACACGGATGACTAAATTTGAGGTATTTACATGTGTATGTAAGTGACATGTTGTAAGTAAGTCAGCTTATAAAGATCAGAGTGTATCTGTGTGTTCTGATGTCCAAAGTGTATTGGAAAAATCAGGGTGTATTAATCTGTATAGGAATGTATGTTCTACCAAAATTAAGGAATCCTAATAAGGATTACAATTTTTTTAATGTGTTTGGAGGTTGCAATTGTGCACACGCCTCCAAAAAGTAAGGAGCAAGACTCATACCCTCATGTTTAAGTTTATATCCTAAGAAAAGAACACTTAGAAATGCTATATGGGATTTCTTAGAGTTGACCTTATAGTCAAGTGTAGTGAATCCTACAATTATGCAATCCACTCTGGCCAAATCTGAGTTTAACTCATCTGTAAGGTAGATATCATCTACGTAGGATAAAGGATCTGGGTCAATATTATGTAGAATTGACACTATGCGGGCAGCAAACAGTCCTGGACTGTTTTTATAACCCATAGGGAGTTTTGTGAAGCAACGCTGAAATCTAAGCACAGAGAAGGCTGTCCAATATCTGCTTTCAGGCGCTAGATTTTGGCAGAAAAAAACATTGAAAATATCCAAGGTTATTTTGTAGTTTTTACAGACTATGGGGCATATGTATGAAGCCCATTTCCCGTTCGCAAACGGGCCGATTCTCAGAATCGGCCCGTTTGCGAACGGGAAAAAGCCTTTTGGGATGTATCATCCCAAAGGCCCTCGCAAAATAGGGAATCGCAAAATTTGCGATTCCCTATTTTGTCGAATGCATTAAGGAATCGCAAATTGCGATTCCTTAAATGCGAGGTAGAAAGCACCCAAGTTGTGCGATTTCTCCTTAAGAAATCGCAAATTACCACCAACTTCAAGTTGGTGGTAATTTGCATATTTCTTTGAAAAATGCACTTTTGGCATTTTTCAAAGTGCCATGTGGCACGCATACATGCCCTTAGGGCATGTATGTGCGCCACATGTGCACACATGCTCATTTCAGGGGTGCAACAGGGTGTCCTTATGACACCCTTGCACCTTGAGATGCATTCGCAATTTGCGAGTACCTAATGGGTACTCGCAAATTGCGAATGTCTTCCCAATCATTTCTATGGGCCTCTAGGCCCATAGGAATGAATGGGAAGGTATTCCTTAATTGCGATTCGCAATTTGCGAGTCGCAATTAAGGAATGCCAAGGAATCGCAAAATATTTGCAAATTTTTTATTACATCCCGTTTTGCGATTCTCAAATAGCGATTCTCTAAAAATCGCTATTTGAGAATCGCAATAACGGTATTTGATACATATGCCCCTATATTAGTAATTAGTGCCATACTGTGCGTATTCTGGACTGCAAAAGTGCCTGTATGACTGTTTAAATGTCTGTAGTCTAAGACTATATGATATGAATGATCCGGTTTCAAAACAGGAAAGAAAGGATTATTCATTTGAGACAAACAGGGTTCAATTACACCCTGGTACTTCAATTGGGAGAGTATTTCACTAACGGGTGCCTTAGCATCACGTTTGATGGGGTATCGTGGTTGCACTTGAGGGCTGGACCATATAGGTATTACATGATAAGGAGAGTCCTTATCCCAGCCTAAATGATTGCAGTATAGAACTGGGGCTTGTGCAAGAGCCCATTCTGCTGCATAAAAATGTTTGACCTCATCAGGGACAAGCTCAGAAAATGATGGTAATATTACATCCTCACCCCGTGGGAATGTTTGAACAAAGAGTGGGTGCCAATCGGCCTCCCCTAAAGGGATGTCATATGGCAACGTTAAATTCTCCCAGGAAATTGCTTTTATGGTGCACTATACGTCACCCTCAATATATATATATGCAAGTTATATAACTTGTCTGGAGAGGCCACATGCCTAGTTGGGGTTTCAACTGTAACAAATGTTTCAGTTACTCTCGCTGCTAGAAACTCCTGGAGATTCTGGCGCACTATTGTGACTTCTGCCTCGCCGTCGAAGAGAGTCACTGCTCAACTCCTGTTCCGAAGTAGGGTTCTCAGAGTTAGTTGCAAGCTTTGTGATAAGGGCCTCAACCTTCTTTTTCTGAAATTTGGGTTTAAATGGAGGAATTCTGTCCTACTTCTTTATCTTCACGTCAAACAAGCATTGTGAGTCCCTTTTTGGTGTCACGTTCTCTTCTTGCCTGTGATTAGATGGCCCTCCTCTCTCGTAGTGTTTTTCAGATGAGTCCTGCAAGGAATGAGTAGAATGTGTATCAGAACTCTGGTACCTGTCTGGAGCCTTGAGCTAAGTCATAATAGTGGCTCCTCGAAGGAGTTGTTCAAAATTGTGAAGGAACTATCCAAGCCCGGCAGTCTGTCTCAAGCCATCACTCCTTCTTACCACCATTGTGAGACCTTAGCTAGCTATTTCAATGACAAGATAGAGAAAATATATTCCTCCATTGAACTCCAACCCTCCTTGATGGATTCTCCCTGCAATTTGCTAGGCCTGCACCCCAAAGCCAATGTAATCTTTTGAAAGTTCACCTGCATCTCTATGGAACAGGTGGAGAAAACCATGACAGAGATCAAATCTGGCTCCCCTTTGGACCTTTGTCATCATTTTATTTTTTCACGTTTATCGTCTATCCTGAGCGCTTGCTTAACCCAGAGTTTCAATGTATCTCTAAAGACAGCGACATACCATGATATGTGGAAGCACGCAGTAATTCTTCCATTAGTCAAAAAAGCTGGCTTGGATGAATCTATACTATCTATCACCCCATCTCCTTGTTGCCATTTATGGCTAAGATCTTTGAGAAATTGGTTAACCTGCAGGTGTCAACCTTCTTGGAAGACAACTTGCTCTACCCCTCTCAGTTGGGCTTTAGAGTGAATAATAGCACTGAAAGCACGCTTCTCGCAGTCTTGGATAACATCAGACTGAAGGTAGATCAGGGTAAGGCAGTAGCCCTGATTGTGCTAGACCAATCTGCGGTGTTCGATACTGTCTCCCATAGTCTTTTGATTAAGAGACTGCATGAGATAGGGTTTCACTCCACCGCCCTCAAATGGTTTGGTTTATTCCTGTCGAAAAGATCCCAGTCTGCTCAGTTAGACAAATTTAGATCGCTTCCTTACTGCTCAAAGTACGGTGTGCCCCAGGGCTCAGCTCTGAGCCCTACACTTTTTAATGTATGCACAGATTCGCAGCATAGAGGACTATCTCATGTTTAGGTAAAGATTGAAAACTTGGCTTTTCTCTAACTAACTTTTCTCTGAATCTCCATCTCTAGCCTTGTACATCTGCTGATTTTTCAAATGATAGTTACTAGTGCTGTGATATCCTTCAGGGGATAATTGTTAGTGCTTTACAAATATTCCAAATACATAAATAAATAGTGCAATCATGAAAATCGTAGTGTTTCTCAGAGGGCTCCGAGGGTGTTTGGTTGTTGTTTATATTTATCCTATGTTTTGCTTGGCTTCCTTGTCTGTACTGAGTTTGCCAAGAGGTGGTTTAGTCTGCCTGGTTCCCACATTATTGCGTCCCAAGGATGTGTAGACATCAACAATAATTATAGGTAGCTGTTGGACTTGGCCCTTTTTGCAGGGTCATCCCTGAACTTTTTGCCTTCCTCCTGTATTTTTTCTGACCTGTTGTTGGTGGTTTTATGACTCTGGGCACTTTACCACTGCTGATCAGTGCTAAAGTGCATATGCTCTCTGTGTAAATTGTTGTAATGGATTAGTGATTCCATGATTGGCCTATTTGATTTATTTGTCAGACCCTAGTATAGTGCACCTTGGGTGCCCAGGGCCTATAAATCAAATGCTGCTGGTGGGCTTGCAGCACTGGTTGTGCCCCCCCACAGAAGCAGCCTGTAAAGTGTGACTCAGGCCTGCCATTGCAGAGCCTGTGTGCAGTCTGGGCCTGCCATGCTGACGTGGCAAGTGCACCCACTTGCCAGTCCCTAAACCTTCCCTTTTCTACATGTTAGTCACCCCTAAGGTAGGCCCAAGGGCAGGGTGCATTGTATGTAAAGGTAGGACATGCCCTGATGTGTGTGGCATGTCCTAATAGTGAATTACAGCCAATTTTGTTTTTCACTATTGCAAGGCTATCTGTTCCCATAGGCCAGAATGGGCAGTTTGGTTATAACATCTTATAATCCTTAACTGACCCTAGGAACAAGATAGAAAAGCGAATTTAGTATGCCTGAACTCAGAATGTTAAAATACATCTTTTAGTGTGGGTGATTTTTACATTCTGTGTTTGAAAATACCACTTTTAGAAAGTAGGTATTTTCTTGCCTAACCTTCCAGTGTGCCTCTGCTAAGGTTGTGTATTCACTGTCTGGTTTGTGAGTGACAGGGGACTGGAGAGGGTCTTGGCTCCAGCAGTCTGATGGGTCAGGGCTGGGCTGAATAGGACCCACATAGAATAGAGAGTAGGGGGAGGAGACTTCCTTTCACTGACCTGAGCCCTCATAGAATAGAGAGTAGGGGCGGGGATTTCCTTTCACTCCCCTGAGGCCTCATAGAATAGAGAGTAGGGGAGGAGATTTCCTTTCAGCTACCTGGGCCAGGTCTGCTCTCAAACAATGCTGTCTCCACCTCCTGCCAGGAAGCTGCACAGAACTGGTTTTGGTCAGGCACAGACACTCTCTGCCTCCAGAGAACAAAGACTTTCTGAGTATAAATATTGGGGCCCAGACCCCAGAACTTTAGATCACTTCTGGGAATCAAGACAAACCTTTGCCAAGGAGGAGAACCAGAGAATCTGAAGGAGTTTGACTGCCTCTGTGCCAGTGTGCTATTTTCTGGGGTTGGCCTGCAGTGGTTTCTTTATTGCCAAGGAAAGGGGAAAGACTTTTATTGAAACTTTCATCATCTTGAAGAAGAATCTCCAAGGGCTTGAACTGTGCTTGCCTCCTGCTGAAGTCTCAGGGATACAAGACTTCACCACCAGCTCCCCCCCTGAATTCCCTTGCTGGGGATTCTGTCTGCAGAAGCCTGCGTGTTGTTGGGAGATGGAAACGCGACTCAACGAGAAGAAGCGTGTCGCATCCGCAGCTGTTGCCGTCGCATCATCGGAGAAGCGTGTCCCCACCGCAAGGGTCGCCGTCGCATCACCGGAGAAGCGTGTCTCCGTCACAGCTGTTTGTCGTCGCATCACCGGAGAAGCATGTCGCCACTCCAAGGGTCGCCGTCGCATCACCGGAGAAGCGTGTTGCAGGGCCTGTCGCAGCTCGGAGGTTACAGAGTTCGCTGCACGGCCGTCGGGCTTGCACGCATCGCCTTCACGTCGTCGCATCGCATCAAGGGCGCCATCTTCTCGCATCGCACCGGATCGTCGCATCGCACCGAGGCGCCATCTTGTGGCATCGCAACCGGAACGCAACACGAGATCGGTGCATCACCTCCTCTCCGGTAAGGAACAGACGCATCGCCTACTTTGCGCAAGCACTGAGGAACAGACGCATCGCCTCCCCCGAAGCAAGGAACCGACGCATCGTTCTCCCTGCGAACCTTTTGTTTATCTTGCGTGACGCATCCAAAGGTACTTTGTGAGAAACGTGTTGCATGTACCATCACCTTTGGCACTAAGCTATTTCTACCATCTAAAAGTCATTTTCTTAATACTGTTTTGTGGATTTTTGTCGTTTGGGTCTTGTGTTAAGTCTATATAAAGTATACTTATTTGTATAAACAACCTGTGTGGTGTCCATCTGTAGTGTTTTCACTGTATTACTGTATGTGTTCACAAATGCTTTACACACTGCCTCTGAGATAAGCCTGCCTGCTCGTGCCAAGCTACCAAGGGGGTGAGCAGGGGTTATTTAAGAGTGTAGCCCCCTTACCCTGACTAGAAGCAAGGGTCCCTACTTGGTCAAAGGTACCTACCTCTGCCAACTAGAGACCCCCAGTTCTAACAGTAGCTCATGTTCATGGTCGACTTGTGTGACCGCTGTGAGCCTCTGGCATATAGCCAGTGATGCTGCTTCGCCTTTAATGTTAGACAGAATAATTGCGGACACCAAGGGAAAAGTTCCCATTAGTTTCATCCTCAAATCCAGGGCAGCAGCTGCCCCGTGCTCATTCTGTATTTGTTTTAACACATCCGGCAAAACTGACATGGACGAAGTGCCGTGACTGATACTATAGACAGCCGCAAAGACTGTGCCCCACGTGTTGCATCCACCTATTCCAGCAACCATTCCGCGGGGTAAGCACATAGTCAATATTCTGTGCTTTTCTTGTGGTCCCATATTGGGAAACATAGCTTCAATTTGGTCAACCTTTTGGGCGATCCAAAAAGGAATTTCCTCATGGTTAGTGGGAATTTTGCCCATATCTGAATGAACAATTACAGGATTTGTAGTCGGCACTGCCACAACTGGCATATTACCCAGGCAGACCAGGCTGTGCTGGCACAGCCAACAATGTACGTGAAACATATTGAGTCAAGCGTCTATTTAGTGTAACAAGAGCAGCGTACAATGCACGTGTCTCTACTAGATTTTGGTTGCCTTGTCATGGTATGGCATGTATCCAGCTAAAGCTGGCCAGGCCGCCCCATCATTACTTAGGGGACCCAGGCGTACAGGTGTAGGTACATGTGGGAGGGCCCCTAGGAACCAAGTATGGTGATCCCAATAAGACAAAGGTATTTCCATGCGCGCATACGGTCTGTATTGGGCTTGTGCTGGAGGTGTAGTATAGGCATAAAATGTGTTAGAATTAACATCCAAAGCTGGAAAATCGACCCAAGAGCAAAAGACTTAAAAGTGGTAAACATCATTAGATTCAACCACGAAGATAAACACACCACCTGCATTAGTAAGTCCATGATGCATTAAATGTGCAAGGATAGCAGGTCTGCAATTAACAGGAATGGCAACAGGAGGCGCAGCCATAAGGAAAACAGATATGGGAACAAAGTGTAACACAAAAATGGGTTATCCTTTAAAAGTTTCAAACGTATAAAAAACACAGAATTTGGTACTTCATAAACACTGCTTAGGATTAATCCCGAACATCACGGATGTCTCCGGTAGTAGATGTGGTGGCTATTATGGACACACACAGGCACTACTCTGGAGACTCTTGAATAAGTACCAGACCAAACGTTGGTGGCGCCATGTTGTAGGAATTCTGTTTTGGGTCAGAACTATGCCTGGGATCACAGAATGTCAGTATGTAGGGACTGAGTCACCATACTACATCAGTACCCATGAACCCCATCCAAACTAGCTTATTGTGCTCTACTTGCCCTTCTAACCTTCCCAGAGTGACAGGTAAGTTAGCACCCAAGAACACAACACTCTAGTCCCCTCAGGGTACCATGGTAGCAGGTCATCACCATTCATTCTCTCACTCATGCATGTCCATAATAAAAAGAAATGAGTCAAAAGAACAGTTTACAATATTTATTGAAACTATGGTGCGCTATTATGAAGCAAATGTGCTGCAACTAGAAAACATGCAAAACTTTGTTGTGTAATTAGCATTACTAATAAACCGTACAAAATGAAAAGTGTATTGAAGCACAAAGGGTCCACACCAGGCAATTCTTTGTAAAGTAGGAGACTGTTTATTAACACTCCATCCATCGGCTGGTCCCACCAACCGTCAGCTCCTTGAATCTCGCTCTCACCCATAGTGGAACTACAATACATCACACTTCTTCCCTCTTATATTTAACAATAACTTTGGTTAGCCACAATACCCCCTTTGTTCATATGAAAATAGCAAGAACAACATTAAAAAACAAAACTGACATCAGAAACACAAGATCCAACTCAAGAGGGAGAAAGTAAAAACAAACACTGTTGTGAACTATCATTTACTTTCTAGCATAGTCAAAAAGATATGCTGGTGTTTTGCATATCCTCTCGCTTCTCCTGTTAACCCCAGGGCATTCCAACTGTGACAGAGCACCAGAGAACGAGCGAGCCTCCATTGCTCTATTATTTACACCTTGTACACGAACCACACGACTGTGATTACAGATTCTTCCATCATTAGTTTATACCGCATTCCTGAACAATTTCACCACTTCTTTCACCTTGGTGAATTTTGACCTGTCTTGACAGCCCACAGGTGCCTTAATCTTAACTCTGTCTCCCAAACTAAACTCAACCTTCTTAGCACACTTATGGGCTCCAAAATAACTCTTTCTTTTCTGTTGAAAATTAATTTCCTTCTCTCTCCACAGGCCGATGCCATTATCTTTCACACCCTTATCAAGTACCATCCACCCAGGACAAAGTTTAGTGTTGGAAGTTCTCCCTTCGAACAACTCAAACGGAGTCTTACCAGTGGTGGTATGAGGGGACATTCTGTATGCAGTGATTCTGTTTTGTAACTCTTTTCTCCAGTCCATATTGTTCACCCTTGCCAACTGTATCCCTTCTTTCAAAGTTTTATTTAGTCTCTCAATTGCCCCATTTGTTTCAGGATGATAAAGAGATGATTTCTTATGGCGAATACCACTACCTTCCAGATATTGCTCCATCTCCTGTGAACAAAACTGCGGACCACTGTCCGACAACATGTAACTTGGAAAACTTTCTCGTTTGAACACCTCATCCAAGAGTAATTAAGTAAGTAAGTACATTTATTGTTTATTTAATTAAAACCATAACAAAATTTCACCTAAAAAGAATCAGTAAATCTGCCAATTTTTAAAACATTATTAATTTACATTATCAGTTTGTTGCATATAAATATTTTTTTAAACATTTTTGGCTAATCACTCTCAATTTGTTGCAAGAAATTATAAGCTTATTGCGTCGATGAATTTATAATCTGAACAGTTAATTTCTAGCTATATCGTAAGGTTCCCGCTATCAGCAATGCAGTTAAAAGTTCAATTTACTGGCCTGTTTTTCAGTTTAAGTGTTTTAAGTTTCTTGCATGTCCTTTGAGGATTCATGATTTCCACCTTCTAACTCAAGTTTATATTTAAATTTTCAGTGCCTGTTCATAGGAGCTAAGAAATGTAATCAATTTGCAGTTCATTTGAGGATTGGAGGGGTCTAGTCTTGTTATTATAGCAGCTCTGCAGGTCCTTATTCCTCTAAGGTTTAGAGCTTTTCTAAGTAAAGTGACTCGTGCTGTGTGAAGTTTGGGGCATATGCAAATTATATGAATGAAATCCTCTTTGTTGCTACCGCAGAGTCGGCATGATCTAGGCCCTTTGTATACCCAGGGTGGCTGGTCCGCTATCGACAGGAGTTTCCCGAAGCGTATTGCCATCAAATGTCTCTTTTAATATATTGAGAATGTAATACTCAGGTAAAGTACCGGTGCAGGGGACTTGTATTTATTGTTCACCATCCAGGCGTAAGATCTCAAACTAAAGATGTTTTTATCAACTAGCAAGGAATGAAATTGTGCTGTTTTGTTTATTGCTTGCTTAAAGGACAGATATGGGGGATTGTTGTTCCATAAATCAGCCGTGCAAGTAGTTAGTAGAGACGTATAAAGATTTTTTTTTTTTGCAGAGTTTTATATAGCGCGAACTTGACCCGCAACCGAATCGGGTATCAGAGCGCTTTACATAGCACCAGTTACATTACATGAGGACACACATTCATTTTTGTTAGGCACGGGGAGATTAAGTGATTTGCCCAGAATCACAGGATGTTTAGCGTCATTACCGAGACTCGAACCCAGTTCCCCAGGTCCGAGGTCGAACGCCCTAGCCGTTAGGCCAACTCCTCTATATTGGTTGTATGGTGATTTTTAATCCTCATCCAGTTCTGTCCAAAGGGCATTATTAAGTGGGGAGTTTGCTGTGTCCTGTTTAAGTCGATACCAGAGCTTTATTGTTGCATACATTCTCCCTATTGTTTCATTTAACAGGCAAAATTCGAGTCGTACCTGGGCTGGTGAAGCGGATTGATGTATCTGGAAGACTTTCTTATAGGTCGAGATTAGTAATTTGTTTAGAAGATCAGAGTCTTTGCCATATATGGCAATACTGGCATACGTTATAGTTGGAAGCATTTTGGACGACAGCACTGCGAGCAGAGGTTTGTATGACGGCCCCTTCAGTTTTTTTGCCAGAGTCCTAAAGGCAAATGTTAGTGTGCTAGTTCTCTGAGACATGTAGCTTTTTTGCTCTAGAAGGTTTTGTCTATTGTCCATGTAGAACCCCAGATTTTTATATCTAGTTACTTCCTCTATCTGGTGGCCTTCAAGCCATATATTCTGATTAGTTCTTCAATGATTACTGATGAGCATAGGTTTGGTTTTTAGTGTGTTAATTTCTAGTTTATTTAATGAGATATATTCTGTAATTTCCTTACGAGTTCTTCGAAGACCGGTCTCGGTTAGGCTCATTAGCACCACATCGTCCGCAAACGAGAGATGTGATAATGGAGGCTTTCCCAATTGCGGGGGATGAGAGTTAATCTGATCGAGCCTTTTTGCCAAGCAGTGGCGGCTGGTGACATTTGAAAGTGTTGGGGCGTAAAACAATTGTTGCACAGCACTGTAGCGAGCGAGCGTAGCGAGCGAGCCCGAACCACCTACGGGGAGTTTGGGGGGGTTTCCCCCCGAGAATTTAAAAAAAAAAGAGTGGGCAAATTATGCATTTTCAAGCAAATTTGAGAAAGCAGGAAGGTTAATAAAGCAATTGTGAATCTGTTCTAACAAAGACAGTGACTGGAAAAACTGTCTATCGCTTGTTCTGCTGGCATCCAAGGCGCGCAAAAAGAAACCAATATACTATTGGGTGTAAGGTTAGGTTTGTGCCTGAAACAAGAATATAATCATGCACACATTGACTCATGCTGACCCCAGCAGACCACTAACAGGCCCACAAACAGCCAAAACACGGGCCCACACTCTGATCTGTCAGACCAGATCGCCCGGCGCTGCCTGGTTGCCCTATAGGCCAGCCCAACCCGGCTCCTCCCAGGGCAGAGTGGAATAGGTGCCACAGACACTCTCAGGGCCGAATGTAGTAGCTTCTGGGTGTGGGTGGGAGGGGGTCTGAAAGGCCCCAAAAGCAGGCCAAGAGGGGCTCAGAGACCAGTGGTTGAAGCTGCAGCAGCTCAGAAAACAGGAAGAAAGGGCGAGCTCCCCAAGTGGTGCTTGCGAGAGAATTCTCCACCGAAGGGTGGATTCCGCCTACTCGTAAATCCGCACATCATCCTGTGAAGCAGGCAGAGTTATCACCCTGCGGTCAGTATCATGGTATCCAACCTGGGATAGGCGCAATGCGCCCTGCAGTGAGAGGTAATGGGGCACCCCGAGTCGCGCTGCCCGAGTCTGCGTGCATGTGGGTCACTGCCAGCAAGGTGGATGTTTATTTGGGGTGTTTATATCTGAGCAACCTCAATATGTTTTGATATTGAAGTGCATTAATGATTGCATGGAGCAGAAAGTGACTTTTTGGCATCAAGATTATTGAGTGATACATCCACCCAGGCCATTTACTACTCAACCCATTACCCGCTGGGCTTCTAATGTCACATAATTGCTCATCAAGGGTATGGTCCATTAAATACATAACCTGACTTGATGTACACCCAGGTACATATACTTGGCTTCAATTAGCCTTTCTCTAGAGTGGAAGTGAGATTGGTTCCCTTCAGCCTGAGGTCACCTAGTGTGAAACTGTGATGTACTTGTCAAACTGTGATCCGTGTCTCCCACTGCACAGTTATAAGCTCCAAATTTGCTCATGTTAGCCATAAATTACCTCCTGTAGTAATCATACTGTCATGTAATATGATTACTCAGGAAGGGTTCTGATTCTGCTGCAGCTCGTCAGTCCTGTTTGGGATGTTTTCGCCTTTCTGGGCTACTTGTTCAAGGTGTTCTAAAGCATGAAGACAGTCATTAAATAAACATGATCATCAGCATCGACCTTTTGATGTCTGGAGATAATCGGTTAATTGAATCCAGAGAATGCAGGTTACAAGTGAGGGATTAGAGCTTAAACTCAGAAGAACAAAAATGTTGGACCAATGTCAAGGAGAAATGTGTGCTTATTATTTGAAACCTCTAGCTGCCCTCTCCTCCCTGTTACCAGCCAGTGTGTTCGATTCAGAATTAGAGATATGTGCAACCTTTTGGGAGCACCCATGCATGGATGGACTTCTGATTTCTGGTCCTCCTGGAGGTATTTCTAGATATTGCACCATTTTGAAGTACATTTTTCGTTGTAGTTCAATCTGGATATCTTGTCTCAGGTGGTGTCCTGGGATGGCTAATGTTACGGGGGAATGAGAGACAGGGAGATATGGCGACTGGGTACAGGGACCAGTCCTCTGAGCAACAGCAGACCACAAGACAAAGGGGAAAGCAAACTAAAGATCTACAGAATAGGACCGGTGTAGAGAGAGCAGGCCATTCAATCTACCTAAATGTGGTACGAGCTATCAGTTTGAGCCAGGTGACCGCCTTCTAGCTAAGAAGGAACGGTCCAGTCAATAAGACAACATATTTGTAGTTTGATGACTTGAGATTCACTAACACTCATCCCCCACATAGCTTACATGAAAAGGCGCCCATCCTGTCACTTTTGTTGAGGTTTGCCTGGACCCACAAATCAACAGATAAGACCATCTTAAGACTCTGATAAGACTCTGAGTCGGATGGTTGCTAGACCTGAACTCTAACTGTAAATGAACCTACTACATACATAAGCCAGGATATATATTATGCATTCCAATTAGCCTGAAAAGTTTCAAAATCCACATTTCCCTCCAATTGTCTACAAAGCACTACCGTTGGAGTATCCAAACCCTCCAAACCACATCATCACACACTAGGGAAAGTTAAAAGACCGCAGCTGCAGATGTAAGTCTGCTATCGGACGCGTCTTGAAACCATAGCAAGTTTGAGTTTGCCGTGCTCAGCTCCAGGGGCAAAGGCAGGCTTTGGTGGGAATGTATGGCTCACGCATTCCCATTAAAATTCAGGAATCTGCAAACAGCAGTTAAATTGAACTTGTGACACAGTACACGTTCAGTTATGCTATTTTTGTTGCATTAATGTACGTGCTTTGGAAAAAGGCGGGAGGAGGAACTGCTCTCTTGCAGGGCTGCCCCGGGCCCACAAAGTAGTGCCACAGGATGGCACACAAGTCAGCCTCCCAGTGTTGGGGACCCTCAAGGGTCCCCCATGCACGCGTCACTTCCGGGCAGGAGGGGGCAGGGGGAGAAGTACTTATACCTCTCCCGGCCACTATTCGCCCTCTTTCCCATGCTGCCCTGACGCCGTTTGGTTCTCCTGGTCACGCTGTCCCCCGGGCTGCGACAGTGTGTGGGTCGGCTCCGGGGCCGTATCGCGTCGTTGTCGCAGGTCGAGTCGGTGTTTTGTGTGGTGAGTCAGGGCAGTTCTTTCAGCTTGTAGTTTATTGCTTATTGAAAACTTTACACCCTCGGGGTTCTCCCCTCCCCCAGCCCTTGCCTCGTGGTGTGCGGGGGTCGGTTTATGGGCTGCGTGGCTATCATAGCTCAATGTATTTATCTGATAGCTCTGATGTATGTGGTGAGCAGTAGCCCACCAGTTCGAGACTCGCTCTGGCTATCAACGCTTAGTGAGTTAATATTTCGCGGTCAGATGGGCATTGATAGTTTTTCGAGCAGATTGCTTAATGCGGCTTGTCCTGCAGGAATGGAGCAGTGCAGCTCCTTCAGCGTTTGGGTGCTAGCTGCAACTTGGTAACCGTGCGACGGAGGTTTTAACAAACCTTTAGACGTGGGCAATTCTGGCACGCGTTTCTGTTTTGGCACCGGGGGTGTGCCGGTTACATCCCCGGTCTCGTGGTCGGCTCCCCATGTTTCCATGAGTCGTGCCCCTATACTCCCGGGTGTGCTCCGATCGCGAGACACCCGCGACCGGAGTATGGGGCTAGTCAACTCCGGTGTGCCTTGCCTGTCTCGCGTTGCGGCCCTGGGTCAGGACTAGTATAACCTCTCTACTGTCGGCAGCCCCTGTGCCGAGGTACCTTACGGTTATTGTTGCAACCGCTCTCGGGGCTTGCAGTTGTTTTGTACGGTCTGGCCTTGGTCGGTTGCTCGAACCCGGTCTGGCGGTGCGAGGAGGGGTTCATTCAGGGGACCAGGTGAGTCGAGGCCGGTTGGCCCTTGGCCCCGTCGGGCGCACTTTGAGATCCTAAATGTTTTTCCTGCGGTGTGCAGCTTCGTGGCCCTGGTTTCGAGTCCATCGGGTGTGATGAGGCTGGCGGGTGTCAGGGAGCGGCTGCGTGTCAGGGGGGGAATGTAGGGCATCCGGGGGCGCAAAGCCCCGGCCCTGCGCCCAATGAGGTCTACATGGTAATTACCCTTGGAGGCCTCCACCAGGTGGGACATAGCAGCCGGCGTTGCTAGGTCAGCGCCCTGTGTGGGAGGCGGGCACGCACGCCCGTGTCTGTTCCAGGTAGTTGTGTCGAGGTCACAGCATGGGGAAGGTGTGCTTTCCCGAGCGGAGGTGTCTCGCGGGTTTGCGGTTGCTGGATTCCATGTGCGGTTGTGGTCTGCTCCCCCCCGCAGCAAAATCATGAGGGTGTCCGTAGTTTGTTCAGCTCTGCGGCTTCACTGTGATTTCGGTTCCCATGCCACAGCGGGCTTGACCTGTAAGCCTGCGGTGCTCTCGCTATAGTGTGCTTCAGTTGTTATTGTGCTAAGATTGATGTGCTGGTTAGAAGCGTAGCTAACTAGAACGCACGATCCTTGGGGGGCCTGGACCGCACCGGGTCCCGACGTGGGTTGCAGATGGGCATGTTGGTGTGTTGTGTCTCGCACACGCGACTACCTCCTAGATTAGGTGGTTTTCGAGGAAACCGGATGCCCCCACGAGCTGTTGGTTGTCTCAGTTGGCGGGACTAGCTCAAGTGATCAGTTAAGTCCCGCTGACCGACGAGTGAGGGCCCTTGCTTCACTGTCCGGGTCAGTCTTTCTGTTCCGTTTTTGAGCGCATTAATAACTTTTGGTATTTCTTGCCCCGCGCAAATGATTTCACTTGTCTTCAGTTCCCTGGGAAGATGTTTGGGGAGCCATGTTGATTTATGATGAGACTGTACTCACTACGGTTTTGGTAAGCGTTTGAGAAACATGATGGCTAGCCGGGGCTGCAGGCAGACTACATTCCTTCATCCCTAGAGCATTTTCAATGTGCTTCGCCTGTGCAATTCTTCCTTGTGGGGCGGGCAGGAATATTCAGACAATGTGGTGGGGCCCTCGGACTCCTAGACGCATAAACTAAACGGTGCATGCTGGCCTGGGCTAGTGGCCGATTCCTAACCTCTGCTGCTGCTAACTAGGCATGACAAGCATTGGGAATCACAATGGGTCTAGTTTTTAATAGGTTTCGCTATTGGCCTATGGTAGTTTTCGTTAGCCAGATTCGGAATAGCTGCTATTGCAGGACTATATAGGCGGTGGTGTGTATGTCCAATTTGGGAAGGGTTTTCTCGTGATGCAGGCAAGCTGCATGGTGGTGCACCGGTGCCATTTTGCCTTCGGTAATTCGCTGGAATTGAATGAGGAATTAAGCTGCATTTAGCAGTTTACATTTACTATTTATTTATATAAAATAGAAAATCGGGGTGGTTTCTCGGGGCCCTGGCAGTGACTTTAGGGCTCGCTGCCCCTGCCTCTGAGTGCCCAGGGCATGCATGGCTGGGCGCGATGCAGCGGGGGGACAAACGAAGTGGCATACTTTCGGGACATGAGCGGCAAGTGCGAGGCATCATTGGTTTTGCAGTATCAAAGGGGTATCGCGCTGGTCGGCACAGTGTTTACGGGGGCATGCTCAATGTCCTCTGGTTACTCATTGGTTATATCGGGAGCATCGGTGGTGCACAGCGAGGGGCGGTTTGAGCCCCTATACCTCGGGGGCGCCATTTGTGCCCCTTTGCCCTCCGCTGGACACGCGGTCGTGTACTTGGTTTGGCGTCTGTCTTGTCCGGAGTGCAGGGGCATATCTCTCACCCCCCCTTCAGTCTGGCGGTGTCGGGAGCGGCGGGGGTTGTGAGTGGGAGGTACAATTGAGCGGCGGGGCGGGTGGCCCAATGCACCGCCGGCAGTTGCATTACAGCGGTCCGCTCGATCGCCTTGTTGATTCTTGGTTTGGTCCGAAGGGCCTGGTGTCGGGCATCCGGCGACACTGGCTTGACAAACCTACGGTAGAGAGGGCGTTTTGTTTAACAGATATGTTTTGGGCTCAGACCGACACTGGACATCTCGGCGTTCTGCTGCCGGAGCTTATTGGTCAATCCGGGGCCTTTCGCAATGCCCTTCAGGAGTCTTCTGATGGCATAGCTTTGTACTCCCTCCTACTCAGAGGGATTTGGCAGCGGGTTTTGTGGTCCCAGTCAGTCTGGGTGAGGCGAAGGCACGTGGCCAACAGGAGCGTCTCCGCATCCTACCATTACGGCCACCATTGCTCGGAGCGCACCTGGCAAGATGGCTGGTGACGCCTGTGGGAATTTTGAGAGAGTGGGTTCCCCTGATGCCGGTATGTGTGCCGGTGAGCATGCAGTCGATGTGCTTGCTTCGCTGCGATGCAGCTGTGGGTGGGGGAGAAGAGAGCGAGGCAGGTTGGCCCCGCTGACATCTTGTCATCTTGTTGTATTCTGATTGGGAATATAATACGAGTTTTAAGAAGGCATGACATAAAACTAAGACCTGCAATATGCATACATCTGCCCTGTTACCTCATTATACCCGCCGCCCATTTCTCTTTCATCACCTCCCCTAGGTGCTGCACCACCAGATGAGCGGTACCCTTACTTAGGGTTGGGGTCCCCTTTGTAAGTTAGGGCTGGATTTGGTGCGGGGATAAGTTGGAAATCTGTTTTCATGAAGCAAATAATGATGCTGGCAGTTGAGCTCGTTCCTTGTGGCAATGGTAGAGTGCAATGATCTTCTGTGTCCTTATTTATCTTGCATGGGATATGCCTGCGATCTCTGGGAGTTTGTACACAGCTTACAGAGGTGATAGGCGACAGGGGCACGCATCCTTTTGGTTGGTTTTTGGTAAGGCATCAGGAATTTTGCTTGCAGGAAGGTATTTAGCAAGCCCCGCACGCAAGGAAACTTTTCTTGCTCACATGACCAATAAGCATGGGGCATATGGGATTTACTCAGGGGCAACCATTTAATAAGGCCATCCCATCAGATAGTGTGCCGCCCCCAGCCTTTCACCCTCCTGAGGCCGATAAAATGAGTCCTTCGACTTTGGTAGCAATAATTACCTGTTAAGCAGGGCCAGGATAGCTTTCGGGGTGAAGGGTGGCTTTGGCACAGCCTGTGGCAACCTCAGTTGGCAAGCTTCTTTACTATTCGGTAAGGACAGGGAACTTGGAGAGCCAATGGTTTTTGGATCTTGCACAACAGTACTATGGGTCTACATTTACTTTCGACTGGCCTGAGTGCACTCAACTGTAATGAAGTTTAGCTGCGGTTCTGCCAGCTAAGCTCATTACGAGTTTCAGAGGATAAGGAGGTTACCTCTCTAGGGATAGGCATATGTTAAACTGTTGTGCTTAGTGAGGTTCCTTAAACCGAAGCGGGTGTGGTATCTTTCCAGGGTTATCTTTTCTTTTTTCATGAAGATCAGCAGATCAGTGTATGTGACACACAATTGGTTTTGCACTCGGCAGGGGGGGGGGCCTACCATTTTCGCACCGTCTAGTTAGTCACCGGGTACGCACTTGTCAAATTTGTACCTTGTTTAAACCCACAAGGTGAGAAAGTCAAGTCTGGACTTCCAAAAGTGCGGCATTGGCCCAACACTGCGATCTTCAGCAGCAAGTTCACCCTAGATCTGACTGGGTGGTTTTCTGGTGCCTCTGACAGTCTGCCACTAGGTGGCACTGTCTGGCTTTGAGAGAGGACCACCACAACAGGCACTGAGTAAGTCAAGTCATTGACTTGACACAGACTATTGCCTTCTGCCCAAGCCATCCTGTTAGCCTTGGGGGCCTGGATTGCCTCATTTGTCACACTCGAGTTCGAGTTATATAGAGGCTTGTCAGCTCTGTAATTTCGATTGCCAAGTTTGCGGCGCTTCTAGGACAGAGGTTGAATGTCTCCTGACAAGTTCGGCTTGCAATTTTGGTTTACATTGGGTTTGGTGATTACATTATCCTTTCACTTGCGGTCAGAGAAAGCTGATAGCTGTTGGGATATAGCAGTGCATGATCTGGGACACTTAGCAGTAAGCCGGCAAACATGAAGCACATAGAGCGTCATCTGGAAGAGGAATGCAGAGGTGTCAGTTCTGTTTGGACAAATGCTCCGGTAGTAAGGGAGCTCCGTGGGGTAAGGCGTGCACGGCAAGGATCTGGGGGTAACCAGCAAGGGTTTGCTTCCTGGGTTTGTAAAGTTGATGAGCTGGGCCAAGTTGTGCTGCTAAGCACCGTGCATAATCTATAGGTCACAGTTGAATACTAGCACATGCAGTGCATAATCTATGTCACAGTTTTGAATACTAGCACACGTCTTATGCACAGTTACTATTAGGTTCTGATTCCTCTACTCCTGCACAACATCACATATATTGTACATTCAGGACACAGGTTATATGTTCTACTGACCCCGATGAGAGGTAACCACGCTCTTCAGCGATGTCAATCATTACGGGTCAAGAGGGGCGAGTAGGGGTTGCAACAAGACACCTGCAGCAGGGAGTGCTGCCAGACAGCAAAGAGTTGGTGAGTAAATAGGTCGGGCAGGTCCCGTGGGGGTGCCTGCCACCTGGCCACTGCAGGTTGTTTATGGGGATCTCGAAGGGCTTAGGAGGGATCATGGCAAAGTAAACCTGGGCTGATTCGCATGCGGGGTGTGGCGGTGGTGGTACCTACCTCATTTCACAGGATCACTCCCTGTTGGGTCTATCTAACGATCATCCCAATTGACTTTAAATATACAGCCTCTCTTGTTTTGCCATACTGTGAGTAGGTTAGCCATGATCTTTAATAAAGTGCTGCAATGGCCCACTAATGCTATAGTTCAGCATCGGTGCTATATTGGACCATCATTAACACCAGCAGCTGTCAAATGAGTAGCAGTAAAGCTTTCGTTTATGTCGCCCGGGATTGGGGCTGGCAATGTCATCGAACTTTGCGGCCAGAAACGGAATAGGCAAAGACATATCTGTGATTGCACAACGCGCACTCAGCAGTAAAGCAAGCTAAGTTTCAGCAGAATCCTGGTATACAGTCAGTGAAAACGCAGGTTGGTCTACACACAAATAGGCACTCTCTTTCAGCTGGGGCGGGAGTTGCCATTCCCAAGAGGGTGCGGTTTGATAGGGCTGAATTGGAGGGGATGGAGCACTATACGGACAACTACCAGAGCACATTTTGAAGTCATAGTTAAGAGGGTGCAGGTACATTACTCATAAGTTTACTCCATGTCCCCTGATCAATAGGGTTTGCATGTTACCAGTTGCTTCAGTTATGCAATTTTCCTTGGGAGTTGTCAGTTAACATTGGGACTGCATTTTGATGGTCAGCCGGTTGGCAGGCCTTTTAGATGTGGGTTTGTAGCTCAGGCATGTCCAAGTAAGGGTTAAGAGGCCAGAGGTCGGCCCGGGGATACAAGTTCACAGGCCTGTTGAGCGGCAGAACTGATAGGACTTGTGTTCGACCTCTTGGTCACAGGTTCAGATCCTGGTGGGTCCACTCAGCATTTCATCCTTCTGAGGTCGATAAAACGAGTACCATGTAGTTGAGTAACAATAAACATGTTTAAATTCTCCCGCCCTATAGCCTTAGCTGGCAGCCATGCAGGTTGTGGAAGTTGTCATCCAACAAGTGTGCTACGGTCCAAAGATTGGGGAAACTCTGGGTTAAAGCACAAATGGGCTACAAAGTATTAAAGAAAATTTCCCAGGAATACTAGCAGAAGTTTGGGAGGGCAAGGCGTCACCTAGGGTGGTGACTGGCTTATTTCGATGGACATGCTCCAACAAGCGCTATACACAGAGGTGTGAGTTGAGCAACAAACTGGGGACCTGGGAATTATGGTGGTCTGAAATAACCCCCCCGGCAGGTGTGGCAGGGGGCGCGTTCAGGGGAAGCCATGGAGACCTCGCGCAGGAGGGTGAACAGCGCCATGCGTTTATTCACCGAGCATAGGGGTTTTGGTTTTATCCGGTATGATTACTGCACGCCAAGTCCACAGGGTGCTTAGATGCAGATGGGATACACCTGTCCAAAGTGGGAATGGACCTATTCTTGCTTGATCTGGGGGAGGCCTTGGAATCAGCAGGGTGTAGGTAACTAGGTCTATCGTGGTGGGGGGCCCTGGGGTGACGGTGGCCACACCCAGTGCTGTGGCGGAGTTACAGGGCGATCCAGAGGCTGTAAGGTACAGAAGGGTACCCTCTGCAGGAGCACAGTAAGGGTGCTAAAGCCAAATATCCCCAGGGAGGTCCTCGCGTTGGACCCTGGAGGAGCGACGGCGCCCCGTTAGTCCTATGGGCGGTTGTGGACCTGAGCAACCGGGGGTTGCCTGCAACGGTCCGCCCCCCTTAGCTGGGGGGGGAGCGTGAGTAAGGGGGTGGACTGGCAGTCCACCGGTGGGAGGGGCTATCCCCTCCCCCAAATCGACAAACACCGGTTGGCTAGGGCCACGGTGTAATTTGGCTCATCAGGCGGGCAGGCGGCGAGGGGCTGCCTGCCCTGGGATCGCCCGTAAGATAACTCACCATGTTGGCATATTTGTTATGCAAATAAACCTGCAGCAATTTTCTCCACTAAGAATGTGTCTTGTCTGATTATTTTTCCAAATCATTGCTGTGGGAGGGATGGGGAGTGTTGCCGATATTGGCACTATGCAGGGCTGCCCGGGCCCACGAAGGGGCCCTCCTAAGGGCGGCCCCCTTAGTGCCACAGGATGGCACACAAGTCAGCCTCCCAGTGTTGGGGACCCTCGAGGGTCCCCCATGCACGTGTCACTTCCGGGCAGGAGGGGGCAGAGGGAGAAGTACTTATACCTCTCCCGGCCACTATTCGCCCTCTTTCCCATGCTGCCCTGACGCCGTTTCCCTCCCCACCGCTTACCCGGCGTACAGGCAGGGGGGGGGTGTGTTTAACTAACTTATTATTTTGTGTTGCAGGCGGAGTTACAGGGCAATCCAGAGGCTGTAAGGTACAGAAGGGTACCCTCTGCAGGAGCACAGTAAGGGTGCTAAAGCCAAATATCCCCAGGGAGGTCCTTGCGTTGGACCCTGGAGGAGCGACGGCGCCCCGTTAGTCCTACGGGCGGTTGTGGACCTGAGCAACCGGGGGTTGCCTGCAACACTCCGCCCCCCTTAGCTGGGGGGGGCGTAAGGGGGTGGACTGGCGGTCCACCGGTGGGAGGGGCTATCCCCTCCCCCAAATCGACAAACACCAGTTGGCTAGGGCCACGGTGAAGTTTGGCTCATCAGGCTGCCTGCCCTGGGATCGCCCGTAAGATAACCCACCATGTTGGCATATTTGTTATGCAAATAAACCTGCACCAATTTTCTCCACTAAGAATGTGTCTTGTCTGATTATTTCTCCAAATCATTGCTGTGGGAGGGATGGGGAGTGTTGCCGATATTGGCACTATATATTTTACTTATGTGGGAAAGCTGCATCGAGGACTGCAGATGTGCATATGAAGGTAGTGTAGGTGACTTTAAACGAAGCTGAAATATTTGGGCTCCGTTATGTCCAGTCCCTACAATGACACGTCCATGTCTTCCCCACATTCCTGACGCCATGTTGGTCACTTTGTTCCTTGGCTTCAATATGGCCGGGGTCTGTTCTGCGGACCATCAAGTGACCTTTAGCCAGCCGCTGCTCTGCCAGGCCAAACAATTCGGCCTTCGTGCTCCGCGCCCCAGGGAAATGTGTCCAAACAAATCTCGTGGAAATGAGTGCAAGAGATTTCCAAATGGGTATCCAGACCCGTGCTGTGCTTCTGTTTGTTTTTTGTAGATTTATATAGAGCGACCCTGACCCAAGGGCACATTGCACAAGAACTAGATGTTTTCCATAAGAAAGAAGCATTACACATTTTTTTAAGGCATAGGGATATGTGATTTGCCCAGAATCACAGGATGTTGAGGCGAGGCTAAATTCAAACCGGCTTCCCCGGTTCCAGCGCCGCAGCTCTAGCCTTTAGGCCATATCTCTCCCTTGACATCGCTCTCATCACAGTGAAAAACAGCATTGACTTGCACAATTCGGTTTATAATCTATTATGCAGACAAATGGTTATGAATGACGAGCCGAGCATGAGTGAATCCAGGCCCAGACGGATCGGTTAACACCACCCACACGAGTCATTACCGCCTGGTACAATAAAGCACCAGACGCTCATTTTTCAAGCCTTAAAACAAGAGGCGCAGGGCGATTCTGTGTGAGAGGGAACTCCTCGTGAAACCTTATTGTAGTTACTTTGCTCGTATTTAACTGAGATGCCAGCTCCGAGAGCGGGCATCCGGCGGGGTTGGACGAAGAGCAGCCTAACACAGGGCAGTCAATGCTGACACTCGAGCAGTCGCGGCAGGCAAGACGGACAGAAGGGGGGGTTGTGAGTGTTTCGCGCGGGTGTGGGGGGAGCGGGACAGTAATAATCAAAATAGAATTTAAAACTTACCTTCCTCCCACTGCTTCCTCCGGGTCACGCGCCACCGCCTCAGCTCCTGCTGCTCCCGGCCGGGCCTGCACCTAGGCAGCCTCCCTCCCGCTCCCCTAAGCCAATCACAAAGCTGCAATAGCAGCTTTGTGATTGGTGCGGCACAGCAGACGGCGCCCAGCCGGGCGCCTGTAGGCCAGGGAGCGAGAGCGCAACTGCGCATGACTGGTTTGGTCGGCCCTGGGGCCGAACAAACAGTCTCCACCAAAGACAGTGGGCTAGCCACGCCCCCCCTGCACTCGAGCATGAACCCCACCCGCCCACCCGCCCCCAACCAGGCACTCCAGGCACTTCTGCTTTCTCCCCGTGCGAGAAGCAGAAACATGAAATGGTAGTTTTACCATTTCATGTTTCTGCTTCTCGCACTGCGAGAAAGCAGTGGGGCGACGCCCCCACGTCCCAATGGAGGAGCCGCCGCTGTTGCCAGGTCAGACATAAATAGGTTAACAAGCATTGGCATAGCCAATAGGTCTCGCCTTTGGGACCTTATAAGTGTTTAGGCATGCAACACTTGATGTTGTTGCACCAAGGATATTGTACTGGATAACTAAACACTTATAAGGTCCCAAAGGGAGACCTATTGGCTATGCCAATGCTTTTTTTTTTTTTAAAGGACAAGCAGTGCTATCAGGCTCCGGCTGCCACTTAGTCCACCGCATCCCACATAGACGCTGCAGCCATCTTTGAATGGTTTTAAAGCCAATTCAAAAGCGGTCGCCAGTGTATGTGAATCCCTAGCTCAACTGTGAGACTGTTCTCCTGCTTCCCAAATCTATTAAATACAAATTATGTAAAAAGAACATCCCTTTCTGAGCTGCACGGCTCATCCTACCCACGTTTGAAGCGCAGATTTGAAATACTGATGGTTTGGGCTTCCCGGAATTCAACTGGTTGAGAGGTAGAGAGATAGAGAGGTAGAGAGGTGTAGAGAGGTATAGAGGTGTAGAGAGGTAGAGAGAGGTAGAGAGAGAGAGGTAGAGAGAGAGAGGTAGAGAGAGAGGTAGAGAGAGAGGTAGAGAGGTAGAGAGAGGTAGAGAGAGGTAGAGGTAGAGAGGTAGAGAGCGGTAGAGAGGTAGAGGTAGAGAGGTAGAGAGAGGTAGAGAGGTAGAGAGAGGTAGAGAGAGGTAGAGAGGTAGAGAGGTGTAGAGAGGTAGAGAGGTGTAGAGAGGTAGAGAGGTGTAGAGAGGTAGAGAGGTAGAGAGGTAGAGAGAGGTAGAGAGGTAGAGAGAGAGAGAGAGAGAGGTAGAGAGAGAGAGAGGTAGAGAGAGGTAGAGAGAGGTAGAGAGAGGTAGAGAGGGCGAGAGAGAGAGGTAGAGAGAGTGGTAGAGAGAGAAGTAGAGAGAGAGAGGTAGAGAGAGAGAGAGGTAGAGAGAGAGGTAGAGAGGTGAGAGAGAGAGGTAGAGAGGTGAGAGAGAGAGGTAGAGAGGTGAGAGGTAGAGAGAGGTAGAGGAGGTAGAGAGGTAGGGGGAGGTGGAGAGGTAGAGAGGTAGAGAGAGGTAGAGAGGTGAGAGGTAGAGAGGTAGGGGTGGAGAGGTAGAGAGGTAGAGAGAGAGAGGTAGAGAGAGGTAGAGAGAGGTGAGAGAGAGAGGTAGAGAGGTAGAGATGGGTGGAGAGAGGTAGAGAGGTAGAGAGAGGTAGAGAGAGGTAGAGAGGTAGGGAGAGAGAGGTGGAGAGAGAGAGGTGGAGAGAGAGAGGTAGAGAGAGAGGTAGAGAGGTGAGAGAGAGAGAGGTAGAGAGAGAGGTGGAGAGAGAGGTAGGGAGGTAGAGAGAGGTAGAGGGGTAGAGAGAGGTAGAGAGGTAGAGGGGTAGAGAGAGGTAGAGAGGTAGAGAGAGAGAGGTAGAGAGGTAGAGGTAGAGGTAGAGAGGTAGAGAGGGGAGAGAGGTGAGAGAGAGGTAGAGAGAGAGAGGTAGAGAGAGAGGTAGAGAGGTAGAGAGAGGTAGAGAGGTAGAGAGGTAGGGAGGTAGAGAGAGGTAGAGAGAGGTAGAGAGGTAGAGAGGTAGAGGTAGAGAGAGGTGTAGAGAGGTAGAGGTAGAGAGGTAGAGAGAGAGGTAGAGAGGTAGAGAGGTAGAGGGAGAGGTAGAGAGGTAGAGAGGTAGAGGTAGAGAGAGAGAGAGGTAGAGAGGTAGAGAGGTAGAGGTAGAGAGAGAGAGGTAGAGAGGTAGAGAGGTAGAGAGAGAGAGAGGTGTAGAGGTAGAGAGAGAGAGGTAGAGAGGTAGAGAGAGTTAAAGAGAGAGAGGTAGAGAGGTAGGGAGAGGTGAGAGAGAGGTAGAGAGAGGTAGAGAGGTAGAGAGAGGTAGAGAGAGGTAGAGAGAGTTAGAGAGAGGTAGAGAGGTAGAGAGAGGTAGAGAGGTAGAGAGGTAGAGAGGAGAGGTAGAGAGGGAGAGGTAGAGAGAGAGGTAGAGAGGTAGAGGGAGAGGTAGAGAGAGAGAGGTAGAGAGAGGTAGAGAGAGAGAGGTAGAGAGGTAGAGGTAGAGAGAGCGGTAGAGAGGTAGAGAGAAGTAGAGAGAGAGAGGTAGAGAGGTAGAGAGAGGTAGAGAGAGAGAGGTAGAGAGAGAGGTGTTGTGAATCACTATGTTTATGTGAATCAGGTGTGGTAACTTCTGTACTTAATTTTTACTGAAAGGTATATTGATTAAAGGGGTAAAAGAAAGAGAAATAGAGAGAATAACGAATAAAAGCGTGAACGGAAGAGCAAAAAAAGTGCAAGATAACGAGAAGCCACACAAAGAGATCCCGGACTGACAGTAACTTTCATCATTTGGATCCCAAATAATTCCCTTTTGAAAGTCAAGCTGATAACGGGATGTGTCTTGCAGACCAGAACAAAAGGCAGCAGGCGACCAGGCGGTAGCAAGAGCTGCGCGCGCGAGAGAGAGGGGGAGCAGGAGGTGATCCCGGGAGTGGTGCGTGCGCGCGCAGTCTGCTCATTTTCAAGCACTGCACTCGTGCTTGTGGCGCGCCCCTGCTCGCTCCCGCAAGGTGGATGCCACCACAAGCACGAGTGTGTGTTTGAAAATGAGCAGAGCGACGGCTAAAGGCCCTCCTATGCAGCGCATGCGCGCTGCGTAGGCGAGACCTAAAAAGGTGCGGCGCCAGTACGCAACCTAGCTTTAGGCCTTTGTTTGTGATCAGCTTCCTGGATAGTCTAGAGCTATCGCCCAACTTTATTCTTATCCATGTTTGGGAACAAAATTGAAGTATTCCTCTTAAAATTCTCTCCGGGATTTTCCAGGCTCTCAGTTTTTTTCCATAAGAGGTGACGGTCCACACTGTCAAATGCTGCTTTTAAATCTATTAAGCAAAGGTGTAGTTTTTGTTTCCTCCGCTTGCATTTGTTTGCTATTAATGAGAGAGCTAGGATTTGGTAATCGTCCCATTACCTTTCTTGAAACCTGTTTGGTTAACAGGAATCAGGTTAAGGTTGTTTGATCATTCCCTCAGATCTTCCAGGATAAGTAAGGCGTAGTATTTTCCTTCTACGTCTAGTAGGGCAATTAGCCTGTAGGTCGACGGACTTGTTCGGTCTCCTCCCTTGTAGATCAGTGTCGTTATCGATCCTTGCCAATTAGATGGAATATAATTTAGTAGCTCTGTTTCTCTAAATAGTATGGAAAGGTGCTCACTCCAGAAGGATGGATCATACTTAAAGAAAGATTGCTTGGGATATGCCATTAGGTCCTGGGGCACCACCGCCTCTGCCTTTCCGTATTATACATATTATTTCATCTGCCAAGTAGAAGCGGAGTTCTGTTTTTGTCTTGAGGTAACAGATGCTGTATTTGCCATATTGCCTAGCGATTTCATCAGTTGAATGGGCACCTAAATCAGTCATTACTGTTATATTGCACATACCATCTTCTCCTTTTGTGATACTTTCAGCTTTTCCTTGTGCAATGTTTTCGGTGGGCAGTCAAAATATCGAATTTTAAATATCGACCTACACTAATATCGAGTTTTTAATATCGTAGGGACAGAATATCGAAGTCAAGAATATCGTTGCCCAGAATATCGACTTAAAGGTAGGTAATATCGCTTTTTTAATATCGAAGTAAGTAATATCGAAGTCATTAATATCGTTAGCAAAAATATAGTTGTTAATAATATCGATTTTTTTTGTGTTATGTATTTTATATGTATGTTTAATATTTTTTTAAAGTTTTTTCATTATTTTTAAATATATGTATTAAATGTTTAGAAAATAGTAATTTTTTTTAAAGGAAATTTTGCGTTTTAGTATCAGAGCGGGTTGTGGGTTTATAGGGGAATAGGGTGGGAAGTAATGAAATTATAATTAATTAATTAATATGTTTTTATTTATTGTTATTCATTGTTAATTTATTTTTAATTAATTATTAATTGGTAATTACTTTTTATTAATTGGTTAATTAAAAATTATATTAATGATAATTAATTTATTATTATTTTTTATTTATTGTTATTGTTAATTAATTTATTGTTAATTAATTATTACTTGGTAATTAATTTGTATTAATTGATTAATTGATAATTAAATTAATTGTGTTATTTTTTGATGTGTAGCGCGTTGTGTGTTTATAGGTGAATAGAGTGGGAAGTAATTTAATGTTATTTAAGTAAATATTAATTTAATTTAATAGGTATTTATTAATAATTATTTGGTTAAATAATTATTCATATGTTATTTATTTAAAAAAATAATAATTTATAAGTATGTTAATTTAACCCCTACGCGATCCTACATTTTCCCTACTGTTGCACTCACTGGAGTGGGAATAGTAATTTTTACCCCTACGATATCCAACCCTTTCCCTACTGTTGCACTCACTAGAGTGGGAATAGTAATTTTAACCCCTACGCTTTCCAACACTTTCCCTACTGTTGCACTCACTGGAGTGGGAATAGTAATTTTTACCCCTACGCTATCCAACACTTTCCCTACTGTTGCACTCACTGGAGTGGGAATAGTAATTTTAACCCCTTCGCTATCCAACACTTTCCCTACTGTTGCACTCACTGGAGTGGGAATAGTAATTTTTACCCCTACGCTATCCAACACTTTCCCTACTGTTGCACTCACTGGAGTGGGAATAGTAATTTTTACCCCTACGCTATCCAACACTTTCCCTACTGTTGCACTCACTGCAGTGGGAATAGTAATTTTTACCCCTACGCTATCCAACACTTTCCCTACTGTTGCACTCACTGGAGTGGGAATAGTAATTTTAACCCCTACGCTATCCAACACTTTCCTTACTGTTGCACTCACTGGAGTGGGAATAGTAATTTTTACCCCTACGCTATCCAACACTTTCCCTACTGTTGCACTCACTGGAGTGGGAATAGTAATTTTAACCCCTACGCTATCCAACACTTTCCCTACTGTTGCCCTCACTGGAGTGGGAATAGTAATTTTTACCCTTACGTTATCCAATACTTTCCCTACTGTTGCACTCACTGGAGTGGGAATAGTAATTTGATTTCCTCCGCTATCTAATATTTTTTATTTTTTTAGCTAATGTACTGTATAATTATTTTCAAAAAGATTTAAAATAATTTTAATTTTTTAAAATGTGTTACATATATTTATTTAATTTTTATTTATATTATTGTTTTGTGTATAGATGTATTTATAATTTATAAAAAATAAATTAAACAATTTATGTTATTAAAATAAATATTAAAACATATTAATAAGTATATATATATTATATATTATATGTATATGTTTAATGTATTTTCAAATTATATATATTACTTATAATTTTTAAGCATTTTAAAATATTTTTAACTGTTTCTTTTAATTATATGTATTATTTTACAATATTTTTTTAACTTAAATTAAAAACGATATTTTTAACAACAATATTTTTGACATCAATATTTTTTTTCGATATTTTTGTACTTACCTTAATGTAGATAGGATGTCGATATTCTTGTCTTCGATATTTTTGCTGCGATATTTTTGTAGGTCGATATTGTGACCTTCGATATTTAGTCAGTGATTCAATATTTTCATCTCTTTCGTTTGCCGCCACTAGATCTTGGTGATATTGAGCCTCCTGGTGCTTCCGAGATGAATGTTCGGGAAATGTGATTTTTGTAAACTTGCTTGTTAGAAATTTAGCCCACTCATGTTCTTGTATATTTGAGGTTAGCGTGTTCACAGGCCTATTCTGATTATTTATCATTTTCCAGAAGGTATTGAGTTGGTCTTTCTAGCACTATAAAGTAATTTTGACCAGAAATCGTCATTGCTATTTTTCTTATCTTCCCATAACTTTTTTTAAACGCTTTCCTCAACTGACGTACGTTGTCCCAAGCTGTCATCCAAGAATTTGATCACATTTTGAGAAGAGATATCACGTACACAACTCACTTCAACCCACCTGGAATACAAATCTAATAGTACAATCAAATATGATGGCTGATGATCCCCATGAAGTGGACCAACAATATCTATAGCCAGCTCTTCCCAAGGACATGTAGGTAATTGTCTGCATACCATTGGCGATTGTCTTGTCTTGAGTATTTTGTCGCTCAATGAACATGGTACGCAATCATGCACAACACGTTCGTCCACACCAGGCAATTCTTTGTTAAGTAGGAGACTGTTTATTAACACCCCATCCATCGGCTGGCCCCACCAACCATCAGCTCCTCAAATCTTGCTCTCACCCTCACTCCGTGTTCCATAGTGGAACTACGATACATCACAAAAAACTTATCAGGGTTATGTGCATGTCTGCTAAGCCTAGCCTCACAATAATATATCTAAGATCTCCGGGATTGTAACGGGCCTCGTACCTAGCATTTGCCGTTTGCTGATCTTCATTTCAGATTGCACAAAGCAGGCTCTCTCACTCCGCCGCCTCTCTGTGCTAGAAAGCCTCTCTATTTCGTAAATGGCAAGTCTCTGCTTATATGATAACAAACGCGATGTTCAAAAACAGCAGCTGGGACTCTCTATTACGTCTAGGTATTAGTGTCCTACCCCAGAAAAAACAGGGCACAATTATTGTTTGACCTTATATGAAATGTTCAAACAAAATCCCAGAGAAGAGCTGAATAATAAAACATGTGTAGAAAAAAATAATGTTTACAAACAAGAGGAAATGCCAATACTGATAGTCAGTCCACAATTCTTTTACCAAATCACACGTTAGACTCGTTGTGATCAAATGATCAAATCATTCTTTTATTTTTCATAACAAATGATGTACCAAATCCATCAACTTTTTCTTAAAAAAACACTTATTGGTCAACACAACACCACATAATTCAATTATTAACATAAACCACATAAGCCACATATAATAATTCATAGACAAATACTTTGACTTCACATTTATCTGACAACATGAGACAAGACTTTAGACAACAAATTTTTCAAACAAAACAGTTTTTTAACATCTGTACATCAATACATTAGCTCTAACTCCAGGACAAACAAAGTACAACAATACAAGGGAACATTAACTGAAAAACATATAGAAAAGGTAAAAAATAGAAAAAATAGCCCAACGTTAGTTTCTAATGTTTACAACCATTGATTATTCAATCAGGGCAAAGACCAAGCAGTGTACTGTTCAGGACACCAAAATATGATTGTCAATTTCTTTTTTAACAATTGAAGATGTAACGATGAACGGAGGTTGGCCTGACAGTCCGTTTTTTTGAACACTTGAAAGGTCGTGTAATGGTCAACGCGTTTCGAACCCAAATAAATAATTTGTGGGGTTCTCCTCAGGACCTAAACCTGGAAAGAGCTATAAATAGAAGAAGAAAAAGGAAAAAGAAAAGATTCTTAGAATATCTTTTTGCCAACTTGTGGTCGGAGTTAAATTAAAAAACGCTACCTCCCTCAATTAAATTACCTGAGTCCGAGATCGACCGATCTCTAGTTCTGTGAGAACTTCTTTTAGCACGGTATGTTTAAATCAGCTGTAAAAGGGAAAGACGGGAATAGGCGGAGAAAAAAGAGAGGAGAAAAAAGCATTCTGTCAGTTCTAGTCATTAGTCTGTATGTGATTGTCTTAGCTTTGTTCCGGGGGAGGACTTACTTTTTACAGTTCATAGATAGCAATGTAGGAAATGCCAGTGCTTCGTTTTACTCGTAGAGTTTGGTGATGCAGTGAATGCAGGGTCCCAAAGCCTATAAAAAAGGGGGGAACAGATCGATCTTTGAAAGGTGTCCAAACACTTGCAAAGCAAACTTTTCTAGCTTTATGTTCAAATAATTGTGCCAAATAACCAGTTATGATGTGCTGTGGAATGTTTTGTCCCCATTGTTTATTATGCTTTTAGGGTGTGATCAATGTTGAATTGTGTGTTGGCTTCAGAGTCATCGACTGCTCGATTGCTTCCTCTATAGGGAACCGGATCGCAGAGCTTCGCGGGCACCTCCCTTAGAGGGGTGCTCAATTACATGCTTAAAATCCACAGTGTAATTACGCGCTAGCAGCTTCTTTCTAATGTCGAACTCGTCGTCCCAGGACCCTGTGGGAGCACATACCTTTCTGGCTTTTTGGGCGTCTTCACAAATGGCGTGTGTAGCGTCTTCAAAACTTTTCGTCGGCATAAATGAGAGTGCGTCTTACGTGTAACCTGCGTCATTTCCATGGAAACCGTCTCCAACAGTGGAGGGCTTAATGTGGTTGTAGTCCTTCGTCTCTGTCATAGCCGCCGGGTTGTCAATAAAGTTTTAATATTTATGTGTGTTCTAGAAATTAATGAAAGTTTTTCAAAGAACAGCCTGACGCGCGGACAAATGAAAATAGTTGCATATCGCCCCTTTAAACACGACCACCATTTCGTTTTGACATGTCACACCTCGTATGATCGGTGACAAGCTGAAAGCTTCCATCGGCTCTTTAATGGCATGTGGTGCCCAGTTGCAATCTCGTTCGGCCAGTTTGTGAACCTGACAACAGGTAGTGAACAACATTTCAAGTGTGTTCAAGTAAATGAATTTTGTTCATTTTGGCAATCATGAGTGAAGAAGATTTTTTTGGACTTCACTTTTAAAGAACTATATGAAGATATGTATTGCCCACTGAAATCTCAATCGGCCAGATTGTGGAACTGGCAACAAATCTTAGTAGTAAACGACATGTGAAGCTTGTTGGAGTAAAAAGATGGTTTTTGGGCAATCGTAAATAAAGATGAATTTGGACTTCACTTTGAGGGTTTTACGGAGAGTACCTTGCATTCACCATTGCAGTCTTGAGTGAATCTCAACCCAAATTATATATCTCTGAGAGCTCATTGAGTCCTTCAACCGCCGTGTTGAATTTGACTATGAGCATTGCTTCTTTTTGTAACAGTTTTCTCTCTAGGTCACCACCTCGGGAGTCTCCTTCTACTTTAAATAGCACAGTCCATTTAAAATCAGTCTCAGTATGTTTATTTTCCAACCAGTGGTTCACCAATGGTGCATTGGCAGTATGTTTCCGAATTCTTGACTTGTGCTGCGTCATTCTTTGCCGCACTTCCTGGTTAGTCTTTCCAATGTATAATTTTGGACATGGGCCGACTACCCTGTAGATGACATTTTTCGTTTTGAAATTTGAAAATGCCTCATGTTTCCAATTGATGTTCTTTAGTGAAAATAGTGATCCTTCCATTGTCGATTGACAGTTTTTACAGGTTCCACATTTATGATGTCCTCTTACTGGTGGTAGACAAAGCTGATCTCTCAGTGTGTTTCTGATTGTCATTGTGGGCACAGCTGCCCGAATCAATTGATTCCCAATACTGTTTTCTTTTTTTAAAGCAAAAGGTGGTTTTTCAAAGGATCCGTCAATGTTTTGGAGCAGGTGCCAATTTTGGTTCATCACTTTCTTCATTTGATTAGTGTGGGGGCAGAACGTTGTAACACAGACAATCCTGTCCGTGTTAGATTTTTCTTTTTTCTGCAAGAGACATTCTCTAGGTGTCCACCACGCCCTCTTCATGGCATTTTTTAGAAGCTTTTTCGGATAACCTCGTTATTTTAACTTCTCTAATAAGTTGTTTGCGTGCAGAATATAATCAGTTTTCTGTGAGCAATTTAGTTTTATTCTCAAAAACTGACCGAATGGTAGGTTGTCTTTCAGACTCCGTGGGTGGTGACTTGAATACAGCAATGCTTTGTTTCGATCTGTCTGTTTTTTATACAATGTTGTTAATAATGTCCCTTCTGAGACAAATACTTCCACATCCAAAAATGTTATTCTGTTCAGATTGTAATTTAGGTTGAATTTAATGTCTACTGTACGTGTGTTCAGCCAATTATGGAATTGAGGTAACTCATTTTCAGTCCCATTCCAAATTAGAAAGACATCGTCTATATACCGCACCCACTTGAGGATGCAAGGGCCAAATGGATTATTGTTATAAACAAAATTTTCTTCATATTTCGCCATATACAGAATGGCTAGCTCCGGCGCGAATGGACAACCCATTGCAGTGCCTTTGGTTTGAAAATAGAACTCTGTGCCAAACTTGAAATAATTTTTTCTGAGGGCAAAACTGGCCAATTGTATGATGAACTCCGTGGGAACTCGTACTGGATTTGGTCTTTGTTCTAAAAATGCCTCAATTGCTGTTAATCCATCGTCTTGGGGTATTTGGGTGTACAATGTGTGTACAAAGTTTCGAAGACGCTACACACGCCATTTGTGAAGACGCCCAAAAAGCCAGAAAGGTATGTGCTCCCACAGGGTCCTGGGACGACGAGTTCGACATTAGAAAGAAGCCGCTAGCGCGTAATTACACTGTGGATTTTAAGCATGTAATTGAGCACCCCTCTAAGGGAGGTGCCCGCGAAGCTCTGCGATCCGGTTCCCTATAGAGGAAGCAATCGAGCAGTTGATGACTCTGAAGCCAACACACAATTCAACATTGATCGCACCCTAAAAGCATAATAAACAATGGGGACAAAACATTCCACAGCGCATCATAACTGGTTATTTGGCACAATTATTTGAACATAAAGCGAGAAAAGTTTGCTTTGCAAGTGTTTGGACACCTTTCAAAGATCGATCTGTTCCCCCCTTTTTTATAGGCTTTGGTATGGGAAGCCGTTCACGTCAAAATTACAGATCCCTATATAAGACACCTCCTGAAATGCATGGAGTGCTGCACAATAAATTTGAGACACACCAGAATAAATGCAACATGTGTCTAAACAAATATGAAACCTGGCAGAGAGAATATGCTACTTAGTGATTAATATGAATAGCACACACTACGAATTAAATAAAAGATATACTGAATTATATATCAATCACACTGAAATGAATATGGCCTTCACTGTAAACAATATAGCAATCACTGAAACAAATGCAATAAGCATCAAGAAGAATGAGACATTTCTTGAAATGACCTACATATGCCAAGAGGAATATGGCATACTTTGAAATGAATATAAGTTACTAAAATGAATATGTTATATTCTGAAAATAATATGATGCACATTGAAAATAATATAACATACACTGAAATGAACATTACACATGTTGCAATGAATATGAATTGCATTGAAATGAATATTACCCAGATTGCAATGAATATGAGAAATACAGAAATGAATTGGAGATTATTTAAAATGAATATGGCTTGTGTTAAAATTAATATAAGCCCTTTTGAATTGAATTTAACAAGCCTTAAAATGAGTATGATCAAAGCTAACATTCATCAAAATGAATATGGCATGCATTGAAATGAATATGTGACATATTCAAAAGAATATGATATATATTAAAATGGATACGTTGAATCTTAAAATTAACATGACAAGTGTTAATATCAATATGACATTCATTGAAATAAATATAACATTAATTTAAAGGAATATGACACGTTAAAATGAATATGGCATGTGTTAATATAAAAATAAGCTTTATTAAAATGAATTTGACATGATTTAAAATGAATATGAGTAATGTTGAAATGACCATGACATTTATCAGAATGAATGTGGCTTGCATTGAAAAAAGCATGATACACATTAAAATAAATATGATATATGTTGAAACGGATATGACTTGTGTTAACAATAGAATAAGAAGAGTTAATGTGAATGTGGCATCCAGTGAAAGGAATATGTCACATGCCAAGATGAATGTGACGTGTTGAAATGAGAATGAGTCCCATTGGAATTAAAGCAACATACCTTAAAATGAATATGACCAATGCTGAAATTAAAATGGCCCTTGCCAAAATGAATATGACATGCTTTGAAATTAATACGATATCATCGAAATGAAAATCACAAATGTTGGAATGGATATGACTTCTGTTAAAATGAATTTGGCAAATGTTAATATTAATATTACATCCACTGAACTTAATATGGCATGAGTTGAAAGGAATATAACACGTTAAAATAAACATGACATAAGTGGAAATTAATATGAGCTTTATTGAAATGATATTGACATGTTTTAAAATAATTATAAGTAACGTTAAAATGAACATTACATTTATCAAAATGAATACGTCTTGCATTGAAAGTAATATGATACACATTGACATGATTACGATATGTGTTAAACTGCATATGATTCATGTTAAAATTAATATAAGATGTGTTAATATGAATGAAACATTCATTGAAAGGAATATGACACATGCTAAGATGAATATGACATGCATTGAAATGAATATTAGCTCCTTTGAAAGTAATTCAACATTCCTGAAAATGAATATGGCCAATGCTGAAATTAAAATGAAACTTGTCAAAATGAATATGGTATCCTTTCAAATGAATATGATACACATCAAAATGAATATTTCATCTATTGAAATAAATGTGACCTATGTTGAAATGCATATGACCCATGGTAACATTATTATGGCAGATGTTGAGGTGAGTATGACATCCATTGAAATGAATATGGCATTCATTAAAAGGGATGCGAGATGTTAAGGTGAATTTGAACCATTTTGAAATTAATATGACACCTGTTGAAATTAATATGGCCCACATTAAGATGAATATGACATTAAATCCAATGAATATGACACTTTTTAAAATGAATATGAAACTATGTGAGATAAATGTGTCATTCTTTGAAATAAATAAATCACACATCGAAATGAACACATACCATGTTTAAATGAATATGGCTTCTATTGCACTTATGTTAATTTGTTTTAAAATTAATATTACATATTGAAATTAATATTACATATTATGAGAGGATATGATATGGGCTAAAATGGCTTCACTAAAATTCATATAACACACATTTAACAGAATATAAGAAACCAGCCTTTACCCGGCATCCATTATATGCATGCATTTACAGCGCAGGTAAGTATTTCTTCATTTGTCACACAGCACTTTATCACACAGGTAAGTATTTTTATAAAGAACATTATTTTTTATGTGCGCTTAGAGGTAAAGGGAGGTAAGGATGATTTTAGGGTTTAAAAGTGGGTAGAGGTAAAGGGATATAAGGATCATTTTTGGGTTTAGGGTTGGGTAGAGATAAAGGTTGGTAAGGTTGATTTTAGGATTTAGGAAGTGGGTAGAGGTAAAGGAAGGTATTGAAAATAAAAAGAGGGTTCCCCCGTAAAAAATAAAAAGTAGACACACACATGCATATATATATATGCATTTATATGTATGTGTGCACATACATATGTATATAACTTTATTGTTTCAGGATTAGAGTGCTGCATAAATTATGCAAAAAAGGAAGCAGGGAACTCTGGGTAGTTCCCAAGTGTAGTTGGAGAGCAGCTCCTCTCTATGGAGCACACTACAACACCACCAACACAGTTCCATCCACGCCAAGCTAGAAAGTAACCACTTTTTTTGCCATTTTTACAGCAAAGTTTTTAAGCATAGGATTAGCTAGTGGCATCCATGCAGAGCTAAAAAATAACAAAGGCCTTTTACCACTTCAGGCACTGTATCACAGCTTTGAGTTAAGAAATATATCATCCAAGCCAACCTGGAATGAATAAAAGCAACCCCTGACACATGTTGCACTCTTTTTAGAACTCTCCAGAGAGGTATAGCTATGTCCAGACTCAAGGGACACTCAGGGGCCGATTCCGATCTCGGCCGGTAGGGCACCGAATCGGATTCGGCTGAACCGGATCCGATTCGGAGCCCTTATTCCCGACTGATTCGTACGTGCGTCCGGGCGAACGAGTACGATGCGAGCACGTGTAATTTCGCCGACCGACTCGTACGCCCGTCCCAACCGCACCGACCGACTCGCACGGATGCGCAGCGCACCTCGCAATGGAGACGTTCCCCGGCCGGGCAAGTACGATGCGCGCCGCGAGCAGTCTGACCGACTCACGCCGTCCGGCTCGAAGAAGCAGTCGGAGCCGTACTTTGGGAGTCCGTGTCGGACCCCCCTGTACGTGTAGCCGCGCGAGTCGCACACAGGGGGGACCCATGGGTCCCCCCTACCTGTGCGTGTGCGGCGCGAGTCGCCCTTGTCCACCTCGCACCCATTGAGTCAATGGGAGCCCGCGTACGCGTTGTACGACAGGCTCCCATTGACTTCAATGGGAGTCCGACCGACTCGAGTCCGATGGCATACGTGCACATCGTACTCGTTCGGTCGGGCTGCACGGGTCCGATTCGGTCGGAATTCTCTCCGGATCCGGCTCTATCGGAGAGATTTCCGACCCGAATCGGAATCGGCCCCTCAGTATATGTCTCTCTCTCACACACACACACACACACACACACACACACACACACACAGATATGCATACATATATAAATATTTACATATATGAGTGTGTGCACACACATATGTATATGGGCTTTATTACAAGTCTGGCGGTGCACGGACTACCAGACTTGCGTGGCGTGGCTGTGGAGGTCTTCCGACTGCCCCATTACGACCCTGGGACCAAAGCATCCACCAGGGATCAGAGATCCCATGTGGTGTTGTACTGTCTTGAGGCCGCAATATGCTAGGCGGGGCCACTCTTAGGAAAGGCCACCATGAAAGTACTGGAATATTTCATGAACACCCCATAGGGGTCTGTGGCGTGCTAGCAAATTTGATCCCAAAAGTTTCAGAACATTCTCAGAGGAGAAGTCTACTTTCCCTTAAATCATCTGCAAGAAATATGTTAAATTGTTTTGCATGCTGGAATTTGGGGTAAGTATCACACCCCACCAATTACATAGATCTTTTTCCTCATATAACGGTTATGATGTTAGCTCTGGCCCCATTTCTGGAAATGCTTTTCCTGCCCCATTGCTGGGAGCAGGACTGGCTTTTGGGCAGTGCGACCAGTGCAGCCGCACCTGGTGTTGACTTTGGTGTGGAGTGCAGTGTTTTTTGTCTAGTGGCGGTTTTGACTTATTGTAAAGTAGCGCGGAGGGTTATTATGCCTGCTGTAAAGAATGTGTACCATGCAGATCACACAACTGAGTGTGAGTGAACTATGAGTAGCACTATAAAAAAAGGAATGTACTGCAGAAAAAGGCTATGGAGAGATGAGGTGCACTGTTGGAGAGAGGTAGTGAGGGAATTCATGGAGAAGGAGGTTATGGAGGAGGACAGCGCCAAAAAAGACTGTACTAACGGGCACCACCAATGCTCAAGCTGGCCCTGGCTGGGAGTCTTAGCCCCTGAAGTTTGGGTCTAGTTGCACCCCTGTCTTAGATGCACAGTCAGCTAGACAACTGGTAACCAAGCGCTACTCCTCCATACAGGCCAAGGCCTCAACACTAAAGCCTAGTACCAAGGTGCTGTGGGATGCGGACCTGGGAGATGTAACTACGGATAAAGAGTGCTCTTACTGTTGTAGCTAAATTGAGGAGCTATCTCCATCAGTATATTTACACCGGAGATACCATACTCTCCTCGAACTATTTACTCACAAATTACGGTCCACTCCTGGTGTGTAAGATGTAACGCGCCATAAGTGGGCTTCCTGCACCAGACCTGAGCATGCCCGCTGATCGCTAGGTACTGGGGTAAAGTATTTCATGTTCTAGGGGCTATACTAAGGGCACGCCATGTACGTGTGATGGTTCACCTTGATGACACTATTTTTGTCAAAAAGGCGTGTGTCAGGTGTGAAGGGTAGAAATCACATACCTACTATGAGGACCTGGTTGCATGATATGATATACTACAATGACCTACTATTCCACTATTCTCCAGGGTGTCTGGCCCAAGAACATCTGGGGCCCATTGCAAGCATACAGAAATGACACCTGTTTGAGCAACGAGAAACTCTAAGAACTTAAAATTGCTGCAAAGCACCAGAAATGGAATGGCACTTAGAAAGTAAAGAGGTGGCAAGGGACATGCTGAGTGGGAAAGAAGCATTCGGCCTCCCTGGTGGAAAGACTGAGCAGCATGGGCAATGCACATGACCTAGAGTGCCTGCTTCTAAGCACTACCATCAGACACAAAAGAAAGATTAGAGATTGAGATGGGGACAGCAGAGTTATAGAAATTATGACAGCGCTGTGATCAGTTTGAGCGAGCAGGGAACTTGAGCTCACTGCAGCCCATCCATGGCGTAGAGAGGGAAATAAAAGTGTGGCTGTGGTGGGGAAGCTTGGATTCCTGGAAGTGTGAAGCGACCCCGGGCTGTTTGCAGAGTTGTACAGTGATTTCTGCTGAGCACCTGCTATTCAAGTGCGGCGAGCATTAAATGAAATAAGGCCATAAATGCGTTTAACCGCTTGCAAACCAAGAGCCTTCAGAATGCGATATTTAGCACTTTAATATGGAGGCATTTTAGGTTGCAAAATACCAAGAGTTCCATTTTTACACAGTACATTCCCGTAAGAAGAAATAAAAGCAAAACATTATAGGTAGCCATGAGCGGTATCCAGTTTACCTTGTGGCGAAAGGGCACTGACACGTTCAGTGTGAACTCCAGATAGTCCATAATGCAAGTTAGAGGCGCCTGGGCTGGTTCGACCACTTGCAACAGAGAGAATTCAACCGCCAGGGCTGACAAGTCCCCATGCGGACTCACCTAAAACTTCTTTGCGATCTGGTGGCCAGTCCTGCGTCACATCCACTCTCACAATGAGGGTAGGAACTGGTCTCTCAGAACGTTCGGGCTGGAAACTGGGGAGAAATGCATGCAATTGGCTGAGTGCTAGAATGTTGAATTCCGCTGTTACAAAGAGGGGAAGGACCAGTCGCTCCAGTGAAACATAAAATAAGGGCCGCCCATCAACTCTAACTGGCTGTGCAGATCAACCTTGATCTCCTTTTAAACAGAGGAGGAGAGAGGACTGTGTGCTGCTGGAAGGCACTTCGGCACACGGTTCAAAGCATAGCTTAATCCGATCAGCTGTGCAAACAATGTGAGGAGTAACACTTTTGCGTGACAAACTCAGGCATTGCGATAATGCGGGGACATTACAGAAAATGCGTTATTCTAACGCGAGATGCCCGGCACTTGGCAGGGTGATCAATGGCATCGAAACGAGTTAAAAATTTGGCCAAACATGCAAAATGAGAGAGGGATGGAGGTATGATGGGAATGTGTATACACACTGATTGCTGGAGAAAAGCTCTAAATGTAATGGTACCCAAAGTGCCATCTCGGCCACATTTCAGCTTTGATTAATGCCACTGTGCTTTGGTGGTGCCATCCTGGTGTGTGAAAAAGATGTTCTGGGAAAAGAGGGATACTGCTGGACTGCTAATGTACTAAATGATATGCTGCTTCATGTGTGAAGGCGCTGTAATTTACTGCAGGCAAGTGTACTGTTTTGCAAAGAGTTGACATGACACAAAAGCTCATTTAAAAAAGATTTTTTTTAAATGAACATTACAGAATGGTTTAAATATGACAAATCTTGAAATTGATATGAATAATAGTGAAGTAAATAATACTCCTCTCGAAATTAATATGGGCATCACTGAAATTGGATACGAATCACATTGTGTTGCACAGCTTACTGCACGAACTGGATAAGAGTGTGAGTGAATTGGATATGGTGTTGGTGAATTATGTGTATAACATGCACTGAAAAGCACATGACACGAACCGCCAATCACAGAGGAGTTCAAGGCAAGCTCAGCAAGAGGAGTGGTTGTGGACAGGAGCACAGGGGCGCCATTAGTCGTTCGACGGGCACAAGCGAAGGAGGAGTCCCTCATAGATGTTGCCTTGAAGGAGGGTCCCCTGTGATGTCATCTGGGGGCGCCGCCTGGGCCTGCAGAATAAGAAACAGGGATTGGCCTCTTTTCCCTCTACTGGGCACCGGATTCCATCCTACCGCAATTTCACCGGCCCCGGAGTTACACACATTTGAAGATGTTACAGAAAGATTACGGATAGGTGAGCTCGGTAGACGGAGGGGTGCGGTGGAGGGGACTACCAATGGCGTAGCCATGTGTGTAATGCTTGTGTTAAGAGCAGGAATACCTTTATTCTTCGCGGCAGAAAGCAGTTATTGTTCTTTTTTCTCTTTGCCCTTTTCATGTGGTCCACGCTGAGATGGCGGCAGCACGAACCAGAGAAGTCGACCAGCATTTCCTGAGGGAGGTTGGCCAGCCAGCAGCGGGAAACACAGCGTCGTCTCCAAAGACATCGAGGGCATCAGACCCAGTGTAAGGCTCCGGGGTCACTAATGTTATCGGTTCGTATCCTACTGAGCCCTTCTTTCCCTTAGATCATTAAAGCGCCATTATCTCATCTCGCGCCTCTATCTTACCGCTTTGTCCTCGCTATGCCTCTGCTGAGTAGTACAGCCCTGGAGGTTGTGTGAATTTTTGGTTTACTGCTGAGCCGTCCAGCCACTGAGGTGCCCGGTGAGAATCCACGGGTTGCACATCTCAGAGAACCTAGACGGCCTGAACTGCCTCTCTGTCAGTCGTGCCGCTCTCCCGCTTCGGTTATCTGATAGCTGTAGGTGGCCTCCGAAAAGATGACAATGAGCGTTATTGGGCAAGTCACACACGCGGGACAGTAAAGGGAAAGCGGGCTGATGGGGGAAGTACGTATGGTGTCGATATCTCCCTGAATTGCGGGCACGGTTTGATTGCGCAATGCCACAGTGCATCGCGCCAAATAACCAGTCCACGCTGTCGGTGAAGCGTAAAAGGCCATTTATTAGGACAGGCTGTAAACATAACTTTAACCATAACAAATATTAACAATAACCCCAACAATACTTCCCCCCCCACTTCTTCGTCTCACTCGCTCCATTCTTTCCCCTTGCACCCCATCTCTCTTCACGTTCCACAACAACCCATTTCCGTTCTCAATCCTTCTTCATTTGTCTCCTGACATCCTCTTTTGCATCACCTGCCATCGCACTCCTGCATCCCGCACCCCCATCAATCACTCTTCCCCCCCGAGAGGTGGGTGGGCCCGTCCAGGACTCCCCCCACCCCTCCAAAGTTCCGCCTACCTCCCTACAACCTGCCCTAAACTGGCATGCTCCATCCACCCTAGTTAACCCTTCCCTATTTTCTGTAGGGTGGGTGGTCAACTTTATCAGACCCTCCCGCTGGCGCTAGGAAACAGGAAGAGGAAGTCGTTTCCCCTTCCTGCTCCCTTATAGCCCCTATTGCTCCCTCCCCTTCCCCTCCAGCCTTCCCTGTCCGGCGCGAATCCCCCGGGGAAAGACTAGACTGCGTCCTGCTTTCCCCGGGGGCCGTCATCGCGCCAAATAACCAGTCCACGCTGTCGGTGAAGCGTAAAAGGCCATTTATTAGGACAGGCTGTAAACATAACTTTAACCATAACAAATATTAACAATAACCCCAACAATACTTCCCCCCCCACTTCTTCGTCTCACTCGCTCCATTCTTTCCCCTTGCACCCCATCTCTCTTCACGTTCCACAACAACCCATTTCCGTTCTCAATCCTTCTTCATTTGTCTCCTGACATCCTCTTTTGCATCACCTGCCATCGCACTCCTGCATCCCGCACCCCCATCAATCACTCTTCTCCCCCCGAGAGGTGGGTGGGCCCGTCCAGGACTCCCCCCACCCCTCCAAAGTTCCGCCAACTAGGGAACCCCCTTTGGGCGGTTACCTGCCCCACCCTGCAGCCATGCACCTTTCGCCCTCACACCCTACGACACCAAATGGACTCATTCCAGAGCTTGCTGATCGTGTCCCTCATCTCCATCATGTAATAGGCATTACCCATCCTCGAAAGGTGCACCCCGTCATCCCTGAATAGCAGCGGCTCCTCCAGCCGCAGCCCATTGTGTGCAATCACTTTAATGTCTCTCTTGTCGCAAAAAACCCTCATCGCCCTGTTCAACTTTCTCCTGGCATTTTCCACTGCCGCTGGTTTTACCGCTCCCCTCCACACTTTACGTGGCACAAACTCAGTCCACACCAAGCAGGTGCCCGCCATCCGTTGTTTCATCACGTCCAAGTCCCTTTGCATCTGTTGCATGATTGCCAGGCCTGACAATCGCACCAAGTCATTTTCCCCCAAGTGTAAAACCAGCAAGTCAGGACATCCTTTTTGCGACACCATCTTCGTTAACCAGGGCAAGAATGCCCCTAGCGCATTCCTCGTTTTCCCCACCATTGTACCTCGTGATGGCTGCTCCGCAGTCCCAGGCTACGGCCGTAAACCTGATGATCTGCATACTGTGCCGCCCAATGCACGAAAGAGTGCCCGGCTATCCAGGTGACCGTCTTGGTCCCCAGGCCCCTCACACAACCTACGACAAGAAAAAAGGTGTTAAAAACCATCCTGGCCCCACTAAAACCCCCTTACTCCCCTCTTTTGCAGCGCCCCTCGTCACTTCCGCACGTAGCGCTCGCAGCAACGGGACCTCCATCTCCCAATCTGTCGAATCCGATCCCAGGACCACCCCAAACGCGCCGCCGCCGTGGCTGCCCCAATCCGAAAAGAGTGCGTCCCAAATCCCTTCGGGTCCCGTCCCATCCGCTTCAACGCCATACGCATAACTGCCAGCAACTGCGCCGCCGTCAGCCTATCGCCGGAGCCATGCAGGAATATTTCCCCTTTTTTGCTGGCCCCATCCTGCGAAACAACCTCCCACTCTTTTACCGGGCACACCCCCTGGCACCCACTCTCATTCAACCATATCCACTTCCCCCTCCCTGTCTGATCCATTTTAGAGTGGCCCAACCATATCCCCAGCCGACCCCCGTCCAATCTCACATCCTCATACTTTCTCCCTGCCCTACCTTTCGTCCCCAACAACTCTGACACCCTGAATGCTCCAAAAAACATCAACACCATGCTCAAACGAAACAAAGCCACCTCCGTGATATCGTAGCAACAGACGGGCAACATACCCAATAAACCCTGTAACACCTCAAATGTCACGGCTTCCCGGGGCCCCCCGTAGCCCACTCCTGTCTCTCCCTGCCCCACCCCCTCAGCATTCTGCTGATAATCTCATCTTTCGCCGGATCAAATCCCCAAAACAACTTACAATAGAAGGAGATTCCCGCCAATTTCCCTGCGATCGTCGTATGTGACAACCCCTTCTCAATACAGTGCAAGACAAAACGGATCACTCCCTGTTCCATCACTTGAACGGACATGTGCCCACTGTCAGTGGTCCAGCCCATAAAGACCCCGAACTCGGTCCAAGCCAATCTGTAAGTGCGCCGTGTCGTCTCTGCTATCGACTTCTCCACTAGGCTGCAGACTCTCATTCCCCCCAGGCCCAGATGCCGTCCGGCAACTGCGTTTTGAGGACGTCCGCTCCAGGTGCCATGCGGCGAAACCTGCTCCACTGCGAACGAGACAAAGCATCCGCGATGTCATTACTCGCTCCCCGGCAAATGCTTTGCCCGAAAAACCACATTTAACTGCAGACACTGTAGCATAAAATACCTCAACAACCTCAACACCCTCAAGTCCCTTGCTCTCTGCCTGTTGACCAGTTCGACCACTGTCATGTTGTCCACATGGAACAACACGGAACGGTTCTTGAATTCACTGCCCCACACCGCTAGTGCCACCAACAATGGAAAGAACTCAAGAAACGCAATGCTCCTCCCCTGCTTTAGCCAGTGAGCCGGCCAGCGTTCCGCGCACCATCTCCCGTCCCAGAACACCCCAAAACCTGCCGCCCCCGCTGCATCTGAAAAAATCTGCACTTGCCACACTGTTCTGTCCTCTACGAAATCCAGCGAAACCCCATTGAAGTTCGTCAGGAAAGTCTGCCATATTCTCAGGTCTGCTCGCACTCCCAATGAAATCCGCACCCTGTGATGCGGTAGCACCGCCCCGGACATGGCCATGCCCAGGCGCCTGCAAAAAGTCCTCCCCGCTCTCACCACCCTGCAAGCAAAATTTAACAGCCCCAAAAGTCTTTGGACCGTCTTCAGGTCAATCTTTTTCTCTCCCATCACCCCCAACAAACAGGCCTGTATGTCTCCCACTTTTTCAGCCGGCAACCGGACTATCCACTGTACTGAGTCCAACTCAATGCCCAAAAATGTCAATCGACAGCTGGGCCCAGCTGTCTTCTCCGGCGCCAATGGGACCCCAAAGTGCCGGGCCATCTCCTGAAACTGTGCCAACGCTCGCCCACATGCACCCGACCTTTGCTGTCCGATGAAAAGAAAGTCGTCCAGGTAATGGGACACCTCCTTATGCCCACTGCTCCTTTGAAATGCCCATTGCAAGAAGGTGCTGAACAATTCAAAGAGAGCGCATGAAATCGCACAGCCCATGGGTAGAACTTTGTCCACAAAGATGGCCCCCTCAAACTGCATGCCTAGCAACGAGAAATCTGCCGGGTGTATGGGCAGCAAACGGAACGCCGACTTCACGTCACATTTCGCCAGCTCCGCTCCCTGCCCACACCTCTGTACAAGGCGGATCGCGTCATCCACTGAAGCATACAGTACCCGCGAGTCCGCTTCCGCGATGAAGTCATTCACGGACCTCCCTTCTGGCCAGGACAGGTGGTGTATCATCCTGTACTCGCCCGGCTCCTTCTTCGGAACCACTCCCAGCGGAGAAATAATCAAGTCTGCTAAAGGCCAGTCGACAAACGGGCCCGCTATCCTACCTTCCTCAACTTCCGTTCTTAGTTTTGCTGACACTACCTCCGGCAACTCCTTGGCCGATCTCAAATTGTCCGCCCATCTCCTTTCCCTAGGACCCTGATACCCCACCTGGAAGCCCTCCGTAAATCCCCACTGCAACTTCAACGCTGCCTCCCTGTCTGGATATACCGAGAGCCACGGGCCCATGGCCTCAATTCGGACCGGAGTAGGCGCCCTTTGGTCCAGGCTGACCCCGTCCCTTCGTGGCCCGCCACTGTTCTGATGGTGTAGCCAATGTAAAACATTGGGTGAGGGCGTGTTTCCCACCACATTTGGAGCACTCATGCTTGAACTTACACGGATACCTGGAGCAGTATCCTTTGTTGTAGTTCCAACACGCTCCTGTGTTGCTCCCGCCTGGCTTCTGTTGTCCGCCCCCGCATTCCCTGCACTGGCCTGTCCACTACCCGCCCCAGACTGAGCAGGACGCGTCGGAAATGTCCGATACGTCACTGGCAGCCCGCTCGCCGTGTGCGTTGCTGCTGACGACTGCGTGGACGACATCCATTGCATCCACAGTTCCTGGTCCACCTCCCCCCAGGGTTTGTCAGGATTCGCTCCAATTCGGGCCCGAAACTCCTCGTCATAGCTGAGCCACGCAAACTCCCCAAAATGCATCTGCGCCTTCCTAATGATGTCCATGTATTTTAACATCGCTATAGCCCTGTCTTGATGCTTTTCGCAATATATGCTAGCATAAATCAGAAAGGCCGACGTCCAATTTTCCATGGTCACCGGCACCCGGGGTCTACGAGTCAGCTCCCATTCCTCCTCCTTGGAACCCTCCTTGGCCTGTATCTCCCTATGGAGCAGTTTAAAAACATCCACATATTCGTGTCGCCATATTCTGGCCCTTATTTTCTCCGACAGATGCGACCCCAACGGCATAGCCAACCCCATGTATGGCAATTTTTTGTGCTGCCGTTCGTCCCCTTTGTCGTCCTTCCCCTCTTCTTTGTCCGTCTGGACACTGGCCACCGCCTTCTTCCCCCCCCTTTGCCTGACTCTGCCGACTGCCCCCCCGTCCCGGGTGCCGCACCCTTTGGTTCCCGCACTGACCCCTCCCCCACGCCCACCGACCGGCAGGACTTCTTCCTACCCCGTCCCGACCCATCGTCCCAAGCCTCCCACCACTTGCCCTCACCTGACAAGGTGGTCTGTGCTCCTTCTTCCGACCTGCTGTTGCAGCTCTTCTTCGCAGTGGCCGTCTTGGCCTGTGTTCTGGCCGCCGCCGGTGCCTGGAAAATATCAACACATTTCGTCGTTGCCGCCCCCCCCACAGGCATCCTGGCCGGCCTTTCGACCTCCTCACGCAACTCGCCTTCCTCAAGCTCATCACTGTCCTCCCCGTAATCCAACATCAACTCCGCTTCCGTATCCTAAGGCATCCAAGTCAACTCTTGCACCGCTCTTTTTACACCTTTTCCAGTCTTGGCATGCACCACTCCCCGTTCCCCTGCCCCTTTCGCTGTTGCCCGCTCCTTCGGTGGAGGGAAGGCTGCCGCGGACCCCCCCTGCTCCTTCTGCCCAGCGTCTCGGGGCCGTTTTGCGCCCCACCGGCCCACCCCGTCTGCCGGCCACCGCCAGTTGGCCCCCCCCCCTCCCAGGCTGCTCCAACCTGAGAGGGTCCCAGCGCCAGCGGGCCTCAAGGCCGTCCCGGCCGCCCCTACCCCCGTCTGGGGGGAGCTATCTTCCTCCGCCCACACCCACTTGCCCCCTTTCGGGGCCTCCTGCCCCAGTTTTTCTGCCCAGGCCTCCTCCTCTGATGTGGGAGTGGGGGGCCCCTCCGCCCCCTCCAACTCCCCCCTGACCTCCCGGGCCGCGCACAACTCCGCCCACTGCGCTTCCGTGTCTCGGATCACGCGTCTCTGGTCCCGGATTTTTTCCTCCAGGGTCATGCACTCCCACCTCCGCCCCCCGGCTTCAGAGGGCTGCCCCCTGCCCTCTCCCCCTGCCCTTGCCTTCGTCGCCTGCGCAGCCAGGCCCATCCCCCACCCCTGCCCTCAGGGGCCCCCGGAGGGGCACCCCCTATCCCTGCGGACCCTCCACTGCGAAAGGTCCAGAGGGGACTCCACCCCAGGAGCCCCCCTCATGGTGCGATCCACCCGACCCTGACCCAAACAGGTCCTGAGACCCCACACCCCCCCTGCCCCCCGGGTACCCCCGCTTAACTCCTGGGCCAACCCCCCCTCCCTCCCTGCTGCCTCAAATTGGCCCACCTGGGCCTCTCCGAGCCCTGCTGTGCCTCTGGCTAAAGCCTGCTGCAGTCCCCCGGGCCGTCCCTCCAGCTCTCCCATGCACCCCCTCCCGGCAGCCTCGACCGCACGCACAGCAGGCAGGCTCTTCCTCCCTCCCCCTCGCTTCCCCCCGACTTTTCCCAGACCCCCCCCTTCCCGGCCACGTGGGGGGTCCGCTTTGGGGACTCCCGGCATGCTGCCACTGCCGCCGCCACTCCGGCCGACGCGGACCGGGGGGTCCGCGTCATCCCAACCCACGCCTCTTCGAGGACTCCCGGGCGTAAAAGGTCCTCCCGCCCCGCCCTGCCGAGGACTCGCAGGGCCTCCCGCACTGCCTCCGTGTCCGCTCCTGCCATACCCTGAAATCCTACAACCCACTGCCCCCGGGCGCCGACCGGCACCAGAGTGTTCTTTTACCCGAGTTCCCTACCTAACTCCCCTCACCTCAACTTTGTCAGACCCTCCCGCTGGCGCTAGGAAACAGGAAGAGGAAGTCGTTTCCCCTTCCTGCTCCCTTATAGCCCCTATTGCTCCCTCCCCTTCCCCTCCAGCCTTCCCTGTCCGGCGCGAATCCCCCGGGGAAAGACTAGACTGCGTCCTGCTTTCCCCGGGGGCCGTCAATGACCCTGGAAGACAGATCTCGAGAGGCCTAAGGGTTCCAGGGGGAGGGTGGAACTTGTTTGTTGCTTTAAATAGTTTAAAAGGGTACCTACAGTTCCCGCACCAGGGCATGTTGACTGCAGTAAGAACAAGTTGATGCAGCAAGTAGCTGGACACATGGCTGGTCATCAGCCAACGTGACGTTTGCTTTGAGTACATATTTCAAAAGCTTACACAATCTGGCCTTCGAAATGAGGCTTAACTTTCCACTGATTCATTTGTGCTATGAAGTTAAATCTAACAATTAGCCCCTAACATCCATAATCAAGGATATTATATTTTCACCTATGCGCCTCGGTAAAACTAGAGAACTTGAGGAGAGAGTGGGAAATAAACACTAAAGGATATCATACTCATCTCTACTATTCACTAATTTTAAAACCAATGGTTTGCTCTGCGCGTGAATAGCAGCACCATCACTACTGGTATCAGCTTGATCATTTTTAAGCAACTTTTAATCAGAAACTTACATCTTTTCCTGGTGCGGGAAAAAGAACCACACTAACACAAAAATGTGTCACAGGTAGGATTTTTTTGTGGCGAACGGAAAGAATCCGCATGCCCTGTTCTAAATTGCACTAAGGACGCTTGTGGGTTTTAAAAAAAAAAAGTGACCAGGAGGGAGGGCATTCATCCCCCAAATGATTCCTTACGATCACTTGATGCTGCAACGATTCCTTTCATACGACTTACTGCAAAGTTTTCTTCCACTTGGAAGCAACCAATGCTATGTTTGATCAAAATGTCCCCTATGTCTTAGGCGAGTTCCAAACTAAAGAGATTCCCATTGTTGACGGTCATATACTTAGATATACAAGTGCTCCCGTTATGAAAACCTCTCTCCCGCTTTGGCTGTCTTTCAAATTTTTTGGGGGGATTAGTTAACAAGTTTAATCACCTTGGTAAGAACGCTGAAGTAAGCTGCTTAATTTATAGTTGGGACAAACGTATTTGAAAAATATATATATATCCCCATTTTATCACGAATCACGGCAGCCTATTACACTAATTGCTGTGTAAATTTAAGCAGCATTAAAGAATTCCATTAGTTTAGCATGCTGCTTAATAGATCTTTGGTGGTCTCATGCTGCCCCCCACAGATATATCTCTGAACATTCATTATGTCATAATTACAAAGTCTCTTTGAAGAGGCGAAAAATCCCGAAACGCCTCTCAATTATTTTGACCTGTTAATTCATTTTCTGTGAGGTAATAACCCCCGCATAATAACTCCTAGAGGCAAAGCCCTTCCAATGAGGCCCCTGCATGTGGGCCTGCCTCAACGCTCCTACCTATAATTCTATTCAGGCCTTCTCTTCTTTTACGGTACGCACGAGCTCCCTTGCTGAAGCTTCCAGCCTTAGGCCTCCGGTAACAGGTGCAGAGGCTTTCAGTGGGCAGTGGCACTGACAATGGCGCTGATCAACTGCCTGCCAGTGCCCAACAGCCACACCCAGCCTGACTGCTGAGCCCTGCAGCCCCAGCACTGTGTCACCACAGCAAGAACAGAAATTAGGACTGGAAGCAAATGGTATGTAGAAGGAATGCAGCCCTTGCCCAGAGGCCGCACTGTTAAGTGTGTGGGGGAGGGGGGTTACATGGCAGGGTGGTGTGGGCTCAGACAATGGAAGCTCGTGGGAGAGCCCGGAGGCTTCTGTCTGTCACAGGCGGCACCGCAGTGCTATTCAGGGGCGATCAGCTGAATGGGCCAGGCCTGCGGGAAGAAAGGCTGGACAAGCCACTCGGACCTGCCTGAAACTGTGCTGAGGACCGGTATAAATGCACCCAAGCCCTGCCCAGGGCCGAGCAAGTGTGAGCAGAGAGTGTGTCAGGAGATGCACGAAACATATTGTGCCCATAGGAGATGCCGGACTAGGCAGCAGTGTGTGTGGCTGTTACACGTGACTTATACAGATTTTAGAACGATGGGCTCCTGCCCACAGATTTAGTGATCCTGTCGCTTTTGAGGGGGAGCGGGCTGTTTTGCTGTGTTTTGCACAAAGCAGCACACATAAAAGTTCAAAATCACCATTTAAGATTGTTTATGTTCAATAAGGGACACCAACCTGCACATAAATAATCATTCCCACAACGCAGACACCAAAGGTGCCTGCATTGGCGCTAGGCAGCTAAATTTAGCGCCAGCGCAGGGGGAACACAGGGCTGCACCGTATTGTTGTAAATATGTTGCAGCCATGCGTTTCAGAAGTGGCAGAGTGGCGTTAAGCCAAGAAGGCTAACAACACACTCCGTCACTTCTTTGTAAATATGCCTCCAAATTCACAAACTTTATGGTCTTTCTGCTTCATGCACAAGCACTTTTAACATGTTCTGCCTGTTTTGGGGCCACTGGAATAATGCAGCAATAGAGGACAAAATTATGTTGCAGTCTCTGCAAAGATTTTGCCTCATTAGTACCAGAGTAACGTACAAATGCAGCGAGAAAGGTGACCAGTCAACCATTGCAAAGGGCCCTTCATGGCTTTGAGACAAATGGCTTGTTATTCCACTTTTGAGCATATTTGGGACATTCTGTGATTGGAAACGTATCCCACTTTGTGAATATATTTTAATGTCAATAACTCATATTAAACCTTAAACATGTGTATCCATTGGTTGAATTAAATAACATAATATGCTGTAACTGGTCAGTGAAATGCCAAAGAAATACTAAAAATTGTGATGTTTTGCTCTTTCTGGCCACACATCTGAGTCCGTCCACTGACCCAATCCTCGGGTATTCTCACCCTCTGATTCTCCTCCCACAGTTCCCCTACTTTTTTTCCCCCACTTCGACCACTGCTTATTGGTCACAGAATGTTGACAAGAGTGAGCGTGGATGCACGAGAAGCCTGTATCTAGGTTGCATTCTGTATGGATGAGAGGCTGTGGTCTAGTTATCAGTGTGTGATAAACAGAGGGTGTCGTTTGGGCATCAGTGTGTGAATCGGAGGCTGTGGACTGGGCATCAGTGCTCATGAATAAGATCCTTTGGACAGGGGACAGACAGCGTGTATTAATGAGAACCTGTAGAGTGGACATCAGTGTGTATGAATGAGACACTGTAGGGTGGGCATCAATGTGTATGAATGAGACACTGTAGGGTGGGCATCAATGTGTATGAATGAGACACTGTAGAGTGGGCATCAATGTGTATGAATGAGACACTGTAGAGTTGGCATCAATGTGTATGAATGAGGCGGTGTGACAGGACTGCAGTGTGCATGAATTTGAAACTGGACTGGGTGGCCTTGTGCATGAATGCACATGTCAACTCACTCTCACTGATGGGTTCCACCCTCTTTTGACTCGTATTCAGCCTCCTCATGTTCATCGACTAGGGGGGGTCACTGTCCTTTCAAATGTATTTCTCTCTCCCAGAGCTGTATATTTTCCATTCATTGTAATGGGTCCACACTGTTAAACATCAGACTTCACCCACATTTATTTTGTTGTCAGGTCGAGCCTAGTAGACAGCGCATGCACGGTCTGTTGCGAGGCATATTGTTACTTAACAAGTACATAGAGATGCTTGGAGCATCACTTGAGAATCATCAGGTTGACTGGTATGTGAATGAGAAGCTGTGTACTGGGCGGCAGTGGGCATCAATGAGAGGCGGTAGAATGAACGGCATTGTACACGATTGAGAAACTATGGGCTTGGAGACAGCGTGTTTCAATAAGAAGGTGTGACTGTTCTGCAGTGTGCATGAATGAGAGGCTACCAACTGGGTAACAGTGTGCATGAATGAGAGGCTATAGTTTGAGCAGCATGTGCATGCTGGGCTGCAGTGTGCATCGCTGACAAGGCGTGCATTAGGTGGCAGTGTGCGTGAAAGAGAAGCTGTGGTCTGGGTGCCAGTGTGCGGGAAAGAGAAGCTGTGGGCTGGGGGCCGGTGTCCAGTGTGCGTGAAAGAGAGGCTGCAGTCTGGATGCCAGTGTGCATGAGTGGGAGGCAATGTAATGAACGTGAGATAGTGTATTTGCTGCTAGGGAGATCATTTTAATGGCCAGCAAAAGTTACCTTGTGCCTGATTTATCTATGTTTTCCTTCCTCCATTGTTTCCTTCTTCCTGCTGGTGGTGCCTACCTGTCTGACCATCCCCTGAGCGCACACTTAACACCTCTTCTAACAGTGACGAGCTAGGGTGTTCAGGTTAAGGGTGAATGGTTTAAGGCGCCTTCCTGTGGCATCTGCCCTGTTTAGGCCTGGAAAGGTTAGTTATGGTCTAGGGCTGGAATTTCGGTCCTTATTGCCTGACGCCCTGACCACTGTCCTTTTACCATTTCCCCCGTCCTCTCACCTTCCTTCCATTTTTACTTAACCTAACACCTTTTCCTACCGGTGCCCTTGTCCCAGCCACCTTTGTGGTGTGCTTGCAGTTAAGGCAGTCCTTAGTTTGCTATACGCTAAGGATTACTCAGTGGTCTGTACTTAAAACCCATTGGAGGCTTACAGAAGTTGGGCATATATCACACCTGGGTGAATTCTGTACAATACTTACATTGCTATAGATTGCCTCCAGAGATTGGCTTGATAGTGCTTCCATATGCTGGGCTTATGTATGACATGGGTGCATTCCATATAGTATGTAGTGGTGACCACTTTAACTGTGACATCAGTGGTTGGAGTTATGTCACTTCTAGATGCCTCCACACCAAAATCTCCTCTGGTGAAGCTCTTAATTTTTCATGACATGCAAGGCCTGAAGCACACTCCCAAAGAGATTAAGGATCATCATTGGCCATTTAAAAATTACAAAAAACTCCTATGTGCCGCTGCACCGTCTAAAGCAAATCTACTCACAGCTGACACCTCAACCAACATCCTTTTCTGGCCATGCGCAACAAATAGAGTTGCCACATACTGGACCATTCTGAAAGTGCTTTGGCACTTCGTCAAGGTGTAAAAAAAGCACTATAGAAATACTACGCTACAATACGATACTTGGCAGCAGTGTGCATGAATGTGAGGCTATGACCTCACAGCATTGTGCAAAAACGCGGGTCTATGGACTAACAGTGTTTATTGAAAGGCTGTGGACTGGGCTGCAGTGTCTACATGTATGAATGACAGGCTGTAGATTGGCAGCTTGCGTATAAAGGAGAGTTTGTAGATTGGGCTTCTAAATGAAAGGCTGTGTAGATTGCAGCTCACAGCTCATGCATAAGTGAGAGGATGTGGACTGGGCTTCCCCTGCAAAATGTAATGAGAGGGCCTCGAAAATGGCAATTAGAAAGGTAATCTCACAGATATAGTAAAAGTTGTGCTGTGCATGGGTCCCTTGTGTGATGGGATTTCCAACACTGCTAGGGTTGTACGTGCCTACGTTATGGTCCCTGGTTTACCTCCTGGAAGACTCTCCCTCAACCTGACCTGGGGAGAGGCTGCTCCACGTCCTCATGGCAGACAGCTTGTCTACCTCTATGGTCCTGAGGCTGCTCCATGTCCTCACGGCAGACGGCTTGTCTACCTCTATGGTCCTGAGTTCTGGAACAAACAATATCTTTCGTAAATTGAAGGTACGCAGAGGACACCCAATAAAAGGTACCAAAGCCACGAGGATTCCTGCTTCCTTCTTGCCAGTGGGAACATTCAGCTTATATGCCACACAGTACGGTAGGCTTGGTACAAATAGTGAAACTACAAAATTAAGCCTGGGATTCCGCAATACTCTTTCACATATTGCATACCTCATCCCTTGCAAGTAAGTACTGGCAGAGGAGCTCAGTACAGCGTTACCCCGTATTGCAGGTAAGGGGATTCTACTAGTCGGCTATGCTTCGTAATGTTAAGCTTTGATTTGTTATGCTACAGTAAGAGAGGCTCTGCGGTGAACAATATGTTCTTAATGTAACTACTTTTTCTTGTATTGTTTTAAATCAGATGTTTCCATTTGTAAGCAGTGAAACGTTGTGGTACCGTAGAGGTCTGGACCCTTCTTTATGAAATGAAGCCATCTAGTGGACGATCTTGATCGTGGTACGAATATAGAAGGCCAGACTAAACTAGATGAATGTTCCGTCATGCTGACTGCCTACATTACACAATTAAAATTGTGGTCAGTTTCTCAATACCTCAGGCCAAAAAGTGGAATTGGCCTTTCCAGGTTTTAAACATGTGGCCCTCAGTATGCACACAGATGCCAGCAACGAGCACGTTACTCACTAAACTAATTTTTCCGGCATATATCAGGCAGATGCATTTCTTCAGCAGTGGTTACCCTGCAGCTTTTAATTCATCTTGATAGGGACCTGTTTTCGAGAAAGGTGACCAACAATTGCCCACGGTGAAGATACATTAGCACAAGTCGGTAACTTACAGATGCCATTGCGGCTAGGCCTGAACATTAACTGTATACTGATGCCAGTTCTAATTGAGTCAATCATTGGGAATTTTAAAAGGGGGCACAGGGTGATGATGAAGAACAAACAGGTGGTGTAGGGGGACATTGTATTTAGGGTATCTGACCCAGACGTATGACTAGATAGTTATGCACAGATTTCCATGCGAGACGCTCAAGGCATTGGCTTATTTTGTGCAGCTAGGTAGAAAGGTTTGATGCAAGACAGTGCCGCAATAAGGTCAGAGCATGCCCGGCTTAGCGCAGCCTGGTTTTAGAGCAGTAGTTTTAGATTCCCATCTTGGCGCTCCAGCTCTTGTCTTGGTCAGCGCTCTCTCGCCACATCAATTCAAGCTTGTGACACACCACTCCTCCACTAGTAAGACATCTTTAGAGCTCTGAAAGTTCACCTCTATCCTGGTCTGGCATGGCATGCACTGCTATGGTAATGTTGGCATTAATATTAACCTGTACTCCGAATCAGAGCCACATCACTAAGTCATTCACAGAACTCATGATGATCCTCTGTCAAAGAGCTCTGACAATGTCATCTGCCCTCGCTTGTACTGTACTCTGGTTTCTCAGTAATTAAATGTTTACAGCATTCTCGAGAATGAGATTTTGTCAATGCCTTACAATGGGAACGTGAAGCACAGCTCTCTTAAAATAGAGGTCAATGTACCTGCTGCTGCTATCTAGTCCAAACCCTGAATGGGCTGATGCACACTTTCATTTTTCTATGGGGGAATTATGAGCACCCATGAGTTAGAAAATAACGCCACCTCTTTTTACCACCTCAACGTAAATCAGTAAAAATGGGCTATACAAATTTACTGGATTCTGTGTGCTCACTCGTGGTACTAATGTGAACATTCGGTGCCATGCGTTATAATAAGTTTGGAACATGGAGTGCATCTGGAGGAGTTGACCGAGTGGTGGGGAGGGGTGAGTGTGGGTTTAGAAGGGGGTGCTTTCGTTCAAAGGTTGCAGTCTCAGCTGATCAGGGAGTAAGGGATTCACGCAGGAGCGGGGCGCAGATTTTAGGTTTCTCACAGCTGGCATGCAACTGGTGCAATAAACAAGTGCATAGGATTTAAATCTTGTCTTGCTTTGGTTTTGGGAAATCAGTGCCAGCTCAGTGTCGACACTGGCTAGATCACGTAGTCCCAAAGACCAGTTACTGAAGAGATAAGGTTTCTAAACAGCAGTCCCAAATGTAGCATCCTATCACAACCCTTTCCATATGTGGTCAATGCTTCTGTTTCTCAGAGCAACCAGTCTACTAACGCCCTCATTTGGGCTACCCTGTAGTATAAGGTCAAGTCTGGTAGGGCAAGCCGCCCCCCCATATTTAGGCAGTCACGTATGTTTCTAGGAGAGTGTAGCCATTTGTGCCTGCCAAATAAAACAACTGTTCGAGGGAGGCCAACAATTCCCTCCAGACCATTATAGCAAATGCCTGGAAAAGATAGAGAACTAGAGGATGTAAGTTTATCTTAATGGAATTTAGCCTTCACAACGAAGATAGGTAAAGAGAGGACCACCTCCGACCGTCCTCTCATATAACTTGTAGAAGCGGTGGAAAGTTAGCTTTGTAAAGGGCCTCAATCTTAGGAGTTAGTGTAACACCCAGGTATGTGCTTGCTTTATTTGTCCATTGGTACTGGGTGTTCAGTGCTAGTTCATCAACCTTGCTCCAAGATAGTGTAAAGTTGAAAATTATTGACTTTGCTTTGTTCACCGTGAAACCTGATACCCCCTCAAAGCAAGTAAGAATGTGTTGAATTCAAGGTAGAGATCTTGAGGGATCAGTAAGGGATAAGAGGACATCATCAGCGAACAAGAATGCTTTATGAATCTCCTGTCCAAAGGTTATGCCTCCCACCTCCTTGTTGGCTCTAATATGTGCTGTACAGGGTTCTATGCTAAGAGCATAAAGAAGCAGGGAGCGTGGGTAGCCCTTCCTTGTCTCCCTACTCATTGGTACCCTCTCTTTCTTCTGCAATTCACTAGGATGTGGGACATAGGATTTTTGTAATTGAGCCAAACCATCACTATAAATCTGGGACCAAACCTCTCTATAGTCCTCACGAGGAAGACCCAGTCCACCCAGTCGAAGGCTTTCTCAGTGTCTAAGGCTACCATATGACCAGGATCTTATTTCTGTTGACCTTTTCCACCAGCTGGGCAATTCTTCAAACCTTATCATGCATCTGTCTTACTTAGACAAATCCTGACTGGGCTGTGAAAAGGAGTTATTGAGCCTTCCTGCTAGAATTCTAGAGTAAAATTTGACATCAAGATTTAACAAGGCTATCAGTCTGTAGGAAGCAGAGAGCCTGTGAGCTTTCTTGGGTTTAGGGATTAGTGTAAGTGGGCTTCACTCATTGATTGGGAAAGTGTGCTATTTTGCGCGATACCATTAAATAAGGCTGCGAAGTCTGGTACCAACACCGCTGATTATGTCTTATAGAAATCACTTGTAATGCCGTTGACACCAGGGGCCTTGTGCATCTTAAGCTCCTTAATTGCCTTATTAGGTGGCAAGAGGTTCTATATAAGGATATGGGTGTGTTAACTCTCTACTAATTAACTATTCCCTGTCGGACCGGCAATCTCAGGGAGTTCAGTGTACAAAACGGACCCCAGTCTGTGCTTGTGTTTAAGGGGAGCCCTTGCTCCAGCACCAGAAGCAGATGTCCTCATCAAAATGTGTACGTTCTGTTCTACAGGGGAGCATCAGGCAGGCAAGAAAGTGTAGATTTAATTCAGGGCAATCATTGTGCCAGGCTGTCTTGCCTCATCACAATATTTTTGTTCAGCCAATTCGGGTCACCGCTGATCCCACCCATGCTAAATATCTGTCCCCTCAATCCACCAAGTGAGCTCTCCCCTGCAGTCTGCCTCAGAGAGCCCTCTGCATTATTCAGCCACCGGGCCCCATCTTATCAGGGTTGGACATAGGCAGCCTGCAGCCCAGGTATTTTCTACTTGTCCCCCCTGCAAGCACTAGACAGGGTGACTAACCATCACTTGTCAGCAGAACGAAGGCCAGGGAATAAGGTGCTGACCATGCTCTGGCTGCATTATAATGTGGCTGAGTGAGGCACTTACTCTGTGGCGGCTGCCTTTTTTGCTGCAATATGGTGTGCCCCGCTCCGGTTCTTCACTATCAATGTGTCATCTTTGCTCGATCAAGATATATTCACGAGCCCTTTGCCTTTGTCAATTCTTGATGGAGTCAGTTCAAATGCTGGATGTCTCAGTCGGTTCCCAAAAGCAAACAGATGAGTTTAGGCCCGCAGAGGCTCATGTTCGTCTGGTCAGAATGCCAAACCCCATCCCTTCGAATTTACTTGATTTAATTTCAGTCATACTGTTGAAATACTATAAAGTCAGTGTTGATTATTGGTAATGCTACTCTACTAACCAAAAGCAAGATGTACATGTTCTATGGTCACAAACCACTGTTTTCAATATCATAAAACATTCTGCACTAGTTCTTAAAATAGGTTAGTGACTCCATACCAAGTTGATATTTTGAAGGAGCGTATTGTTGGTGTCCTTTCAAAATACTGAATCTGTATCGAATAAAATCCTGTTTAAAGCATTGATAAATTATTGCCACCCAAATTGAGGTAGTATTTCATTCACAAAAATAATACTCCATTCCCTTTGTGAAGGTTAAAGAAAAGGGTTTGCTCTAGAGTAGGCTGTAGGCCGAAGATCCACTGCTAAATCTCAAACAGACTTGGGGAAAAAATAACCTTATTTGTTTTTTAACTTACCTGTTTCCTTTAAAGAAAATGGGCTGCTTAAAAAAAAAATTACTTTATTTAAAGGTGATCAGAGACTTGGTTTGACAGCCACATATTGTAATAAGTTGAAGTTTTCTATTTACCTCCTTAATAGTCATGATGTAGGTCAAATTAAGAACCACTCCAAAGTGGAATTTTAAAAACCAACATATTGGTCGGAAAATCATAAAATATCTGGTCGCAAATTGTGACCAAAGTTTTGCTGCCAATGATTTGGCACAATAAGTGTTCATAGAGGCTGTTCTCTAATGTTCACAAACAGAATTTTCGACTTCAGATACCTATTCCTATTTAGACTGATCTTTTTACAAACAGCTTGAACATAGGGCACTGAAGGACCTCTAGAAGTGTCATTGACATATATTAATTTTTGAATTACTTTTAAATTATAATTTGACCAATAGTTTGACTAATTATAATTAGATATTATTTATTCTTTATTGCCGATTGAAGGAGGGGTTAAAAACTCTGGGAGTACTCCAGGCCATGGAAATTCATAAACAACTTTTTGAAGAGGCATTTATTTGGATGGAACAAGAAATCACCATTGATATCATTAATGGAATGTTTAACATTAAAGTCAGTTCATCAGGCAGTAACTAACGGTTACAGGAAGAACACATCATTGGTTACTGGAGAGATTACTTCCAAGATTGTGAAGGCAAATGAAATTGTTTCATTATGTTATAGCTCAACTAATGAGACAAATCAGTTGAAACTATAATTTAAACCGGCCTATTATGGCAAACATGGTGTCTAAGAATTCCTAAAGATACTGTAGAGAAAGAGGGATAAGGAGGGGCATACCTCCTCGTTATATTTGCGCATAGTAAAATCTATTGTAAGGACAAAAGGATAAATGCATCCAAAAGTGGAAAGTCTGTGGCAGCTTTAATTCATTCTTCATTTTGCACGATATGTCTTTTAACAATGCTGTTCAAGCTTAATTGTGGTGTCATGGCAGTAAAATGGTAGCTACCCCATTGTAATGATGCTTCATGTACTGCATCAAGGAAAAGTAATACAAATAGATATAGAGCATGATTGGGTCTGCTGTGTGGGTCTCTGATAGAGCATAGCCTTTGCACAGTGGAGATGGCAGCTACCTCCAGTCCCAAGTATTGATAAGTTTATTGGCTTGTCTGCAGTGTTTGTATAAACCATGGTGTGTGTGAAGACCCAGAGAGAGTGTCAGATTCAGGTCAGGCAGCATGGAATACTGATGCTTACTTCATGTTAAACAATGGGAAAACTTCTGTTAAAGGGAGAGGAAGGCGAGCAGGATTGTGGAGATGGTAACACCCTCTCACGCCAGATCTCGAAGTGTTCTCTGTTGTTAAGAACAGATAATCTTGATTTGATGAGTTGTTTTGTGAAATGAAGCATAGCAAATCATCAGGGGTTTTATTATTCACGTAGCAACCGTTACTGAAGTACTCATTTAGCAGATGCAATTAAAAACTATCTCAATTGTTGCAATAATCGCAATTTTGCTAGTTTGACTCATATATTTTTTTCCCTTCTTTTAGAGCTCGCATGTGAAGCCAAATTAAAAGACATTCTGTGTTTTGTGACTGGCGCTAACACAGTTCCACCACTCGGCTTTAATCCTCAACCATCAATAGAGTTTCTGCATGCATGGGATGGCGACGTCCAAATGTCTTCCCAGAAGCAAACACCTGTGGAAATGTGTTGCGTCTCCCCCTTTCAATATCCCATGAAGAATTTAAAACAAACATGGACTTTGGAAACTGAATTCACCTTGATTTGGGCGGGCCTAGTGATCATATTTAGATGATGGGCAGAATGCATACATATATGACGAAGTAGTTATAGATACGAAGGATTGATCATGCTGTTGTCTAGGATGGTGTGATAGTTTTGTGGAAGCTTGTGAAACTCAAGGGCCTTAGGCTTCTGCAAAATCATCTAATAGAATGGTGCAGGCCTCTGTGCCTTTAGAATAGCACACTTCTTTCCCTTCCTGGCTCGTTTGTCATGGCATATTAGAAAAGACTATTGAAAACATTATTTTTCTGAAACTTTGCCAATGTTTGTTGTTGCAATGATGAATAAGGTTTTTTCCTAAACTACCTATAACAATGCATTCAACAATGGTTGTCAATAAATAGAAGTTCTTCAGATTGACAGAGTTCTCAGTTTCATCTTTTTAGTGTTTCTTGTGTCAGACCCTGTTTGGGTGGCCATGGGGCAAGCAGGGGCTACTGGGCCTGAGGCCTGTGGTCATTTGCCTCTGGTGTAAAGGGGTACAGTGAACCTTTGGCTGTGCAAACTGGGCTAAGTACAATCTCTGTAACACTTCACTCTCAGTTGTAGCAATGGCAAGCAGTTGTGGGCTTCTCAGTGAGGTAGTGTGAGGGTATGCAAACTCAGAAGTCATCAATTGGCCTGCAGCGCAATAACTGATCGTCCAATCCATTGCTTTACTTTGCTTAGGAAAAATAATTTTATACACATGTAAAACTTAACGCTTCACAGAACAGGCTATAGTTACAATTACATTACTGAGCTACTGTGCATTGTGTCCTAGTCCTCTCCCAGGTGTTCCCATCCTTCTGGGTTCGAGCTCTCTAGGGCAGTAACAAGGGTCAGGTGCTGATTACCTTTTTGAATAATCTCAAGCAGACCTGTGTGTCAGTTCCCACCACAGTAAAATTGGTTCAGCCCACCACGAGTGGTCAGCAGGGACCTACTGCACTGTCGTGAACCCCCAAATTACAGGGCACACCCACAAAGATCGCAAAAACTCCAAGGGGATCTTGGTTCTTACACTACCTTCAGAGAACAGGAAAAAAGACAGGTGTATCCCACACTTCTCTGCAACGAGTTATGCTCATCTAGATCCTCAGTTTTATGAGTCAGAGAGTCCTGCCTTTGAAGCTCTTATCTGTAAGGAGTATAAGTAGATGTGTGGAGCCTCAACCTGGCCCCTGAAAGCAGTCGACATACATAGCTATTGGTGTTTTCTAATAATAGGATATGTAATATGGACAATCTGCACACAAAAACCTTGTCTATCAGAATAAGGGAAAATATATTATAATGATTCCAGCAGTCATACTATCAAATCAAAAGAACAGTAGAAAAACCAAAAACATTTTATTTTGCACATCGCTACTATTGGTAATGAATTGGCTTAAACCTTTCTCCCCAATAATTCTCCTTTGAAATGTGTGTGCAAGTTGTTGTTCAGTCTCACATATCTGTACCACAGAACAAGCAATGCCTCAGTTAGAGGCACGTCTGAACGGTAAGCAAATGTATCAAAACATGCCTCCAAAGTTGCTCTTTCCTGGGTTGAATGACCTTGTAATGCTGCTCCTTACACATAGGTCTTTGAACAGCTGAATGGAAGTTTCCTCTGCTGCGCTGCTGTTAGATTTGTTGGTGTGAGTAAAGCCTAACTGCTTCAAAAATAATATAACCATCTTGCACACTCTGTTAAGTAGTTCAAGCTGGCATTCGTGTAGGAAGCTGGGTTTCTGTTGCAGTAACCCCCCCCCCACTTTTTGCCAGATTTCTGATGTCCTTTGACTTGATGTGCCCTGGGTCCCTGCCAATCATGTTCCCAGGGCCTGTGTTCTTTCCCAAAACTGTACCTTGTACCCCCAATTAGCACCTCTATGGCCACGTCAGGCCCTTTTAAAAGGTACCATGGGTACCAAGGGCACTGTGGCCAGGGAAGGCCTCTAAGGGCTGCAGCGCTTATTATGCCACCCTTAGAGGCCCTGTACCTTACACACACACTGCCATTGCAGGCGGCATGTTTTGGTGCAGAACAAAGTGAAGAGATGACATGGCACGCATCCCTGTGTGCCATGCCTACAACCCACTACCCTGGCATATGTCAGCCACCCCTCTAGCTGGGTGCACTATACCAGTGGTGAGGGTACAGGTGCATGAGCCCTGTACCCCTACAGTGCCTAGACCAATTTTTAGACATTGTAAGTGCAGTGCTGCCATAAAGAGTATATGGTGCTGGGAGTTTGTCATTATGAACTCCACTACACCATAATGGCTGCACTAAAAACCGGGAAGTTTGGTATCAAACTTCTCAGCACATTAAACCCACACTGAAGCCAGTGTGGAATTTAATGAAAAATATACTCAGAGGGCATCTTAGAGATGCCCCCTGAAAAACAACCAGCCTCTGGTGGGTTCCCTGACTGGTACACACCAGCCTGCCACCACAAGACATGTTTCTGGACCCCTGGGGTGGGAGCCTTCGCTCCCAGAGTCAAGAAACAAAGCCTTTCCTGGGCGGAGGTGTTCACACCTCCCCAGGCCAGGAAGAGCCATCTGTGGCAGGGGAGCTTCAAAGGCCTTGCTGCCTTTGTAACACGACCTCCAGCCTCTCCTGCTATCAGGAGCATGCCCCCTTCCTTTCTCCCCTCCTTTTCGTCGGGAAGACAGGTGGGAAAATTTAGCACAGGCCAGAAGGTGTGCCCACCTCTGCCAACCCCACCCCTCAGGTGGGGGAGGTGAGGTGAGCCCACTCTTCAGTGCCTGCCATCTTGCAGATGGCAGGAACTCTCTAATCAGGATTAGGGATTGTGCCCATTCCCCCACGTGGGGTGAGCACACCAAGGGTGTAGTCACCCTAAAGTCAGTAGCCCATTGGCTACTGACCTCGAGACCCCTAAAACGCCACCTAAATACAGTATTTTGGAATCAGCCCTGACAGATTCCCGCAACCTACGAAGAAGGAGGACGGAAGAAGATGCCCAGCAGAGGAGACTGCAGAGACGAACTGACTTGGCCCCAGCCCGTCTGCAGTTTCCAGAAATCCTGCGCCAAGTCTCCTTGTCCTACAGCAAGCGACCTCCAAAACCCCTGGGAGGACTGACTGCCTTCCGCAAAGACCGGATCTCCTGTGAACAGCAGCTCTGTTGGAAAGAAACAGCCAAGAAAGACTCTGAGCCTCCTGAGGACAAAGAAACCGGACGCCTGGAACCACCACTGCACCCGACGCCTACGGCCTGAGTCAGAATGGCCCACCGGTCACAGCGAGGTTCCCCCAGCACTCCAGAGTCCGAGTCCACCGTGGGTTGACCCCTCCAGGACTCCCTGACGTCACCTGCAGCCTCTGCACGGAGACCCCCCCCAACCACGAGTGGCCCGGTAAGGTGAAATCCGACCTCAAAAGACACCCCTGCATCCAGCCACCCTGCGCCCTGGAGAAGAGAACCTGAGGTGCACCTATGTTCCAGAGCCCTCCAACTTACCTGCCCAACTGTTGGTTCCTCCCAGAAGTCTTCCTGGACCGAGGTTGCAGCCAAAATCCAAAACCGGCAACTCCCACTGAAAACAACAAGGCCCATGACACCAAACCAGCACCCGGCCGCCCCTGTGCCGCTGTGGGTGCACCTTGTGTGCAAAACTGGATCCCCCGTCGCCCTGAGCATAATTCCAGGAGATTAGTTCACACAACCTTGTGGCCTGCTCATAACATTAACTTAAAACTGCTTTACTTACCTTTTCTCTAGGAAATATCCTAGTGTGATATCTAGGCATATCACACTGAGTAGAAAAAGTAATCTGAAAAGTAATCAAAAGTAATTTCTACTATATTGACATTATTTACAAACTTGTAACAGTCATTTTCATTCAGCTGCTTGTATTGTTCAACCTGCCTTGAAAAGTACTATTTACACTTACCTGTGCCAGGCTTGCTTGGTTCTAGAAAATAAATATAAATAAATAATATTTTTATACAAATCAAATTGGTCTGAGTTCAGTCTTTGAGTGAATGACATCATTTGCTGACTTTGTACAACAAATGCTTAACACTACCCTCTGATAAAGCCTTACTGCTTGCCCACTCTACCACAAATAGAGAGTAAGGTGCTACCTACTTTTACCTCTGCCTACCTTTTGGGATTCCACTGGACTCTTGTGCACACTATACCTCATTTTGTTATAGTATATACAGAGCCAGCTTCCTACAATATATTTTCTAGACCCTAAGCCTAGTATGTACACACTCTACAGAGTAACATGCATGCGTCATCAGCAAAGAAAGTCCTGCCACATATGTCAGTTCCCATGACATGCTGCTCCCTCTTCCGAGAGGTGACATGCTGATAGGAGGTTCTTCCCACATTTGGGCAGAGGACACAGCAGGTAGCAGAAGAGGTCGCTGATGCAATACTGGAGGTGTACGGAAAGGACTCCAGTGAAGACACAGGCCTCTGGCTTTCTATGAGCCTGCTTCTGGACTTGAATGACACATGGGGTTTGGGCCAGAGACAGCATAACAGTTCACCTTGTAAGCAGTCAATAATGTGGCGCATTACGTACTGGCCACAGTTTCGCCAATGCAACGGAAGGCCATTTGCGTAGGCCTGGGCGGTGAACTTCGCTCCGTTCGCCAAGTTTGCAGAGTTTTCTGCACTTCGCGGAGTGCAGAAAACTCCACTTCGCGATGTGCAGCAGACTTTTTTTCCCTGATCGCGAACATTAAGCGTTCGCGAACGGTAAGTTCGCGAGCTGCCGCTTGGGTAGAATTTCTACCCGAGCGGCAGGAATACCAGCACAAACTGCAGTTCGCACTGCACTCCGCCACTCGCGGAACTTCGCGGAGTTCTTTTGTAACTTCGCGGAGTTCTGCGTAGCAAAACTCCGCGAATATCACCCAGGCCTGCATTTGCAGCACAGTTCTTTGATGCAGCAGCACAGTCCACTCAGGAATAGTTAGCTCGGACAAAATCGTTGTCTCTCTTCCTGCATTCATATGGAAACACTATGCCCACACCCCTCAGGACAGACAGATCACTCTCCTCAGCCTTCCTCTTCCGAGAGACCCACACATAATTGGGTTGTCAAAACTCGTCTTACTTTCCCTGGACAGACACCTGCTCATTTAACAGGCTCATTCACATAATTGGGTTGTCAAAACTCGTCTTACTTTCCCTGGACAGACACCTGCTCATTTAACAGGCTCATTCCCTCTTTCATCAGGCAGATTGGATTTTAGGTGCTTTAGGTCAGAGAAACGGCCTCTTCCTTCTCTGATGACCCCTCACCTTGTGGAATCTGGCTTTCAGCCGGACACCAGCTCTGGTAGCACTGCATTCCTCAGTGGAGCCCTGCCTTCCTTGGTCAAAGAGAACTTAGAACTGGAACAACAAGTGGGTCAGTGGCCCCCAGTTTTATTCAGTTAAAGCAGACAGGAGTGTGTGGATTCTTTGCTCGTTCAGAAATTGTTTGGGTTGATTTTTTTCCAAGTGTCCTCTCAAGCTGTTCTCCAGGCTGGTCTTTGTGAAGATTGATGCTCCTCATTACCAGGTGGTTGCCAGCCTGGAGTACCAACAACAGAGCCACAAAGGTGTGAGCTCGCTGAACCTTGCTATCAACTGCCTCAATGAGCAGTGATCAGGGAAGAGGCCAAAGGCTGACCTCACCAAAAGTGGGTCACTTTCACCGTAACAGTCCCATCCTGTACCACATAGCAGTGTTATAGGGAGTAATCAGTATCTTCCCTCAGCAAAAATCCTGACTGAATTTGTATAGGTGTCATGTCTCCTCTGCTCCCACTTCGGTGTCTAGATCTCCTTCCAGTTTCAGGAATGTCAGCAGTATACTTCCACTGTCTGGGAAAACAACCATCTTCCAAATGAGAAGAGGCCAGGATCTTCCAAAATCAAACCCACAGGTGCACATTCTTTTGGCTCACTTAAACACAACATGCATACACCACACAGGACACAAACGCATAACATTCAGTTGGCATGTTAGCAACAGGATCTAGGTTAATGCATGAACTGCTACATGAGTGACCCAGTAGGCCTCTTCTAAACTAATAAAAGTAAAAAGGGCTGGTAAGAACTATGGATTCACAAAGCATGGTAAGCTACCACCACTACTGCTCATGCTAAACCTATGACAGGGACAGTAGTCCTCATTCAGTAAATGAGAGTACGGTTGGTGTTCCCACCAGGTCACCGGACCTGTCCTGAGCCTCACTTATGTCAAAGTACAGGCCTAGGCCTCTGCTCATGTCAAAGTACAGGCCTAGGCCTCTGTGCACAATCTACATTATGATGAAGCTAGGACCAAATATCAAAAATCAAGATTCCATATACTCACAGTCAGGCACTTGGGGCAGGAGAACACAGATGTACACCATGCAGGGGACAGACATAAACATTCTCAAAGTGTTTGTCGTTGGGCATGGGATGGCCTCCGCTGCTGGGCTCAGTGGCACTGCCTATATGCCCCCTCCATCCCCTTAGCCCACAATCCAATGCTGCCGGCCCTACATGATGAAAGCGCTAAAGCGTGGGCACATAGCAGAAAACTATATACGTACTGTGATTTGTAACCTGACGGTCAATTCCTCCCCCCGTTTACACTGGAAGAGACCCCACCATGCTCGACACACTCCTCTATTATCAAATTTGTGCCACTTGCAGGGTGCAACATACTACATTTCCTGCACCTCCGCCTACACTACATGCCCTTAAATACATATTGACACACGCTTTCCCTCATAAATTAGTCACACGCCTGTACACCACCATGCAAGATAAGGCAACAGCCTGCAGCCCCACGGCTTAAGCTGGGTGGGCAGCAGACATAGTCCCCCCCACCTACAGAGGCACAATGGACTTATTGCTGCGAACAACTGGGGCCCTTTCGCCCAGTTACAGGCTCAGAATCATATATTTCAAATTCCTACACAGGCTATATTGTACACCTGAACAGATGCATCGTAAATGCCTTCTGGCGGAGGCGCACTGTGTGCGATGCTCAGTGCCCCAGGCCTCCTTCCTACACTTAGCCTGGGAGTGCCCCAAAATCGCTGACTATTGGAGTGAAATACATCATACTACTCACCAGATAACTGGTCACTCACTATCGCCAACTCCACGAGTCAGTCTATTGGGCTATGTAAGAGACATCCCAACTGAACATCGACGCCTCATGGCCATGCTCTATCTTCAAATCCAAAAGTCAAATTTCTAAGCATTGGGGGAGAAAACTTGCACCCAAGGCTGCGTCCTGGTTACGAGACATCACCTACTGTCAAGAGCAATTGGCCCATTACTGGAAATTTATGCCGCCGACCTCCCACCGAATAGACATTTGGGACTCATTCTCAACTTACCTACGATTCCGAGCTCCTTCGCCTTCTTAGTCGTTGTGTGATGTATATGTTTTGACCACTACGTTCCCTGACCATTGCTGTCAACGAGTTCATCTAGCTAAATTGATTTGATGTAAAGCTGACAATTCCTCTTTTCTATTTGAATTCATACTTTGGAGTGGGCCTTTGTATTCAAAACTGCCATATAGGGAAATACCACAGCACTGTTTTGCTTTACTGTGAATTTGCTCTTATTCGTAGTTATGGCTCCTTGAATGATACGTTTTATGGGATGATAAAATGTTTAAATGATTATACAGAACTCTGTGTCTCTGTTCTTTATATAAAATAAAAATAGAGAAATACAAAAAAAAGTTACATCTTTCACTGTACAACACAAAACATGGTTAGTCTTAAAGGCCTCTACCCTTTCCCCTTGTGATAACGGGAGGCAATGGCAGTTATCCAGTGTTGCATGTTTTACAGTTGAGGTGCTGGTTGAATATTCACTAATATGAAGCTGAGAATCCTCAGTAAAATATATTTTAAATGTGGCATACACAGCATAACATTAATAGAGTATATTATGGTGCTGTACGGGGTTATGAGGATCTCTGTGGTACATTTACTTCTATTATGGTCCTGTGGCGATTCCCGGTACGGAAGCTCATTTCAGCTATGGGAATATTAATTAACGTTGTAACAGTACTTTGTAGTGTTTTGTTTGCCATTGTTTAATAGTGATACCTAATCATTAGTGCCTGGCTGAGGTAGAACTATCTGATCAAATCTTCAGTTCAGTTGCCATGTTTAGGTTCACTTATTCTAAATGGTTCTGTTATGGAATGGACATGCTATGGTAATGAAATATTTAGATGATAAACAAAAAATTTGCTTTAATGCCTTTTTTGAGAAAATGATGACCAACTGGTGTGCTCAGTTTGTTCTGTTGGTGGAGGGTGAAAAATAAATATCTTCGTGTGCATTTGAAGTTGAGATGGCAAATCTATTTGTGTTAATGGCAAGATTTACAAATGCACAGAACACGAAATAGTTATTTAACAGCTGTAAATCACTTTGCTCCTGCTTAATATTACTTTAGAGGAGAAATGATACAGCCACAAAAATAATAAAATATGGTGACAGGATATTTCCCAGGTTTACGGCTAGCATTGCAGGTACTCCTGTCAACTTTTATGAGTTGTGGACCTAGTGGTGTAATATGCAAATTGCTTTCAGCTTCATGCCCTGCACGTCTGTGGTGCCATGGTGTCCACTTTGTTTTCTCCAATGGTGTGTCTAACATTCTTATTTAGAGTACAGGAAAGAACAACTATATCTGGACAGAACTGAAAAGTTACAATGTTGAATGCTGGATTGTTGTTTGATCCTCAGAGGTATCTGATTAACTAGCATATTCAAACAGGGATAAGTAGTAGTGATACCTACTGGTTAATATGGTAAATTGGGATATTGTGTGTAATTTCATGGGCTTTGCTGTTGTCTGAAAATTGTGATAGTCGGAGGCACCTCTGTATGATGTTGTAGATGTCAGACGACCTGTCCTGTATGTTCTTTTGGAAACTGGGTTCCTCCAATAGAGGAAAGCAGCAATCAGAATTTATAGCTTTATAGTTATAGATATAGGAATTAAATAGCAGTTTCTTCCCTGCACAGAAAACACAATTAGTGAATGAGTGGCATAGGAGAAAAGAAGAGGTAAATTAAGTTTTGATGATATTTTATTGGGAGTGGAGCCTATTGGAATGGTAGTGGTAACAGATGAGTAAAGGAGTGCTTCACAGTGGAAGGGAAGGATGGACTGATTCTCAAGGTCAGAGTGTTTATGAAGGTGCCAATTTTTTTATTTTTTTTTATTTTTAAATTTATGGCATTCAGTCAGATCAATGGCAGCCCACACGCGCCGAACGGATAAAGGTGATAAATTAACAGATCATTGACACCGTTATCTGTAAGGATGCCCAAGTTTTGCTAGCATTAAATTTAGATAGCCGGGTTTCTAAGACCTTGCAGATTTGAGATCTGCAAAAAAGGTTTGTAAGGTTTATATGTAAAGTAATCTAATATCTGAATGTTACATGGTCAGTCCTGCAGAGTTATCTCTCTAGCTTGGGCAAGGGGCGAAGGGGGCCCACCTGTGTAGGTTTGTTGGACTTTGAGCTACATGCATCAAGAGACCCATAGCAAGGGGGGGAACCCACTGATAAGGATGTTGAATGCCATGGCGTTGTGACCCATGCAGCCAGTCTCAGAGTGGCCTTCAGATCAGAGAGGGAATATATCTAGGTTCACTGTTAAGAAGTTGTCTTAGTGATACTTTGGTGCAGTATAATCAGGAGAGATAATAGTAAGGTGCATAGGTGGGTAGAGACAAACTCCTGGGGTCACAAAAGGTTATACTAGAGTAGGCGAAGAAACACTGCAAAAATAATAATCATTTGTGGATAGAGTGCATGGGTGTTCAACCAGTAACGGGAAGGAACAGAATAGTTGAATTAGAGAATGGAGCTATCAAGAAGAAACAAGCAAAGGTTATTGGCAGGATGTAACAGAGATTAGCATCTAGGCCATGTATGGCTGGGGACATGCAAAATATACAAAACGGCACAAGTAGAAGATAAAGGCATAATCAGAACTAATGTGAGTAAATACCACAAGGAAAATGGAGGGTTTTGTGATTGGAAATTAAAATGACTGAGTAGGGCCAGGGTGGAAGAGGTAAAAGCAACAACAAGGTGTATGGGAAGGGTAAGGGCAGGGAACGGCACAAGAAACTGGTGTATCTGATAGAGGCTTCTAGCTGCAGATTTCTCACCTTAGAATATTTCCCTGGTGTCAGACTGAATCCGGAGGTTTTTGAGCAGTACCCTTGCATGACGGTAGGTGACGTAATTCTGCTCTGCGTATGCCTTGTCTGCGCTGGATATTGCATGGTCTGAGCCTATATAGGAGCCACTCCAGCATACTGACTTCAGTTCTTTCCTTTCCATGCCAGACACCACTGATTCATGAAGAGCTACCCTACTAGCTTTCTGACTTTTTTTCTTGCATTTTATTGAACATTTTTTGAGAGATTTCTCTCCTGGTGTGACAGGATGTCCCCAAAGAGACCTACTGTTTACAAACCATGTGGTGCCTGTCACTGGCAGATATCTGTAACAGACCCACACTTGGCTTGTCTATGGTGCTTGGATAAAGGCCATGATTCTAAGATCTGCGAGTACTGCCGAGCCAAGGACCCAAAGGCACTAAGGGAGTATTCCCTCAATCTCCTTGTCATCCGATGTCAGATGACCCCACGAGGCTCAAGATCCCAGTCGAGCTGCACCCAGCGGTCGTCGTCTCATTCAAAGTTGTTGGGTAAGTCCCAACGCAAGAAGAAAACCAAGAAGCTGAAGAGATCTTCGACTTCGCCACACCGATCTAAGTCATCAGGCGAGGCGCGGGAGCGTCGGCCCTCCAGGCCATGCGCTTCAGCAGAGCCTGAGACAGACTCCGTTCCATGCTTTCATGACTTCCCCTGAGCCAGATCGACCCCCGCCCAGCTGATAGGATTTTCTATGGTCATGTACATCATATTTGGGTGGCCCGGCACCTCTGGAGTGCCTTCAGGCCCCACAGACTCAGGAAGGGCCCTCACTGGATCCTCACCGGCAGGTTCACCTTCGGCACCAAAACTTAAGAAGGAGTGAGAAGTCTTTACAGGAGATATATCCTCATCTTCCCAAACAAAATGCTTCAACAAACTAAAGGAGGAAATATCTTGAATATCATAAAGTGCATGTATATGGTCTATCCGAGACCGGTAAGTAACGGCACCCAGGTAAATCGGTGCTCACCTTACATTTGTCTCGGACTTGTGTGAGATTAGAGATTTACCTGGGTGCCGTTACCTGCCGTTACTTACCGGTCTCGGATAGACCATATACATTCACTTTATAACCTTCGGCACCAGTGGGGCCTCATGGATCCAGTGTTTGATCTGGAGCGAAGCTGCCTTTGAGACCAAGACCTTCCTCAGTGCCCACTCCAGTACTGAGATTCCTGGCACCGCTGACACCCGACTGCGGCGCCATCCCCATCCTCATTTCTGGCTCCTAAACAGAGATAGGTGGGCATTATCTGAGAACGGTTCCGGCGCCGGCTGGGACCATGCACTCCAGTTCAAAGCCAGTGCCATTTTCATTCAACAGTCCTGAAGAGGGAAATGAATAGGAGGGGTCTGTAGAACCTTATGGATACCAGCGTCCCCTAGACAATACAGAGGACAACTTATATGGACACTGACTTGGTCTCTCCCCTTACTGTGGCTCCAGAGGAGGGTGCCTCATTCACTATGGTGGTGTGTAGGGAGGCTGAGCTTTTGGGCCTGCAGTGGCAGTCAAGATGAATGTCCCGACAGAGGTGCTTCAGCTGGGAGTCGCCTCATCTGAACCCTAACTTCTTTTTATTGTAGCCCTTACTGATGTCCTACTCGGGCCTGGTGGAAGCCATGCATAGGGCCTCCTGTGCATAGTACAATTTCCTGCCACAGTTGTTCCACTCCCGGGGACCCCAGTTTTCTTACCAAGCACCCCACCCTGGAGAGCTTAAAGGCCCGAGCCTCCAACTCTAGAGTCAAACCTGGTATGTTGCATACCACTCCACTGGATAGGGAGTACAAGAGGTTGGACACCTTTGGGGAAAAGGATGTCCTCTGCGTCTTCTGCCAGCCTTGCACTGCGGTCAGTGAACACAGCATGCCTCTTGGGCCGATACTCCCATATGATCTGGGACTTGGTCGCGCAAGTGCTGCCTATTGTCTCGGAGGCCCGAGCCATTGCTGAAGGGAGAGATGCAGCAAAATTCAACTTAACCTTTACTTATGGATGTGATTATCTTTTTGGAGAGAAGGCGGGCTCATTGCTGGAGCACTTTAAGGATAGCCGAGCTACGGCCAGGTCCTTGGGCTTCTCCATTGCCCCTTGCCAACCCCAGTTCACCTTCCGCCACAGAAGAAGTTTTCAACTGCATTCATAACTTCCCAGCCTTTTCATGGCCTTGGATGCGGGTCCCACAAACCACCTGTTAGAGGTAGCCAAAGGGCAGGCCTGTAACCCCACCTCTCCATCAGCTGTAGCCTCAAAGCCCCTTTAGTTTGCCTTCCTACCACCATGGGCATCCAGTGGTTAGGCCACCAGCTGCCCACTGAAGTTTGGAAACATCAGACCATTGTGTTTTACAGATTGCCAAAAGGGGCTAATCCATTCCCTTTGTGACTACCCCTCCACCAATGTCATCCACTTACAACCGGTTGATGGAGGACCACCTCTCCTTGCTCTATCAAGAAGTGTTGGCTCTTTTGGCCAAGTAGCATAATCACGAGGGTGCCGACATCAGAAGTAGGTCACAGATTCTATAGCCGCTACTTTCTGGTGCCCAAAAAGGACAGAGGCCTTCATACTATCCTAGACCTGCGCCTTCACAATTTATTTCTGAAAAATGAGAAATTCAAAATGCTCATGCTCGCTCAAGTCCTGTCTGCCCTGCATCCAGGAGACTGGATGGTAGCGTTGGACTTGCAGGACACATATTTCCACATGCCCGTCCTGCCTGTCTACAGATGTTACCTGCCATTCACGCTGGGCCAAGAGCACTTTCAGTTTGCTGTGCTCCCCTTCAGCTTTACCAGCACCCCTTGAGTGCTCACCAAGGTGATGACGGTGGTTGCAGCATGCCTGCGGAGGTAAGGGATTCCAGTCTTCCCCTACCTCAATGATTGGCTGTTTAAGACGGGCTCATAACAGGCAGTTGTTTGCCATCTCAAGACTACGGCGAACCTCCTGCACTTGCTGGAGGTTCACTATCAATGTGCTGAAGTCAAACCTGACTCTCTCTAAGGCACACACAAGGAGATGATGGACGGAGCCCTGAAACTTTTCAGACACTCACCCCTAGTCACAGATCTGGGTTGAATCCATCATCGTTCTTTAGCTCACTTCGCCACCCCAGTTCAGACACAGCTATATGCAAATCAGTCTTGACCCTGTGCCTCATGGGAACAGTCCAGCCCGAACTGCCAAGCCATGTCTTCCCTGGACCGGAAACAAGCATCCTGGGACTGGTTTCGGGCTAACAGCCCTCATCAGTCAGGCTAGCTTGAATCCAGTGGCAAAGTGAGCAAGGGACCCACGTCTGGGCATACCCTGCCAACTTAGGGCAAACAAAGCAAACACAAGGAGATGATGGACGGAGCGCTGAAACTTTTCAGACACTCACCCCCAGTCACAGATCTGGGTTGAATCCATCATTGTTCTTTAGCTCACTTCGCCACCCCAGTTCAGACACAGCTATATGCAAATCAGTCTTGACCCTGTGCCTCATGGGAACAGTCCAGCCCGAACTGCCAAGCCATGTCTTCCCTGGACCGGAAACAAGCATCCTGGGACCAGTTTCAGGCTAACAGCCCTCATCAGCCAGGGTAGCTTGAATCCAGTGGCAAAGTGAGCAAGGGACCCACGTCTGGGCATACCCTGCCAACTTTGGTGGTGAAGTGAGCTAAAGAATGATGATGGATTCAAGCCAGATCTATGAATGGGGGTGAGTGTCTGAAAAGTTTCAGCGCTCCGTCCATCATCTCCTTGTGTTTGCTTTGTTCGCCCTAAGTTGGCAGGCTATGCCCAGACGTGGGTCCCTTGCTCATTTTGCCACTGGATTCAAGCTAGCCTGGCTGATGAAGGGTGTTACCCAGAAACCGGTCCCAGGATGCTTGTTTCCGGTTCAGGGAAGACCTGGCTTGGCAGTTCAGGATGGACCGTTCCCATGAGGCACAGGGTCAAGACTGATTTGCATATAGCTGGGTCTGAACTGAGGTGGCGAAGTTAGCTAAAGAATGATGATGGATTCAACCTAGATCTGTGACTGGGGGTGAGTGTCTGAAAAGTTTCAGCGCTCCGTCCATCATCTCCTTTTGTTTGCTTCTCTCTAAGGTACTCCATTTCACCAGAGCTGTACTGGACACTAGAGTTTCAGAGAGCCCAAGATATTCAGACTATGATACAGATGTTTCAGCCATTATCCTGAATTTCAGAATGAATAACCCTGAGGCTGTTGGGCCTCATAGCATCCATTATCCTACTTGTAACACTTTCTCGTTGGCATATGCGGGCTCTGCAGTGAGACCTGAAGTTCAACTGGGCACAGCATCAGGTGAATCTCTCCAACATAGTCCAGATCTCGGAGGTAACTGCGAAAGATGTGCAATGGTGACTGACGAACCATGATTGGGTCAATGGCAGCCCTCTCTATCTTCCTCAACCAGAGCTGACTATAGTGACAGATGCGCCACTCTTGGGCTGAGGCGGCCATCTGGGAGAGATGGAGATCAGAGGACTATGGTTTCTGGCGGAGTTTGAGCTTCACATCAATATGTTGGCGCTTCGGATAATCAGCTTGGCATCGAAAGCCTTTCTTCCGTCGATCAAGGGAAGACTGGTGCATGTGTTCATAGACAATAGAACCGCCATCTGTTACTGCAAAAAACAGGGTAGGGTAGTGCCGTGGACTCTTTCTCAAGGGGCTCTGCGTATCTGGACATGGCTGGAGCATCAGGGCATTTTCCTGGTGGTTCAACACCTGGCAGGCTCTTTAAAGGTCATAGCAGACAAACTCAGTGGATGATGCCTAGTGTATCAAGAATGGCGTCTCCATCCAGAGGTGGTACAAGGTCTCTTTCAAGAGTGGGGAGAGCCTTAGCTAGATCTGTTTGCCGCTGCAAGGACGCACCATGTCCACAATTTTGTGCGAGGGAGTTTCCAAGGCATCTTTCGCTCAGAGACACTTTTCATCTCAAGTGGAGCTCCGGCCTATTGTATGTCTTTCCGCCAGTACCACTTCTGCACAGAGTTCTCAAGAAGATCAGGAATGACTGGGGCCAAGTCATTCTTGTGGGTCCGGATTGGGCAAGGAGAGACTGGTATCCCAGGCTGTTGAACATAAGCATCGGTCCCCCAATCAGGCTGCCTCATCGACAGAATCTTCTGTTGCAGCAACGGGAGGGTCCTGCACTCGAACCTGCACACCCTTCACCTTTATGTTTGAAGATTGAGCGGTAACAGCTGACAGCTTTCAAACTTCCTCACAAAGTCTGTGATGTTTTCAGGCAGCCAAGCGTACCTCCACCAAGTGGGTATACACCAGCCCGCAGGGATACATTTGTTGCATGGTGTTTATCTAGGAACATTAATCGTCTATCTGCACCCATTTCTCAGGTTCTTCTGTTTGGTCTATTCTTGGCCCAGCAGTGCCCTGCTCTTGGCACAGTTATTTATAGGCCATTTCAGCCTTCTTGTGGTTACCAGACCAATCTTCTTTGTTCAAGGCTCCTGTTGTGGCTCGGTTCCTCAAAGGTTTGCAACATATATTTCCTCCCAGGCCATTCATCATGCTCCATTGGGACTTAATGTGTGCACACTTTGAGCCACTGCACAATTGCTCCCGCCGTTGATTAACCATCAAGACTTCTTTTTTAGTGCCCATTACTTCGGCCAGAAGGGTCAGCAAATGGCAGGCATTCTCTGTACATCCTCCCTACACCATCTTCTACCTGGACAATCTGGTTCTCCGGACACATGCCTCCTTCCTACCGAAGGTTGTGACTCCTTTCCATGTAGGCCAGAGCATCACACTGCCTAACTTTTTTTCTCTGACTCACACTTCAAAGGAGGAGGAGAGACTCCATTGTCTGGACCCAAAAAGAGAGTTGTGGTTTCTAACTTTATCGCACAAAAGAGTTCTGGGTGGACGATCAACTCTTTGTGGGGTACGAAGGGGTTAATAAAGGGAAGGCTGTGCAGAAACCATCTCAAGAGGGATAATGCTCTACACAAATAACTGCTATGTATTGGACAAGAAGCAACCCCCTGAGGGTTTGCTTGCTCATTCCACCAGAGCCAAGGCTGTGACCACTGCGTTAGCCTAAGGAGTCCCTGTCCTAGTCATCTGTGAGGCAGCAACATGGGCATCTCGGCAGATGTCTACCAAGCACTACTGCCTGGACAGTCAGGTCCTTTGTGACGGGCACTTTGTCCGCTCAGTCCCCTTGAGTTTTGTATTCTAAGGTAAGGAATCAATCTGTGGCTAGAAATCTCTATCAGATGAACAAGTTACTTAGCTTTGGTAATGCCTTATCTGGTAGAGTATCAATGTAGCTGCAGATTGCTTACTGGTCATCCCATCCTCCATGATCGCAGAACTGATTACAGTGTGAGGGTCACCCTTCTAAGGGCCTTAGAATTTCAGTTCAGTTGTTAGTTTTCATCGTAGCTCTGCATTCCTGGAGTGGAAAGTTGCAAAAGGAACTGACATATATATAGGCACCACGCATTGCATTGCCGGCGCAGACACCACCAACGCAGAGCCGAACGAGGCCACCTACCAGTGTGCAAGGTTACTGCTTGAAAACCTCTGGATCTAGTCGGACTCCTGGGGAATATCCTATGGTTAGGAATCTGCAGCTAAGTAGATTCTCTATCAGATAAGGCATTACCAAATGTAAGTAACTTCTTGTGAGAAACAAACTGCAGTGGTTAGAGGGACCAGGTAGACAATTGCACAGGAAGAGGTGTGGGGCAGGGGGGATAGATATGGAGGTAAGATCTCATTGGGACCAAGTGATGAAAATGGCATTATTGTGCCAAAGGAAGGTAGGAAGCATGAGTGTGTCTAGGAGTCCAGTCACAAAAACACAGCAAAGTAAGAACAAAGCACGAAAGGATACAGGGCAGAAAATGGCACAAGCAAAGAGTAAAGAAGGAAAGGAAAAAAACTGACTGCATGGGATACTCCGAGTATGTACAGGGGAGTGGAAGACAGAAATTACACAATATTAAGAGTAAGTCAGAAAGAGAAGTATATTAAAGTTCATACGCTATTGAGGTGGGATGAGGTGACAACACCAGGAAGGGGTACACATGGGAAGCTAAAGGACTAAATGCAGTGAATAGATCCAGGTTGGAATTGGATCTAAGGAGAAATGGTACATGGAAGTGCGCAAGAAGGGCGGGAAATGGACAAATCAAAGGGGTCAAGGCTCTGTAAGGCAAAGGACTGAATGGAAGAGGTAGCCCACGCATACAGAATACAAACTACACCACCATGGAAGCTGGCACAAAGATACTACATGTCAAATTGAGTGCTGGAGGCTAAAGGAACAGGATACTCCTAAGGGCTCCCCTCGAAATTGTCTGAAAAACCTAATAAATAAATTGCCTTCAGCTAAGCTGTAGGCTGTGTGCCCTTGCAGGTAGATTGATAATAAAAATGTCATGGGACCCAACATGAATCTAGGTAGTAGGATGCACCTTCCAGACAGCATCAAACCCCACGATCCAGGGTTGAAAAGGAGAAGACACAGCTGTGCCACAAGATAAGCAGCATCGGGTCTAGGGGGAAATTTAGTAATAATTCATGCGACGCAGTGCAGAAAGTTTCTGTGGTGCATTACGTGAATGGGATAGAGCTCAGAAGGGCCATATTTCAAATATATGGCACTCTTCAGCTCTCTTCCAGTGCTTGAATACTTGTTGCTGCTAAGCAACAATGCAGGCACCCTTGCATCATGCTAAAAGGGTGCCTGCATTATGGGCAGGACGGTTTATATGCAGGATTCTACAATAATACATATCAAAGAGGCATATTTCTTTTTCTATATGTGAAAATGTGGGAATAATTTGGTCTCATTTCTGTTTCTGTTCTCATTGAAGCATAAGAAAAAGACATCTTCCCTTGTCCCTTTCTCCTCTTTTGGCTTAATCATCTGTGGAAGAAAAGCCTGGCCCTGCTTATAATGCCAGCATCAGTAAAAACCATGCCCTTATGACCATACAAGAAGTACAGTGCCCCAGATTCAGAACAACATTTTTGCAATCACTGGCATAGCTAGCCTTTGTGGTGATGGTGACTACCAAGTGGAAACTGATGAACCTAGCCATGCTAGCTACAGACTCACTGCATACGTAATATGGGAATTGGGAGAAATATGTTAGACACAGAAGTACTTCTGATTCATTGTGACTGTGTTGATGTCTAAATACAAAAGGAAAATACTATGAATGAATACTAAAGAAGTCTTTTCCGTCCCTATCCTACCTGATGCACAAAACATTATACCCACAGAGAGCGAGAGAGATTTACCAACTATTGACAACCAGAGGCCATCACAGGAGGGCATTGCCTCAAAAGTGAGTGGAATTTCATCAGATAAAAGAGTTGTACATTTTGACATCAGTGCCGCCTCACCAAGTTGGATACACCAAGTAGATTGGCCCGCTAGGGACAGGAAGTAGGGAAGTTTGAAATAATTTCCAAATCCAAAGTTTTTGTTTTTCTGAGGAATTTCAATCTGACTCTGGTAACTGCCAATCAAATACTTTTTGCCATTGGTCCCTTTAAACTTTGGAGCAAAGGGCCCAAACCTCTTGTGGTGTCTGAACAACCACAGGAGGGCAGTAATAATGTCCATAGGATGTCAGGTGAAGTAGTTTTAGACTCTCAGAAGACAGATTTACCAATGAGTTTCGTCGCCTTTGCGACACAACCAGCGGAAATTGCTGTGTTGCGTTACAATGCCCCAAGGAGGCATTTCATGGGTGGAGCGTGGGTGTTCCCACGCATCCACCCATGGATTTTGGCTCATTCCCAGATATACCATTACTGTCAGACCTGGGAATGAGTCAAAACGCTAAGCCTGCCTGGGTAAAGCGTAAGGAGGAAAAATACCTCTATTTCTCCTCTTTTGTTCCTCTTTCTATGTGTTCTGCAGCACACCTAGAAAGAGGAAAATGCCTCAGGGGATTGTTTTAGTGCAGGAAGGTGTCATGCACAAACACAGTCCTGTCTGCAAGGCAAGCACCCTTGCGGTGCAAGGGTGTCTGAGTTAGAGCTAGGCAGCACATAATGCGCCAGCACAAGCAAAGGACAGGAATGCGCAGTTTCGTGTTAAATACGGTGCAATCCTGACCTTTCTCTTTCGCGCAGCATAGCGCAGCAAGGTGGCTTGCTGCACTGCGCTGCATGAAATAATGATAAATCTGCCCCTCAGGGTGTCTGGCAGAAGGAAACAGCAAAGTTCAGTCTAGGTCCAGTTGCCACTGGTCAACTGGCATTCCTCATGGGAACTTTCTTTTCAGCTTTTTTAGGTTCCAGGAGCAGCCCAGAGGATCAGCCTCATGATCTTTGGAGACCTTCCTGTCCTTGGGTTTCAAGAGGAAGGGGGTCCAAACTCCTCAGGTCCTTCTAACAGGTCACAGAAGCCAAGTGCAGCAGATTCAGTCTGCCTGGCATCCTTTCGCAAGTCCGGCATTTTTCCGAGAAAGGCTCGATACATTCACCCCCAGTCAAGAGATCTGGGTTAAATCCATCGTTCTTTTGCTCACCATGCCACCCCAGTTTAAACCCAGCCATATGCAAATCAGTCTTGACCCTGTTCCTGTCCCATGGGGAACAGGGTCAAGACTGATTTGCATATGGCTGGGTCTGAACTGGAATGGCATGGGGAGCAAAAAAACGATGGATGTATGCCGAGATCTCTGTACTGGGGTGAATGTTTGACATTGTGCAGCATTCTGTCCATCAATTGTTCTTTTTGCATTTGTCACCCCGAGTGGGGCGGGTATGCCCAGACCTGGGTCCCGTGCTCTCCATGCCACTTGAGTCAAGCTAGCCTGGCTGATGAGGAGTGATGCCCCGAAACCGGTCCCAGGATGCTTGTTTCCAGTCCAGGGAGAACCTGGCTTGCTTTTCGGGCTGGACTGTTCCCATGGGGAACAGGTTCAAGACTGATTTACATATGGCTGGGTCCGAACTGGAATGGCACGGGGAGCAAAAAACGAAGTAATTAGGCCCAGATCTCTGTACCGGGGTGAATGTTTGACATTGTGCAGCATTCTGTCCATTGTGCATTTCTTCCCATGCAGGAACGGGCTGCACTGGTCTCATGGCGGTGCATGTCTAAGGCACACCTATGTGCCTTAGACACGCACTGCTGTGGGACCGCCCGACCTTGATTAACTCGTAATCCAGCGGACGGTTTGACTACGTTTTTGGCAGTCTCACAGCGGGGCGCTGGTGTGGCGACCCGCTACGAGACTGCCAAACTTGTAATCATGCCCTTAATATCTCAGTTGTCATATTCCTTTGAAAGTGTGTAAATTCAAATCCAATGAATGTTACTTGTGTTAACATATGTCATGTATATTGCAACATGTGTCAGAATTATTTCAAGATGTGCAATATTCATTTTAATGGATGTTGTATTTAATTCAAAGCTTCTTATGTTTATTTAAGTGTGGGCCATATTCATTTTAAGGCATGTCAAATTAATTTCGACTAAAATCATCTTCATATGACCATATGTCATATTTAGTTCAGTGTAGGTCATGGTCATTGTGACACTAGTCATATTTATTTCAACTTATCTTACATTTATTGGAACATGTGCCATATTCATTTGAACATGGCTTGTATTCATTGCTGATTGTCTGGCATTCATTTCATATGTAACACAATCATTTGAAAAAGTGCCACATTCAGGGGCGTAGGAGACACTAAATTTCTGGGGGGGACAGGGACAACCTTGTGGACTTTCCAGTGACTCTATACAAATCGCCCATTGTGTGAGACCGTACGCCCGTTAAACGTACACAATCGCATAGTTATGAAGAGAAATATTGAGAAAGGCTGGCATGTAGTCACAGTTTGCAAGTATGCTTTATTTTTATTTACATTCACAAAGTAATTAGACCAAATGGGAAAAAATATGTATATGAATCTTGCATCTTCATGCACCAAGCAAACAAAGGGGATGTCTGGGGGTCCATAGGACCCGCTTTCTCCCTCCAGAGGGCTGCTCTAAGGAGGCGCACTCACAGTGTGCCACATTTTTGGTGCGCCTCCTGAGAGCTTCTTTGCCTCTGTGCACACGTCTGTAATACAGCGCGGGCACAAAGGCAAAGGAATCCCCTCATTTGAATGGGACAGCACCCCCATGCAAATGAGGGAACGCTCTCTTGAGGTAGCGCTGGTGCTTTAACTGCTCCAGCGCTATTGGTATTACAGAAGGGGCCGCACAAGTGTCTGCAGCCCCTTCTGTAATACCAAAGTGCCCCGTGGGCAGGCAAAGAGGGCACGAACGCCTGTTGCGCCCCCGGGGCACTTTCTGTAATACGGCCATTGGGCTTCTAAGGTCTGTTGGGGCCTTCTAAGGTGTAGCATGGGAATGTGCTCCCTCGTGAGAGTGGACTGGTCATAAAGGCTGAGCCTGGTTAACCAGTTCCAAATTCATCTGCTCTGGCCATAGTGCCACATCCTCTCTCCACCACCATACTGCCCCACTGAGAGAAACTCGCACTGACTTCAGCTACAACCCAATTGTGCCCTGCTATAAACACCTGGATGTGACTCAATTCAAATTATGCACTAGACAAGAGCAATATGCTGCCTGAAAAAACAAAGTATCAACATCCTGGAAAGAGCAAACACTCAAGGGAATGCAAGTTTAAGTAAAGAATGTGAATGTAAGCAGGAACATGGTAACCTTAATGCTTTTACTCTCTTTATTCAGAAATCAGTGAGTGATTTTTCCTGAAAAGTTAGGGACATGACTACAGGGCCCAGAAAGGACCCGTTTCAATGTGCGTTGCTTATATCCTTACAAAACATAAGCAGTTTGGTTTAAAAGGACCACATTCCTGAACACAGAGCTGCGGTACAAATTTTATAAGCTAAAATAAGGAAAAAACACTTAAAGGGATCACATTAAACGTTCTCCACTCCACCCATCAACCAGGTATTGCAGTCCCTCCAGGAATGGTGCACTTCCCCACCCGGGGAAAACAATGTTGTTCAAACAAAGAAGATAAAAAGAGAGTAGCGCTTCACTGGTAAACTTTGTAAAGTGGCGCTAATGTGTGTGGGTGTGAATAAAACCAATCTGGCCTGTCTGCGACCCCTCTGTAACTGAAGGACTTTCTCCTACCAGCTGTTCCAGGCAGGACACGAGCAGCGCTGGTGCTCAGCTGATGGCTGCCTTTCCTTTCCTGGCTGTAACCGCGCTGCAATCACAGTGATGGTGCTATTTCCCTGGACTTTTATTTATTAAATGCGCCACAATGACTTTCTGCTCCACCGTGTCCATGTTAATTATCCCCATCCTTCCGTCCTTATGCACAGCCCTTCATTTGCATTAAGTCACGGAGGCGCCGCAGTGATTTTGCGCTCAATGGTGTCCGTCAGTGTTACTTAGCCCCGCCCTTCCCTCCTCCACGTAGGGCAAAGTTCTGTTGTTACACACCCCTGCCTTCTGCCTGTACATGCCCTCTTGTTCATTTAACGTCCTATAGGATCAACATTACATTTTACATCACCCTCAATAAAGGCAGAAATAGGGCGCTGTGAGGTCACGGTTTACTCTAAAGCACCGAATTGGGTAGAAGGCAGAGCGCAAGTTGTAGCATTTATTGTTGGCCGTATCTTTCTTCCCTTCTAAGCTGCACACGAAGCACATTTAAAATGTAAATGTTTTGTTTTTACAATTCTTTTTGACTGAGAGTTTGCTTATATAACTTACAGCAATGTTCTGACAGCCAAGACAATTCTGCATTGTTGCTGCTACAATTCTTTAAACATCACATCATAATCAAATATATCAAATCCCCGCTCCAGACAGGCCAACCATTCACGTATAAACCTCTCGTACCAAGAGCAGATATCAAGAAAAATAAGATGCCTTCAGGGCATAAGGTTAATTTGTTCCTTTTTACTTCCACTATTCCTTGGGTGGGCACAGTGCTTAATTTGTAAAAGATTAAGTCCCAGTGCTCAAAAACGGAATTTGAGGTGCCCTGGAATTTTGTATTTTATGTGTACTGGGTGGGAGGAATCATGACTTTCCACAGCGCAGTGGAGGAGGGGGAATAAGGTGTCTCACATCTCCTCAGGCAGGGTGAACTGGGCCCTGTGCAAACTGTCCAGTGCAGGAAGTAGTGTCACGAACCAGACGGGCAGTCGGCCAGCGTGGGGTCTGGTGCTAGGCTGCAGGGGCTGGAAGGGAAAGGGGCACATCTGGGACGCATGAGGGGGGCTAGGCGCTGGAGGTTACATACATCCAGGCCTTTTTCGGTGCCAGCAGGCAGCTGAGGCGCAGGTACCAGTACAGGTCTGACAGGAATCTCCCACCTGCTCCTGGTAACTGCCGGCCAACAGAGAGCCAGTAATGGGACACATGCAGCAGCTGGCACCGGGGTGATGCTGAGCTCGCCGGAGTGAGGAGAAAAATGTATACCTCGGCCCTGTGAATTAAGTGCTGGTGCTGAGTACCGTAAACCACCGGCACAAATTAAGCACTGGGTGGGCAGTATTTTTGTGGCCACTGTGTAGCCTACTTCCAGGTTTGGCAAGGACAAAAAAGGGAGATACGAGAGTAGCTTGGACGAATAAATCAATGGCCCCTCGCCTCTTCTGAAGTCACCCAGGTTAACCGACCCCACTGAGAGCCTGCACTTTCTAGCAAAGGTGGAAAACAGGAAAAGGAGGGAGGAGAGAGGAGACAGTAGGGGCTCTCTGCACGGGCATCGGAGAGGGGAAAACATGAGAAGTAAGGAGACTAAAGCACCAAGTGAGAGAAGTGAAAGATATCCTTAGAATGCTGGAGAACATCTTTTTTTTAAATGGAAAATTGTGCACTTTATAGCACAATATTTTAAAGATTTTTCCCAAAGCGAAATGCTTTTTCTTTTTTCTCCACCTGCGCTGCCCTTAGGGTTCAGTCTTCAAGCCGGCAGCAGACACGGGGCGAGGTCAGATAGCAATCAGTGCAGACTGCACGCAGCTGTGGTGGAGGTGAGATAGAATTCCCGGAGCCTCAGGGGTGCAACAGTTGAAAAGGGCAGAGGGCTGATGGCCTCTGTGACGTCACCTTTATGCTGTGACTATCGGATTGGTCACAGGTAACTGGAGAGGCAGGTCACAGCAGGTCAAGGGCAGGGCCGTTAGGTCCCGCTTTCGCATGCTAATGGCCTGCCAAATGCCAATTTCAGAAGGGAGAGGGGAAATTCTTGTGTCCCCTCGTCCCCCCCACCCTTGTCCCCCCAACTCCAAAATCTGGGGGGGATATGTCCCCCGCGTCCCCCACAGTTCCTACGCCCATGGCCACATTCAATTTAATATGTGCCATATCGATTCCAATGGATGTTGTATTCAGTTTAAAGCTTCTGATATTCATTTCAGTGTGAGCCATATTAATTTTAATGCACACCAAATTCATTTCAACTGCAATCATATTTATATTAACATGTGTCATATTCAGTTCAGTGTTAGTCATATTCATTTTGACACTAGTCATATTTATTTCAAATTATCTTATATTCATTTGAACATGTGTCATATTAATTTGAACATGGCTTATATTCATTGCTCGATGTCTGACATTCACATCATGTGTGTCACAGTCATTTTAAAGAGTGTTAAATTCAATTTAATATGTGCCATATTTGTTTCAATGTTGGTCAAATTCATTTCAGCACCAGTCTATATCATTTCAATAAGGTTTATGATCACTTGAGTTCTTGTTGTATTCTTTTCAGCAACAGTCATATTCCTTTCAGGGTAGTTGCTATACATCTCGGTTTATTTTTTATCCAATTCAAAGTGTGTTATTCATATTGTCCAATAGGTAGAATATTTATTCTGCCATGTTTCATCGATTCCAATGGATGTTGTATTCAGTTTAAAGCTTCTCCTATTCATTTCAGTGTGGGCTATATTCATTTTAATGCACACCAAATTCATTTCAACTGCAATCATATTTATATTAACATCTGTCATATTCAGTTCAGTGTTAGTCATATTCATTTTGACACTAGTCATAATTATTTCAACATATCTTGTATTCGTTTGAACATGTGTCATATTCATTTGAACATGGCTTGTATTCATTGCTGTATGTCTGACATTCATTTCATGTGTGTCACAGTCATTTTAAAGAGTGTCAAATTTAATTTAATATGTGCCATATTCGTTCCAATGTGGGTTATATTCATTTCAGCACCAGTCTAGATCATTTCATTAAGGTTTATATTCACTTGAGTTCTTGTTGTATTCTTTTCAGCAACAGTCATATTCCTTTCAGTGTAGTTGCTATACATCTCGTCATACCTTTTATCCAATTCAGAGTGTGTGTTATTCCTATTGTCCACTAGGTAGTATATTCACTCTGCCATGTTTAGTCTTTGTTTAGACACATGTCACATTCATTCTGGTGTGTCTCAAATTTATTTTGCAGCACTCCATGCATTTCAGGAGCTGTCTTATATGGGGATCTGTTATTTTGACGTGCCCGCCTTCCCATACTTTGGGACCCTGCATTCACTGCATCACCAAACTCTTCGAGTAAAACGAAGCACTGGCATTTCCTACATTGCTATCTATGAACTGTAAAAATTAAGTCCTCCCCCGGAACAAAGTTAAGACAATCACATACAGACTAATGACTAGAACTGACAGAATGCTTTTTTCTCCTCTCTTTTTTCTCCGCCTATTCCCGTCTTTCCCTTTTACAGCTGATTTAAACATACCGTGCTAAAAGAAGTTCTCACAGAACTAGAGATCGGTCGATCTCGGACTCAGGTAATTTAATTGAGGGAGGTAGCGTTTTTAATTTAACTCCGACCACAAGTTGGCAAAAAGATATTCTAAGAATCTTTTCTTTTTCCTTTTTCTTCTTCTATTTATAGCTCTTTCCAGGTTTAGGTCCTGAGGAGAACCCCACGAATTATTTATTTGGGTTCAAAACGCATTGACCATTACACGACCTTTCAAGTGTTCAAAAAACGGACTGTCAGGCCAACCTCCTTTCATCGTTACATCTTCAATTGTTAAAAAAGAAATTGACAATTGTATTTTGGTGTCCTGAACAGTACACTGCTTGGTCTTTGCCCTGATTGAATAATCAATGGTTGTAAACATTAGAAACTAACGTTGGGCTATTTTTTCTATTTTTTACCTTTTCTATATGTTTTTCAGTTAATGTTCCCTTGCATTGTTGTACTTTGTTTGTCCTGGAGTTAGAGCTAATGTATTGATGTACAGATGTTAAAAAACTGTTTTGTTTGAAAAATTTGTTGTCTAAAGTCTTGTCTTTTGTTGTCAGATAAATGTGAAGTCAAAGTATTTGTCTATGAATTATTATATGTGGCTTATGTGGTTTATGTTAATAATTGAATTATGTGGTGTTGTGTTGACCAATAAGTGTTTTTAAAAAAAAAAAGTTGATGGATTTGATACATCATTTGTTATGAAAAATAAAAGAATTATTTGATCATTTGATCACAACGAGTCTAACGTGTGATCTGGTAAAAGAATTGTGGATTGACTATCAGTATTGGCATTTCCTCTTGTTTGTAAACATTGAATATATTGGCCTAGCCTTACTGATTCAGGGCCAAAACCCTCTTCTGTTTAGCACGAAAAAAATAATGTGGCACAAAAACAAACACGTTACTCTGTAACGTGTGCAAAGCAAAAGCAGCCTACAATGTGTGCAGCAGGTGCAGTTAGGCTAACATAGGGTAAAACTACTGTGGGCCCTATAGGGGACTCATCACAAGGGGAGAGGGAGATGGTGGAAAGAGAAAGAGAGGGACGCGCAGGGAGGTAGAGTGGGAGGAGAGGAAAAAGAGAGAGGGGGGAGTTAGAGAGGCAAGAGAGAAGGGGGAGATAGATGGTGGAAAGGGAGAGAAGAAATACAAGTGGGAGGTAGAGAGGGAGGAGAGAAGGGGAGAGAGAGATAGTGGAAAAAGAGAGGAAGAGAGGGAGGAGGGGGAAGGTAGAGTGGGTGGAGGGGAGAGCAGAGGTAGAGAGAGGAGAGAGGGAGTAGAGGGTAGCGATGCAAGAGAAGGGGAGAGAAAGATAGCGGAGAGAGAATGAGAGGGGAAGGTAGAGAGGGAGGAGAGAAGGGGGGAGAGAGGAGAGACAAGGAAGAAGGAGAGACAAGGAATAGAGGGGGAGAGAAGAATAATAGAATGGAAGAGAGATGGTGGAAAGCGAGAAAGAGAGAGGATGAGGTTGGAGAGAAAGCGATCAGAGATGGATGCGAGAAGGGGAGACAGAGAAAGAGGCAGGAGGGGGAGGGGAACGGAGGAAAGAAGGGGAGGGAGACTGAGAATGGATGGATGGAAAGAGAGAAGGAAGAGAGAAGGGGAGAGAGATGGATGGATGGTAAGAGAAAGAGAGGGAGGATGGGGAGGTAGAGAGGGAGGGGAGAAAGGAAAAGAGAGACAAAAAAAGAGGAGGGGAGGTAGAAAGGGAGGAGAGAAGGGGAGAAAGAGAGAGATGGTGGAAAGACAGAGAGAAAGAGGGAGGAGGGGAAGGTAGAGAGGGATCAATCAATCAATCAATCATGTCACTTATAAAGCGCACTACATACCCGCGAGGGTCTCAAGGCGCTGGGGGAAGAGGGGGGTGGTGCTGCTACTGATCGAAGAGCCAGGTCTTGAGGAGTCTTCTGAAGGCCAGTAGGTCTTGGGTCTGTCGGAGGTTGGTGGGGAGGGTGTTCCAGGTCTTGGCGGCGAGGTGGGAGAAGGATCTGCCGCCGGCGGTCGTTTTCCGGATGCGGGGGACTGTGGCGAGGGCGAGGCTGGTCGAGCGGAGCTGGCGGGTGGGGGTGTAGAAGCTGAGTCGTCTGTTGAGGTAGGCTGGTCCGGAGTTGTGGAGTGCTTTGTGTGCGTGGGTGAGGAGCTTGAAGGTTATCCTCTTGTTGACAGGGAGCCAGTGCAAGTCTCTCAGGTGGGGTGTGATGTGGCTGCGTCGGGGGATGTCGAGGATAAGACGTGCAGAGGCGTTCTGGATGCGTTGCAGCCGTCTCAGGAGCTTAGCCGTCGTTCCTGCGTAGAGGGTGTTTCCGTAGTCCAGCCTGCTGGTGACGAGGGCCTGGGTGACTGTTTTTCTTGTTTCACTTGAAGATCCTGCGGAGCATTCGGAGGATGTTGAAGCAGGATGAGGAAACGGCGTTGACCTGCTTAGTCATGGAGAGGGTGGGGTCGAGGATGACCCCTAGGTTGCGTACGTGGTCGGTGGGTGGCGGGGCTGTTCCCAGTGATGTTGGCCACCAGGAGTCGTCCCAGGCTGAAGGGTTGGAACCAAGGATGAGGACCTCCGTCTTGTCCGAGTTCAGCTTCAGGCGGCTGGTCCTCATCCATTCGGCGACGGCCTTCATTCCTTCGTGGAGGTGGGCTTTGGCGGTGTGAGGGTCTTTGGTGAGGGAGAGGATCAGCTGGGTGTCGTCGGCGTAGGAGATGATGTTGAGGTTGTGCTGTCGGGCGACGTGGGCGAGGGGTGCCATGTAGATGTTGAACAGCGTTGGGCTGAGGGAGGAGCCTTGGGGTACGCCGCAGATGATCTTGGTGGCCTTGGATCGGAAGGGGGCGAGGCGGACGCTTTGTGTTCTGCCGGAAAGGAAGGATGTGGTCCAGTCCAGGGCCTTCTCTTGGATCCCGGCGTCGTGAAGGCGTGTTCGTAGTGTGTGGTGGCAGACCGTGTCGAAGGCGGCTGATAGGTCCAGGAGGATGAGGGCTGCTGTTTCTCCGTTGTCTAGCAGGGTCCTGATGTCATCGGTGGCGGCGATGAGGGCGGTTTCGGTGCTGTGGTTGCTGCGGAAGCCGGACTGGGAAGGGTCCAGGATGTTGTTCTCCTCGAGGTAGCGGGTCAGTTGTTTGTTGACGATTTTCTCGGTGACCTTCGCGGAGAACGGGAGCAGAGAGATGGGTCGGAAGTTCTTGAGGTCCTTGGGGTCTGCCTTGGGTTTCTTGAGTAAGGCGGTGATCTCGGCGTGCTTCCAGCTTTCCGGGAAGGTTGCTGTCTCGAAGGAGATGTTGATTATTTTCCGGAGATGGGGCGCGATGGCTGTACTGGCTTTGTTGAAGATGTGGTGAGGGCACGGGTCTAGCGGTGAACCGGAGTGGATGGTGTTCATGATCTCGCTGGTGTCCTCGTCGTTGATGTTGGTCCAGGAGAGCAGGCGGTTGGTGGTTGTGGGGGCAGTGGTCTCGGTGGTTGCCGGGGCGGTCGTGGTGTTGAAGCTGTCGTGGATGTCAGCGATTTTGCGGTGGAAGAAGGTGGCCAGTGAGTCGCACAGGTCTCGCGACGGCTGGATGTCGTTGGTGTTGGAGCTGGGGTTGGAGAGTTCCTTCACGATGTTGAAGAGCTCTTTGCTGTTGTGTGCGTTGTTGTCTGGGCGGTCTTTGAGTGAGGCCCTTTTGGCGGATCTGATGAGGTGATGGTGACTGCGGGTGGCGCTCTTGTGGGCGGCGTAGCTGTCCGCTGTCCGTTCGTGGAGCCAGATCTTCTCCAGTTTTCAGCATGTTCGTCTGGAGGCCTGGAGGTCTTCGGTGAACCAGGTGGCTTTCTTGCTGGTGTGGCTGTTGGGCGGATTCTTGAGCGGGGCGAGGGTGTTGGCGCAGTCGTCGATCCACTGTCTGAGGTTGCGGGCGGCGGTGTCGGGGTCGGAGGGTTCGGCGGGTGGGCTCAGGGCGAGGTTGTGGTTAGCTGGTCTTCCGTGACTCTGCTCCAGCAGCGGCGAGGCATTTGTTCGGTGCGGTGGTGCGTCGTGGGCTTCCTGTAGGTGAAGTGGATGCAGTGGTGGTCAGTCCAGTGGGGTTCGGAGGTGTGGTTGAAGGAGACGTGTGGGCTTGCGGAAAAGATGGAGTCTAGCGTGTGGCCGGCGGCGTGGGTGGGTGTAGTCACGAGCTGTCTGAGTCCGAGGGAGGCGAGGTTGTCGATCAGGGTGGTGGAGTTGGTGTCCTTGTTGTTCTCGAGGTGGAAGTTCAGGTCCCCGAGGAGGATGTAGTCCGTGGAGGCGATGGCGTGTGTGCTGACGGAAGTCAGCGATGGAATCGCTGAACTGTGGTCGGGGTCCGGGGGTCTGTAGATGAGGGTTCCTCTGAGGGTGGTGTTGGGATCGGTGTGGATCTGGAAGTGCATGTGTTCGGCGGTGCTGAGGGTGTCGTCGGTGTTGGTTGAGACTCTGAGGGTGTTCCTGTGGACGATGGCGATGCCTCCTCTGACTCCGTTGGTGCGGTCCCTGCGGGTGATCTTGTATCCGTCCGGGATGGCAATGGCGATGTCGGGGGCTGAAGCGGGATTCAGCCAGGTCTCCGTCAGGAATGCGACGTCTGGGGAGGTTGAGTCGAGAAGGTCCCAGAGTTCGATGGCGTTTTGCGGGCGGAGCGGGTGTTGAGGAGGATGCATCTGAGGTAGTTGGTTTCTTTCCTGGGCGGTGGTTTGGCGGGGCGGGTGCTGGTGAAGCTGCAGTTCCGGCAGGTGAAGGGCCCTTGGGTGCGCTTCGGGGTGGCCTGGTAGCAGGCGTGATCTTTTCCGGGGTTGAGTGCGTGGAGGGTGCTGGCGTCGTATCGGCGTCTGTTGATGTGGCGGGCGCGGGGGATGCCCGGACCAGGGGGTCTGGCGCTGGGCGCGGTCACGGCGCGGACGGGCGCAGACGGGCTTGCCTTAGGCGCGCCAGCGGCGGCGCGCGCAGCGGCCGCCATCAATGGGGAGGTGGGAGGGAGGAGCAGGGAATGGGGCAGCGAATGGGCAGTGAGGGGCGGGGCCGCAGGGGCGCAGCGGCGGGAAACAGGCACAGAAGGGAAAACGAGCACAATCAGGGCATCAAGGGGGCACAGAAAGGAAAAAAAACTAGCACAATCAGGGCAGCAAGGGGGCACAGAAAGGAAAAAACGAGCACAATCAGGGGCAGCAAGGGGGCACAGAAAGGAAAAACGAGCACAATCAGGGGCAGCAAGGGGGGCACAGAAAGGAAAAAACGAGCACAATCAGGGGCAGCAAGGGGGCACAGAAAGGAAAAACGAGCACAATCAGTGGCAGCAAGGGGGCACAGAAAGGAAAAACGAGCACAATCAGGGGTAGCAAGGGGGGCACAGAAAGGAAAAAACAGAGCACAATCAGGGGCAGCAAGGGGGCACAGAAAGGAAAAACGAGCACAATCAGGGGCAGCAAGGGGGCACAGAAAGGAAAAAAAAACGAGCACAATCAGGGCAGCAAGGGGGCACAGAAAGGAAAAAACAAGCACAATCAGGGGCAGCAAGGGGGCACAGAAAGGAAAAACGAGCACAATCAGGGGCAGCAAGGGGGGCACAGAAAGGAAAAAACGAGCACAATCAGGGGCAGCAAGGGGGCACAGAAAGGAAAAACGAGCACAATCAGTGGCAGCAAGGGGGCACAGAAAGGAAAAACGAGCACAATCAGGGGCAGCAAGGGGGGCACAGAAAGGAAAAACGAGCACAATCAGGGGCAGCAAGGGGGCACAGAAAGGAAAAACGAGCACAATCAGGGGCAGCAAGGGGGGCACAGAAAGGAAAAAACGAGCACAATCAGGGGCAGCAAGGGGGGGCACAGAAAGGAAAAACGAGCACAATCAGGGGCAGCAAGGGGGGCACAGAAAGGAAAAACGAGCACAATCAGGGGCAGCAAGGGGGCACAGAAAGGAAAAACGAGCACAATCAGGGGCAGCAAGGGGGCACAGAAAGGAAAACGAGCACAATCAGGGGCAGCAGCAGGGCACACAGACGGAGCTGTGTGGTGGGGGAGCGACCTACCAGTCAAGGTCAGGGGTCGCAGTCAAGGTCAGGGGTCGGGTGAGGGGATGAGGGGTGAGAGGAGAGAGGGAGTAGGAGGAAGAAGGTAAAGAGAAAGCAATGAGAGAGGGAGGAGAGAAGGAGAGTGATGGGTGGATGGAAAGAGAGAAAGTAGAGGAGAGGGAGGTAGAGAGAAAGCAATGAGAGATCGAGGAGAGAAGGGCAGTGAGAAATGGATGGATGAATGGATAGATGGATGGATGGGTTGAAAGAGAGAGATTGCACGAGGAGTTGAAGGGAGCGGGCTGGTTTGAACATTTTGCCCAGGCTGCTTTTGGTTTTGCTGTTGGCTCCCAGCCCACCCTGGCAGCAAGGACCACTATATTACTATCATCGGAGCTGGGGCGCAGCACTTTGCTCACTTTTACTTCTTGTGCTAATAATCCCCCTACCTTCCTGACCCCTACCAGCAGACGCAATGTCCAGGTGTCTGGGGAGGGACAACTCACTGTGGCTGCAGGGTCCTGCTGTTCTGTGCTGTACACGACATCTAGGGCTTACTTTGTAAAACAATAAGTGCTGGGCCCAAAATTGTGCTCAGAAGCCCACAGCTGGCACTGTTGAATGTCAGGGTGCCAAAGTCCAAGGCGGCGTAGTCTTGATTGCACCTCGTGGCTCTTTAATCCACCATAAGACACTCCTTGCTCCTTTATCTCACTCTTGAAGGTTCCTGCTGTCTCCCTTTGTCACTTTCTTCCACATTTCTCTTCCTACTTGTTACATCTTGTATATTTCGTGTTCTTTGCCATTCTCGTGCTTGCATGCACGTGCTTGTGTTCTTTGCCATTCTCGTGCTTGCATGCACGTGCTTGTACTCTGTGCTCTTTGTCATCCTTTGAATACTCTGTCTCATGGCACGAGCCTAATGTTCTACGCTAGAACATGGGATCGGGCCGTTGAGTCAGAGTAGGCAAAGTTGACAGTTGCTCGGTGCTGCCCGGTGCCTGAAGACCTGTAACCGGTGGTGCTTCCATTTACGAGATTAAATCTATATTGTTTACTACTCCTGCTTCAGTCCATACTTCACAATTTGGCGACGAGTAGAGGGAAGAACTACTGGAAGCACCACCTACTCCTTTCATTTTTTTTTCAATTGCTCCGCTCATTTTAAAAGAAGGAAGGGAGAACTTCTACCATGTACTCTGCGTTTTTTTTTATGCCTCATTTGGCTATCTCGCAGAGAACGGATTGCTACATTCCTGAATTTCACTCGGATTGTTTGCTGGATTTGTGAGATGTGCTTGGACGGATTTGGAGGTTTTTGATGCGAGTTGTCTGCCATTCCGCCAGCAGTTACAACCCTGTGGACACCTCTTTGCTCCTAGAGCACATCGCCGCATATCGTTCAAGGATTTCCCCGAACTTAAAGCCTTTTGTATTTCATTACAAAGTCTTTCGCATTCTTCTTACTGGTATTCGACAGACGCACGCCTTACCTGTATACGTCAGCGCCATTCCAGGAGACGAATCTTCATCGGAGGGATTCCAGCATACGCGCACGACCTTCAACGCAGCTCTCCTGCACACGCTCGACGTTACTGTACTCAGTAACCAACGACGCTTCACGACGACGCTTCACGTCAGATCTCTATCAGTCTTGGAGAGCATTACGCATGCGCACTGATCGCCTACAGCGTTCATTTGTGTGCAGAGCCTTACGCATGCGCTCTGTTTAGCGATGCAGTTAATAATCACATCTTTATTTACCTCCTCAGAGGTTTGTTGATTATCCGCTTTCAGTGGCATTATAATAGTGGGGTTCGCACGCACATCTTGACTTGGAGGAAGTGGATATCCTACCTCACAAAGAGTTTTACAAGACCACATGCTTTAATCACCCCATGGACTGTTTATTTTCCTCAACCGTCTTGGCAGCTTTGGGTGAAGTATAGACTCGTTTTATTTCTTTCCTCCAGACTTTCTCCATTACTGTTTATCCTCAGATCTCTTTGCTTTCTTTTCTCCTTGTTTTTTTTACTTATTTTTACTTTATTATTATCTCCAAGATGTGTGCTCAGGGTTATACTTTATCTCCTCCACAATGTTTTTGGGCTGCTGGCAGTACACCTTGTATGCCTTGGATTGAATGGAAAGCGTATTTCCTAAACTACATTGAAACGTTAGACGCTAGTGGTAAAATGAAAGCTGCAGAGAAAAAGGGTATATTTTTACATTCTTTAGGTCCCGAGGGTCTCAAAGCTTACCACCAATTACCTAGAACAGAAGGTGAGGGTGATATTAATGTTTTTGAAAAGGCAATTTCAGATTTTGACCGTTTCTGTTCACCTAAGGTGTGCATTGGTATTTCCAGATATAAGTTTTTTCAATGAAAACAACTTACTGATGAGACCGTAGACAATTATGTTTCTGCCCTTAAAACTTTATCCCTTAATTGCAAATTTGGTACACTACAAGAAGAATTGATTAGAGATCAGGTGGTTATGCATGTTAGTAATTCTACTATCCAGGAGAGACTTTGGGTGAATGGTGACGCAGATCTAGAAAGCATTTTAGCTATAGTGAGGAAGTCAGAAATGTCGTGCAGAAGTGCTAAACAAGTTAAAGGTAGTGACTTGAATAGCAACAGAGAGATTGTTTCTAAAATTAATCCTAAATACTCAAACAAAAAAGAAGATGTTGCAAAGAAAAAACAGATTCATACTTTCAAAGGAAAGATTGATGATAACAAGGAGAATTGGAGATGTTTCAGGTGCAACAGCAAATCTCATTTAGCCAATTACAAGTTCTGCCCTGCAATTAAACAAAAGTGTTCGAATTGTGGAGTCATTGGTCATTTTACCACTGCTTGCAGGAGGAACAGGAATAATAAAGTCAAATGTATTGACCATAGTGAGGACAGTGAGGATGAAGAAGACGGTAAAGGTTCTAGAAGCAGTTCATTCGTACTCAACATTAAAGATCCTGATCTCACCATTTTAAACATTGACAATACTGTTGTTAAAAAAAAACCTGTTTGTGAAATGACTATTGGTGGGGTAAAAATTCATATGTATGCTGACTCTGGTTCTCCATACTCGAGTGTAAATGAGTCTGTTTGGAAATCTCAATTTGTCAGCAGATTAGGAGAGAATTTAGAAAAGACTGATATTAATCCTGAGGGTTATTCAGGTGAAAAAATAGATATTCTTGGTTTTAGAACCCTTGTGTTTAGATTTAAAAATCGCCAATGCACTGCTAAATTGTATATTTCTAAAAAAGGTCCATCTGTACTTAGTTGGTTTGAACAAGGGAAATTGGACATTATTCTAAACCCAAATAGCCCAGATCCGGTCATGGTTGTTGGTGAACAAAATGGTATTAGCGACCTGATGCTCAAAAAATTTCCAAATGTATTTAAAACTGAAATAGGTAAATTAGTAAGTTTTAAACATGAAATACGCTTAAAGGAGGGTGCGTGCCCTATGGTTCACAAGGCACGCAATATTCCCATTGCAGTACGTGAAGAAGTTAAGAATGAGCTTGATTCACTAGTCAAAGAAGGCATTATTGAAAGGATAGAATCCTCTGAATGGGTTTCTCCCATAGTTGTAGCCAGACGTCCCAACGGCAAGGTTAGATTATGCATTGATTTGCGCCATCTAAATAACAACATAATCATAGATCAATTTCCTTTACCGTGCATTTCTGAAATGTTAGCAACCATTGGGGGGTCAAAGTATTTTTCAACTATAGATCTATCTGCGGCTTACCACCAAATTGAATTACATGATAGTAGCAAAGATTTCACTGCCTTCATCACCCCGTTTGGATGTTTCAGGTACAATAGGATGCCTTTCGGACTAGCGTCCGCTGCTGCCATCTTCCAACGGGTAATGCAAGACATCTTGATCAATTGCAGAAATGCAGTCTGTTTTCAGGATGACATATTGGTATTTGGCAACAATGAGCAAGAACATGTTTCAGCATTAGAGGAAGTTCTAGGTGCCCTTAACGGCCACGGCTTGACCATCAAGCATGCCAAATGCAAGTTTGGTGTGCATTCTGTAACTTACCTTGGTCATGAGTTGTGTGAGGAAGGTATAAAACCTAAATCAGATTTAATTGAAGCTATTCAAGCGGCACCACATCCTTTGTCCAAGGATGATGTCAGATCTTTTCTGGGTTTGACTGAATTTTACGCTAAGTACATTCCTAAATTTTCTTGTCGCACTTTTAACATTAGACAATTAATTAAAAACAAAAACAGGTTTGTATGGTCAAATGACTGTGAAATTGAATTTCGGGATGTGAAAGAAGCTATTTGCACTGCAATCTGGTCTGGCTCTTTCTCGTTTTGACCCTAATCTTATGTGCATTATTACCTCGGATGCAAGTTCCAAAGGTTTGGGGGCCGTGCTGGCACAGAAGTCAGACTCAGGGAAAGAATGTATCATTGCACATGCATCCAGGGCACTCACTCCAGCAGAAGAAAAATATTCCACCATAGAAAGGGAAACTTTAGCCTGTGTGTGGTCTTTAGAACACTTTAGACCGTTTGTTTGGGGTAAGGAATGTTTAATTAGGAGTGACCACAAACCCTTAGTGCGTTTACTCACTACCGAGGGTATGCTACGAGCTTCTGCACGCATTGCACGCATGTCTATGCGTCTACAAGATTTTATTTACACCATTGTGTATGTTCCCGGGAAAGAGAATGTAACGGCTGATTTTTTATCTAGAATACCTTTATCCATCAGAGAAGATCTTTACAATGAATGGGATGATTTACAAATTGCTTTGGTACATGATGAAGGGCCTATGTCTATTGACCAAACCTTATGGTGCAAGGAATTTAATAATGATTCCCTTTTAAAAAAAGTAGAGAGTTACATTTTAGGTGAATGGCCTAACAAAAAGAACATTAGTTCAGAGCTCAGAAGTTTCTGGGAAATTAGGGATGAATTGTCATGCATTAACAATATACTCAAAAGAGGGGATCGTGCTGTGCCCCCTAGCAAACTAAGACGTTCTATAGTACTGCATGGTCATGAGGGTCATAGTGGAATTGTGAGAACAAAACAGACAGTGAAAAATTTCTATTGGTGGCCGGGTATGGATATGTTCATTGAACGTATTGTGAGAAACTGTGTCACTTGCGCCAACTCTGATAAGTCCCTTGTTACTCTCAAACCTAATATGAGTGATCACATAATTCCTGACAATCCTTGGAGCACTATTGCTATGGATATCATGGGGCCCATTGGTTACAATTCCAAATTCATTTTAGCGGCCATTGATATTTTCTCAAGATGGCCCGTGATCAAAGTTGTAGAGAAAATTGACACCGATTCTGTTTTGACCTTTTTGGATGAAACGTTTACTGAAGAAGGTTTACCTGTTCGTCTTATCACCGATAATGGCGTACAGTTTTTATCCAACAAGGCCAAAGACTACTTCAAGAGGGTTGGTATAATTCATTCTACCACCTCTTTGTATAATCCTAGTGGTAACGGTGTTATTGAGAGATTTAACAAGGTTCTCAAGAATGCCATACAAGCTGCAGGAGTAGTCAGTGACAAGTGGGAGATACAAGTTCTTAAAACTGTTTGGATGTACAGAACGCCCATGAATTCTATGACTGGGTGTTCTCCGTTTGAAATCATGAGAGGTAGAGTTCCTAGGACAAAATCTAATCCCTCATGGTTATCTTCCTCCACTTCATCTAACCTGGATTTAGAAACTGTTAAAGAAAAGATTGCTCAAACCCATGCCATTAATAAAGAGTATTTTGATAATAAAAAAGGTTCAAAGCATGACCCCATTGTCAAGGAGGGCATGTTTGTAAAAGTTAAAAAACCATGGAAAGTTAAAAAAGGGGAGAGCCAATTTATGGGTCCTTTTGTAGTTAAGGAGGTTTTGAAAAATTCTGTAAGACTTTCTGACAACAAGGTTTGGAATTTGAGTAGAATTGCCATTCTCAAGCCTGATAAAAATGTGTATTCAGGTATTGATCTCTACACTAATGAGAAATTTAATCTTACTGATTCTACTTACCTGGATGATATTGATGATGAAATTAGTAGCAGCCATGTTTCTATTCCAGATGGTGCCAGCATCCAAAATGACACTGTTAGTTCTGAGGATTTGGGTAAACGTTCTAGAAAAAAGCCCATTTGGATGTCTGATTTTGTTTCCTTTGTAAAAAATAAATTTATTAAATAGTTTTTTTTAGACATCGTTAAGGGGGGAAGGTGTGTTACATCTTGTATATTTCGTGTTCTTTGCCATTCTCGTGCTTGCATGCACGTGCTTGTGTTCTTTGCCATTCTCGTGCTTGCATGCACGTGCTTGTACTCTGTGCTCTTTGTCATCCTTTGAATACTCTGTCTCATGGCAGGAGCCTAATGTTCTACGCTAGAACATGGGATCGGGCCGTTGAGTCAGAGTAGGCAAAGTTGACAGTTGCTCGGTGCTGCCCGGTGCCTGAAGACCTGTAACCGGTGGTGCTTCCATTTACGAGATTAAATCTATATTGTTTACTACTCCTGCTTCAGTCCATACTTAACACTACTTCTTCCCCCTTGTGTTTTTTTACTCCCTTGTTACGGTTCAATGATTGATGAGTAAAAATAAGTGCAGGTCCCCATAAAGAGAGCGCAGATGGGCCCCTACCTGCAACCACTGGCTCAAATTAAGCACTAATCAACATCTAACCCTTGCTTGAAAAATTAAAAGCTCAGGCCATCGGGTTGGAGAGGAGGAGGTGGAGGGAGCGTGTAAAAAAACACAGGCAGGATGGAGAAGAATAAAAAAACAAGATAACACCAAAAAGAGAATGCTAGAGGAAGATAATACACATGAGGTACTCCATGACAACATCTCTTCTATCCGTCACTATGGACCTCTAATGTTGCGTGACAATCGGTGCTTTTAAGTTCTGTCGTTGTCTTGACAGCTCTAGTCTCTAGGAACCATAAATGAATGGTCATCTGACATTTCTTGTCAGCGAATGTCTTCGTCTTAGCTTTTGCTTCTTGGTCAGATGCTGTGAGGATGTCATGATCCTACAGTAAGGTTGAAGGTGGTTATTTTCCACCTGTGGCAATCTGGTCTGGCTCTTTCTTCCAAGCACCAGTTGAGTGGGGTGATTTCTCCTGAGCCTGGCTGCCTTCTTTTGTGGGAGAAGATGTGCCCAAAGAATGTGAGCTCTTCTTTTTCTTGTTCACGCTTGTCTGGATTCAGAGTCAATGCAATGACTTTGTGCTTGAGGTCTCACCTACTCTGTGGGGAAACTCACAGACACTGGGTTTAGGTGCACCAGCATGGGATCCAGTTAGTTGCCAACTATCTGGCCAGCTCTCTGAACCCCAGAGCCAACAGCCTGAGTTGGCATTATCTTGGAAATCACAAGTGTCATTTCCATACGGAGCTGGTGCAGAATATCTTTGCCCTGTGGAACACCCCTCAGGTTGAACTATTTACCACTTTTGATAAGAGCCATTGTCTACAAGTGTGTGCCCTCCAGTTTCCACTATGGGAAGTCCTGGGGGACACAGTTTGGATTAAGTAGTGTTAGATCTGTCAGTCTTAGGTGGTCTTCCTCTCAACTGTTTGCCCTCCTTTTCCATCTTTTGCTGATCTAGATTTTGCTGGCGTTAGGACTCTGTGCACTTTACCACTGCTAACCAGTGCTAAAGTGTGTGTGCTCACTCCTTAAAACCTGGTGATTTTGGCTTCTCCCCAGTTGGCATGTTTAATCTTCTTATAAGTCCCTTGTAAAGTGGTGCTACTTGTGCCTAGGGCCTGTAAATTAAATGCTACTCGCGGGCTTGCAGCACTGATTGTGCCACCCACTTAAGTAGCCCTTTAAAACATGTCTCAGGTCAAGGTAGCAGTGGATTTTTCAGGGTCTTTTATGATTTTACCAGGAAATATGCGTATCTTATAGTGCTAGTTGATTACTTTTCAAAATGGATATTTTATGCTTTTCTGAATTCCATTAGCACTGATGCTGCTATCAATTTCTTAGACAATATTTTCAGTTTGGAAGGGGCACCAAAGGAAATAGAGCAAAGATAACAGAGGAACGGACAAAAATGTTTGTAACTGTGATAAACTGATGTCCAATGTGGCTGTTAGACAGTCAACAATGAAGAAATATTTTGATCAAAAGCACAATCTGAGCGAGGTAGTTTTTAGAACCGGTGATTGGGTTTTGATAAAAAACCTGTTATGGTAAGGAAAGGTGGGGGCGTGGCTTGACTGGCCGCGATGGCGGACACACTTTGCTGAGGCTCCGAGTGCAGGCCCCTACAAGCGGCAACCATCCGAGGCGGTGGGACACAAACGGACGCCAGGACAGCCCCAGACAAGTCCCTAAACACTGGCGAGGCTGGCGAAACACAGGTAACCCGGCAACGAGAGTCGGAGGCGACCATTTCGAGACTGTGCTCAGACCGCGCGCATGACCCCAAATTGGCATGGCCGAGTGATCCCCGGGGCTTCAGCCGGCACCTCCAGGGATCGCCGGAGAATGGGCACCCGGAGGTGAGCGGCGAGTTTGGCGTGGGCAGACGGACACAGAGCCTGAGGTGCCGACGGCGGAGTGATGCGGAGTGCACCGTAGTGAAGCCCGGTGCCGCGCCTTCACCGAGCGGCCCAAGTCCAAAACGGGGCTGAGGAAAAGAGCGCGGGGGGAGGCGGCGTCCCAGCGCGCCACAATCTCCCAGACCGAAGTCCACCAGCAACCCACAAGCGAGGGAGGAGGACGACGGACACCTCCACAAGGGAGGAAATCAGAGCCTCACCGGACACAGTTAGGTGCCCCAGGGACCCGGCTGGCATGAAAGTGGAAGAACGAGGGAGCAGTGACCCGGGACAGGATTGATTAACCAGTGGGTCTACGCTCCCCTCATACAACCAACCGCCCTGCCTGCCTGACGGCTCCAGCGATCCTCCGCCACGTGGACTGCAAGCACCCGGCGGCCCCACGTGTGCACCCTTGAGGTAATGAGCGAGGGGGGGCAGGCGGGGAGGAGAGACAGAAGCGGAGCCCATAACTCGGGTGTTCCGCCCCCACTGCCCCCAGTAATCACACCATCACTGGAGAAAGGAATACCGCTCCTGCCACGGGACATTGCACAGGCGGGAGCTGGGGTAAGACAGAGCCCACAGGACCAGAAGTCCGCATCACAGGGAGGAGCTGAAACAGGGGCTCACCTCATAATCGGGGGGCCCATCTGCTAATCAGAAGGGCCCGACGGAGGCGGTGGGGCTCTCCAGAAGGGCGGCTGCAACTGCGCCCGTGCGGATGGCACATTATTCCGGTCAAAACATCAAAAAGCCAGCACAGACGACGGTGCAGGCGAGTACGGCTCACAAACGGCTGGGGGAGGCCTCACAGATCCTTCCCCTCACCGAGGAGGGTCACGGGCCGGACAGGAGGGCGGCCGTGGCCTGAAACGGCATAGATCGAAGGAGCCGGGAGGCCCAATCAGGAGAGAGACGGGGCTGTGTACCCCTGGGTGAAACGGGACTATGGTGCGCCCACTGCCCGGCTCCTAACACGAAAGCGGAGAGGAAAGCAAACAAAGCAGAGGACAGAGGCCCGAGGACTGGTGCGGGCGTACACAGCGCCACTTAATCAGGTGGCCAATCGCTTCAAACGCCATCTGCAGCCATGGGACGCCTTAAGACAGCCGGGGCTCTCAATCAATCAATCAATCAATCAAGCATTTGTATAGCGCGCTACTCACCCGGAGGGTCTCAAGGCGCTAGGGGGAGGGGGGTCCGCTACTGTTCGAACAGCCAGGTCTTGAGTTGCTTCCTGAAGGAGAGGTGGTCTTGGGTCAGGCGGAGGTGGATGGGTAGGGAGTTCCACGTCTTGGCAGCCAGGTAGGAGAAGGATCTTCCTCCCGTTGTGGCTCTTCGGATGCGGGGGACGGCGGCGAGGGCGTGGTTGGTCGATCGTAGCTGGCGGGTGGGAGTGTAGAAGGTCAGACGGTCGTTGAGGTATCTGGGGCCTTGGTTGTGGAGAGCTTTGTGTGCGTAGGTGAGGAGTCGGAACGTGATTCTCTTGCTGACGGGGAGCCAGTGCAGGTCTCTCAGGTGTCCGGCGATGTGGCTGTGTCGGGGGATGTCCAGGATGAGTCGAGCTGAGGCGTTCTGGATGCGTTGGAGTCTTTTCTGAAGTTTGGCTGTGGTTCCGGCGTAGAGGGAGTTGCCGTAGTCCAGTCGGCTGGTGACGAGGGCCTGGGTGACCGTCTTCCTGGTTTCGGTGGGGATCCACCGGAAGATCTTCCGCAGCATGCGTAGGATGTTGAAGCAAGACGAGGAGACGGCGTTGACTTGTCTGGTCATTGAGAGGGAGGAGTCCAGGATGAAGCCCAGGTTGCGTGCGTGGTCCGTTAGTTTGGGTGCGTTGCCCAGGGCAGGGGGCCACCAGGAGTCGTCCCAGGCGGAGGGTGATGATCCTAGGATGAGGACTTCCGTCTTATCTGAGTTCAGTTTCAGGCGGCTGTTCCTCATCCACTCGGCTACGTCCTTCATCCCTTCATGTAGGTTGGTTTTGGCGGTTGTGGGGTCGTTGGTGAGGGAGAGGATCAGCTGGGTGTCGTCGGCGTAGGAGATGATGTTGAGGTTGTGTTGGCGTGCGATGGCTGCGAGGGGCTCATGTAGACGTTGAAGAGGGTGGGGCTGAGTGATGATCCTTGTGGTACGCCGCAGATGACTTCGGTGGCCTCGGAACTGAATGGGGGAGGCGGACTCTCTGGGTTCTTCCGGCGAGGAAGGAGATGATCCACTCCAGTGCCTTCTCTTGGATTCCGACGTTGTTCAGGCGTTGCACTAGGGTGCGGTGGCAGACTGTGTCGAACGCTGCGGAGAGGTCCAGGAGGATGAGGGCCGCTGTTTCCCCGTTGTCGAGCAGGGCTCGGATGTCGTCGGTGGCTGCGATGAGGGCGGTCTCGGTGCTGTGGTTGGCCCGGAAGCCGGACTGTGAGTGGTCGAGGGATCCATTCGTCTCGATGAAGGCGGCCAGTTGTCTGTTGACGGTCTTCTCGATGACTTTGGCAGGAAAAGGAAGGAGCGAGATGGGGCGGTAGTTTTTGAGGTTGGTGGGGTCCGCTGACGGTTTCTTCAGTAGGGCGCAGAGTTCGGCGTGCTTCCAGCTCTCTGGGAAGGTGGCGGTGTCGAAGGAGGTGTTGATGATGTCCCGGAGGTGAGGTGCGATGACGGCGTCGGCCTTGTTGAAGATGTGTTGAGGGCAGGGGTCGGTTGGTGATCCGGAGTGGATGGAGTTCATCGTGCGGATAGTGTCTTCGGTGTTGATCGGGGTCCAGGCTCGGAGGGTGGAGGTGGGGGACGTTGGAACGGTTGTAGGGTACGTCGGCTGTGTGCTGAAACTGTTGTGTATGTCTGCGATCTTGCTGTGGAAGAACGAGGCGAGCGAGTTGCAGAGGTCTTGCGAGGGGGTGATGTCGTTGTTTCCGGCGCTGGGGTTCGAGAGCTCTTTGACGATGATGAAGAGTTCCTTGCTGTTGTGTGCGTTGTTGTCCAGTCGTTCCTTGAATGCGGTTTTCTTGGTGGTGTGGATCAGCTGGTGGTGTTTTCGGGTGGCGTGTTTGAGGGTGGTCATGTTGTCTGCAGTCGGGTCTCTGCGCCATGCTTTCTCGAGGGCCCGGCTCTCCAAACCTCTCACCAAGCCAGATCGACATCCCCGACCCCAGCAGGCTCTAAGACGGACACAGACTCCAGCGCCACCATGTCAGAAAAACTGGATAGAGTCCTAGCAGCAATAGAGCACTCGCGAGTTACCATGGAGGAGCTCTTCGGGACCCTGGCCACGGACCTCAGCCTGCTGCGAGATGACCATCGTAAGTTAGCGGATAAGGTGGCGGACGGAGAAAAAGCACTGGCGACGATACAACCACAAACCAAAGCGCAACAAGACTCTATAAAAGACCTGCAGGCCCGAGTCACAACCCTGGAGGAAAGAGCAGACGATTTGGAGGGGCGCTCCAGGAGGAGCAACCTGCGAATATTGAATTTGCCAGAAGGCGTGGAGGGCAGGGACCCCATCACATACACAGAATCCTGGCTCCGGTCTTTCACGCCGCGTGAAGAACTTACTCCCTATTTCTCCATTGAACGAGCGCACAGGGTGCCGGCGCGCCGCCCTCCTCCGGGCTCGCTCCCCAGCCCCATGCTCGTAAAACGACTCCACTTCCGGGACAGAGATACCGTACTGCGAGCTGCTAGAGAGAGTCACCCCATCAGGGTGGAGGACAAACATGTTATGCTCTTCCCGGATTATAACAGAGCAGTGCAGTGAAAGCGACCGTCCTTCCTCGAGACAAAGAGACTACTCCGGAGCCAGAACATTCAATATTCACTGCTATTCCCAGCGCAACTTAAAATCATCTACAAAGATACCACAATATTCTTCACAGATCCACAAGAAGCAACAAACTGGATGGAACTGAACCTGCGACTCGATCCACTACAAGGGACCACAAGAACGCCAAGACCCAAGTCGTTAAAGTCTCCGAGGCGCCGCACCCAGAAAACCCAAAGCCGCTCGAACATGCAGTCACTTCATAAATCGCTGGCGTCCCGAAACTTGGAACAGATCATAGCAGACCGCCGGAAGGCAATACAAGCAGCGGCGGAATTGGGAACAAATCTTTCCACATCGGACCATGAAGGCACTCCGCCCATCTTCACGCCCGAAGAGGACCCGAACGACTCCAGTGACTCTGGCGAGAACTCAGGGACCCTGCCAAAGGTCACACCACAGACTTCGGACACACTCATCTGAAGCTCCTGAGAGATGGTAGCTATAAGGACTCCAGAAGCCAATCGCACTCCTTAGCACCACAACTCATATTACGTCCCGCAATGGTAAAAGGCCCTACACGCACCTGCGCAAGGCGCCCCCGCAGGCTAGATACATAACGCTATGGGGCCCCCACTTGAGGACCTTAGGAGCGCACGCGAGCCAGACGGACCCCCCATTCATTTCGTTAATGGGTACACGGTAGTACCGGTTTGGATGTGCTGCACGTTGCAGCCCGTCCCCTGCATTGGGTTTTCAACCCCACAGTGTTCTAGTTCAACCCTCTACCACACCTTGACCTCCCACCTATCCCGTCACAAAGGGCAGTGGCACTTGCTCGTAGGTCTACCCCTCCCATCAGGCAGAAACTATTCACACCAGTGGGTTTGCATAGGGGCCCCCGAGACCACCTTCTATTGCAGCACGACCCATCAGCCACCATGACCCCGACGACAGATATCAAATTTCTCACTCTAAATGCCAGGGGTATCCACGCGGCTAGAAAGCGCTACGCTATTTACGCATATATCAAGTGCCAGCAGGCACAGGTCATTTTTACTGCAAGAGCCACATCTAGCAAAAATGGAACTAGACAAGCTCCAGAAGAAATGGCGGGGCACTTTTTGCGCCACGTCATACTCCGCGTATGCAAGGGGAACCCTGGTCTGGCTCCGGCCGGGAGTCCCCTATCTGGAGACCGGCAGGAAGGTGGATCCTGAAGGGAGATATGCGCTCTTGGAAGGGTTACTAGATGGTCAGCCAATACTAATAGGCAGTATCTACGCCCCCAATACAGAGCAGGCACTATTCTGGGAGACCCTGTTGAGTAACTTGGCTCAATTCACACCTTCCCAGTGGGTGTTAGGAGGGGATTACAACTGTTCCTTGAATCTCACTCTGGATAGATCCCACCCCCCCGCCAAAGCTTCACAAGCCTTCGCACAAACAGCCCGATTTCAAGCCTGGACCAATCATTGGTCACTGACGGACGCTTGGCGTCACGAACATCCGACAACTAAACTCTACTCCTTCCACTCTATTCCCCACTGTTGCAGGGATTCTGCTCATACACAGAACTATGCCCAAGAAAACAGGACCTCAGTAAATAGGGGTGTACCTCCTATCACCTTAGTACCCAAAATCCCAACCGACTAGCAATAGTGTCTCATTCGGTCTCCTACAAATATCAAGAAGCTACGAATGTTTAGACAACCCAGAACACGAGCACTCCCGACTCACCTCAGAGTCGCGGGAACAAGACACTCTTTCGCTCTCACGTACTTGTCCACAATAAAAATAATCAGAGTCACTAAATAAGTTCAAAATGTTTATTTTGACTATAGTGATTCATAAAACAGTATGCGAACCACAACTAGCAGCAAAATGCATATGGCAAGAATCATTAGCATTGTTACAATACCATAGAATATAAAAGAAGTCGTCATTTTATAAAGACTGTGAAAAAGGCAAAATAACTGGGCCTAATCACCCTCCCCACGGCAGTAAGAAGTTATTTTATATAACAGAAGATCTCTGGGCGTTATTAGCAAACCTCTACCTGAAAGCCTAAACGCAAAGGTTTACATCATAGGAACAGCAGCGCTCAGCTCCATGGAACGGCTTTCTTCGAGTGTGTTTCAAAAACATGCAACAACGTTATATCATAGCACGAGTCCTCCACATTGCAGCTGTTGGTAACATGTTTTGTCTAGGTAATAGGGACTGACCAGAACAGAATAACAAGAGACATTGTTGACCGACCTTGCACATTATGTTCAGACAGAATTGAAGAGAAAGCTGAGAACGTGAAAAACAATCTGTTATCATGTACAGGGCAGAGGCAAAGTGTCGCGAAAACAAACTCTTAGCAGAGGCGTGCGCAAAAGCAGCAGCATAGGGCAAGTAAAACTCATGCTAACTAAGCAATGTCGATAATGTGTCTTAGGGCCATATAACCCCATATAACACCCTCCCCCTGGTAAGTCAGTAGGACATAGACAGAAGAACAAAAACAGAGTTCAAAAGTCAGGCATTGTTCAAAATATTGGTGAGGGACTTTCTAAAAAACCAAATCGGAGAAAAAAAAAAAAAGGGAAAGTTCGAAGAAAAAGCTAATGGCATTCTGAGCTTGAAAAAAGAGTGTGTTTTTCAGACAGTGGAGTAGGGACGACCCAAGTAGTCAATCCATGAAGGTTTGGGTGCAAAGGAATGCAATTCCTTCCAATAGTTCATCATTGTCATTGGTGGAAAAAAGTGAAGATATCCAATTAAGTAAGTCGAAGGAACAATCATGTTCCTCACAAACAGGAGCATCCAAAAATAGAAAAGGCAAACTTGCGTGATATTCAATGAAACTGCGTTGTAGGAAAGTCTGCGCAGCCGCACAGATATCCCATTGATCCAAGATTCCAAGTAAAGCTGCATGTGTCATTTGACCATCCACAGAACAGGCCACGTCATGCGTCTCTAAGGGACCCATCAACCGGCTGAAATCAGGGATTGGACACCACGTGTTTGATAAGCAAAGTTCCATCGCCCAGGAGAAATGACACCGTTTGCAAAGAAGCACTGGTTGCACGCAAGTAAAGTAGGCAAAGCGGAATGTCAAGTCGTAACTCACGCCAAGCGTTGCTAAAGGCAAGCATCCAAAAGCCTCATACAGGCGATTACGGTACAGATGAAGCTGGTCCGGCCTGTGCAGAGCCACAAAGTGAGCAGCCATTACGAAGCACAAGGAGGAGAAGCAGGACAGCAGCTGCCAGCGCCAATATTAAGGGGAACCCTCCGAAGACGCTGGAAAATATAGAATGAATAAAAGCCGGAATTACCCCGAATATAGTTTGAAAGGAAGAGACCAGGCCAGATCCCACACATTTAAAAAAATGGGCAAGGCCTTTCGTATCAGATGCATTAAATATTTGGTGAATTAGTTCCCCAAAATGAAGTGGGAGGTTAGTGTTAAGAAGCGACTGTATCTCACTCGAGGTCCGAGCCACCTGCAATTTGAATGTTTCACGGGCGGAAGTGAGGGCCACCTCCTGTTGGAATAAAAGGGCTTTGAGCCTGCTCAACTTGTTGAACTCTGTTTTCAAAGTCGGAATGGAAGGCCAAAGCGAAGAATCTAAACTCCCTTGCGGGGGCGGGAAAAGGACATTGCTGCAGCAAGTTACGCGCTGGGAAACAGTTACCAAGTATGGGACACCCGCCCGCAAACCACAGCAGTCTTTATTGTTTAAAATGAGATAGCTGCCGTTAGTAAGCAATGTAAAGACAGGCGTGATGGATGGTACTGGGGTCCCTTTCAAAAAGCAAGCTAGATTGGGCGCTGACACGTTACACTTGCCGTGCAACTTAACGTGTTTGCACACAATAGAGTGACTCACTACCGAATCACACTCATCCCATGAGGAAAACTTCTTTATCCTCCCTCAAACACCGATAAGCAAAGGGCAGGACCCATAATTCATGCAGAAAAGCAGTGCCAAGCGGCCAACAGGAAAGTGTTGCATACATGATTTAAATTGAAAAAGTGAAAAGGGCAAAGTGATAACGCCATGAATTAACCAAACAGCAGAGTCCGTTTCCGCCACCGAGAACGGCAAAGGCTCCAATTGTTCAATATGTAACAGCGTATATACAGCATCTTTCATGGACATAAACTTCTGTTTATCAGTCAGGTTAAAAGGCAAAAATAAAGCAGTGGCATTCAAATAATCCCAAGGCACTTTACCCATTTTCAGTGTCTGCAATGTCCAAGCAAATTGCATGACCGACCTTAACTGATTCTGACCATGATATAACACTGAAACATCACTTTGCACAATATCTATTACAGAAGAAACAATATTGTCTAAGGCAGTGGTTCCCAAACTGATCGCCGCGGCACCCCGGTGCGCCGTAATGAGGTGCCAGGGGCGCCGCGCGCACGATGTGGGAAATTGCAGCCGCAGTGTAGGGGGGAGTTTTTTAGTAATGCCACCTTCATCATCCTGCAACATGGTTTGGCCCAAGAGCGACGTGCGTACGTACGCGCTTACGTGCTTTCAGAGGCGTAGTCTCTGCCATTGCTTGAGCGGCTGGGGCCAGTGTGTGTATGTGTGCGAGTCATCTGGGGAGGGTACTGACATGCCTGTGTGAAGGGAGGGGATGTGTGTGTGACTGGAGCTACAGGCTGATGGATCTATGTGTGTATGCACGCGAGTGTGAGGAGGGAGGTCTTGCTCTTGTGTGTTCGTGTGCATGGCAGCATGAGTGTTAGGAGGGAAAAGGTGGTGATGGGCCGCTCTGAGGATGCCTGGCTTCTGCGCCAAATCCGCTGGAGCGCCGAGGGGTAGGAAGCTTAGATAATCACGTTTGTGGCATGAAAATGATCCCGGGTAGAGGAGCGCGGCCGCCTCCTGCAGCACATCTGCCTGCCCTGGGGGTCCGTGTCCGCCCGGCGCCCCGATTGTCCTCCCGGGCAGGGAGCGGAGGGCAGCAGCACCGGGAGGAGGCAGCACTCACTTTCTAAAGCAGCCACTGCAGCTCCTGCGCTCCGGCACACGTCAACCAGCATCCAGGCAAGGCATGCACACACGAGCAAAGAGCGTGCGTACACACTTAAGCGATGAATGGCTGTGCGTGCACACAGAAAAGTGCACACACTTCAGAGAGAGAATCTCGAAAGTGTGCACAAAGGCAGGCACTTCTGAGCAGAGAGCGTCCACCCCGCGAGCAAAGAGCATGCAAACATAGGTAACGTGCACACCCTCGAGATTGCTAACACACACAGGATACACACCTTCCAAAGAGAGAGCATGTGAAGTGTGCACATACTGCCGTTAGCATGCCTAGACAGGCGAGGCGAATGCATGCACGTGCTCAGTGACCGTGCCTGCACCAAGGTGAGTGCACACCTTCAAAAGAGATGACTTCGAGTGTGCACATAACGAAGTTAGATTTCATGCACTGACAATCTGAGTGCGTGCACACAACATCAGTGAGTATGTGCACCAAGTTCAGTAGTACACAGCTTGCAATAAGACGTCAAGCATTTACACATATCTATCTACAAGACCATGCACACAAGGACAGAGAGGTACCCATAAGCTAGCATTGAATGCGTATATACTCACACACGTACTCCAAGAAGATCTCAAGAGTGCACTGTGAACAATACGAAGAGAACGTACATGTGCACAGGAGCAGCGAATGGGCACTGTGAGGAGGACCGGGACATCACCCCGCCCGTGGCCCATATTAACACCCCTAGGATACCAGGAATGCCTTTCGCTAGCCCGGGGATAGCCCGGAAAGAGTTAATCTCTTACGGCTCCTCTCCCATGCAGGACCAAGAACGCCCCTTTGAACATGGCGGCCAATGGCAGGACGTCTCGTGGGCCCAAGGGGCGGTGTCTCTGCCTTTAAACCCGGAAGACGCCGTGGAGAGAAAGGACGGAGAGAGATCGCCGGAGGAACGAACGTGGAGTATCGAGGAGAAGACGGAGAGCCTTATCGAGCCAGGACGAGAAGCAGACGAGGATTCCCAGCAGGACGAGGAGAAAAGCGAAGCCGAGCGGGAGGAGTGGTTGGAAGAGTGGTGGACACCCCCGGAGGACGCCTCAACGCCGCCGCAGCTCAGGAGGGTTGCGGCCACAGTGGTACGTGAAACAGGGCAGGGGGTATTGCAGCCTGGGAAGGGGGAGGCGAGTCCAAGGGACTCAGGGAACATGGGGTAGTGTAGTGGTCACGGATTTCTCTCTCAGTATACACCGACTCCTTCACCTCCCCCCTTTTTTGTACAGCACTATCACAAACCTAACAGAAACCCTCTGCTATCAGGTTGTTACTCGCGCTTATCCGTGGGGGTGTGCCTGACAGTAATTATCTCCTGAGATTATAAGGAGCCCGGAGTAAGGAAGGACCTAAAAGGTAAACTGGTCCTTCCTGTCTGTTTTTGTTCTTTTTATAACCCTCCCTCTTTACGTTTCACCCGCTTCCGTGTCTCCTACATCCCTTCACTTCCTCAGTGGATTCCTTGATCTAAGGTGGTGGAACGCGAGTTACCTCACGTTATCCTACCCGTACGGGACAGCTAGACTGACTGCCTTTTCTCCTTTTGTTTCCGCCTACACCCCGGGGATTGTGCCACCGTCGCCCTACGAGGAGAAGAGGATCCACAACCAACACCACGGAAGCAGACGAAGTCCGAACCCTACCCTACCGGACTCCTCTATTGGATTGTTTCATTTGTCATTTAAGCCCCTTTGAATAAAGGAAGCCATCATTCAACCACACTTAAGACCTCCTCGCTTTACTTTCCGCCCATCCCTCTCACATCTGGTGTCAGAAGTGGGATCAGGGAAGATGGAGGCAGTCGTAAGAAAGATGGCTGAAAGCCAGGAGAAGTTGGAACGGTGTATGGAGAAGTTCCTGACCGTAGCCGAAGAGGACCGGGAGAAGATACACAAGTCCCTTGAGGAACAGAGCCAGACCCAGGAGGCCGTCATAGGGAAGCTGGCCGACACCCTTAGCCAACAGAGGAGTACAATGGGGTTCTCCTCGGTGGTCCTACAGAAGTATGTGGGAGGGGAAGACCCCGATTTCTTCTTTTCGAATTATGAACGCATGGCCAGGGCCGCAGGTTGGAGCCAAGACAAATGGAGGCAATACCTGGGCCCTCTGTTATCCGGGGATCTCCAAGCGGCCTACCAGGCAGTTAACCCCTTGGGTCTTACCCCTTACGAAGACATTAAAAAAAGCATACTGGAGAGAATGGGCATAGACGAGGAGACATTCCGCCTACGCCTGCGACAGATCAAGGAAGGATCTCAGGAAACTCCCCGTGCTTTAGCCTATAGAATACGGGACATGGCTGATAGGTGGCTGAAGCCACAACAATCAACCAAGGATGAAATAATGGAGAAGGTCTATTTAGAACACTATCTGTCGTCCCTACACCCGAACATACAAAAGTGGGTGAGACAACACGTGGGCCTGACTCTGGACCGAGCCGTTGAGATTGCCAGCGCTTTTTACAGGGCCCAAGAACCGCAAAGGGGACGGGAAGATATGCATTGGAAACATCCCGGAACCCCTATGAGACCCCACAAGCCACTCCACCCCTCACGCAAGCCAGAAACAGTCACCCTTCTACCAGGGCCGTCTATACCACCAGCCCGGGTCCCTACCCAACAGGGACCACAATGTTATAATTGTGGAACCGTAGGTCACATAGCCCGTTTTTGTCCTCAGAGGGTGGAACCTATGGAGGTAGGGCTGGTGCGCAACTACTATTGTAGTTCCTCTGGTGCACGCCTTCCCTACCATAGAGTAGTACGGATTAACGGGGAGGAAAGGCAGGCTTTGATCGACACTGGCTGTTTACAAAGTGTGATCCAACCACAGGCCATCCCGGGGGACGTCCACGACCTACAGGGCACGTCACCATACAGTGTGTACATGGGGACAGCCATCGATATCCCACCACCGAGATTGAGATCCAACACGATCCGTCCTTGAAAGCAGAGACATTGAAAGTAGGGTTTATTTCCCACCTACCCGAACCCTTAGTGTTAGGAAACGATTACCCCCATATGCCTAAAATGATACAAGAGTCCTGGGCAGAAGGGGAAGAATGGAGGAGGACAGCACCCTTTTCACAAGAACCAGAACCTGATTTAGTGCCGGGGAAATATCGGAAAAGTAGCAAGCAAAAAAAGAAAGAAAAATGGAATTGGACAAGGGTCGCTCTAACCCAAAGTAAGGAGACCCCGGTGTGGCAGTATGAACGGGGGTTTCAGGAGGCCCAGCGGGACGACCCAGCATTACGTGAGGCCTGGAACAAGGCCACAAACGAAGAGGATCTTGAGCAAGTAGGTCCCCAGTTTTTTGTCAGAAAAAACTTGCTCTATCGTAAGGGTGGGAGGGGATCGCCAACCCAATTATTGGTGCCCCAACCATACAGGGAGAAGGTCTTATTCTTAGCCCACAGTCACTTATTGGGAGGGCACTTCGGGGAGGATAAAACGGAAAAGACCATAATGGAAAGGTTCTATTGGCCTGGCATATTCTCCCAGGTCCGGAAATACTGCAGAGAGTGTGCCATATGCCAAAGGAACAGTAGGTCCCTGCCCCCACGAGCACCCTTACGACCCTTGCCCATCATACTGGAACCCTTTTCCAGGGTTGGTATGGACATTATATGCCCCTTACTACCTTCTCGTAGTGGTTGCCGATTCGTGTTAGTGTTGGTTGACTATGCTACCCGCTTTCCAGAAGCGGTGGCCTTGCGCCAACCTAACGCATCACAAATAGCCAAAGCCATGATCGCCATCTTTTCGAGAGTAGGTTTTCCCAGGGAACTGGTCACGGATCAGGGGACCCCTTTTATGTCTCGTCTCATGAGGCAGGTATGCCTCTCTCTGAACATCAAACAGATCCGTACCTCGGCGTACCACCCCCAAACAGATGGGTTGGTGGAACGCTATAACGCCACCCTCAAGACGACACTAAAAAAGCTTTTGGACCTTGAAACACGGAAGTGGGAAGACATGCTCCCTCTGGCTCTCTTTGCGATTCGTTGCAAAGTCCAGAGGAGCACTGGATATTCACCCTTTGAGTTGCTTTATGGCAGACAGCCCCGCACGTTGCTTGACATGTTGAAGGAAGAGTGGGAGGAGGAGCCAGAAGGGACAAAACCCCTCCCGGAATACATTCTTAATCTAAAAACCCATCTGGGTCAGGTCCGCAGCATTGTCCAAACCCACCTCGAACAAGCCCAAACAGCACAGAAGGCACAATACGATAAAAAAGCCAAAACCCGCACATTTGACGTTAACGACTATGTTCTTTTGATGATGCCCACTTCCGACCATAAGTTGTTAGGGCAATGGCAGGGCCCTTATCGTGTGGTGGAAATAGTTACCCCAGTGACCTATTGCCTGGAATCGGATCCCCACAAGAAGACAAAGACACAGATATATCACGTTAACCTGCTTAAGAAGTGGGAGGGGGCCATTCCGGTACAGATAGGGCTTACAAAGGGTCCTGAACCTGTGTTTCTACAAAGCATAGATAGGGACCTCCCCGAAACCAATAAGAGAGAACTAGCGGCCCAGCTACGATCCCTACAGGAGGTGTTCTCCCTGTATCCAGGCCGAACCCATTTGATGGAACACGCCATTATGACCCCTCCTCGTACAAAAGTGAAACTGCGTCCCTATCGCGTTCCAGAGTCCCGTAGACAGGCGATAGAGGGCGAAGTACAACAAATGCTAAAAATGGGCATCATCGAACCCTCCAATAGTGAATAGAATTCACCAATCGTTCTGGTACCCAAACCGGATGGGTCCATCCGCTTCTGCATCGACTTTCGGGAGGTGAACAAGGTCTCTTGCTTCGATTCCTATCCACTCCCGAGAGTCGATGAACTGGTGGAGCGTCTGGGTACTGCTCGATACATCAGCACCCTTGATTTGTGCAAGGGATATTGGCAGGTGCCCCTACGACTTGGAGACCGGGAGAAAATGGCTTTTGCGACTCCCAGCGGTCTATACCATTTTACCGTTCTCCCCTTCGGTCTCCATGGTGCTCCTGCCACATTCCAACGCCTGATGAACACGGTTCTAAAACCTTGTTCTGATTTTTCAGCTGCTTACCTAGACGACATCGTTATCCACAGCTCCACCTGGGCCGAACACCTCGACCATTTGGAGAAAGTAGTGCGAGCCTTGAAAGAAGCAGGACTAACCATAAACCCAGCTAAGAGTAAACTCGCTGCCCAGTCCGTGAAGTATCTAGGATACCTTCTGGGGGAAGGGTACATAAAACCACAGACCGAGAAGGTAGCCGCCATTTCCAACATTCCATTTCCCAAGACAAAAAAAGAGTTAAGAGCGTTTCTTGGGGTACTGGGGTATTATCGCCGATTTATTCCTAACTTTTCCCAAACGGCCTCCCCCTTGACTGATCTATTACAAAAGAAGGCATTGACAGAAAAAGAACTGAGACACCCCACACCCCCCTCCTCCATGCTTTCCAACGATTAAAACAAGCCCTGACGTGCCACCCGGTGTTACTGAGCCCCAATTACTCTCAGCCATTCATCCTACAAACCGATGCGTCCGACACCGGCTTAGGAGCGGTGTTGTCCCAAGTTGACTCCCAGGGAAGGGAAAGGCCCATCCTCTATATAAGCCGTAAGTTATTTCCTCGGGAGAAAAATTACGCGGTTATCGAGAAGGAGGCCCTCGCCATCAAATGGGCGATTGACTCCCTTCGATATTACCTTGAGGGGAGGGAATTCACCCTTTTCACGGACCATGCCCCATTAGAGTGGTTATCTAGGAATAAGGGGCATAATAACAGGATACTGAGATGGTTCCTGGCATTGCAACCCTATCGGTTCCACACCAAACCCAGGAAGGGTAGGGATCAAGCCAACGCGGACTATTTATCCCGGTATCCTCTGGACATTGTTCTTGCTGGCAAGAATGTTAGGGAAGGGGGATGTGAGGAGGACCGGGACATCACCCCGCCCGTGGCCCATATTAAAACCCCTAGGATACCAGGAATGCCTTTCGCTAGCCCGGGGATAGCCCGGAAAGAGTTAATCTCTTACGGCTCCTCTCCCATGCAGGACCAAGAACGCCCCTTTGAACATGGCGGCCAATGGCAGGACGTCTCGTGGGCCCAAGGGGCGGTGTCTCTGCCTTTAAACCCGGAAGACGCCGTGGAGAGAAAGGACGGAGAGAGATCGCCGGAGGAACGAACGTGGAGTATCGAGGAGAAGACGGAGAGCCTTATCGAGCCAGGACGAGAAGCAGACGAGGATTCCCAGCAGGACGAGGAGAAAAGCGAAGCCGAGCGGGAGGAGTGGTCGGAAGAGTGGTGGACACCCCCGGAGGACGCCTCAACGCCGCTGCAGCTCAGGAGGGTTGCGGCCACAGTGGTACGTGAAACAGGGCAGGGGGTATTGCAGCCTGGGAAGGGGGAGGCGAGTCCAAGGGACTCAGGGAACATGGGATAGTGTGGTGGTCACGGATTTCTCTCTCAGTATACACCGACTCCTTCACCTCCCCCCCTTTTTTGTACAGCACTATCACAAACCTAACAGAAACCCCCGTGGGGGTGTGCCTGACAGTAATTATCTCCTGAGACTATAAGGAGCCCGGAGTAAGGAAGGACCTAAAAGGTAAACTGGTCCTTCCTGTCTGTTTTTGTTCTTTTTATAACCCTCCCTCTTTACGTTTCACCCGCTTCCGTGTCTCCTACATCCCTTCACTTCCTCGGTGGATTCCTTGATCTAAGGTGGTGGAACGCGAGTTACCTCACGTTATCCTACCCGTACGGGACAGCTAGACTGACTGCCTTTTCTCCTTTTGTTTCCGCCTACACCCCGGGGATTGTGCCACCGTCGCCCTACGAGGAGAAGAGGATCCACAACCAACACCATGGAAGCAGACGAAGTCCGAACCCTACCCTACCGGACTCCTCTATTGGATTGTTTCATTTGTCATTTAAGCCCCTTTGAATAAAGGAAGCCATCATTCAACCACACTTAAGACCTCCTCGCTTTACTTTCCGCCCATCCCTCTCACAGGCACACACACAGCAGAGTACATACTCTGGTATGTTCTAAGTCACAATAGCAGTCACTCACTCCTGTCTCTCGCTCACTTTCACACACACAAACACACACTCATCTGCATGCACACAACGTTTGACAGATTATTTTTGCACTTCCATGTAGCTGCCTGCCCTGGTTCACTCCAGCTCCTCTCTTGCTAGCGGTGAATGAGTTCTGAAGCCAGGCACATAGCTTTCTCCGCATAGGCCTGCGCCAAGAAGCCTTTGCGCAGGTACTGAGACGCATAGTCCTGCACCTACATGCGTCACTCTGGGTCGGTGTTGGTGAAGCCACTCATAAGGAGCCCGCCTTTTTAGTGTAAAAATAATGCTGGTGATACTGATTACGACAGACCAAACTCAATGTTCCATTTTCTCAGAGCGGGTCTCAGTACCAAAAGCTACTGAAAGCAGCAGCTGGCATAAATAAGGGTTTGGGACCAGGCACTCTGTTGGGGGAAAAACGATGGATTGGGATGCAGCCAAAGTGATTGCCAGTGGATGAGATTAATAATTCAAGCATTCCAATCATTATAATACCTTCATTGCGTCCCAATTACTTTAAGGAAGACAACAGGAAGTACTCCCGAGGTCGGGCTTACATCCCCCCACCCGCCCACCGGTAAAAAAATGGTGGGGAGCCACGGCCAACTGCCGATTAGGTCGAGGGAGCCACAGGTCAAAAAAGTTTGGGAACCACTGGTCTAAGGTGTAAATGCGTGAAGAAAGCGTGTTAATGCTGTTGTCCACCACAGCAAGGACTTTTTCCAAGTTTGCCTGGTCAATTTGACGCAGACGGAAGGCGGCTTCCATCTGTGAAAGGTTCCAAATTTCATTATAAGAGGCATAAAGAAATCGCGTGGCCCTTGGATTACGTGGGCCTAGGAGAAAATAAGCCAAATCTATATCATTCGATAGGATTGAAAGGTGCTGTTTGACAGATGCAAGGGTAGAGTGTTCTAGCCACTGCTGGCACAATTTACCTACCGAGTATGTAGTCACAGAATGATTAGGTGGATAACGAGGATCAGGCTTAGTCTGAATGAAACCAGGTGTAACATTATAGAAACGCAACTGGCATGCATTAGCATTAGTTTGCCACAACAACCATCCTAATGAATCAATTTCAGAAACATTAAAGGAGGCATTTTGAAGTAGAGCCTGCAAAGCCTCAATGGTGTAGTTATTATGTAACCGCCAATTATCATATTCAGCTAATGATGGAATGGAGGGGGTATTTAGGTTTTTGACAGTTGCAAGGCCATAACAGGATGTTTGGTAAATTGTTCTATTTAAAAACAGCAATTGAGTCGGGATCAGGCAGGCACGTTGTAACGCCTCAGTGCCCTGAACCTGCCATGGCTTTGTGCCCCAGATTGATTTTAAATCTATAGTCTGCTTCCAATGGTCATAACCATGTGTGGCCAACTGTGTTCTAAACGAGTTGGCAAAAAACAGTTTAGTGTGGGACAACAGGTACTTTGATGTAGGGGATTTTTGAAGCCGGAAAAAATAGGATTCAGGATTAGTCAAATCATAATCTGAAAAATAGGCGAACTTATTACGAAAAGTTTTAGAACTCCCTTTTAAGGGAGTGGGACAATGTTCCCATTGGGTAAAATTAAAAACCGGTCTTATCGTGTTTGTTTTGTGCAAAAAATGATGCCCATAATGTTGATAGCAAAAGAGATCACCATAATTGGCAGAATTTAAATACAAATCTTCAGCATCAAAGGCAGCATAATACTTTAAATCTGAAAACAATGCATGAACTGCCTGCACATCCCAATCATCCGAATGTATGTCCCGTGTCACCACATCTCCTAATGAGATGCGAAATACGTACAGAACTCTAAGGACCTCAGTCGGGCCATGGATTTCGTAAGCTACTTTGTCCCAAACGATGCCATCAGGAACTGGGAAAGCTGAAATGTTCACAAAAGACTTGTCACGTTTCATGATATGGGACGATGTGTGAGGAGCCAAAGTTCCATCGACCATTTTTACTGCAGAGCGTTCAGGGAGATAATGGCCATTTATAAGTAAAAAGAACACTGTCACAAATCCAATTGACATGAAGAGAGATATCAGGATAAGCACTAACCAAATGTAGGTCCAAGGGGGAACGAAGTATGTCTTTTTGTACCAGAAGTAAAAAATGCGCGACTTAGGTGCACCAGACAAACTGGATGACGAGGAGGACGAGCCAGAAGAAAGGTGTGCTGGTTCGCCATCACAGGCACACACTGGACTTGCAAGCAAAGGTGAAAGCGTCGAATCGTCCATTCGTACTCGTGGGCTAGATGGCATCTCACTCACGGAATCAATAGCCGGAAAAGGGCACACAATATCCATTGCAGAAGAGGACTGTCGCAAAGGCTGAAGCTCAATTACAGTGTCCATCATATGAGCAGACATTCTTGTGGCAGCAGGTGACGACAAAGTTAACGGTGCTAAGGATATTGCGTTGCACGAAGCTGCAGGTGTCACACCATTCAGAATCGGCCACACGGTGTAACTCGACATTGTCCACTGAGATGTATCTGTTGTCTTTGCGACCTGGCAATGGTGGTAGAATGACAGTATGAGTACCCTTCAGTCCAAGCACTGAAACTGGTGCACGATAAAAGGGACCAAATTCTTTTTTGTTTTCAATCTTCTCCCGCACCAGATCTCCAACTTTAGGAAGCCAACCGGTAACAGGAATCAGTTGTGCATCAACAGGCGAAGATGATAAATGCTCAGTTGCCAGAGTACCACGTGACTTTTGTAGATCCTGTAACATAGCAGAATGATTATCTACGTCAAACTTAGAGGCAGCCGCCACAATGTCCAGACCATCAAGGTCAGGAACAAACATGTGAAAGCCAAAGAGCATTTGGTAAGGGGTCCGCCCACCCAGAGATCTTTCTAGGGAGATTATTTAGCGCACGTTGGACCCCATACAAGTGGGACAGCCAGTCCCTGCCAGTACCTAAGACTCTAGCTGTCAAGGATTGCTTTAAGTCACTGTTCATTCGCTCCACAACTGAATTGCCCTCAGGCCTGTATGGAGACAAAAACTGCACCTGTACCCCCAACGACTTAATTGCATCCTTGTAAGCCTTAGAGGCAAACGCCGGGACCTTGGTCAGAATGGAAGGTACCACAGGCAAACATCCCGATAAAGACACGCAAATCCCTGATGACATTTCGAGCGTCAGCACTACGTTGTGGCCATACCCACATGAATTGAGTGCACGAATCAACCGCAACCAAGATATACTTGTATGCAGTATCAGAAGAAAGAGGACCACAGTGATCAAGATAGACACAGCCAAAAGGTCTATTAGAAATACATAGCTGTGTTTGTGGCGGACGTAAGTGAGAGTATTGTAGACCAGCACAAGCACTACTCAAGCGTCTCGCAGATAAGAACCAGACCAAACGTTGGCGGCGCCATGTTGCAGGGATTCTGCTCATACACAGAACTATGCACAAGAAAACAGGACCTCAGTAAATAGGGGTGTACCTCCTATCACCTTAGTACCCAAAATCCCAACCGACTAGCAATAGTGTCTCATTCGGTCTCCTACAAATATCAAGAAGCTACGAATGTTTAGACAACCCAGAACACGAGCACTCCCGACTCACCTCAGAGTCGTGGGAACAAGACACTCTTTCGCTCTCACATACTTGTCCACAATAAAAATAATCAGAGTCACTAAATAAGTTCAAAAAGTTTATTTTGACTATAGTGATTCATAAAACAGTATGCAAACCACAACTAGCAGCAAAATGCATATGGCAAGAATCATTAGCATTGTTACAATACCATAGAATATAAAAGGAGTCCTCATTTTATAAAGACTGTGAAAAAGGCAAAATAACTGGGCCTAATCACCCTCCCCACGGCAGTAAGAAGTTATTTTATATAACAGAAGATCTCTAGGCGTTATTAGCCGACCCCTACCTGAAAGCCTAAACGCAAAGGTTTACATCATAGGAACAGCAGTGCTCAGCTCCATGGAACGGCTTTCTTCGAGTGTGTTTCAAAAACATGCAACAACGTTATATCAAAGCACGATTCCTCCACATTGCAGCTGTTGGTAACATGTTTTGTCTAGGTAATAGGGACTGACCAGAACAGAATAACAAGAGACATTGTTGACCGACCTTGCACATTATGTTCAGACAGAATTGAAGGGAAAGCTGAGAACGTGAAAAACAATCTGTTATCATGTACAGGGCAGAGGCACAGTGTCGCGAAAACAAACTCAGCTGAGGCGTGCGCAAAAGCAGCAGCATAGGGCAAGTAAAACTCATGCTAACTTAGCAATGTCGACAATGTGTCTTAGGGCCATATAACCCCATATAACACTACGAGTACGGCTAGACCGCTTCATGTGTACACGGACGATCCTCCCCTTACTCCAACATTCTGACTACTTAGGCAGGGTGATATCGGACCACGACGCCCATGTCATGACTCTCAGATGGCGCCCACCCACACCCCCGGTTCCCACGTGGCGGCTCCCCCGAGACTGCCTGGAGGACCCGGTGTTTCAACATGAACAAACAGAGAACATCTAAAACTACTTTTCGGAGAATGCAGGCATCACACATTCTAGAACACTTGAGTGGGACACTTTCAAAGTGGTCCTGCGGGGAGCATGCATTAGGCAAATCATAGGGGTGCGGAAAACGCTAGAGCAGACGGTACAAGAAACAGAGCAGCAAGTAGCGCGACTGTCTAAGGAAACTGGCAAACAGCAGATTCCAACTGCACAGGTGGCAGAGGCCAAGACTAAATACGCGGAAGCCTGCGCAGACTTGCGCAGGTATAACTTTCGTGCATACGCCACTAGAGCCCATAATGAGCCGGCACCTTACTTGCATGGCTTATTAGACAAGACATACAAGCGCAACCGATCACCAGTATCAGAAACGCCACAGGCGAGATTATGTACGCGCAAGCAGACATTCTGTCTGCCTTTCATGAATACTATGAGACACTATATAGGGAACCGGCTCAGGACAGAGGGGAATATATCCACATGATGCTAGACACTGACGCTATAACACAGCTGACGGAGGAGGACCGGACCTCCCTGGATGAACCACTCACAGTAATGGAAATCAAGCATGCGATCCGTCACCTGGCCAGAAACAGGGCCCCCGGCCACGACGGCTTCCCCATAGAATTCTACACTACATTCTCCAAGCAACTAGTCCCACAGTTAGACATAGTCTTTAAGGCAGCGCTAGAGGCGAATATGCTTCCCAAGACCATGCGTGAATCCACGCTGGTGGCGTTTCCTAAACCAGACCGGGATCCACTGCTCAGGTCCTCGTAACCCCCTATCACCCTGCTGCCAGCGGACTGCAAAATACTCAGAAAAATCCTAGCAGACAGAATCACAGAGGTGCTCCCCTGCCTAGTACACCCTGACCAATGTGGTTTCGTGCCCGGGAGGAACACCTCCCAAAATATACGTAGGCTATTTCAGGTCCAGGACAGTGTGCGAGGAAGATTTCCACGTGCCGCATGCCTTGTGCTGGACCTCGAAAAGGCCTTTGATACTCTAGCATGGCAGTACTTATTCGAGGTTCTGAAACGGGTGGGACTTGGGCCCCAACTCCGGGCACACATTCAGCTGCTGTACACCGAGTTGACCACTCAGGTTCGAGTAGGCAGGCATATCTCGCCCCCCATTTCTATCACCCGCGGAACGTGCCAGGGATGTCCCCTTTCCCCGTTATTATTCGCCCTTGCAATGGAGCTGCTGGCGATAAGACTGAGGGAGGAGGGCGAACTATGGGGTATACCGCTCGAGGGACGTACGCACAGTGTGTCCCTATACGCAGATTTCCTCCTAATTTACGTCAGGGACATCACAGCAGACCTCTCTTCTCTTTGGGCCACACTCAATGAGTTCAGGGAGGCAGCAGGATTGAGAGTGAACTGGGCCAAATCCACCATCTACCCCCTACACCCCGATACACCCCACTGGGAGATCAATGTAGGAGACGCCACACTGTCCTGGAATGGGGATGCCCCAAGATACTTGGGAATTAGACTCTATCACACACCTAGAGATCTCCTGGAGGATAACCATTACAGGGCCCTACGAGGGTTAAAAACCCAAATCACCTTCTGGCGAACGCTGCCCCTGGCCCCAATAGGAATGGTAGCTCTATCAAAAATGATAATGGTGCCCCGGCTTCTCTATTATTTTGCAAATGTCCCAGTGATCCCCCCGCGGCCCTTCTTTCAGGAGCTAGACTCCTTACTGATCTCGCTGATCTGGGGGAAGGGTCGCCGTAGAGTAGCTTTGACGACACTGCAGCTACCGCGAGACAGGGGAGGGCTGGGGGCCCCGTCCTTCGAGGCCTACTTCCTTGCAGCGCAGCTGCAATGGCTCTCATGCTGGACAGCTGGACGGCACCTGGAGGAAACGGAGGCACAGGTGGGGACTCGGACAATTCCGGAGATAACCCGGATGCTCCTTCTAGGGACCAAACCCAATCCGGCACACCCCCTGCTGGTGAAGGTGGCCAGATCCTGTATACTGCGAATCCATCGCCTCTCTAGAACGGCACCCATGTACTCCCCATTGTTACAACTAGCGGGTCCCCCTAAAGGAAGTGGGCACTACACAACGGGAGAATTGCGAGTGTGGATGGAACATGCGCTCACGGAGATAGAAGCCCTGTTCACTGATGGTCAGTTGACTTCGTTCGTGGGGTTGACGGAAGAGAGTGGGCTCCCGGCCAGACAGTTCCTATTACACAGGCAAATGATAGCCGACTGTAGAAAGACGTGGGATCTCACGAATGGAGAACCCAAAACACACCCGGTACTACATACGATCTTAAACATGGGAACAGGGAAACACCTTATCACGTGGATATCCAAGTCGATCATGGAACTTACATGCACGCCGTTAACGCGGCTTCGACTCAAGTGGGAGGAGGAATTCGGTCGTGCACTACACGATAAAGAATGGCTCACAGCACTGGAACGCCACAAAAAAGTGTCACGTAATCAGTGATTCAAAAATATCCAATTTAACATACTACATTGCGCATATCTCACGCCGGCGCGGCTCAAACGCTTCTTTCCTGCGACGCAGTTTGACTGCCACATGCCTGACGCCAGATCAGTTGACTGGGGGTGAGTGCTTGCAATGTTCAACGCTCCGTCCATCATCCCCTTTGGTTTTGCATTGACGCCACATTCATCCATATGTTATGGACCTGCCCCACTCTGCAAGCCTTCTGGACGAGAGTGCACGCCACACTGCGGACATTCACAGGCCTGACAGAACTTACCACATGGGAGGCTAGTGCCCTAGGGATATTTAAACGACACAAACAGAGAAAAGTGGAGACCCGATTTGCGATACTAGCCATACTCCTAGCAAAGCGAAGCATTACACTACACTGGCGATCACCGGATGGTCCCCCAATAGCAGCGTGGTGGGGGGCGGTCAAGAAATGAGGCGCTGCCGAGGGAGATGCCATCAGACAGAAGGAAGCATGCGGCACGCGGCGAAATCCCATATCCATGGAATGGTCGATGCTCCTCCACAGCTTCAAACAAGCACAAGACACCCCCACAGAAACCCCACTTGCCACCCAGGAGGCGCCAGACCCAAGCAAGCCTCGAACCCCATAAGAACCCCCTGAGCGAGGTCATCTCCCTACTGCCCCGAGTGGAACGCTACACTCATTCCGATGAGAGATCTCCCCTTGATGATATCGGACCTGCGAAGAGCAATGCCCTTATCCCTTGCCCCATCTCTCTGAGTTATGTCTCCCTAGTTCGGTTGCACATATGGATTGTTCCTTTCCAACATCACATACGGACAGCAAGGGTACAACAGTTACACATGAGAACTAGACACTCCAATATGTCACCCATTTCCCCGAACAGGCTCACACCTACGCATACCCCATGTGCATAGACAGGTGATTCCTCGGTGGATGCGAATTTTCAGCCCTGTTAATGTGGACAATGAATGTTACGCAATGATTAAAGCTATTGATTGATGTATGCCCTGTATGGTAAATACAAAATCCAATAAAAAGGTTTACAAAAACAAATGGTAAGGAAAGGTGAATCAAAGTTTTCATTGTCCATTCAAGTGGTGAGAGTCAGTAAAGGTGTGGTGTTATTGGATGGCAAAGGATGGTGGAATAGAAGACAGTTGGTCAAACTCACTCCCCAGCAAGCTGTTTCTATCAGTAAAACCAGAAGAAACATAGATTTTTTTTAAACTTTATTTTTCAGTTTTTCCACAGTTCCATACACTTACATCACTGCTCCTTAATTGACGAGTAAAGAGATATCTTTCTCAATACAGGTCACAGACATCGAGGAATGCATAGAAACCATTGCAAGAATAGCAAAATCAGAACAACATAGGGCATTGTAACAGCAGTATTGCAGATTATGAGAAAATTGCAGTTCTCCCAGTGATGTCATGTAGTAATTAATACCTGTGGTATCTCAAGTGCATGTAGGAGAAAGTTTACTGTGGTGGGGTGCTAGTGGGAGAGTCCAGAGTCAGGAGATAGTCTTTTAGAGGTTGCCAGTTAGTCATAGGCCTGGAGGTGAGTGGTAGTAGAGATGCACAGAGCTCACTATAAGTGTCACAATATATGAGACTCTTAATCCATGCTTCAATAGTAGGTGAGTGTTTGGTGCTCCAATGTATAGCTATTTCTCTTTTGCGAGGAGAAGGGCAATGGCCACAAAATAGCATAGCATTTTAGGTACATTGTGTACGTATCCCAGTAGGGCTAATAAGGGAGAGGGCTCCATAGTGATCTGTGTCATAAGTGTAAGTTTTGCAAAAACTCCCCCCCAACAGAATGCTATCTTACCGCAGGTCCATGTCATATGGGCAAAATCTGCTATCAATGCACGACATTTGGGGCATTCTGGTGATCTAGTTGGTTCAAGACTGATTTGCATATGGCTGGGTTTAAGCTGGAATAGCATGAGGAGCAAAAAAACGATGGATTTAGGCCCAGATCTCTGTACTGGGGTGAATGTTTGACATTGTTCAACATTCTGTCCATCAATTGTTTTTTTGCAGAGGGATGGTGACATTTTGTGAGGAGCTGGGGGAGCATAAGATTGGATGGTGTGTTAAAATTGGCTATGGGCAATTTGTTGTCTATTTTATTTCTAAAAAATGCCCATGTCAACATTTTTTTAAAATACCCTAATTTACACAGGGTTACAGAGTATTTAACATGTTGGAAAATCTCTTTAAATGTGGAAAGGAGTATATTAGAATCTTGCTGAAGAGGAACTGCTCACAATGAAGTGAGGTTATGTCCTCTCAGACCTGAGTTATAATATACATGTGCCCCTGTATAGACCCTTGGAGCTGCTTCTTATGTGCTTGGACAATTTTGTCCTGGAGAAGCATCGCCATTAGCCTATCGCTTTCAGTTTCTCCACCCATTGCAGAGCATGGCCCAATGATGAAGCATGCTATTCTGGTAAGCGAGGGCCAGTGCATCCTAGAAAGCATGCCCTTTATGACCAGTTTAAGCTTATCTACGTATGTTCAGAGTCGGTGAAACAACTGAACAGCACATTACTGTATTGATAATTGTTCTGTCTAGGAAGGATGTGTGCTAGACCGACAAATTCCTGGCCATCTCCTCTTTTTATTCACTTCAGCCACTTCAGCCACACCACGCAACCCCCATGGATGGACCACCGCTGCGTACACTTCCGCGTCGAAAAACCCACACCGCCCAAACCTGCACCTCACCCTCCACAAAGGAACTGGAGCAAAGTCACCGAGGAGCAGCTCAACTCCACCCTCAACCGGGACCCCCCCACCACCCCGACAGACGCCAACCTAGCAGCCAAGGAACTCCACAAATGGATCTCCAACTGCGCAGATGAGCTTGCACCCCTACGTAACCCCGACAGACAGCGCCCCAGGAAAGCCACATGGTTCACCACCGATCTCCAACAATCCAGGCGCACCTGCAGACGCCTCGAGAAGAACTGAAGAAACAGCAAAACGCCTGAAGATCACACCACCTACAAGAACGCCTTGACGGAACACCACCAACGCATCAGATCCACCAAAAGGACCTTCATCTAGAACAAGATCCTCGCCAACTCCAGCAACTTGAAGGAACTTTTCAGCATCATCCAGGAATTCACCAAGCCCCCCAGTGAAACCGGGGACATCACCCCCTCCCAGGACCTCTGCAACAAGCTCGGATCCTACTTCCATCTGAAAATCAAGGGCATCTATGACAACTTCAACGACAAAACGCCTGACCCTGAAATCACATCCTCCTCCAGCAACTCCAGCCAGCCTACCATCTCCTCCTGGACCCCAGTCACCACCGAAGATACCACCTCAACCATGAAAGGCATCCACTCAGGAGCCCCCATGGACCCCTGCCCGCCACACGTCTTCCACAGAGCCACCACCGTCATCGCTCCAGAACTACGTCACACAATCAACGCCACCTTCAAGACCGGCATCCATCCCGATGACTGGAAACACGCAGAAGTCAGACCCCTGCTCAAGAAGCCCTCAGCAGATCCCACGAACCTCAAGAACTACCGACCCATCTCCCTCCTCCCATTCGCAGCCAAAGTAACTGAGAAGACCGTCAATGCCCAGCTGACAAGATTCATCGAAGAAAACTCCATCCTCGACCCCTCCCAATCCGGGTTCTGCAGCAACCACAGCACCGAGACCGCTCTACTTGCTGCCACAGACGACATCCGCACCCTCCTCGACCAAGGACACACCGCTGCCCTGATCCTACTCGACCTCTCTGCAGCGTTCGACACCGTCTACCACCGCACACTCACCGCCAGACTCCAAGAGACCAGAATACAGGGAACCGCCCTGGACTGGATCCGCTCATACCTCACCGGCAGAACCCAAAGAATCAGACTGCCACCCTTCCTCTCCGAACTCACGGAAATCAACTGCGGAGTAACCCAAGGATCATCGCTCAGCCCCACGCTCTTCAACATCTACATGGCCCCCCTCACCACCATCGTCAGACAGCACAGACTCAGCATAGTATCCTACGCCGACGATACCCAGCCCATTCTCTCCCTCACCAAGAACCCCATCACCACGAGGCTCAACTTCCAGGAAGGAATGAAGGACGTCGCATCCTGGATGAGCAGCAGCTGCCTGAAGCTCAACTCGGAGAAGACAGAGGTCCTCGTGCTCGGACCCTCCCCCTCTGCATGGGACAACACCTGGTGGCCCACTGCCCTCAGCAGCCCTCCCACCCCTACGTACCACACCCGTAACCTCGGCATCGTACTCAACTCCTCCCTCTCCATGACCCGACAGGTCAACGCCGTCGCCTCCAGCTGTTTCAACACCCTCCGCATCCTCTGAAAGACCTTCAAATGGATCTCCCCCGAATCAAGGAAGACCGTCACCCACGCACTCATAACCAGCAGACTGGACTACGGAAACGCCCTCTACGCCGTTATCAACAAGTCCCTGCTCCGCAAACTCCAGACCATACAGAACACTGCAGCCAGACTTGTCCTCGGCATCCCTCCACATGAGCACATCACCCAACACCTGCAGAACCTCCACTGGCTCCCCATAGAAAAGAGAATCACCTTCAAGATACTCACCCACGCCTACAAATGCCTTCAAAACACCGGACCCAAATATCTCAACAAGAGAATCTCCTTCCACGCACCCAAGCGTAACCTCTGATCCACCGACCTCGACCTCGCCGTAATCCCGCGGATTCGCAGAGCCAGAACAGGGGGAAGAGCTTTCTCGTACATCGTGGCCAAGACCTGGAACAAACTCCCAATCTACATCAGACGCGCCCCCTCCCTGAACACCTTCAGGAAGACACTCAAGACCTGGCTCTTCGACTGAACGGAGCTGCTAAACCCCCTTCCCACCCCCCCCCAGCGCCTTGAGACCCTCACGGGTGAGTAGTGCGCTTACAATTCTCCTGATTGATTTATTATCAATGTGTTACACTGGGCCAGGTGCAGCCATGCTGACAGCCTACTCACAAGAGGAACGTTTCCATATGATAGGGTTGGCATTAACTGCGCCTTAAGGACTGGTGGTTACAGCAAGGGGACATCAGCAAGGCATTTAATCTTTGAAAAGCATTTATAAAGTTTGTAATAAATAGTGGCAGAGGGAGAAGTAAGATGGAGGCCGTGAGAGGTCCCCGGAGGCATGAGAGCCTGCAGCTTCATTTTCTCTAAGTGACGTTACAAAAAGACAACTGAGAAACTGCAGAGGCTAACCATAACAAATGATCCATATGAAACGCACGAACCATATGAGATTGGTGTCGCATGGAAGGGGCTCTCAGACTAACTGGTCTGTTTGATTTAGAGAGCAATCGTACCTTCTCTCGGGCGGTGTCTGGGCAAGGCCGCTAGCTAGTGCTGTGGCTGTGCTCAGTGCAGCAGTTTCTCTTCTCCCTGTGACTGGGGGTAGTTGGTGTTGAGATCAGCCATCAGAAGCTAACATTGATAGCAGAAAGGTAGTTGTGAAGGGCTACATTACGGTCTCACCCAACTCCAATGCCCTCTTCAGCTGTGCTGACAAAGCACAGAGCAACTGCTGCCGCAGAGTCCACGGATTTTCCCAAGCCGTGCCCAGGGACTCGGGTCCTGGCAGAGTTCTTACGGACATCAATCAACCAACATCAACATTGACCCTCCATCTGTGCCTGTCAGTGAAGCGGCAGAGCAGCAGTCGGAGGGAAGCAACTTCATTCGTCAGCACCGTAAAAGCACGGTAGTGGTGGTAATCACTATTGGTGTGGTGTTCCCTGGTACGGTGAGGCTGGATAATGTTTCTGTCAGAGAGGCCCTTGGTTTTGGTGACCTCTCTCTTGTTTGCAATATGGAGGAGATGAATTTCTGCAAACACAGTGAGAATAACCAAAACAGTATAGATGGTGGTAAGGTTGGCTGTGCCCACAAAAATAACTCTATGGGCAATGATACAGCCTTTCTTGGCCACTTGCCACTCCCACAGCCTATTGCTAAGTCTTATCCAGCTACTACTGTAGAAAAAACCTGCACGGGGCTTAGCACACTCAACCAGCAGAGCATGCAAGGTACCCCTAATTCCGGTGCTAAGCCACTGGCCTCTCTGCCTTGTGCTGGGGGGCAGACCCTGTCACCTCTGTCACTCCAAATAATACTCGGGATGGCTACGGGGCAAATTTATTGAAAGTCTTAACCCTCTGAATGACAGACAGCTCTTGAACACATTCTGTTGCACCGAACCCTCTGTTAGAGCCCCACGAGGTATTTGTTTCATTGTCTGATACCTCAGATGTGTCTGGCATCTCAGATGGTGATTCTCTTATGGACTCAGAGAAAGAAACTGACAATTCAGACCACTTATGTGCGCGAGTTGGCATTGGAATAACCTGGGGTGACATTATGGAATCTCAAGATCCTGTTACATATCTTAATGCTTGGGCTGCCCCTGCAGGGAAGCCAGCATGCTCCTCTGGCATTTGCATGAAAGTGGCCCTCCCCACACACCTTGGCACCCCCAAACAGAATGAGGTATGCTTGGTCACAGCATGATAATTTGTCATGGGATGATTCAGCATATCAGTTTAAACCATCTGATAACACTGCCACACTCTCAGAAAATAATCCAGGCAGGATATCTCTGTGCTTGAAGTTAATTTACCTGCAGCAGAATCAGCATCAGTGCCTGCTGTCAGACCCTTATAGAGTGCCATACATACTCTTCTTAGCTCTCATCGAGAAGAATACTGGAAGGACTCTGTTGCTTAGCGTACGGAAAATCTCAAAACCCAATCTGCTGTCTGGAAAATTTCGAAACAAGTGGCCTTGATTGCTACTCGGATTAGGGAAGTAGAAGAGCGGACAAGCAAATTGGATGAGGGATCACTGTTGGTGTCAGAACAGATGACAGCAAAAAAAAGGCAGTTTAGCGATATGAGACTAAAGGAAAGACAGTTGAGCTAAGTAAGACTTAAACTGGAAGATATGGAGAATCACCAATGATGTAATAACCTGAGAATTCTGGAGATTGAGGAGGGTGCAGAAGGTTAGGATACGCTGAGTTTCATGGTGCAGCTTATTCAGAAAGCATTTCCCACCCTTCAGGATTGGGATATTAATTGCCAAGTTCAGCGAGTGCTTCGAATCCAAAGTCACACAGAAAGATACTTGTCCTGTCTCATAAGGGAAAACAACATTGATAAGAGTTATTATGGAGTCAAGGTGGGAGGTCCTTTTTTGAGGGAGAGGTGGGAAAAAAATAGCAAAAATCAAGGGCATTAAGTGTAGAGGGAACTTTTTTTGTTTTTTTCTTTTGTTTTTTTCCTTCTGCCTTCTTTCCTTTTCCTTTCCTCATAGAAAGTGAGGTCAGAAGTGGGGGGAGGAAAGTATTACATTTCAAGAGTAAAAGCAAAGGATGGGAAAGGATTTGATTGTGAGCAACCAGGAAACGGAACCCAGAATGGAGCGGTGTAGCAGCAGATGCACAGTGGGCGTGGCTCTCCTCTGCAGCACGGGCAGGCAGCGGTAACAGTAACGATAGCGGTGGCAGCCAAAAACGCAGACAAGGGAGCCCGTGAGCTTTAAGGCGGCTTCCCTACACTGGCACTGCCGACACCACCTCGTTGCCCCGCTAGCCGTCTGGCAACGTTTGTCTGGTCCTGCCGATTCCTTCATTGACATTTTTGTGCAGAGCCACAGGCCCCAAACGGTGTGGCAGGATAAGATTGGACTGGAGTGGGGGGTGCTGAGGCCATAGGTGAACCGCTTGGCACCAATTTAGTCCGCACAGGCATGGTCTACTGCAAGGTGTGTCCTCCATTAGGGAGGCAATGCCAGGGGGTGGTTGCATGTGCAGGGAAGGCGGCTGAGCTAGGAATTGGTGCAGCATGTGTCATCGTGCCCCCCTAGACCAGTGCTCTTCCACTTGTGCAGAGAGAGGAGTGAGGAGTAACGGCCTACTGGGGCAGACCGCTTTGTCACGCGGTGTTGAGCGGCATCAGGGATGGCCCGGGCGGGACTCAACCTTTTTGCGCTGCCCTGTCCTGCTTCCGCTGAGCTCACTTCTGTTGCCTTATATTCACTCCTGTACTGTCAAACCCCTCCTACACGCCACATTACAGACCACAGAGTGACACAGAAGTGACTATGTCGGCACGCGCGGCTGTTATACCTTGCAAACACCTCATCTCAGCTCTTCTCATCTCGTCCAATTTACTGTCCAACTGCCTCCAAAAGCTAATGCCAGAACCTGCGAACAGGAAACGGGGTCCAGAGTAGTACCAGGTCTCATGCAGAACTCAAGGCGATTTCTATTGCTTCAACAGTTTTTCTGTCACACAGACAGAGAGTGGTGGGGTCATCAGAGGGATGCCGCTGGTGCAGCTACCACTTTGATGGTCGAGCCTGATTTCGTGGAAGCGCCTCAGATAGGTCCCGGTGCGGCTTGCAGTCGGGTGAGCTCCTGACCCCTTCTTGAGGCTCCACGCATCATGTACCAAATACATACTCAAGTGCTCTCTCACTCCACTCCACCCCCGGCTTCCTCTCCAAAGGAGGGATAGCCCCAGGCCCAATAGGGACACGGGTAGGCAAGGGCCACCAGACTCTTTGGGGGCACTGTAGAGGCAGCAGATCTTAGGCTGACACACTTTGTGCTTCGTAGAAGCAGATGGGGAGTCTAACGAGAGACCATCAATTGGTTTATGCTCGTTCCAGCCACAGTGCTTATTTGGAAACAACCTCAATCAATTTAAATAAAGTTTTATAAAAAGTACTACACTATTCATCTGAACGTAGAGATACAACTTGCCAACCACTAACCCTCGCGCTCTGCTGATGTAAGGCAAACCAAGAGGCAACCATGCTCGTGCCCTCCCAGTCACCTAGCCGTACGTGGGGGACTAGTGAGAAGGTGGCGGTAGAAGGCTCATCAAGGATCGTGGACATCCAAGTATAGTACTGGAAAAACAACAAAACATCAAAATAAACTAAATCAAAACTTTAACTCAGCCATAAAAGAGGAAAGGTCAAAGCTCAAAGGTACAGCAAGTAGACAAGAATGCCTTATAATAATGCACTCAGGAAACTCTCATCAACTACCGGTCTACAAATCTCAGAAGTGCCCAACGGTGAGGGACACAAGCAAAGAGACCAAACAAACCAAATCCTCCAATGGAAGTTTGGTGACTGAGTCTCCCCCGGGTTCAATACTGACCTACTTTGGGAAAATGAAGACAAATCAATAAATTCTCTTTTCTGAAAGATCCCATGGCTGCAATTTACGCTACACCGAAAGAAGTACCAGGGCTGCCTTGTCCTTTAACTCCACAAAAAAAGAACAAACAAATTGGAACCTACTCATTTTGTCCATCAAATAAACCAACCTTAATGACTGCACCTCATGTAAGTCCACCACGGCATTCAATGGGTCTGACAGCTGCACCACTGGTAAGACTCCCTCCCCAGTGTCAAATGAAAAGAACACAACAGCGGACCTTCCAATCTGCACCTCACGCTAGTTTTGTTTATCCAAGAGTCCTGCGCACAATTAACTCCAGCACCTGCCGTTGTGAGGTGCCCCTGTGATCCAGATCCTTAGACAATAAAGAAAAAGGAGGTGCGCCAGGTAAGATAGTCCAGTCAATCTCGTGTTTTTCAAAAACCTTTATTTTCACCTTTATCATCGGTTATAATTCTTTATTGACACATACTGCTCAGCCAACACGTTTCGTTCCATAAACATACGGAACTTCGTCAGGGCTGAAAACCAATCAACACAAAAGAACAAATTAAACATAAAAAGGAGACAACACCAAAAATTTGACAGCACTTTAAAAGAGACGGCACAGGACATGTATATAAAAACCATATATAACGCCAAACAATTTTTGACGGCACCAAATATTTTTTTTAAAACACACGGCATAGGACATGTATATAACAACCATATGTGCTGTTCCTAATTCAGAACATATCTCCAACCTTGGCCATTTGGCACCCCAAGTGGTGATACAGAGAACTGAAACAGTATCTGCTTAAAAGGCTGGTTTATCCTATTTGGCCATGTCTGGACCAGCAAAAGCACGTTACAAAAAAGCAAAAAGACCAAACACAAATGACATCATCAACATAAATATAGGTGTGAATAAAATAAAAGGAGGGGGGATGTAAAACATAGTGACATAAACACAAAATATGAATGTGCGACATACTGAGCAATAAACAACTGTGGTTGCTAAGGGCCCGATTCACAGAACTAACTTAAGACAAAATCCTAAACTTACTACCAATTTGGTATTCACAGAAGGCACTTACTCATTTTGGTATTCACAGAAGGCACCTACTTACTCATTTTGAGTAACTTACTCATTTTGAGTAACTTACTCATTTTGGTAAGAAGGCACTTACTCATTGAGTAAGTGCCTTCTGTGAATACCAAAATGAGTAAGTTACTCAAAATGAGTAAGTTACTCAAAATGAGTAAGTAGGTGCCTTCTGTGAATACCAAAATGAGTAAGTGCCTTCTGTGAATACCAAAATGAGTAAGTGCCTTCTGTGAATACCAAAATGGTAGTAAGTTTAGGATTTTGTCTTACGTTAGTTCTGTGAATCGGGCCCTAAGTCTTCACAGTGAGACACAGAGACACCCAATCTCGTCCAACTAGTAGCACCCCGTGCATGGGTTAGTACAGAGCGTAAGATAGCGAATCAACAGTTGTATTGTGGGAAACCAGTGCAAAGAAATATAACATTCGCCACAGTGCAAAGTGACTGTGACAGTAAATAGGCGGGGGGAGGATTAGACAGACAAGGGGGAGGATGAAGCGTATGTCGTGTGCATAGTGACAGGGAGAAATCATCAGAAACCATGTTTTCGCGATAAATGAGCAGGAACGTTCTAATATCTCACCTTGATCATCTATGATAAAAAATAATCTCCACTGAGAGCTCAATATTCTTGTTCCAGCTCAGTGTGCTGGCAGATTTGAGAGATATTTCCAAGGCATCACCGTGCCCATAAACGGATACCTAGTGTAAGTGACACCAAATTAAAATTGAGATGGTCAGTACCTAATGTCTGTCCTAACTCTAAGAGTATTGTTAAAAAGTGATCCCTTAATATAAAAGAGTCACAGGTCATGTCATCATCCATGCAAGTTATCACTCAATCATTAATTTCTTAGAAGATGTCTCTAAAGTGAAAAGACACCACCCATATGTGGAATCGTCCACCGATTAATCGTTGAGGCGCACCCATGACACTGTTGAAGATGTCAGATTGAGAGTTTGTTGGTTTCTGCGAAGAACCGGCGTTTGTAATAGAATCGCCATAACTAAATGATCGTTAGCGCCCGAACAGAGCTAGTTGACAGCCCGTCGATGTGCAGTAGTGATCATATCGCTAACGCTGACCTCCCCACGCTTCCAGACCGTATATCCTCACTTGAATGAAATATATCCCAAGCCCGCAATTATCTTTGCCCAAGGGAGCATATTAAACCTCCCCATGTTTAAAAAGTATACAACGTGCACCAATAAAACATGACCCAAAATCGTAATTAACCCACCAACGGGAACCCTTTAGGAGAACCGGCATTTGCAGTGTCACCCAAACGTTTAAGTTAGATATTAATAAAAACACGCTAGCCGTTTAGAATGCACATGTGAACATGTCGCTAACACATACCTCCCCACGCTTCCAGAATGTATATCCTCGCTTGAATCTATTATATTCCAAGTCTGCAGAATTCCTTGCCCAAGGGAGCATCTATAAGCCTCCTTAACCAAAAAGTATATAACGTGCACCAATAACACATGACCCGAAATCGTCATTAACCCACCAACGGGAACCCGTTTAGAAAACCAACATTTACAATGTCACCCAAACGAAAGGTTCGATATTAATAAAGACACTTAAGCCGTTTGGAAAGCACTCGGGCTGTTCCGTGCCTGCACTTACCCTGATAAGTATCCCGCTCCTTCCCGAAATGTGTTGGTGTGTTGTCAGCGCACATCATCAACTCTTTTTTTAAATAGTCCCACTTCCCAGTCAGGAGCCTGTCAGTCCAATCAAAACTAGGGGATTCCCATGACACTCCTGTAAACGTCACCGCTCATATGTATTCGGTCTAACCAGAACTCTGGAAAAGACACATCGCCGCCATCTTAGAGTGTCCTCCGTAACCCGAGTGAGCCCAATACATGGAACAGAGTGTGCGTGTAAGCACAAGAGAATTGAGTTGCTTCAAAATATTATAAAAACATTGTTAATTCCATCTAAATCCACTGGATACTCGACTTAACTAGCCCCATGTCAAACCATGCCTCAAGTTCGACTCACGAGTCAGTCAAACTTCATAAATAACCTATCAACTTAGTGAAGACCGAGAGATATAGAGAAATGAAAAAAAGGGGGCGCATATGTTTCCTCTAAAAAGTGGTAACAATCGAACCAGAAGGAAGTAGAAAAGGAAAGGGATGACGGAGGGTGTCACTGCCCTACAAAATGACTGCAACCAGACCCCTAGGATTCCCAATATGCGGCCATCTTGAAATATAGCTAAGATCAAGAAAGTGCTTATGATAAGGAGCACAGTGTGTACAAACTCAGCTCAATCTGGCCAATATCACATAGCAGAAACAAATAAAAACAAACCCAAAGGCAACGAGAATTAAGCGGAGAGTTACCATGGAGTAAGTGCGCTCATAGTGAAAGCACTCTATGTGCCACAGAGCAGGGAGATAGAGGCATATACGGAGCCCATACGCATAATGAGTGAACGAGACGGAAAGGGAGAGGGAAAGAGAGGGGGTATAGTGGGACGGAAGTAAGTGCGTGTGGGGGGTAAGGATGGTAAGTGGAGAGTTCATGAATGGAGAAGATTTAATTTAAACAGTTGGCATCTAAAAAGAAATAAATCAATAACTTTACAAATTTACAAAACGGTGCACATTTATCGCGGAAACATGGTTTCTGATGATTTCTCCCTGTCACTATGCACACGACATCCGCTTCATCCTCCCCCTTGTCTGTCTAACCCCCCTCTATTTACTGTCACAGTCACTTTGCACTGTGGCGAATGTTATATTTTTTTGCACTGGTTTCCCACAATACAACTGTTGATTTGCTGTCTTACGCTCTGTACTAGCCCATGCATGGGGTGCTACTAGTTGGACGAGATTGGGTGTCTCTGTGTCTCACTGTGAAGACTTAGCAACCACAGTTGTTTATTGCTCAGTATGTCGCACATTCATATTTTGTGTTTATGTCACTATGGTTTACATCCCCCCTCCTTTTACTTTATCCACACTTATATTTCTGTTGATGTTGTCATTTGTGTTTGGTCTTTTTGCTTTTTTGTAACGTGCTTTTGCTGGTCCAGACATGGCCAAATAGGATGAACCGGCCTTTTAAGCAGATTCAGTTTCAGTTCTCTTTATCACCACTCGGGGAGCCAAATGACCAAGGGTGGAGATATGTTCTGAATTAGGAACAGCACAAATGGTTGTTATATACATGTCCTATGCCGTGTGTTTTAAAAAAAGTTTTTGGTGCTGTCAAAAATTGTTTGGTGTTATATATGGTTTTCATATACATGTCCTGTCCCTCTGTTTTAAAGTGCTGTCAAATCTTTGGTGTTGTCTCTTTTTTATGTTTGATTTGTTCTTTTGTGTTCATTGGTTTTCAGCCCTGACGAAGTTCCGTATGCCAAACGCGTTGGCTGAGCAGTATGTGTCAATAAAGAATTATAACAGATGATAAAGGTGAAAATAAAGGTTTTTGAAAAACACGAGATTGAATGGACTACCTTACCTTGCGCACCTCCTTTTTCTTTAACCCCTTCGCTGCTAGGCCTTTTCCCCTCCTGTGCTAAGCCTTTTTTTGACTATTTGGGGTAGTGCGCGCTTAGGCCCCTGTAACTTTTTGACCACATAAGGTATCCATGCCAAATTTGCGTTCTTTTTTTCTAACATCATGGGGATTGTAAAGGTACCCAGGGTTTGTGGATTCCCCTGGAGGGGACCCAGAAATTAGTCAAAATACAGCTAAATTTTTTTTGGGGGAAAAATGCGAAAAAAGGGCTACAGATGAAAGCGTCTTGATTTTTCCCTGCAAATGGCATCAAAAAAGGGGTTGTGGGGATGAAATCACCATCTTCCCAGCTTTCAGGGACAAGCAGACTTTTGTCAGAAAACCAACTTTTTTTGCACAGTTTTGGCATTTTTCTGGGACATAGCCTATTTTTGCTATTTTTTGTGCTTTCAACCTCCTTCCAGTTAATGGTAGAAATGGGTATGAAACCAATAATGGATCCTGGAAAGCCATACATTTATGAAAAGTAGACAAAATTCTGAATTCAGCAAGGGGTCATTTGTGTAGATCCTTAAAGGTTTCCTTATAGAAACTAACAGTTAAATAAAGGAAAAATTGAAAATTAGTTGAAAAAAACAGCCATTTGTGTCAACGTTTTCACCTGTAACTTCTTCTAATTATGACAGCTATTTGAAGGCAATATACCGTTATATCCGCTGGACCTTTCTGGTTGTGGGGAGATATAGGACTTGTAGGTTCACCAAGAACCCGACGAACCCAGAGCCAATAATTGAGCAACATCTTGCAATGATTTTTTTTAAAGTACCGGGTATATAGCAATTATTTTGGGAAAATGTATACATGGAAAAATTGTTATGAAAGACACCTATGTATTTCTGAAATGGGAACAAAATGTAGATTTTAGAAACAGTAGATATTTGCACATATCCGAAATTGGGAGTACCCATACTAGCATGAGAATTATAGGTCATTTTTCAAAATGACTTATTTTTTACACATTGTCTTTCATTTGGAAGGCAGAAATGCATCGAAAGTCAATAGGTAATAACAGTTGCTCTACAATTCTGTGTTACCCTAAGTCTCCCGATAAAAATGGTACCTCACTTGTGTGGGTAGCCCTTGTGCCCACAACAGGAAATGGCTCAAAATGCAACGTGGACGTACCACATTTTCACAATGAAAAATTACCCTTTTTTTGCAAAGTGCCTAGGTGTAGTTTTTGAACCCTAGCTCTGCCGGCACCTAGGGAAACCTAGCAAACCTATACATTTTTGAAAACTAGACACCCAGGGGAATCCAGGATGGGGTGACTTGACTGCCTCCCACCAGGTTCTGTTACCCAGAATCCCTTGCAAACATAAAAAATTGTCAAAAAAACCACATTTTCCCCACATTTCTGTGGTGGAAAGTTCTGGAATCTGCGTGGATCCACAAATTTCCACCCACCCCGCGTTCCCCAAAGTCTTACGAGAAAAATGGTACCTCACTTGTGTGGGTCGGCCTAGTGCCTGCGACAGGAAACGGCGCAAAACGCAACGTGGTCACACCTCAATTTCGCAGTGAAAAATGACCCTTTTTGGCAAAGTGCCTAGCTGTAGTTTTTGAACCCTAGCTCTGCCGGCACCTAGGGAAACCTAGCAAACCTATACATTTTTGAAAACTAGACACCCAGGGGAATCCAGGATGGGGTGACTTGACTGCCTCCCACCAGGTTCTGTTACCCAGAATCCCTTGCAAACATAAAAAATTGTCAAAAAAGCCACATTTTCCCCACATTTCTGTGGTGGAAAGTTCTGGAATCTGCGTGGATCCACAAATTTCCACCCACCCCGCGTTCCCCAAAGTCTTACGAGAAAAATGGTACCTCACTTGTGTGGGTCGGCCTAGTGCCTGCGACAGGAAACGGCGCAAAACGCAACGTGGTCACACCTCAATTTCGCAGTGAAAAATGACCCTTTTTTGGCAAAGTGCCTAGCTGTAGTTTTTTAACCCTAGCTCTGCCGGCACCTAGGGAAACCTATACATTTTTGAAAACTAGACACCCAGGGGAATCCAGGATGGGGTGACTGGACTGCCTCCCACCAGGTTCTGTTACCCAGAATCCCTTGCAAACCTAAAAAATTATCAAAAAAACCACATTTTCCCCACATTTCTGTGGTGGAAAGTTCTGGAATCTGCGTGGATCCACAAATTTCCACCCACCCCGCGTTCCCCAAAGTCTTCTGAGAAAAATGGTACCTCACTTGTGTGGGTCGGCCTAGTGCCCGCGACAGGAAACGGCGCAAAACGCAACGTGGTCACACCTCAATTTCGCAGTGAAAAATGACCTTTTTTTTGCAAAGTGCCTAGCTGTAGTTTTTGAACCCTACCTCTGCCGGCACCTAGGGAAACCTAGCAAACCTATACATTTTTGAAAACTAGACAACCAGGGGAATCCAGGATGGGGTGACTTGACTGCCTCCCACCAGGTTCTGTTACCCAGAATCCCTTGCAAACATAAGAAATTGTCCAAAAAAACACATTTTCCCCACATTTCTGTGGTGGAAAGTTCTGGAATCTGCGTGGATCCACAAATTTCCACCCACCCCGCGTTCCCCAAAGTCTTACGAGAAAAATGGTACCTCACTTGTGTGGGTCGGCCTAGTGCCTGCGACAGGAAACGGCGCAAAACGCAACGTGGTCACACCTCAATTTCGCAGTGAAAAATGACCTTTTTTTTGCAAAGTGCCTAGCTGTAGTTTTTGAACCCTACCTCTGCCGGCACCTAGGGAAACCTAGCAAACCTATACATTTTTGAAAACTAGACACCCAGGGGAATCCAGGATGGGGTGACTTGACTGCCTCCCACCAGGTTCTGTTACCCAGAATCCCTTGCAAACATAAAAAATTGTCAAAAAAACCACATTTTCCCCACATTTCTGTGGTGGAAAGTTCTGGAATCTGCATGGATCCACAAATTTCCACCCACCCCGCGTTCCCCAAAGTCTTACGAGAAAAATGGTACCTCACTTGTGTGGGTCGGCCTAGTGCCTGCGACAGGAAACGGCGCAAAACGCAACGTGGTCACACCTCAATTTCGCAGTGAAAAATGACCCTTTTTTGGCAAAGTGCCTAGCTGTAGTTTTTGAACCCTAGCTCTGCCGGCACCTAGGGAAACCTAGCAAACCTATACATTTTTGAAAACTAGACACCCAGGGGAATCCAGGATGGGGTGACTTGACTGCCTCCCACCAGGTTCTGTTACCCAGAATCCCTTGCAAACATAAAAAATTGTCAAAAAAACCACATTTTCCCCACATTTCTGTGGTGGAAAGTTCTGGAATCTGCGTGGATCCACAAATTTCCACCCACCCCGCGTTCCCCAAAGTCTTACGAGAAAAATGGTACCTCACTTGTGTGGGTCGGCCTAGTGCCTGCGACAGGAAACGGCGCAAAACGCAACGTGGTCACACCTCAATTTCGCAGTGAAAAATGACCCTTTTTTGGCAAAGTGCCTAGCTGTAGTTTTTGAACCCTAGCTCTGCCGGCACCTAGGGAAACCTAGCAAACCTATACATTTTTGAAAACTAGACACCCAGGGGAATCCAGGATGGGGTGACTGGACTGCCTCCCACCAGGTTCTGTTACCCAGAATCCCTTGCAAACCTAAAAAATTATCAAAAAAACCACATTTTCCCCACATTTCTGTGGTGGAAAGTTCTGGAATCTGCGTGGATCCACAAATTTCCACCCACCCCGCGTTCCCCAAAGTCTTCTGAGAAAAATGGTACCTCACTTGTGTGGGTCGGCCTAGTGCCCGCGACAGGAAACGGCGCAAAACGCAACGTGGTCACACCTCAATTTCGCAGTGAAAAATGACCCTTTTTTGGCAATTGCCTAGCTGTAGTTTTTGAACCCTACCTCTGCCGGCACCTAGGGAAACCTAGCAAACCTATACATTTTTGAAAACTAGACAACCAGGGGAATCCAGGATGGGGTGACTTGACTGCCTCCCACCAGGTTCTGTTACCCAGAATCCCTTGCAAACATATAAAATTGTCCAAAAAACACATTTTCCCCACATTTCTGTGGTGGAAAGTTCTGGAATCTGCGTGGATCCACAAATTTCCACCCACCCCGCGTTCCCCAAAGTCTTACGAGAAAAATGGTACCTCACTTGTGTGGGTCGGCCTAGTGCCTGCGACAGGAAACGGCGCAAAACGCAACGTGGTCACACCTCAATTTCGCAGTGAAAAATGACCTTTTTTTTGCAAAGTGCCTAGCTGTAGTTTTTGAACCCTACCTCTGCCGGCACCTAGGGAAACCTAGCAAACCTATACATTTTTGAAAACTAGACACCCAGGGGAATCCAGGATGGGGTGACTTGACTGCCTCCCACCAGGTTCTGTTACCCAGAATCCCTTGCAAACATAAACAATTGACAAAAAAACCACATTTTCCCCACATTTCTGTGGTGGAAAGTTCTGGAATCTGCGTGGATCCACAAATTTCCACCCACCCCGCGTTCCCCAAAGTCTTACGAGAAAAATGGTACCTCACTTGTGTGGGTCGGCCTAGTGCCTGCGACAGGAAACGGCGCAAAACGCAACGTGGTCACACCTCAATTTCGCAGTGAAAAATGACCCTTTTTGGCAAAGTGCCTAGCTGTAGTTTTTGAACCCTACATCTGCCGGCACCTAGGGAAACCCAGCAAACCTATACATTTTTGAAAACTAGACACCCAGGGGAATCCAGGATGGGGTGACTTGGCTGCCTCCCACCAGGTTCTGTTACCCAGAATCCCTTGCAAACATAAAAAATTGTCAAAAAACACATTTTCCCCACATTTCTGTGGTGGAAAGTTCTGGAATCTGCGTGGATCCACAAATTTCCACCCACCCCGCGTTCCCCAAAGTCTTCTGAGAAAAATGGTACCTCACTTGTGTGGGTCGGCATAGTGCCCGCTACAGGAAACGGCGCAAAACGCAACGTGGTCACACCTCAATTTCGCAGTGAAAAATGACCCTTTTTTGGCAATTGCCTAGCTGTAGTTTTTGAACCCTACCTCTGCCGGCACCTAGGGAAACCTAGCAAACCTATACATTTTTGAAAACTAGACAACCAGGGGAATCCAGGATGGGGTGATTTGACTGCCTCCCACCAGGTTCTGTTACCCAGAATCCCTTGCAAACATAAAAAATTGTCCAAAAAAACACATTTTCCCCACATTTCTGTGGTGGAAAGTTCTGGAATCTGCGTGGATCCACAAATTTCCACCCACCCTGCGTTCCCCAAAGTCTTACGAGAAAAATGGTACCTCATTTGTGTGGGTCGGCCTAGTGCCTGCGACAGGAAACGGCACAAAACGCAACGTGGTCACACCTCAATTTCGCAGTGAAAAATGACCCTTTTTTGGCAAAGTGCCTAGCTGTAGTTTTTGAACCCTACCTCTGCCGGCACCTAGGGAAACCTAGCAAACCTATACATTTTTGAAAACTAGACACCCAGGGGAATCCAGGATGGGGTGACTTGACTGCCTCCCACCAGGTTCTGTTACCCAGAATCCCTTGCAAACATAAACAATTGTCAAAAAAAACACATTTTCCCCACATTTCTGTGGTGGAAAGTTCTGGAATCTGCGTGGATCCACAAATTTCCACCCACCCCGCGTTCCCCAAAGTCTTACGAGAAAAATGGTACCTCACTTGTGTGGGTCGGCCTAGTGCCTGCGACAGGAAACGGCGCAAAACGCAACGTGGTCACACCTCAATTTCGCAGTGAAAAATGACCCTTTTTTGGCAAAGTGCCTAGCTGTAGTTTTTGAACCCTACATCTGCCGGCACCTAGGGAAACCCAGCAAACCTATACATTTTTGAAAACTAGACACCCAGGGGAATCCAGGATGGGGTGACTTGACTGCCTCCCACCAGGTTCTGTTACCCAGAATCCCTTGCAAACATAAAAAATTGTCAAAAAAAACACATTTTCCCCACATTTCTGTGGTGGAAAGTTCTGGAATCTGCGTGGATCCACAAATTTCCACCCACCCCGCGTTCCCCAAAGTCTTCTGAGAAAAATGGTACCTCACTTGTGTGGGTCGGCATAGTGCCCGCGACAGGAAACGGCGCAAAACGCAACGTGGTCACACCTCAATTTCGCAGTGAAAAATGACCCTTTTTTGGCAATTGCCTAGCTGTAGTTTTTGAACCCTACCTCTGCCGGCACCTAGGGAAACCTAGCAAACCTATACATTTTTGAAAACTAGACAACCAGGGGAATCCAGGATGGGGTGATTTGACTGCCTCTCACCATGTTCTGTTACCCAGAATCCCTTGCAAACATAAAAAATTGTCCAAAAAAACACATTTTCCCCACATTTCTGTGGTGGAAAGTTCTGGAATCTGCGTGGATCCACAAATTTCCACCCACCCCGCGTTCCCCAAAGTCTTACGAGAAAAATGGTACCTCATTTGTGTGGGTCGGCCTAGTGCCTGCGACAGGAAACGGCACAAAACGCAACGTGGTCACACCTCAATTTCGCTGTGAAAAATGACCCTTTTTTGGCAAAGTGCCTAGCTGTAGTTTTTGAACCCTACCTCTGCCGGCACCTAGGGAAACCTAGCAAACCTATACATTTTTGAAAACTAGACACCCAGGGGAATCCAGGATGGGGTGACTTGACTGCCTCCCACCAGGTTCTGTTACCCAGAATCCCTTGCAAACATAAACAATTGTCAAAAAAAACACATTTTCCCCACATTTCTGTGGTGGAAAGTTCTGGAATCTGCATGGATCCACAAATTTCCACCCACCCCGCGTTCCCCAAAGTCTTACGAGAAAAATGGTACCTCACTTGTGTGGGTCGGCCTAGTGCCTGCGATAGGAAACGGCGCAAAACGCAACGTGGTCACACCTCAATTTCGCAGTGAAAAATGACCCTTTTTTGGCAAAGTGCCTAGCTGTAGTTTTTTAACCCTAGCTCTGCCGGCACCTAGGGAAACCTAGCAAACCTATAAATTTTTGAAAACTGGACACCCAGGGGAATCCAGGATGGGGTGACTTGACTGCCTCCCACCAGGTTCTGTTACCCAGAATCCCTTGCAAACATAAAAAATTGTCAAAAAACCCACATTTTCCCCACATTTCTGTGGTGGAAAGTTCTGGAATCTGCGTGGATCCACAAATTTCCACCCACCCCGCGTTCCCCAAAGTCTTACGAGAAAAATGGTACCTCACTTGTGTGGGTCGGCCTAGTGCCTGCGACAGGAAACGGCGCAAAACGCAACGTGGTCACACCTCAATTTCGCAGTGAAAAATGACCCTTTTTTGGCAAAGTGCCTAGCTGTAGTTTTTGAACCCTACCTCTGCCGGCACCTAGGGAAACCTAGCAAACCTATACATTTTTGAAAACTAGACACCCAGGGGAATCCAGGATGGGGTGACTTGACTGCCTCCCACCAGGTTCTGTTACCCAGAATCCCTTGCAAACATAAACAATTGTCAAAAAAACCACATTTTCCCCACATTTCTGTGGTGGAAAGTTCTGGAATCTGCGTGGATCCACAAATTTCCACCCACCCCGCATTCCCCAAAGTCTTACGAGAAAAATGGTTCCTCACTTGTGTGGGTCGGCCTAGTGCCTGCGACAGGAAACGGTGCAAAACGCAACGTGGTCACACCTCAATTTCGCAGTGAAAAATGACCCTTTTTTGGCAAAGTGCCTAGCTGTAGTTTTTGAACCCTACCTCTGCCGGCACCTAGGGAAACCTAGCAAACCTATACATTTTTGAAAACTAGACACCCAGGGGAATCCAGGATGGGGTGACTTGACTGCCTCCCACCAGGTTCTGTTACCCAGAATCCCTTGCAAACATAAAAAATTGTCAAAAAACCACATTTTCCCCACATTTCTGTGGTGGAAAGTTCTGGAATCTGCGTGGATCCACAAATTTCCACCCACCCCGCGTTCCCCAAAGTCTTACGAGAAAAATGGTACCTCACTTGTGTGGGTCGGCCTAGTGCCTGCGACAGGAAACGGCGCAAAACGCAACGTGGTCACACCTCAATTTCGCAGTGAAAAATGACCCTTTTTGGCAAAGTGCCTAGCTGTAGTTTGTGAACCCTAGCTCTGCCGGCACCTAGGGAAACCTACCAAACACCCACATTTGTGAAAAGTAGACACCCGGGGCTTCCAGGGAGGTATGGCTTGCGTGGATCCCCCAACGTTTCTTACCCAGAATCCCTGCAAACCTCAATTTTAGCTGAAAAAATCACTTTTTCACACATTTGTGTGGGGAAAGTGTGGCATCACTGGCCTCACACAAATTTCCTACCACCCAGCGTTCCCCAGGTCTCCCGATAAAATGGTGCCTCACTTGTGTGGGAGGCCCAAGTACCCGTGACAGGCAAGGGCCCACAACGTAGTGAGGCGACCTCAAAATTGCCTATCTCAAAACCACCTGGTTTTGCAGGAGTCCCCTGGGTTTTTGGCCCTGTGCTCGGCGGCCATCTAGGAAACCTACCAAACCCACACATTTCTGAAAAGTAGACACCTGGGGCTTCCAGGAGGTATGGCTTGCGTGGATCCCCCAACGTTTCCTTACCCAGAATCCCTGCAAACCTCAATTTTAGCTGAAAAAATCACTTTTTCACACATTTTTGTGTGGAAAGTGTGGCATCACTGGCCTCACACAAATTTCCTACCACCCAGCGTTCCCCAGGTCTCCCGATAAAAATGGTGCCTCACTTGTGTGGGAGGCCCAAGTACCAGCGACATGCAAGGACACAAAACGCTTTGAGGCAACATCAACATTGCCTATCAAAAAATGTTTTGGGCCCTTGCCTGTCGCAGCTACTTGGGCCTCGCACACAAGTGAAGCACCATTTTTATCGGGAGACCTGGGGGAACGCTGGGTGGTAGGAAATTTGTGTGAGGCCAGTGATGCCACACTTTCCCACACAAAAATGTGTGAAAAAAGTGATTTTTTCAGCTAAAATTGAGGTTTGCAGGGAATTCTGGGTAAGGAAACGTTGGGGGATCCACGCAAGCCATACCTCCCTGGAAGCCCCCGGGTGTCTACTTTTCAGAAATGTGTGGGTTTGGTAGGTTTCCCTAGATGGCCGCCGAGCACTGGGTCAAAACCCAGGTGACCTCCTGCAAAACCAGGTGGTTTTGTGAAAGGCCATTTTGAGGTCGCCTCAATACGTTGTGGGCCCTTGCCTGTCGCGGGTACTTGGGCCTCCCACACAAGTGAGGCACCATTTTTATCGGGAGACCTGGGGAATGCTGGGTGGTAGGAAATTTGTGTGAGGCCAGTGATGCCACACTTTCCCACACAAAAATGTGTGAAAAAGTGATTTTTTCAGCTAAAAGTGAGGTTTGCAGGGAATTCTGGTAAGGAAACGTTGGGGGATCCACGCAAGCCATACCTCCCTGGAAGCCCCCGGGTGTCTACTTTTCAGAAATGTGTGGGTTTGGTAGGTTTCCTAGATGGCCGCCGAGCACTGGGCCAAAACCCAGGTGACTCCCCTTGCAAAACCAGGTGGTTTTGTGAAAGGCCATTTTGAGGTCGCCTCAATACGTTGTGGGCCCTTGCCTGTCGCGGGTACTTGGGCCTCCAAACAAGTGAGGCACCATTTTTATCAGGAGACCTGGGGGAACGCTGGGTGGTATGAAATTTGTGTGAGGCCAGTGATGCCACACTTTCCCACACAAAAATGTGTGAAAAAAGCGATTTTTTCAGCTAAAAGTGAGGTTTGCAGGGGATTCTGGGTAAGGAAACGTTGGGGGATCCACGCAAGCCATACCTCCCTGGAAGCCCCCGGGTGTCTACTTTTCAGAAATGTGTGGGTTTGGTAGGTTTCCTAGATGGCCGCCGAGCACTGGGCCAAAAACCCAGGTGACCCCCTTGCAAAACGAGGTGGTTTTGTGAAAGGCCATTTTGAGGTCGCCTCAATACGTTGTGGGCCCTTGCCTGTCGCGGGTACTTGGGCCTCCCACACAAGTGAGGCACCATTTTTATCGGGAGACCTGGGGAACGCTGGGTGGTAGGAAATTTGTGTGAGGCCAGTGATGCCACACTTTCCCACACAAAAATGTGTGAAAAAAGTGATTTTTTCACCTAAAAGTGAGGTTTGCAGGGGATTCTGGGTAAGGAAACGTTGGGGGATCCACGCAAGCCATACCTCCCTGGAAGCCCCCGGGTGTCTACTTTTCAGAAATGTGTGGGTTTGGTAGGTTTCCCTAGATGGCCGCCGAGCACTGGGCCAAAAACCCAGGTGACTCCCCTTGCAAAACCAGGTGGTTTTGTGAAAGGCCATTTTGAGGTCGCCTCAATACGTTGTGGGCCCTTGCCTGTCGCGGGTACTTGGGCCTCCCACACAAGTGAGGCACCATTTTTATCGGGAGACCTGGGGAATGCTGGGTGGTAGGAAATTTGTGTGAGGCCAGTGATGCCACACTTTCCCACACAAAAATGTGTGAAAAAAGTGATTTTTTCAGCTAAAAGTGAGGTTTGCAGGGAATTCTGGGTAAGGAAACGTTGGGGGATCCACGCAAGCCATACCTCCCTGGAAGCCCCCGGGTGTCTACTTTTCAGAAATGTGTGGGTTTGGTAGGTTTCCCTAGATGGCCGCCGAGCACTGGGCCAAAAACCCAGGTGACCCCCCTTGCAAAACCAGGTGGTTTTGTGAAAGGCCATTTTGAGGTCGCCTCAATACGTTGTGGGCCCTTGCCTGTCGCGGGTACTTGGGCCTCCAAACAAGTGAGGCACCATTTTTATCAGGAGACCTGGGGGAACGCTGGGTGGTAGGAAATTTGTGTGAGGCCAGTGATGCCACACTTTCCCACACAAAAATGTGTGAAAAAAGTGATTTTTTCAGCTAAAAGTGAGGTTTGCAGGGGATTCTGGGTAAGGAAACGTTGGGGGATCCACGCAAGCCATACCTCCCTGGAAGCCCCCGGGTGTCTACTTTTCAGAAATGTGTGGGTTTGGTAGGTTTCCCTAGATGGCCGCCGAGCACTGGGCCAAAAACCCAGGTGACCCCCTTGCAAAACGAGGTGGTTTTGTGAAAGGCCATTTTGAGGTCGCCTCGATACGTTGTGGGCCCTTGCCTGTCGCGGGTACTTGGGCCTCCCACACAAGTGAGGCACCATTTTTATCGGGAGACCTGGGGGAACGCTGGGTGGTAGGAAATTTGTGTGAGGCCAGTGATGCCACACTTTCCCACACAAAAATGTGTGAAAAAAGTGATTTTTTCAGCTAAAAGTGAGGTTTGCAGGGGATTCTGGGTAAGGAAACGTTGGGGGATCCACGCAAGCCATACCTCCCTGGAAGCCCCCGGGTGTCTACTTTTCAGAAATGTGTGGGTTTGGTAGGTTTCCCTAGATGGCCGCCGAGCCCTGGGCCAAAAACCCAGGTGACCCCCCTTGCAAAACCAGGTGGTTTTGTGAAAGGCCATTTTGAGGTCGCCTCAATACGTTGTGGGCCCTTGCCTGTCGCGGGTACTTGGGCCTCCCACACAAGTGAGGCACCATTTTTATCGGGAGACCTGGGGGAACGCTGGGTGGTAGGAAATTTGTGTGAGGCCAGTGATGCCACACTTTCCCACACAAAAATGTGTGAAAAAAGTGATTTTTTTCAGCTAAAAGTGAGGTTTGCAGGGGATTCTGGGTAAGGAAACGTTGGGGGATCCATGCAAGCCATACCTCCCTGGAAGCCCCCGGGTGTCTACTTTTCAGAAATGTGTGGGTTTGGTAGGTTTCCCTAGATGGCCGCCGAGCACGGGGCCAAAAACCCAGGTGACCCCCCTTGCAAAACCAGGTGGTTTTGTGAAAGGCCATTTTGTGGTCGCCTCAATACGTTGTGGGCCCTTGCCTGTCGCGGGTACTTGGGCCTCCCACACAAGTGAGGCACCATTTTTATCGGGAGACCTGGGGGAACGCTGGGTGGTAGGAAATTTGTGTGAGGCCAGTGATGCCACACTTTCCCACACAAAAATGTGTGAAAAAAGTGATTTTTTTCAGCTAAAAGTGAGGTTTGCAGGGGATTCTGGGTAAGGAAACGTTGGGGGATCCACGCAAGCCATACCTCCCTGGAAGCCCCCGGGTGTCTACTTTTCAGAAATGTGTGGGTTTGGTAGGTTTCCCTATGTGGCCGCCGAGCCCCGGGCCAAAAACCCAGGTGACCCCCCTTGCAAAACCAGGTCATTTTGAGATAATGTGTTGTTTATTTCTGCAGCGTGAACATTTTGGCACAATATTGCAAGGAAAATGTGACAGACATTTTGAGGTTTGCAGGACATTGTGGGTACCATAACTTGTTGGGATCCACAAGAGAGATATCACCATGTACTCCCATGGGTGTTTCGTTTACGACAATATCTACAGTTGGTAGGTTATTCTTAGACGGAATGTACACCTTGGCAGACAGACTAAAAAGACAAAGATTACTGCACAGCCATCTATTCCTCAAGCACACACACATACTGGTTGGATTTGGCACGAGGGCAAGTGATGGTTCAGTATATACAATTTTATTAACAAGAGATTTCACAAAAATGAAATGCACTGTCAATAATTGAAAGGACAAAAAACGGAACCAGTGACTCGCAGCTCGTGAGCTGTAAAGCCACGTCAAGGCCCCAACCGCTTTACAGGCCATTCACACACCTTTCATACGTGATACACACAAGACCATTCACACCCCCAGGCACGAAACAAACACATTACAACATTCACAAAAAGGGACAAGGTACACCCTGCTTGAGAAAGACAAAAAAAAAATATTACTGCACAGCCATCTAATCCTCAAGCACACACACATATACTGGTTGGATTTGGCACGAGGGTGAGTGATGGTTCAGTATATACAATTGTATTAACAAGTGATTTCACAAAAATAAAATGCACTGTTAATAATTGAAAGGACGAGAAACTGAACCATTGACTCACAGCTCGTGAGCTGTAAAGCCACGACAAGGCACCAACCTCTTTACAGGCCATTCATACACCTTTCATACGTGTGACAAATACAAAACCATTCACACCACCAGCCGCGGGCCCATCACATTACAACACTCACACCAGCAGACAGCGCCATTCAAGGGCCCATCACTTTCACATGCCCACATTCCTAACACAGCAACCACACAAGCTGATGGATTGCGTGGAGTGTCGCTCGGCTAGCAGTGTGTGTAGTGACCAGCAGCAAGTCACTACTCACACACTGCCAGCCGAGCGCCAGTCCACGCACACCGCCAGCCAAGCGCCACTCCACGCACACCGCCAGCCAAGCGCCACTCCACGCACACCGCCAGCCTAGCGCCACTCCACGCACACCGCCAGCCTAGCGCCACTCCACGCACACCGCCAGCCTAGCGCCACTCCACGCACACCGCCAGCCAAGCACCACTCCACGCACACCGCCAGCCAAGAGCCACTCCCCGCACACCGCCAGCCAAGCGCCACTCCACGCACACCGCCAGCCAAGCACCAGCCTACACACACCACCATCACATTTAGGATATTTTTATACAAAAAGAAAACACAAACAAATTGCAAATAGATACAAATCTACTAACACAAAATCAGAAACTAAATACATTGCACTAATGCCAACCTTGAAACAGAACAACAATTCTTAAACATTACAGACCAGGCAGTTCACTTTACCACTCATGGTTGCTCCCAATAATTCTTTTGCTTGTGGTACGCTCTATAACAAGCAGGCACACACAGCCCAGGGTTAGAAGGACACTCAGGGCAGTACATACGAGTCTCCTTCCGCGTACCTCTTCGCCAACAGACTCTACATCTCCTAGTGGGAAAGTCTTTTGAGAGTGTAGGAGGAATGTGATCAGGAAAGTGGCGATCTTTCAATCGAGCCACATCCTCCACCACTCCAACTCTAGGAACACTTGCCTGTTCCACAACAACAAGGCTGCCTATGACAGACTCCTGAAACTGAACAAAAGTCAACTTTGACGCAGGAGAACACTCCTTGAACACAACAAAAGCATTGAAAGTTGCTAAATTGAAGAGATGGATGGCCAACTTCTTATACCAAATGTAAGACTTACGAATAGCAGTGTAAGGTTCCAACCTCTGATCTACTCTATCAACACCACCCATGTGCTTATTGTAGTCTAAAATGCACACAGGTTTGCGCACTTCAGCAATCTGACCCCAAACAGCCACAGGTGAAGTACTCTCATCATGGATGGTAGTCAGCATGTACACATCCCTCCTGTCCACAAATTTCACAGCTAGCAGTTCCTCACTACGCAAGGCACTGCACTGTCCCCTCTGAAGTTTTTTGCAAACAAGCTCTTTTGGATAACCTTTACGGTTAGAGCGGATTGTGCCACAAGCAAAAGTGTCCACTTTGAACAATTCCTTAAACAATTGCACAGCAGTGTAGAAGTTATCAAGGTACAAATGGTGGCCTCTGTTAAACAGTCCTCTAGCAAGATCCCACACAATTTTCTCTGTTACTCCAAAAGTGGACGGACAACCAGGGGGTCAATAGTGGAATCCCTACCAGTGTACACACGCAAATTAAAAACATATCCTGTCCTACTCTCAGACAACATATACAGCTTAATTCCATAGCGTGCCCTCTTGCTAGGAATGTACTGCCTAAAAACCAAACGGCCCTTGAACAGGACCAAAGACTCATCAATAGATATTTCTTTCCCTGGAGTATAGATCTCTGAAAATCGATCTACAAAATGATCAAGAACAGGCCGAATCTTAAAAAGACGGTCACATTCAGGGTGATCTCGTGGCAACGCCAAACCATTATCAACAAAATGCAGCATCCGAAGCAAAAGTAAATACCGATCACGAGTCATAACTGCAGGAAATATGGCCGTTGCCATCAAGGGACTGGTAGACCAATATGAACCCATGGACGGCTTCCTTATCAAACCCATCAAAAAAGTCAAACCCAAAAACTTCTTCATCTCTTCCAGATTTGTGGGACTCCACCGGGTAGCTCTAGAATGGGGCCTAAGTCTGGCACTGTTGTCCCTCAAAAACTGTTCAGCATACAAATTAGTCTGCTCAACAATCTCACCCAAAAATACATCATCCATAAACAACTGAAAATACTGTATAGGCAAATAATGTTCACAATCCACTCTACACCCTGCATAACCACTAAAGGCAGGCAACACCGGCTGCACCATGTTTGGATCAACCCAGAGTCCAGCACTTCCAGTAGGAAGCCTAGCAGCCCCAGGCTGCAATCCAGATGCCTCTTGCACCATCGGCACAGTAGTATCCTCCTCTAAATCAGGCACTTCATCTGCACTGAGAGTACCTTCATCATCCGATGATTCCATGTGGAGAGAAAACTCACTGCCTGAATCTTCCCCTCCCTCCTCTCCCTCAGACGCACTGTCAGTCTCATAATCCTGCTCAGAGGAAGATTCAAGAAGCAAACCAACCACCTGCTGAGCAGTAATTCTACGGCTAGCCATAATGCTTACTAATAAAGGTTACTTGTCAAACAAGTCAACAACAACAAACCCTTTGTAAAAAAAAAGAAATAAACAAAATGTAGCTTTATCACAAAGACCTATATACTCCAACACTATACCACTCATGTGACAGAAGCAGCTAGACTCACCACCACCTACTCTGCACAGACACAGTAAGGATCAACAATATCCCACTAAAAAAGAAGAAGAAAAACAATTACACATAAGACAATGCAAAACATCGCAAAGAATTTCATGCTCTGAACACTAACAAATATGCTGCCATTATGGCACCACTTACAAAAAAATTCATTCATGCATGACAATAATACTCATTTGGAGTACACACAACAAAAATATTTTTCTTACCAAATAAATGCAATTACGCAAAACTGCAGAACCACAACTGCCGAAACCGCAAACAGGAATCAAAAGCTTTACACTAGAATAAAAAGGAGAAAAAAAAACATTACAATCACATATGCAAATAATGCACCAGTCCACACACAATCCACCAGCCAAGCTAAGGGGTAGGTGGGCCTAACAGTATAAATAAAATATTCACACCCGTAAAAGGGGAGCAACCCTTGCCCTTTTGGCCACTCCCCAACACAAAAATAAAAAAAAACCCTGGTGCCTAGTGGGCATTCCTGCTGCACGATCACATGATCGTGCAGCAGGAATGCACAAAAGAGGCATCGGGGGAAAGGAAAACCCTTTCCTTTCCCTCGATGCCTCTTTTGATACAAACCCCCCCTCCCCGAGCCAAACCTCACCTGATTTCCCCGACGCGCTGGAAGCAAATGGCTTCCAGCGCGTCGGGGAAGAAAGGGAAACCCTCAATGATGTCAGCGCACCTCGCGCGCTGACGTCATTGATGGGGCGGGGGAGGCAGGGGAAGCCCTTCCCCTGCCTCCCCAAAAAAAAAACCTAACGATCGGATTCCCACGGGGGGAGCGCCAGCGCTTCCCCCGTGGGTGGTCTTATGACGAGCTGGACTCGTCATGAGCACACGAGCACTGTGTGCCATGACGAGTCCAGCTCGTCATAAGCACCGAAGGGGATAAAGGGTCAGAGCAGGATCTCAGCGGCAGACGAGGAGAAGGAACCTCCTGGTCACAGGAACTACACGAGCATTGCGCTCGAGAAATTCAAGGATGCAAAGACCTCCATCAAGGATTACAGCTAACTTTTCAGGGTGTAAATGGAGAGAAGGCACATCTCCACGCTCACGAATTCTACACGAGAATTGCGCTCGAGAAAATGAAGGATGCAAAGACCTCCATCAAGGATTACAGCTAACTTTTCACGTTGGAAATGGAGAGAAGGCACATCTGCCCTGCATATTTATCCACGAAGATGCCACCGTTTTGTGCAATACCTCTACTCAACTGGAGTACTTTCTACTGGCTAATCAGTAAGTGCTACCTCGTTGGGTAAATGTATAGTGCCTTTCCTACACTACAGCTGCGTAAAGGACCAGAAGAATTGTCTCCAGTGACCTGTGTGTCTGTAACTTTGCCACCGCGCCGAAAGCGCCGGGGTCCTTTGAGTAAGCTGTCCATCATAGTGGGGAAAGGGCGGGCATACGTTGCATACCGCTAGTGTATGTGTGGCGGGGCCAAACGAGCGGGGCTTCTAGGCCCGTTCACATGCCTCTTGTTTATAAAGGGTCAGAGCAGGATCTCAGCGGCAGACGAGGAGAAGGAACCTCCTGGTCACAGGAACTACACGAGCATTGCGCTCGAGAAATTCAAGGATGCAAAGACCTCCATCAAGGATTACAGCTAACTTTTCAGGGTGTAAATGGAGAGAAGGCACATCTCCACGCTCACGAATTCTACACGAGAATTGCGCTCGAGAAAATGAAGGATGCAAAGACCTCCATCAAGGATTACAGCTAACTTTTCACGTTGGAAATGGAGAGAAGGCACATCTGCCCTGCATATTTATCCACGAAGATGCCACCGTTTTGTGCAATACCTCTACTCAACTGGAGTACTTTCTACTGGCTAATCAGTAAGTGCTACCTCGTTGGGTAAATGTATAGTGCCTTTCCTACACTACAGCTGCGTAAAGGACCAGAAGAATTGTCTCCAGTGACCTGTGTGTCTGTAACTTTGCCACCGCGCCGAAAGCGCCGGGGTCCTTTGAGTAAGCTGTCCATCATAGTGGGGAAAGGGCGGGCATACGTTGCATACCGCTAGTGTATGTGTGGCGGGGCCAAACGAGCGGGGCTTCTAGGCCCGTTCACATGCCTCTTGTTTATAAAGGGTCAGAGCAGGATCTCAGCGGCAGACGAGGAGAAGGAACCTCCTGGTCACAGGAACTACACGAGCATTGCGCTCGAGAAATTCAAGGATGCAAAGACCTCCATCAAGGATTACAGCTAACTTTTCAGGGTGTAAATGGAGAGAAGGCACATCTCCACGCTCACGAATTCTACACGAGAATTGCGCTCGAGAAAATGAAGGATGCAAAGACCTCCATCAAGGATTACAGCTAACTTTTCACGTTGGAAATGGAGAGAAGGCACATCTGCCCTGCATATTTATCCACGAAGATGCCACCGTTTTGTGCAATACCTCTACTCAACTGGAGTACTTTCTACTGGCTAATCAGTAAGTGCTACCTCGTTGGGTAAATGTATAGTGCCTTTCCTACACTACAGCTGCGTAAAGGACCAGAAGAATTGTCTCCAGTGACCTGTGTGTCTGTAACTTTGCCACCGCGCCGAAAGCGCCGGGGTCCTTTGAGTAAGCTGTCCATCATAGTGGGGAAAGGGCGGGCATACGTTGCATACCGCTAGTGTATGTGTGGCGGGGCCAAACGAGCGGGGCTTCTAGGCCCGTTCACATGCCTCTTGTTTATAAAGGGTCAGAGCAGGATCTCAGCGGCAGACGAGGAGAAGGAACCTCCTGGTCACAGGAACTACACGAGCATTGCGCTCGAGAAATTCAAGGATGCAAAGACCTCCATCAAGGATTACAGCTAACTTTTCAGGGTGTAAATGGAGAGAAGGCACATCTCCACGCTCACGAATTCTACACGAGAATTGCGCTCGAGAAAATGAAGGATGCAAAGACCTCCATCAAGGATTACAGCTAACTTTTCACGTTGGAAATGGAGAGAAGGCACATCTGCCCTGCATATTTATCCACGAAGATGCCACCGTTTTGTGCAATACCTCTACTCAACTGGAGTACTTTCTACTGGCTAATCAGTAAGTGCTACCTCGTTGGGTAAATGTATAGTGCCTTTCCTACACTACAGCTGCGTAAAGGACCAGAAGAATTGTCTCCAGTGACCTGTGTGTCTGTAACTTTGCCACCGCGCCGAAAGCGCCGGGGTCCTTTGAGTAAGCTGTCCATCATAGTGGGGAAAGGGCGGGCATACGTTGCATACCGCTAGTGTATGTGTGGCGGGGCCAAACGAGCGGGGCTTCTAGGCCCGTTCACATGCCTCTTGTTTATAAAGGGTCAGAGCAGGATCTCAGCGGCAGACGAGGAGAAGGAACCTCCTGGTCACAGGAACTACACGAGCATTGCGCTCGAGAAATTCAAGGATGCAAAGACATCCATCAAGGATTACAGCTAACTTTTCAGGGTGTAAATGGAGAAAAGGCACATCTCCACGCTCACGAATTCTACACGAGAATTGCGCTCGAGAAAATGAAGGATGCAAAGACCTCCATCAAGGATTACAGCTAACTTTTCACGTTGGAAATGGAGAGAAGGCACATCTGCCCTGCATATTTATCCACGAAGATGCCACCGTTTTGTGCAATACCTCTACTCAACTGGAGTACTTTCTACTGGCTAATCAGTAAGTGCTACCTCGTTGGGTAAATGTATAGTGCCTTTCCTACACTACAGCTGCGTAAAGGACCAGAAGAATTGTCTCCAGTGACCTGTGTGTCTGTAACTTTGCCACCGCGCCGAAAGCGCCGGGGTCCTTTGAGTAAGCTGTCCATCATAGTGGGGAAAGGGCGGGCATACGTTGCATACCGCTAGTGTATGTGTGGCGGGGCCAAACGAGCGGGGCTTCTAGGCCCGTTCACATGCCTCTTGTTTATAAAGGGTCAGAGCAGGATCTCAGCGGCAGACGAGGAGAAGGAACCTCCTGGTCACAGGAACTACACGAGCATTGCGCTCGAGAAATTCAAGGATGCAAAGACCTCCTTCAAGGATTACAGCTAACTTTTCAGGGTGTAAATGGAGAGAAGGCACATCTCCACGCTCACGAATTCTACACGAGAATTGCGCTCGAGAAAATGAAGGATGCAAAGACCTCCATCAAGGATTACAGCTAACTTTTCACGTTGGAAATGGAGAGAAGGCACATCTGCCCTTCATATTTATCCACGAAGATGCCACCGTTTTGTGCAATACCTCTACTCAACTGGAGTACTTTCTACTGGCTAATCAGTAAGTGCTACCTCGTTGGGTAAATGTATAGTGCCTTTCCTACACTACAGCTGCGTAAAGGACCAGAAGAATTGTCTCCAGTGACCTGTGTGTCTGTAACTTTGCCACCGCGCCGAAAGCGCCGGGGTCCTTTGAGTAAGCTGTCCATCATAGTGGGGAAAGGGCGGGCATACGTTGCATACCGCTAGTGTATGTGTGGCGGGGCCAAACGAGCGGGGCTTCTAGGCCCGTTCACATGCCTCTTGTTTATAAAGGGTCAGAGCAGGATCTCAGCGGCAGACGAGGAGAAGGAACCTCCTGGTCACAGGAACTACACGAGCATTGCGCTCGAGAAATTCAAGGATGCAAAGACCTCCATCAAGGATTACAGCTAACTTTTCAGGGTGTAAATGGAGAGAAGGCACATCTCCACGCTCACGAATTCTACACGAGAATTGCGCTCGAGAAAATGAAGGATGCAAAGACCTCCATCAAGGATTACAGCTAACTTTTCACGTTGGAAATGGAGAGAAGGCACATCTGCCCTGCATATTTATCCACGAAGATGCCACCGTTTTGTGCAATACCTCTACTCAACTGGAGTACTTTCTACTGGCTAATCAGTAAGTGCTACCTCGTTGGGTAAATGTATAGTGCCTTTCCTACACTACAGCTGCGTAAAGGACCAGAAGAATTGTCTCCAGTGACCTGTGTGTCTGTAACTTTGCCACCGCGCCGAAAGCGCCGGGGTCCTTTGAGTAAGCTGTCCATCATAGTGGGGAAAGGGCGGGCATACGTTGCATACCGCTAGTGTATGTGTGGCGGGGCCAAACGAGCGGGGCTTCTAGGCCCGTTCACATGCCTCTTGTTTATAAAGGGTCAGAGCAGGATCTCAGCGGCAGACGAGGAGAAGGAACCTCCTGGTCACAGGAACTACACGAGCATTGCGCTCGAGAAATTCAAGGATGCAAAGACCTCCATCAAGGATTACAGCTAACTTTTCAGGGTGTAAATGGAGAGAAGGCACATCTCCACGCTCACGAATTCTACACGAGAATTGCGCTCGAGAAAATGAAGGATGCAAAGACCTCCATCAAGGATTACAGCTAACTTTTCACGTTGGAAATGGAGAGAAGGCACATCTGCCCTGCATATTTATCCACGAAGATGCCACCGTTTTGTGCAATACCTCTACTCAACTGGAGTACTTTCTACTGGCTAATCAGTAAGTGCTACCTCGTTGGGTAAATGTATAGTGCCTTTCCTACACTACAGCTGCGTAAAGGACCAGAACAATTGTCTCCAGTGACCTGTGTGTCTGTAACTTTGCCACCGCGCCGAAAGCGCCGGGGTCCTTTGAGTAAGCTGTCCATCATAGTGGGGAAAGGGCGGGCATACGTTGCATACCGCTAGTGTATGTGTGGCGGGGCCAAACGAGCGGGGCTTCTAGGCCCGTTCACATGCCTCTTGTTTATAAAGGGTCAGAGCAGGATCTCAGCGGCAGACGAGGAGAAGGAACCTCCTGGTCACAGGAACTACACGAGCATTGCGCTCGAGAAATTCAAGGATGCAAAGACCTCCATCAAGGATTACAGCTAACTTTTCAGGGTGTAAATGGAGAGAAGGCACATCTCCACGCTCACGAATTCTACACGAGAATTGCGCTCGAGAAAATGAAGGATGCAAAGACCTCCATCAAGGATTACAGCTAACTTTTCACGTTGGAAATGGAGAGAAGGCACATCTGCCCTGCATATTTATCCACGAAGATGCCACCGTTTTGTGCAATACCTCTACTCAACTGGAGTACTTTCTACTGGCTAATCAGTAAGTGCTACCTCGTTGGGTAAATGTATAGTGCCTTTCCTACACTACAGCTGCGTAAAGGACCAGAACAATTGTCTCCAGTGACCTGTGTGTCTGTAACTTTGCCACCGCGCCGAAAGCGCCGGGGTCCTTTGAGTAAGCTGTCCATCATAGTGGGGAAAGGGCGGGCATACGTTGCATACCGCTAGTGTATGTGTGGCGGGGCCAAACGAGCGGGGCTTCTAGGCCCGTTCACATGCCTCTTGTTTATAAAGGGTCAGAGCAGGATCTCAGCGGCAGACGAGGAGAAGGAACCTCCTGGTCACAGGAACTACACGAGCATTGCGCTCGAGAAATTCAAGGATGCAAAGACCTCCATCAAGGATTACAGCTAACTTTTCAGGGTGTAAATGGAGAGAAGGCACATCTCCACGCTCACGAATTCTACACGAGAATTGCGCTCGAGAAAATGAAGGATGCAAAGACCTCCATCAAGGATTACAGCTAACTTTTCACGTTGGAAATGGAGAGAAGGCACATCTGCCCTGCATATTTATCCACGAAGATGCCACCGTTTTGTGCAATACCTCTACTCAACTGGAGTACTTTCTACTGGCTAATCAGTAAGTGCTACCTCGTTGGGTAAATGTATAGTGCCTTTCCTACACTACAGCTGCGTAAAGGACCAGAAGAATTGTCTCCAGTGACCTGTGTGTCTGTAACTTTGCCACCGCGCCGAAAGCGCCGGGGTCCTTTGAGTAAGCTGTCCATCATAGTGGGGAAAGGGCGGGCATACGTTGCATACCGCTAGTGTATGTGTGGCAGGGCCAAACGAGCGGGGCTTCTAGGCCCATTCACATGCCTCTTGTTTATAAAGGGTCAGAGCAGGATCTCAGCGGCAGACAAGGAGAAGGAACCTCCTGGTCACAGGAACTACACGAGCATTTCGCTCGAGAAATTCAAGGATGCAAAGACCTCCATCAAGGATTACAGCTAACTTTTCAGGGTGTAAATGGAGAGAAGGCACATCTCCACGCTCACGAATTCTAGAGGAGAATTGCGCCCTCCCTCCTCGTGGGTATTCCTGCTGCACGATCACATGATCGTGCAGCAGGAATGCACAAAAGAGGCATCGGGGGAAAGGAAAACCCTTTCCTTTCCCCTTGATGTCTCTTTTCGAATCAAACCCCCCTCCCCGAGCCAAAACTCACCTGATTTCTCGACGCGCTGGAAGCAAATGGCTTCCAGCGCTTCGGGGAAGGAAGGGAAACCCTCAATGATGTCAGCGCGCCTCGCGCGCTGACGTCATTGATGGGGAGGGCGGGGGGGGCGGGGGGAGGCAGGGGAAGTCCTTCCCCTGCCTTCCCCCAAAAACCCGACGCATCGGATTCCCACGGGGGGAGCGCCAGCGCTTCCCCGTGGGTGGTCTTATGACGAGCTGGACTCGTCATGAGCACACGAGCACTGTGTGCCATGACGAGTCCAGCTCGTCATAAGCACCGAAGGGGTTAATGACTCCCTCCCCAGTGTTTAATTCCAAACTAAAAAGCATTCAGGTAGCAGTGCAGATCTACGCCTTGAATAAACCACAATCTACCCCTCTCAAAACCAGTGTTGATTGCTGATTTCAAGAAAGCCGAAGTAACGCTGGTCAGGGTACTTATGCTGATAATACTGGGCTGGATGGTTTGTGGGCCCGATCAATTTCAATCCCAAACAATACAGATCTTATACAGGCTCTGGAAGTTAAAACATTGAGTCTAGACGACAACCAGACCCCAGAGCCTCCCCCAGGCACTGTTGTGTAGCTCCTATTTCCCTAATAGGCTCTGCGCATTGGAATAATATATCCTATAGGTTTGACATAGGACTAAGGTCAGTATGTCCCTATCAAGTATATTAAACTTAATTACTTGTGCCAGCTAGCTCAGAGGCCACTAGAAACTCCTTGACAACAAGAAGGGAGTAGTTTCTGGCAGCCGCAAAACATGACCACTGTGTTTCCCTTTAGAATCAGAACGTGTCCCAGAGTCGTGGAAACAATAGATAACTATTTCACTCAGCTCAGTCGTGCATGCTTAGTTTTCTCCAACTTACACAGAAAGAAATAGACGGGCGTTTCAATAAAAGATTTATTGAACAGTCTTGTTTCTGGTGTAAGTAAAATGTGCTGTTACGATCACAAGACAGTATGCGAGATAAATAATGTACAGTGTGAGCAGTAGAAATAAATAATACTGCGAGAGCATTATCTTTTAGTACATATGCTGTTACATAAATAACACAGACTAAAAATGCGAGTACTCATACGATGCGTTTCTAATCTAGTTCTACCCCAATGTACCTAACCTAACCTAGGTATAGGACGAGGTATGAAGTAGGTGAAGTATTCATTACTATAGTATACTAAGAGTACGCTAACCCCAGTATGCCTAGTATGCCAAGAGTCCCTCTAGGTTCTAGTCTGCTCCATACCTGAAGAATGAGAGAGGTAGGAATCTCTTTGCCAGACTCGAACTCCAACACCCCGCAAGGGAAGTCAGATCACTGGAAGCTGGACTCTCTGCGTGCAGGGATGACAGCGTCTTCTCAGTGCGTCAGGCCGGGAAATGGGCTCCTCTGAAGTCGAGGTCTCCTCTGATTTACAGGGGCTAGGGAAGGTATATTTATACCTGAGAAGCACCTAAGAATGTTAGTATTGACGTGAGTCGGACAGCGAAAGACGTCATGAATGAACCCCTAAGGAATAATGGTTCATGCATAATATATGAGTCCTTGAAGAAATCAATAGTCCTGGACTAGGGAAACTCCCGCAGCCTAAGGGTCTGTTCTTCAAGAACTCGTTGTGACGTTAGGGTGGACGGATGTCAGAGACCATGCCTGTATTTGGAGTGCACGGTTAATGCCTAAATAAGGGCTGGGATTTTATGCCTATATAAGGGCAGGGCGAATTGTGCCTTTATAAGGACATGATACTGGAAAGCCCGTTTATGGACACCCTAAGAGGAATACAACACCCACTCCACTTTCGTGTGTACGATAATACTAAAATGCTAAACATTTAAAATGCTAAACATAAAATGGAGTACCGCATATTTTTAAAAAATATTTCTTAAAAGCATTTAAAAAAGCATAATAAACCTATTAGAATGCAAAAGGTACTGTACATTTGAAGCATTGCTTTTCATTTCAGGCATATAGTTTGAAAATAAAATGCAATATGGAATGAAAGAAGCAGTAATATTTACATGTGACAGAAAAAATGATCGATAAGTTTCTTAAAAATCAAAGTCATTTCATGTCATGAAAATTAATGAACTGTTTTAGACACACAAGATGACTAAGTGTCCGTGGAAGTACCTTGAAGTCTGTATTATAAGGCTAGTTCTACTTTAAGCAGATTGTAGTGCCATTTTCGTTCGAAAAATGGGAAAGAGTTCAATTTTGGTAGAGTTCCAAGTTGTTTTGAAAAAATGAAGGCCAAATTGTTACTGCATCTCTGGAACACTGTATGCTGAATCAGAGTCAGTTTACGGGTCTGGTGTAAACATGAGATCATCTACTTCTATAGACAAAACATCGTCCACTGTAGTTAGTGTCAGTTGGAACACCTCGTGTAGCAGATTAATTGCACAGAGATGTGAAGCTTCGCTTCCAGCATAGGGTGCCGCAGCAAAGTTTGCGTCCGTTGTTACCTGTGTGCCTGTAGATCTTTCTCGTACCTCAGCAGCAGCCGGAAGCGTATGTGAGATCTCAATGAATGCTGACATCAGGATTGGTAGCCTCTGGGGACAACACAGAGCATGGGCCGTTATCGGGTCCAGCAGAGTATCGACATCCGTTGGCGTAGCTGATGGAAATGTTAGACAGGTGTCCAACACGCATTCTTCACCGCATAGCAGGCATCGTAGAACAGGTAAGATGCAATCTTGCCAGATTGGTCTGAATGACAGGAACCAAGTTGTATTAAGGTCCCGTAGACGAGTCATGCCCAATAGCTGTACTATTCGCTCACTGCACTTTCGTTCAAGGAGAGCTTTCTCCATTTCGCTCGGAGTGATGTCTGCGAATAGGCTGGCCATAGCGCAATAGCAGGAAGAGAAATAGAATTCCGGCAACAAGTGCTAGAATTAATGGTATGCCACCAAACACCGAATGTGCAAAGTTCGGGATGATTCCGAGTATTGCCTGGAAAGGTGCTAACAGACCGGTAGCAGATGCTCTTAAATACATGTATAATTCCACTTGTATCAGACATGTTGAAGATACGTGTTATCATTTCTACGAAATGTATAGGGCAGTTTGTACGTATTAAAGTCTGTATCTCAGCCGAAGTCCTTGCTACTTGTAGATCATAGGTTTCCTTGGCCGAGGTCAAAGGCACTGTTTGCTGTAAAAGCATGGCTTTCATTCTGCTCAAAGTATCAAATCTTATAAAAGAGACGTTCAGCGAAGGCCATAGAGGCGACTCCCTGACTGTGTCTATTGGGGCAAACAATACTTGCATACAGCAAGTGACCCTGGAGTTGACCGTTACTAGATATGGGATGCCTGGCAACATGCCGCAGCAACTCTGATCATTCAACATGAGGTAACTCCCATTAGAAAGTTGTCCAAACGTTGGATTAATCACAGCAGCTGGTGTACCCTGCTGATGGCAAGACAAATTTGCCACAGAACCATTACAAGCCCCGTGTAAAGAAATGTCCTGACATATAAGTGAACCGCTTAGTGCAAGTTTACAGTTTGTACCACTCAAAAACACTTCACGATCCCCACTCCAACATCTATATGTATACGGTAAATCCCAAGATGTCTTAATGTATTCCTTACCCAACCTTTCATATTTGCCTGCTTGCATTTGTCTGAGGCAATACTGAAACTGAAAAGTACTCACAGGTAATGTTATTTTGCCATGAATAAGCCATTCTGTAGCTGGTTTTTCTGCCACTGTGAATGGTAACTTTTCCAGTTTTTCAATGCTCAGCACTGTATACCTTGCTCCTCTTTGTGCCAGTTCGATCTGTTTATCAGTTAGATTGTATTCTGCAAACAGAGCCGATGTGTTGATGAAACGCCAAGGCACATAGCCCGCTCGCAAAGATTGCAGCGTCCAGCTTAATAACATAATAGAACGTAATTGAGACTGGCCTTGCTGTAACATCGCCAAATCTTGTTCTAGTATGTCGATAGCAGAGGATACAATGCCATCCAATGAATATATTCTGGAGGACAAAGTTGTTAACCCATTGTCGACCACAGAGAGTGTTTTCTCTAAATTAATACGATCAAGTTCACGTATTCGTTCTGCGGCCTCCATCTGTGATACTTTCCATGCTTCATTATAAGCAGCATAAATGCCGGCATATATGAAACGTTTTTGACGCGGTTTTCTTGGTCCAAGCAAGAATTCCCTACGGTCTGCGTCCTTTTTAAGTAAGGTTAAGTGTTGTTTAACATCCTGTAGTGTAGACTTATGCAGCCAATCGAGGCATAATTTTCCTACACTGTATGTTGTTACTACCCCCGGATGTTGTCTTTGGACGTATCTTGGGTCTGGCCTATTAATAGTAAAGCCCTGAGTTTTATTCAGGAATCTTTCCTGACAGTTATTCGTGTCTGTGGGCCAGATCAACCATTTTTTCCAATCAGGATTAGATCTGTTGAGTTGTAGTATATTGTCAACTGTCACCACTGCCTGTGTATTTTTATCTGTGGCAGGTGTTGGTACAGAAGGTGTGTTCATCTCTTTGATCTTGGCTAATCCAAGACAAGACGTTTGTTGGATGGTTTCATTCAAAAACATTATTTGTTCAGGGATGATGCAGGCTCTAAATAAAGCTTCTATCCCCTGCACTTGCCAATCTTTAGTACCCCACACAGTTTTGGTGTCTATTGTGTCTTTCCAAAAGTCGAAACCCTGTCTAGACAGTTGGGCATTAAATAATGCAGAGTAAATCTGTTTTGTATTTGTTAACATAATTTTCAGCCCTGTCTTGTTTACATTTTTATAGTAAAACATTTCTGGTTCAGATGTATTGTATCCTGAAAAATATGGAAACTTACTAGCAAATGTTTTTGAACTACCTTTAGGTGGTGTAGGACAATGTTCCCATTGGTTAAACATAAACACATTTCTTGGATATGCAGATTTATGCAAATAATGATGACCATAGTGGTTATAACAATACATTTGTTCATAGTCTGATGAACCCTCTAAATATTCATGTTTAGAAAATGCAGCAGATTTTTCTAGGTCAAACATTATATCATTGACAGTCTCAAAGTCCCAATCATCTGAATAGGTACTGGACGTAATTAGATCACTTAGTGAAATTTTAAACAAATGTGGAATGTTCAATTGTTCCGTCGGACCGAAGATTTCAAAATCTGTTTTGTCCCACACTATACCATCCTGTATAGGAACAGCTGTGATGTTCACTGATGACAAGTCTCTTGCTTCACGATGGGAAGATTTATGAGGTTTCAAAAGTACGTTCACGTCTTTTCCTTCAGTATTCACATGGATGTATCTGCCACTTATAAGCACGCTCACAGTTGTTACCAAAGCTAGCCAGAGCAGGAAAACAAAAAGTCCAGATGTAATCCAGAGTTCAATCCATGGAGAAACCAAATAAGTCTTTTTCAGAAAGTGAAGAAAGTCTTGTACTTGCTGCTTGAATTTCAATGATGCTGGCGTCGTTTCAGGTTCACTCGGATCTTCTGAGAACGTATCAAAGTTAATGAAATAGCCAGAAGCAGTTCTGTCAATTGTTGGAATTGCATCAGGATTTGTAGAAATCACTGGAACCAGTTCATCACTTGCCACGTTGGTGTAGACAGGTGTATTTGGACGAACTGTTACTTGGTGTTCAAGAGGGATGAGTTCCATAGCGTTGTTGCTTAGTCCTCCATCAGTTACAGCTGAATTCTCGATTGTTATCAGTCTTTCAGTCTGAACCTCTTGGATAGTAGCGAGAGGAGTGCGTCTGCTACTAGGTCGGAGTCCACGAGGCCTACTATTTAGTATTGGCCACATACTGTGGTTTGATGAGGTCGATGGACACAAATCTTTTCTCCTTTCTTCCAGCAAGGGGCGGCAGAAGTACTGTTCTTGTTCCTTGAACTGCTAGGACAGGTACTGGTTGTCTGTAAGAAGGTCCAAATTCCTTCTTGTCCGCAATCTTTTCTCTGACTAGATCCCCAACTTTTGGAATCCAGACAGGCCTTGCTGGGACAGCCGGTTGATCCCCAGTGGTGGTTGGCTGTAGGAATACGTTGCTTTGTTTCGTTCTTAACTTGTTTAGTTCCTGTAAAACAGCCAAACGATCTTTGATATCAAAGGGTTTATTTTCCACCACTGTGCCTACGTGTTCAAGGTCTGGTACCCACATTCTTGTCCCAAATAGGACCTCATATGGAGTGACCCCCCTAGAGAACTTCTTGGCAGATTATTCAATGAGCGTTGAACCCCACTAAGGTATTTGACCCACCCATCACCCGAACCTAATACCCTAGCTGTTATAGACTGCTTTATGTCCCGGTTTTTCCTTTCCACAACAGAATTTCCCTCAGGATGGAATGGAGAGGAGTACCGCAATGCAACGCCCAGACTGGCCATGGCTTCTTTGTAAGCCCTAGAGCTAAACGCAGGACCCTGGTCAGAATGTAGCGTGCCTATTGCGTATGTGCCGATAAAGACTCGCAAATCTTTTATAACAGTTCGAGCGTCAGCCGAGCGCTGAGGCCATAACCATAGGAACCTAGAGCATGAATCCACTGCAACCATGATATATTTATAGTTACCGTCCCTTTGCAAGGGACCGCAGTGGTCCAGGTAAACACAAGCTAATGGTTTGTCTGAAATTAACAGGGGTGTCTGCGCAGGACGTTTCACTGTTGAGACTTTCATCTGTTGGCAAATATCACATTCTAAAACATAGTTTTTAGTTTGTTTCCGAATGCCAGGCCACCAATATCTTTGCTTGAGTAAAGATACTGTTGCTGAAACACCTGCATGGGCAGAAGCTATCCCTTCATGTGCTGCTAGGATTAGTCCTAATCTGCGTTCCTTGTTTGGAATTACCCTATCCCCCACTCCAGGGATTCGAGCAAAAGGAACGTTGTTTGCATCAATTACATAAGAGTACTTGAGTGGAAACTTTTTTGGTAACGCTGCACTGCTGCCTTTGCTTGAAGCATTGACAGCCAACATTATCTCACCGTCTATTTTTGTTTTTGAACGAGTGATCGCAGCTACGGAAGCCGTTTGCACAGCCCCCTTTGCGGCTTCGTCAGCCAATGAATTCCCTGCAACGTGAACGCCATCACGTTGATGACTCAGTGTGTGGATCACGTGAGCCTTTGGTAGTTCGTTTTTCAACTGAACTACTTGTTCCCAAAGCATTTTGTGCTTTATTGTGCCACCTTTCGCATCTTTGAAACCATTTTCAAGCCAGTTTTGTATATAGTCATTATACGACTGAACACAGTAAAAGGAATCGCACACTATCAGTGTGGGGAATTCTCGATCTGTACTTTCAAGTGCCAGTTTGAATGCTTGTAGTTCAGCTCACTGAGCTGTACAATCTCCTAGAGACTGAGTTTTTGTGACCATAGGTCTGAAGATGCCATTTCGCATGCGACCTTTAACGATTGCACACGCTGCACTGTAAGCTTGCTTACTCCCTGTTGCGGGTTGTGCGGATCCATCAGTGTAAATTATGAATTCGTACTGATCGAGAGGCAGAATTTCAGTAGGCAGAGGACATTCATGTTCATATTGCAGGAATGCTTGTGTTTTTAAATCTGGATCAAAAACATATTCAACATCTGTTGCAGCAAGAGAATTAACCCATTGTATCCATCTTGGATGTAATGCTTTAGCATTTGGAATGCTTGCTTTTGTGACCGCTTCTAAAGCTGGTACTGGGGTTACGACAATAATGCGTTTCCCTTGGGCTAAGGCTCTTTCTTTTGCTACAGCGGTTTGAACTGCTGTTAGAATTTTTTCAGTTGAACTGAAGCGCATTTCCGCTTGTGTGTACAAATGAGATTTGTATGCTATTGGTATTTTCTCACCCTCATTGAAGGTGAAGTAGGTGAATCCACATTGACCCGAAATTATTCGGATCACCAAATTGCGTTGATTTACGCGTGTTTGTAAGTGATTTGTTGCTAACATGTTAGCCTGGAGTGAACGCAAGATTTCTGTGTGTTCCTGTGTCCAGTTTCTGATTGAAAAATCAGGTTTGATTAATGCGTAGAGAGGTTTAACCCTTTCTGCGTAATTTAGAATGTATGTTCTTCCAAAATTTAGGAAACCCAGGATGGATTGTACGTTTTTTAGCATTTTTGGAGGTTGGAGCAGCGCACACTTCTCTAGAAAGTTAGCTGCCAAGCTCTTGCCTTCACTTGAAAGCTCATATCCTAGAAATAGGACATTGAGATGGGCAATTCTGGACTTTTTAAAGTTGAACTTGTAGCCCTCAGAGGCGAAACCCAGTATAATGGTGCTCACCCTGTTCAAGTGTTTTTGTAGGTCATCGTCTGTCAGATAGATGTCATCGACATAGGACAATGCCTCATTGTCATAAATTTGTAGTAACTCCGTTACCCTCGCTGAGAATAAACCTGGGCTGTTCTTGAACCCTTGTGGGAGTCGACAAAAGTGACGCTGGGTCCCCATTATGGAGAATGCTGTTAAGTACCTGCTTTCAGGTGCTATGTTTTGACAAAAGAAACCATTTGAGATGCCTAATGTTGTTTTATATTTTTTACGCATAATGTTATTCATTAATGCTGTGCTATGTGCATTTTGCACTGCAAAAGTTTTAGAACAAGTGTTTAAGTGTCTGTAATCCAAAACTAGACGATATGTATTGTCTGGTTTGAAGACAGGAAACAAAGGATTGTTCATTGAGGAGGTGCATGTTTCAATCACCCCTTGATATTCAAGTTGATCTAAGATCTCCCTTACCTGTTTTTTAGCTTCTTGCTTTATTGGGTACTGCCTTTGTGCAGTTGGTTCATGTTTCAGATGTATTTTATGGTGAGGTGAATCCTCATCCCATCCTACATGATTTTTATATAATGCTGGGGCCTGGGCCACTGCCCATTTCCTGGCATATGTATATCTCAGATGCATTGGTATATGGTTGGAGAAGGCAGGCATAATTATGTCCTCGCCATGTGGGCACTCCCTGACAAATTGTGGTGGCCAGTCCTTTTCTGCTAGAAGTATGTCATAGCCCTTTGATAGTCTTTCCCAAAAAAGTGCTTTCACCTGTCTAGGTTTGTCTCCCTCCATCCGGATTGTTATGTCATATAACTTTTGTGGAGTACTAACCCTGGTGTCCACAGTCTCAACTGTGATGTACTCATTCAGGTCCACTATCTCCAGAAGTTCCTTCAGGTTCTGGAGAGCTATTGTGACTTCTGCTGCACTGTCCAGCATTGTCTGAGCCCATTCTCCGTTCTTGAGTTGTGTTCTCAGTATTCTCGGCATGTCTGATCTTTAGACCTGCTACTTTCTTTTTGGAGAATTTAGGTTTTGCTTTAGTTTTTGGAGCGTGTTTGTCGTCTTTCGATTTCACGCGTTCTTCTCTATGTTCTGATCGTCCTCTTCTTTCCGAAGTCTGTGATGAGGTCTGAAAGGGACGAGAGGAACGTGTATCAGTATCTTGATACCTGTCAGGCTTTCTCAAATTATCCCTATTCCTGAGGTTATACCTTTCAGATGGCTCCTTTGAGGAGACCTACCTCAGGATTGAGAACGTTTCTCGTTTGATTTTTGTTTATTAGACTCCCACTTCTTTTTAGAAGATGTAGGAGTTTGTTTAATTGAGTCCTTTTCAGGACTGTCAGATAACTTCGGCTTCACTGGTCTTCCACCCAAACTATCTCTGCCTAATTCTGCATAAGATTGTTCTATAATTCTGGGTAGCTCTGTTTGATGTTCTGTAACATCAAATTCCCTTAATTTTTGGCGGATCGCCACTGCTGCTGCCTCCCCTTTAATATTAGATAATATTATTGTTGAGACCTGGTCGAAATTTTTCAGTAATTTCATACCTAAATTTAGAGCAGGCTCTGCCCTGTATTCATTTTGAATTTGTTTCAGGATATCAGGTATTACCGCAATTGACGGAATGCCATGTGTTTTAGTATAGATGGCAGCAAAGACTGAGCCCCAAGTGGTGCAGTCTTCCAGTTGTGGTGTGATCCCCATTGGTAAACTGATTGTCAGTATTCTGTGTTTCTCATACGGGCTAGTATTTGGAAATACTGCTTCGATTTGAGTAATTTTTTGAGCTATCCAGAATGGAATTTGCTCACGTTTTGTGGGCATTTTACCCATGACTGCGTATAGAGTCTGTGGTGTAATTTTTAGTGTATTCCCCTGTTGGGGAGTTGGATTTGGAAGTGTTAATGGTTGCTGGACTGTAAAAGTCTGCATGACATATTGGACCAATTGTCTGTAGATTTTTATTAATTCTTGTATCTGAACAAGTAAGTCCTCATCTGACATTATATCTAGTTCAGGATGAGGTGTGTAGCCGGCTAGAATCGGCCATGTTGCTCCTGGTCTACCTAGTGGACCGAGCCTGGTAATGTTTCTGTGATGTTTTAGGGCGCCTTTAAACCAGAGCTGATGCTCCTGGTATGTTAATGGAATTTCTATATCCTCGAAAGGAATGTATTCCTCTGGTGGTTCATCTTCTTTGTAGAAGTGAAACGTGTGTGTTACTGAATTGGATTCAGGAAATATTACCCATGAATAGAATACCTCTGTCTGAAAGGATTCGTGTGCCTCTATCACGAAAACTGCTCTACCGCCTCTTGGTGGTAGGCCATGTTTTATAAGTTTTAGAGTGATGGCTCTTCTTAAGTTTGGAGCGATGTCTATAACACCCGCCTCGGTTTCATTTAAACCTGTAATGTTAAAGGCTGCTGCTTGGGCTGGATCAGCCGCAGCTCCACCGTTTCCGGTCTCAGTGTCGGAGCCAGGCATTTTGTTGTTTGAAAAATGTAGAACAAGTTTCAAGGAAACAAAGATTAGGTGGACAATATTTTGGAACTGTGTATCCTTCAACGTTGAGCAAACCAAGCAGCTAATATATAGGGTACTGTCCTATGTAGCCGTGGCGGATACTAAACCCTGCCCACTCCAGACGTCTTTGTATATGGGTAGGGGTCTCTTGAGAGAAAAAGCACGGCTGAGTTACTCAGTATCCAACGTTGAATTACTGCCTTACCAAACCGTTGGGCGCCATGTAGTGTAGCTCCTATTTCCCTAATAGGCTCTGCGCATTGGAATAATATATCCTATAGGTTTGACATAGGACTAAGGTCAGTATGTCCGTATCGAGTATATTAAACTTAATTACTTGTGCCAGCTAGCTCAGAGGCCACTAGAAACTCCTTGACAACAAGAAGGGAGTAGTTTCTGGCAGCCGCAAAACATGACCACTGTGTTTCCCTTTAGAATCAGAACGTGTCCCAGAGTCGTGGGAACAATAGATAACTATTTCACTCAGCTCAGTCGTGCATGCTTAGTTTTCTCCAAGTTACACAGAAAGAAATAGACGGGCGTTTCAATAAAAGATTTATTGAACAGTCTTGTTTCTGGTGTAAGTAAAATGTGCTGTTACGATCACAAGACAGTATGCAAGATAAATAATGTACAGCGTGAGCAGTAGAAATAAATAATACTGCGAGAGCATTATCTTTTAGTACATATGCTGTTACATAAATAACACAGACTAAAAATGCGAGTTCTCATGCGATGCGTTTCTAATCTAGTTCTACCCCAATGTACCTAACCTAACCTAGGTATAGGACGAGGTATGAAGTAGGTGAAGTATACTTTACTATAGTATACTAAGAGTACGCTAACCCCAGTATGCCTAGTATGCCAAGAGTCCCTCTAGGTTCTAGTCTGCTCCATACCTGAAGAATGAGAGAGGTAGGAATCTCTTTGCCAGACTCGAACTCCAACACCCCGCAAGGGAAGTCAGATCACTGGAAGCTGGACTCTCTGCGTGCAGGAATGACAGCGTCTTCTCAGTGCGTCAGGCCGGGAAACGGGCTCCTCTGAAGTCGCGGTCTCCTCTGATTTACAGGGGCTAGGGAAGGTATATTTATACCTGAGAAGCACCTAAGAATGTTAGTATTGACGTGAGTCGGACAGCGAAAGACGTCATGAATGAACCCCTAAGGAATAATGGTTCATGCATAATATATGAGTCCTTGAAGAAATCAATAGTCCTGGACTAGGGAAACTCCCGCAGCCTAAGGGTCTGTTCTTCAAGAACTCGTTGTGACGTTAGGGTGGACGGATGTCAGAGACCATGCCTGTATTTGGAGTGCACGGTTAATGCCTAAATAAGGGCTGGGATTTTATGCCTATCTAAGGGCAGGGCGAATTGTGCCTGTATAAGGACATGATACTGGAAAGCCCGTTTATGGACACCCTAAGAGGATACAACAGCACAGGCACAATCAAGTCAACTGGGCTAAAACAAAAAAATGCCATATAAAGAAAATGAGGCCAAAACACAACATTCATTATTTACAAACAAATTATGGCAATGCATCACAAAATCTAATTACAAGCAAAGACCTAAGCCTATCTTGGGAGAGCATATCAAAAGCTCACTCAAATCTAAGAAAAGCCCCTAATAAATTTCTAGGTAGCCACAAAATGTGGATGACTCCCTTCAAACACAGAGCAAAAAAGATTGACCCCCCACATCATCACATCGAAAATAGGGAAGGTGTTCCAAACAACCTCAGATAAACAAACACACACCCAGGCTGGTGTGAAACTTTCCTAGCTACGCTACAAACATCAATTGAAGTTCTAAACTGTTATATCCCGCATAGATGCCCTAATGTAGATCCGTTCGTACATGCCCTAAAATGGACGTATTCATATTTACCCTAATATGGTCATATTCGTACTTGCCCAATTATGGTCATGGCCGCATATGCCCAATTATGGTCACAACTGTACATGTCCTATTATAGTATGATTCCTTATATAGGCATGATCTTTCACCTACATTGGTCCCAGCTAGTACACAACGAGCTCTGAGGGCTGAACGTTATCTATCCTGCGGTTTTGAATGCAGCAGGGTTCTTCCAAACACAGGCCCACACTGTACTCATTAATTATGCATGGCTTTCTAAGAATACACCACCAGCATAACGTATGTACAAAGTTCACCCCTGACGTCTTCCTCATGTCCAATACAAACCATACTGAGGACCGAGACTCTTTAGGGTATAAATACACCACAGCTTGCCCCGGTAAAACAGAGGGAACCGAGACTTCCATGCTGACACACTGACCAGAGACGCTGAGGCTCCTGCATGTAGTCGCTCCAGCTGACAGTGGTCTGACACAACCCGGACGGGGTGTCCAACTCGAGACCAGGACGGGGTCCCACACTCTCTCTATTCAGGTATGGGGGTTTAACTAAATCCTAGGAGGATTCTTGGCTCTTAGCTTCTAAGACCTACACACATATGCTAGGTACACACAGGTACATCTAGGTAGGCATCGTAGGAGTACGCACACTCTGCATAATGCTTTTATATTCATGTATGTATCCATGATTATCGCAATATGGTAGAACTGTTCTATCCCTTTGCTTTTGTCGTACTGCTAATAATATATCTCTGCTATAGCCTGCTGGTCTCTGCAGCACATATATTTTACACTAGAATAACAACTGTTCAATAAATACTTATTGAAACGCCCGACTGTTTATTCTGTGTAACTCTCTGAGACAAACCGAATAAGTGAGCACGAATGACTGAGCGAAAGGTAGTACATTGTTTCCACGATTCTGAGGGAATCAGGGTTGTCATGTTCTAAGGTTGCCAGAAACTAATCTCTCCCCAATAAGAGGAGACACTAGTGGCACTGCGAGCTAGCTAATGCAAAACAATCTAACATAAGCGGTGGGGGTGCACAGAGTCAGTCTGCCACCAAGCCCACAGCTTATGTTACACAAACGCGCAGGTCCTGCATGGGACTATAGGAACTACACGACATGGCGCTACCAACGTTGGTTTGGTATTTATTTAACAGTAGAATCTGAGTAGTTCAGTCGTGCTATTCTCAGAGAACCTACTCACAAAACCCCAGAGACGTCTGGAGTGGGTGGGCACAAACTCCGCCGCAGCTGAGTAGTACGAGAATACTATATATTGGCTGTTGGTTACTCAAGCTTGAAGGACATTTAGTTCCTACAATTGTGCACTTACACCTTATTTTAAGAACTCTTTAATCTCCCTTCTTCCAATTAAAAATGGTGGAAGAGACAAGCGCAACAAGGAGAGTTGACACAGCCCTCTTCGGAACAGAAGACCCTGAAGATGCAATACAAATTGCACCAAATTTCAGAAGGGCAGTCACCATAAAACTTCTAGAACATGGCTTAAGAGCCAGGGGTGGTACAGTAATTTTCGTGATTGAGGCACACGAATCTAATAAAACAGAGGTGTTCTATTCGTGGGTTACATTCCAGGCAATGAATGCAATTACAAATGTGTTTCACTACTACCTAGAAGGTGAAACACCAGCAGACTATACTCCCTTTGAGGAAGTAGAGGTCCCGCTCACTTACCAGGAGCATAATTACTGGTTTAAAGGCGCCCTACCCCACGTACGAGGAAGAGCAAGATTAGGCCCGCTCTGAGGAGCAGGAGCCACATGGCCCATATTAGCGGCGTACACACCGCATCCTGACATTGACACAATTCCACAGCCAGACTTACTCGTACAACATAGAGATTTAATTAAAATCTACAGAAACCTCACACAATTTGTGATGAGGACTTTAACAGTTCAGCCTGCACCAGCTGCAGCACAAGACACTCCAGTCCAAGGTACAGTTAATAAAATAACTCCACAAACATTACACGTAATAATGGGCAAAATGCCAGCAAAACGCGAACAAATCCCATTCTGGATAGGTCAGAAAATAACTCAGCTTGAGGCAGTATTCCCGAAAACTACCACCTGTGATAAACACAGAATTCTAACAATCTGCTTGCCCATGGGTCTTACACCACAAGTAGAGGACTGCACCTCTTGGGGTTCAGTCTTTGCTGCCATATATACCAGAACACATGGTATCCCGTCCTTAGCTGTAGTACCTGACATATTGAAACAGATACAAAATGAGTACGGAGCAGAACCTGCCCTTAACTTAGGGATGAAGTTGCTAAACAACTTTGAACAGGTCTCAGCCATAATACTAGCTAACATTAAGGGGGCAGCAGCTTCTGTGGCAATCCGCCAACGCCTAAGGGAGTTCGGTCTAGAAGACCAACAACATGAACTACCCAAAATAATTGAAACTGCATATGCAGAACTAGGCAGAGACAGTTTGGGTGGGAAAGCATTAAAACCACAACTGGGCAGTCCTGAAAAGGACACTACAAAGCAGACACCTACTTCTTCTAAAAAGAAGTGGGAAAATAAAAAACAAACAACAAAAGTCTAAAGACACCAGATCTCAGTCCAGAGGTATGTCTCCTCAACAGGAGCCCTCTGAAAAGAGGTATAACCTCAGGAATAGGGATAACATTAAAAAACCTGACAGGTATCAGGATACTGATACTCGTTCCTCTCGTTCCTTTCAGGGTTCATCACGAAACTCCGAGAGGGAAGGACGATCAAAGGAGCGTACAAAGTCCAGAGACACGCAACACGCTGCGGACTACGCACCTAAAAAAGAGGATAAACAAAAATCAAAACCTCAGTTCAAAAAGAAGAAGGTAGCAGGTCTCAAGATCAGACATGCCCAGAATTCTGAGGACACAGCTTCTGAACGGGGAATGGGCTCTGACGGTGCTAGGCAGCGTGGCAGAAGTAACAATAGCTCGCCAGAACCTGAAGGAATTTCTGGTGGCAGCGGAGTTGAGTGAGTATATCACGGTGGAAACACCTGATACTCGGGTAAGTGTCCCACATAAGTTACATGAGATAACACTCCGGATGGAGGGGGACAAGCCCAGAAAAATTAAAGGTCTCTTTTGGAAAAATCTGTCATCTGGTTATGACATTCTATTAGCAGAACAAGACTGGCTGCCAGCATTCGTCATGGAGTGCCCTAGGGGAGAAATGGTAATTTTTCCAGCCTTTTCCGACCTCGTTCCCATTCACCTAAAACATGCATATGCGCAGGAGTGGGCGGTTGCCCTAGCTCCAGCATTGTATAAAAATCATGTTGGTTGGGATGAGGATTCAACCCACCACGTGATCCCGTTAAAAGTTTCCCCAAATGCTCAAAGGCAATATCCTATAAAGCATAAAGCTAAAAAACAAGTCAGGGAGATCCTAGACCAACTAGAATACCAGGGGGTGATAGAAAATTGCACTTCACCTATGAACAATCCTTTGTTCCCCGTAGCCAAACCTGACAATACATATCGTCTAGTTTTAGATTACAGACATTTAAACACTTCCACAAAGACATTTGCAGTTCAAAATGCACACAGTGCCGCATTAATGAATAACATTGTGCGGAAAAAATACAAAACAACACTTGATATCTCAAATGGATTTTTCTGCCAAAATATAGCGCCTGAAAGCAGGTATCTGACCGCCATTGTTGTCAGCATTCTACGCTCCAAGGGTATAAAAACAGCCCGGGGTTGTTTTCAGCAAGAGTAACGGAGTTACTCCAAAATTTGGATGAAGAAGCATTGTCCTATGTGGATGATTTATTTGACGGACGATGACTTAAAGAGGCACTTGACCAGGGTGAGCACCATTATTATGGGATTCGCCTCTGAGGGCTATAAATTTAATTTTAAAAATCAAAAATTGCCCACCTCAATGTCCTGTTTTTAGGATACGAGCTGTCAAGTGAGGGAAAAAGCCTAGCAGCTAACTTTTTAGAAAAGTGTGCGCTGCTCCAACCTCCAAAATCATAAAAGAATTTACACTCAATTCTGGGATTCCTAAATTTTGGTCGAACATACATTTTGGATTACGCAGAAAGAGTAAAACCTTTCTACGACTTAATAAAACCTGACTTTTCAGTCAAACAATGGACACAGGAACACACAAATATCCTGCGTTACCTACAGGAAGACATGATAGCTTCTAAACATTTACAGACACGCGTAAATGTATGCAACTTGGTGATCCGAGTAATAGCGGGTCAATGCGGATACACATATTTAACTTTTAATGAAGGTGAAACAGTACCAATCGCATACAAATCACACCTGTATACAAACGCAGAAATGCGTTTCACTTCAACAGAAAAAATCCTGACAGCAGTGCAGACCGCTGTAGCAAGAGAAAGAGCTCTGGCTCAGGGAAAACGCATAATTGTCGTGACCCCAGTACCAGCTTTAGAAGCTGTCACGAAAGCTAGCATTCCAAATGCTAAAACCTTACATCCGAGATGGATACAATGGGCTAATTCTCTTACTGCAACGGATGTTGAATACAGATTTGATCCAAGTTTAAAAACACAGGCATTCCTGCAATACGAACAAGAATATCCTCTACCAAATGAAATTTTGCCTCTAGATCAGTATGAATACATTATTTACACTGATGGTTCTGCTCAACCCACCACAGGGAGTAAGCAAGCTTACAGCGCAGTGTGTGCGATTGTTAAAGGTCGCATGCACAATGGCAAGTTCCATCCAAGCTGTACAAAAACGCAATCTCTAGGAGACTGCACGGCTCAGTTGGCAGAACTCAAAGCACTAATACTGGCACTTATAAATACGGATCACGAATTCCCCACACTTATTGTGTGTGATTCCTTTTACTGTGTACAGTCGTACAATGAATATCTACATCATTGGGAACAAAACGGGTTCAAAGATGCAAAAGGTGGCACAATAAAGCATAAAATGCTATGGGAACAGGTAGTGGAGTTGAGAAACGAACTACCAAGGGCTCACGTGATACATACACTGAGTCATCAGCGTGATGGCGTTCACGTTGAAGGGAATTCATTGGCTGATGAAGCCGCAAAGGGGGCTGTTCGCACAGCCGCCGTAGCTGCAGTTACTCGTTCAAAGACGAGAGTAGACGGCGAGATTATGGTAGCTGTCAATGCTTCACGCAAAGGCAGCACAGCAGTACCTAAACAATTTCCACTCAAGTACTCCTACAAGTTAGATGCACAAAACATTCCATATGCTCAGATTCCTGGAGTGGGGGATAGAGTAATACCAAATATGGATCGTAGGCTAGGTTTGATTTTAGCGGCACACGAGGGTTTGGGTTCTGCACATACAGGCGTTACAGCGACTATTTCTTTGCTGAAACAGCGCTACTGGTGGCCAGGATTAACAAAGCAGACTAAAGACTATGTCTTGAAATGCGACATCTGTCAGCAGATAAAAGGCTCCACCGTAACACGCCCGGCGCAGACACCATTGCTGAAGTCAGACAAACCTCTCGCATGTGTGTATTTGGACCACTGCGGACCCCTACAATCTGATGGGTCCAAGAAATATATCATGGTTGAAGTGGATTCCTGCTCACGTTTCCTATGGGTTTGGCCTCAGCGCTCGGCTGACGCTCGAGCTGTTATAAAAGATTTGCGAGTCTTGATCGGCACATACGCAGTTGGCACGTTACATTCTGACTGTGGTCCGGTGTTTAGCTCTCGGGCTTACAAAGAGGCCATGGAAGGAATGGGCGTAGCATTGCGGTACTCCTCTCCGTATCATCCCGAGGGAAATTCTGTTGTGGAGAGGAAAAACCGAGACTTAAAGCAATCTTTAACAGCTAGGGTATTAGGCAAGGGCGGTAGATGGGTCGATCACCTTTATGGGGTACAGCGCGCGCTCAATTACCAGCCAAGAAGCTCTCTAGGAGGTGTCACTCCTTACGAGGTCTTATTTGGGACGAGAATGTGGGTACCTGATCTTGATTGTGAAGGCACAGTGGTGGATGAAAAACCATTTGATATCCATGATCGTTTGACTGTTTTACAGGATCTAAATGAATCCAAGACACAACAAAATAACGTGCTCCAAAAACAGGCCGCCACTGAAGAAGTCAAGGCAGTAACGGCAAGACCTATCTGGATCCCTAAACTCGGGGATCTGGTCAGAGAGAAGATTGCTGACAAGAAAGAATTTGGGCCATCCTACAGAAAGCCTGTACCGGTCCTTGCAATCCACGGCACAAGAACTGTACTTCTGCCGCCTCTTGCCGGAAAAAAGGAGAAAAGATTTGTCTCAATCGACTTAATGAAACCACACTATGTGGCCGATACTAAACAGTAGGCCTCGTGGACTTCACAGTAGCAGACGCCCTCCTCTCGCTACAATCCAAGAAGTTCAAACAGAAAGACTCATCACGTTTGAAGAGCCACCTGTACGGAATGAAGGACTAAGCAACAATGCTATGGAACTCGTTCCACTTCAACAATAAATTCATCTTCAAAATGAAAACCAACTTAACAACCAAGTTGCAATCAGACCTAATACAGACATCTACGTCAACATGCCTCGTCAAGAGCAAAATCCGATTTCAACAAATCCCGATGCAATTCCAACAATTGATCGAACTGCTTCTGGCTATTTCATGAACTTTGATACGTTTTCACTGGACCCAAGTGAGCCGGAAACGACGCCAGCCAAAAATCACTCCAACAGAAACTCATTGACTTTTTGAACTTTTTTAGAAAGACTTACCTGGTGTCACCTTGGATAGAACTATGGTATATCACTGGGATTTTATTTTTCATTTTCTGGCTAGGTTTAATAATAACTTTTAGTATGCTTATTAATGGACGATACCTCCAGCCAAGCTCCACAACCCAAAGAGTCAATTTGATTTTAAAACCACACTAGTCTTCACATTGTGAACCAAGAGACTTGTCTTCAGTGAACATCACAGCAGTTCCTATACCGGACGGTATAGTATGGGACAAGATTGATTATGATATATTGGGTCCAACTGAACTTTTGAAGCTAAAACATGTATTTAAAATTTCTTTAAGTGATTTCATTACCTCCTGTACATTTTCAGATGATTGGGACACTGAAACTGTAAATGCTATGATGTCTGATTTAGAAAAAACAGCTGCATTTCCGAACAATGAAATGTTAGAAGGTACTTCAGACTATGATACATTGTACTGTTACCAACATTTTGGTGATCATTTCTTACACAAGTCTATAACACCTAGAAATGTATTTGAATACCACCAGTGGGAACATTGCCCAACGCCTCCAAAAGGAAGTTCACAAGCATTTGCACAGAAATTCACATACTTCTCAGGGTTTAACACATCCGACCCGACGTCATTTTATTATAAAATGGAGAAAATTTCAGCTCAGAAAATTATGTTAACAAACACCAAACATATTTACTCTGCATCCTTTCTGAACCAGTTGTCTAAACAGGGTTTCGATCTATGGAAAGACACAATAGAATCAAAATCAATCTGAGGTTCAGGGGACTGGCAAGTCCAGGGAATAGAAGCACTTTTTAGAGCATGCATCATTCCGCAGCAAATTTTATTTCTGAACGAAACTGTGCAACAGACATCCTGTCTTGGATTAGCCAAAGGCAAGGAAATGAACACACCGGGGTTTCCAACACCATCACAGATGGGTGGGGGGCAGAATTCGAGTACACAAGGGGTAGGATTAGATGCCATTTTCCAGTACAACAGATCAGATCCTGATTGGACAGAATGGCTGGTTTGGCCCATTGACACAAACAAGTGTCAAAAGAGATTTCTGAATACAACCAAAGGGTTTAGTATCCATAGGCCAGACCCACGCTATGTACAAAGACAACACCCAGGGGTAGTGACATCGTATAGTGTTGGGAAGTTGTGCCTTGATTGGCTAGAGACCTCAACACTAACAGAAGTAAAGCACCACTTGACCCTACTCACACCTGACATGGATCTTAGAGAGTTTCTACTAGGACCCAATAAACAACGCCAGAAACGTTTCATATATGCAGGCCTTTATGCCTACTATAATGAAAACTGGAAAATATCCCAACAAGAGGCCGCAGAAAGGATACAGGAAATAGACCGTATTAACTTAGAAAAAGCATTAGCTGTAGTGGATAATGGGTTAACTACTTTAACCTCCAGGATTTACTCCTTAGGCAACATTGTGTCCTCAGCAATCGACATATTAGAACAAGATCTGGCCTTGTTACAACACGGGCAATCTCAACTACGTTCTATTATGATGTTAAGCTGGACGCTACAATCTTTGCGTGCAGGCTATGTGCCATGGCGTTTTATAAACACCACGTCTCTGTTCTCAGAGTACAATCTAACTGATAAACAGACAGAAATGGCACACAGGGGAGCCGAATATACAATGCTGCGTATTGAGAAACTGGAAAGGTTACCATTCACTGTAGCCGAATCACCATCAACAGAATGGCTCATTAGGGCCAAATCACTCTGCCGGTCACTACGTTTCATTTTCAATATTGCCTTGAGCAAATGCAGGCAGGCAAATATGTAAAAATGGGTAAGGGATATATCAAGGAAACTTGGGAGTTACCATATAGATACCGATGCCAGAATGGGGATCGAGAAGTGTATCTGAGTGGTACAAACTGCAAGAACGCTTTGAGCGGTTCTCTCATGTGTCAGGATATTTCTCTACACGGAGCCTGCAGTGGTTCAGTGGCGAACTTTTCTTGTCACATGTCAGGGACCCCAGCAGCCATGATCACGCCGGTTTTCCAGCTGCTCCCGAATGGGAGTTACTTAATGCTTAATGCTTCCGGGCGTCGCATATCTAGTAACTATAAACTCCAGGGTTACTTGCTGTATGCAAGTATTGTTCCCGCCACTGAAAACAGTCGGGGAGACGCCGCTATGGCCTTCGCTGAATGTTTCTTTTATACAGTTTGATACTCTGAGCAGATTGAAAGCCATGCTTTTACAGCAACCCGTGCCCTTAACCTCCGCTCGAGAAACCTATGAACTTCAAGTTGCAAGGACCTCGACCGAAATACAGGCACTCATATGTACAAACTGCCCCATTCATTTCGCAGAAATGGTGGGACGTATCTTTAACATGTCAGATATGAGCGGAATTGTACACCTATTTAAGACCATAGGGTCCGGACTGTTAAGCACCTTTCAGACAGTCCTTGGAGTAATCCCAAATTTTATACAGTCCGTATTAGGAAGCGTATTTGGAGGATTCCCGCTCATCTTGTTTCTAATCGCAGGAATCCTGATTGTAATATTGCTGCTACACAATGGACGGCCCACTTCCCGAGGGAATGGTGAACACGCTCCTGGAGCGAAAATACCGTGAACGCATGGTACAACTTCTGGGCATTTCTTGCCTGCGAGAACTCAATGCCTCCTGGTTTCTATCATTTAGACCAGTCTGGATAGACTGCATCTTACCTGTGCTTCGATGCCTGTTCTGCGGAGAAGAATGCACGTTGGATCTTTGTCTAACATTTCCATCAGACGCGCCTCCGGACACGGATGCAATGCTGGACCCCATAAAGGCCCATGCTCTGCGTTGTCCCCAGCGGCTTCCAATTCTGATGAATGCATTCCTGGAGAATCCACAGGTGCCGTTCGCTCCTGCTGGGTTAGGTGACTCCTCCACAGGCGCCAGGTTACAACTGCCGCACAAGCTGCCGCAGCACCGACTGTTGGCAGTACTACATTCCATTTATGTGCGATTGACGTTCTCTGTGAGGCGTTGGATTTGTCATCTACAGCGGATGAAAACAATAATATTGAGCTTCCCAGCCAGGACGCGTAATCTTGAATTGGCTCATCGTGTCCTGGGAAAGAATTCGGCTTCTTCACTCGTTTCAAAATAAAATGATCTAAATTTGGAACATTTTCTTGCATTGACACTTTCGCTTGAGAAAAGTATGGCCTTCTCTCGCTTATGGTAATACAACTTCTATAGAGAGATGATATTGACTTTTCAGTGGCAACTAGAAACTAGAAAAAGCTGAATTTAAACATTATTTTTTTTTAGCACCAAACTTTTTTAACGATTTTTTAGAACCATGTTTTTACTTGCTTTTAAAAAATGTTTTTAAATTGCCCAGATTTTAAGTATGGTCATTTATTATCCAGTTCGGAAGTGGAGTGGGTGTTATATCCCGCATAGATGCCCTAATGTAGATCCGTTCGTACATGCCCTAAAATGGACGTATTCATATTTACCCTAATATGGTCATATTCGTACTTGCCCAATTATGGTCATGGCCGCATATGCCCAATTATGGTCACAACTATACATGTCCTATTATAGTATGATTCCTTATATAGGCATGATCTTTCACCTACATTGGTCCCAGCTAGTACACAACGAGCTCTGAGGGCTGAACGTTATCTATCCTGTGGTTTTGAATGCAGCAGGGTTCTTCCAAACACAGGCCCACACTGTACTCATTAATTATGCATGGCTTTCTAAGAATACACCACCAGCATAATGTATGTACAAAGTTCACCCCTGACGTCTTCCTCATGTCCAATACAAACCATACTGAGGACCGAGACTCTTTAGGGTATAAATACACCACAGCTTGCCCCGGTAAAACAGAGGGAACCGAGACTTCCATGCTGACACTGACCAGAGATGCTGAGGCTCCTGCATGCAGTCGCTCCAGCTGACAGTGGTCTGACACAACCCGGACGGGGTGTCCAACTCGAGACCAGGACGGGGTCCCACACTCTCTCTATTCAGGTATGGGGGTTCGACTAAATCCTAGGAGGATTCTTGGCTCTTAGCTTCTAAGACCTACACACATATGCTAGGTACACACAGGTACATCTAGGTAGGCATCGTAGGAGTACGCACACTCTGCATAATGCTTTTATATTCATGTATGTATCCATGATTATCGCAATATGGTAGAACTGTTCTATCCCTTTGCTTTTGTCGTACTGCTAATAATATATCTCTGCTATTGCCTGCTGGTCTCTGCAGCACATATATTTTACACTAGAATAACAACTGTTCAATAAATACTTATTGAAACGCCCGAATGTTTATTCTGTGTAACTCTCTGAGACAAACCGAATAAGTGAGCACAAATGACTGAGCGAAAGGTAGTACATTGTTTCCACGATTCTGAGGGAATCAGGGTTGTCATGTTCTAAGGTTGCCAGAAACTAATCTCGCCCCGATAAGAGGAGACACTAGTGGCACTGCGAGCTAGCTAATGCAAAACAATCTAACATAAGCGGTGGGGGTGCACTGAGTCAGTCTGCCACCAAGCCCACAGCTTATGTTACACAAACGCGCAGGTCCTGCATGGGTACTATAGGAACTACACGACAGAACCTCCGATCAGATAAACTAAACGTGCAAATAGACCTAATGAACTAGATGGCCACACATATCTCTGCCCTTAATGTAAAATTGGAAATCTTAACATCCCTAATTTCAAGGGCATAATCTGTCACCATCACCGTCAAAGCACATATGTGGCCCAATAATAAACTGTCCTCTCATCCTGAAGTTTTGTCAAGTATTCTGACAACAGAAAGAACAGTTTTAAGAAGTAAAGCAGTTAAGGCTACCCAAATCCAAACTTGGTATCCAAAACAAGAATTAGCAAGGGCAAACCAACCAAAAGGCAGAGTAAACGAGCAAGGAAGGCGAGAAATGAAAATCAACACCCAAAGGAACTAGCCCCCAAAACATTTATACAATTGTTGGCCAAAGCAATATAGAAGGTGCAGGTAGGGCTCCCACTAATGCATTGGTCTGTCACCTGGATGACACAATAATCTCAGAAACTGCTACATTAGACTCTCTTGACATAAGGCCCCAGCGGCATGAAAATACTAAAAGCCAAGAAAACAGTAAGGAGGAAATCCATACAGCAAACGCCAGAAATTGTAGCTACGAATTATTTCAATCAAAGGGTCTAATACCATGTGTCAGCTACGCCCGACAACCGCACCTTTGACTAGAGAAGAGAAACATAGAGAATCTGACTGATGGTCGCACGAATCTGGAATTCAAACCAGGAGTCAGTTCATCCAACCTGGCCCCATTCTGGTCAAAAACCCTTTCCATTCAATTGGCAGACACTGACAAAGTTCTCCCTCAAACAAGTGGCAGCACACACCCTGAGTCAGAAGACAATATAACCCCACATACAGTGAAGCCATATTTAGGGGCTGATTACGATGCAGCTCATAAAGGCTCTGATTTAAGGTCGAAGCCTTTACTGCCGCATCGTAATGGGTCGCTTGGTTTCCTTTCCGACTGCCTCATTACAATGGAGTTGGTCAGAAAGGAAATCGATCAGTCATTCCGGCTGGCTTCCGACGGGCTCAGAGAGCCGGGAAGTAATCTCAAGGACAGGCCTTTCCATCCTTGAGATTACGATGACGGTTTCCGACATGGTTTCCATGCTGGTCTGCCGACATGGAAACTATGTTGGAAAGCGTGTTTGGGGGCCCCTAGCAGGGCCCCCTCGGTGCACAGCCTCCGTTTAGAGGCCGAGGGGGCACCATAGGTGCCCCCCTGTTGATCCCTGCACCTTGTGGAAGGCGCCTGGCTTGAATACAGTACTCAAGGACAACAGGATATCCTCAACAGAGGAAACATTATTAGGCTACTTGGAGAGATCCCTGAATTAAAAGATATAACATTGACCAATTTGTTGGCAGTGGAATTCCTGGCAAATGACAATCCTTCACGACCAGAACTCACATTAACAACTTCGCGATCCGATGAAATAGCATCAAGTCTCATAACCAAGGTTAAGGTCTTCAAAAGCTGGGGCATAATGCTAAAAAGATTCTAGCTTCCTGGGTACCCATGCCCTTTGCTGCAAAAAAATATGCCGCAGCCCTCTACAGTAACCACTGCCCAATCGGTACTGCGGGGCGCAAGAAGCAGCTCCATTGGTCAAAAAGAGAAGCTACAGTCAAAGCTACAGTCAAAGAAAGCATCCACACATCAAATGGATTCCCAATGGGACTGGATGCCTCACGCTCCATATGAATCCTCCATGCGAATGAACCAGCACCTGAATGCACATTTATTTCCTATCTTGAAATATAGCTGGGGCGAAATCGCTGCTGCAAGATTAATCTCCTCCACAAAATTGGGCAAATATAGACATAATTGTACTTCAAGAAACCTGGTCAGTGGTTGATCTCCCAGTAGTAGGTATTACACATCAGCAAACCATGGCTACAAAATCCAAACACTATGGAAGACTGCAATGGGGCCTGGCTGTATATGTATCCCTCAACCTAAACGTCACCGCAGAAGAACTACCCCAAGTAGACCCTGCCTCCAAATCATCTAACTTAGTAAGTGGGCCCAAGATGAGAGACATCCGATTCTTTTATTTTTTTTTGACAATCAAATTTATTTGCATTTGAAAAACCAAACATACAGAGGACAGCATGTGATTGCATAGTAAATCAAAGTCCATCTTCGGCAGACAACAAAAATCCCAGCCATGATTTAGTAGCTATGAGCAAACCACCCCACCTGAGAAGCAATGTAACGAGGTAGGAGAAAAATCAAGCACACAGCTCAAGACAATAGGTTTAGCCATTTGCCGATTCTTTTATTTAACATCTACGTTCACCCAAATTCAGCTAAGAAAAAAGCGCTAATAGAAAAAATAACATCCACAATAAATAGCCACAATCCAGGAAACCCGTCATGGACCATAATTCTGAGGGGAGATTTCAACTCAAACTTAATTCATACCATAGACATACTTAACACTGATAACTTATTCTGGAATGTTGCGATGCAGACCACCTCAACAGCCAAACGTCAAGACCTCAATGGGGAAAAGTTTGTCATGACTCTGGGATCCCTCGGAATGAGGGTCATAAATGGAAGATTTGCAGATGACACACCACCAAATTACACTTACTTTGGTCTAAATGAAAAATTAATAATTGACTATACAATAGTCTACCACTGATCCCACTGGTCAAGCACTTTTCAATAAACTACACAACGGACAGTAACCATTCGTGCCAGCTTCTATCACGAGGAATAATCTTCCGTTTACACGCACTGGCCCCAGCAGAAAATGGCGTCACAGACACAACCAATTTAAAGCGACTACAATGGTCCAATAAATCCATAGTAGACTTAGCATCACTGGCTAAAGACTTAATGATACACAGTATTAACAACATGGATTGTCAAATAGACACTTGGTCAGACTTTGGTGCTGCTTTCCTAACGCAAGCCTCCTCAGTGACCTCAGGCCCGTCAGCTTTCCAAAGAATGACATCTGGCCCACTAGCCTTGCAAAGAATGAAACTACACCCTTTGCTCATTTGCACAGAATTAAAAGGGAACAAATGGGAGTAGCTATGCTACTGAAAGCAGCCCCCCTGAGTATAAACAACAACTCTGGCAAGATAAGAATACTGCTAAGGACGCTTTCTGGACCAAGCTAATATTTAATGCTGGGCAGTCTAATCCAAGGTAATTTTGGGAAACCATAACCAACCTCAACACAAACGGAAACATGATAACCAACTCAAACATTACAGAAGATCCATCGATGAACTACCTTACAAACACATCTGCAATAAACCAGTGACCACCAAGAGCTGTACTCTGAGAGCTGAACACTTCAAGCATAATCAACTAGGAAGGTCGCCAGGAACTAAAACTGCACCTTCATCCAGAGAGGAAAAATCCTATTCTCCACCTCAATTTAAAAATGGCATACTCAAAGGGTGCCATGAAGGTGTGCCTGGGCCAAACGGCCTACCACATGCCATCTTCAAAGAAGATGTCGAAATCTGGTCAATGGTAATGGCCATGCTGTTCAAGGAAGCTCAGCTCAGCTGCGCTGTACCTGAGTGTTGGCGAGGCTTCATAATAAATCCAATATTTAAAGGAGGCAATAGGGAAAACTCAGCTAACTATAGGGGCATAGCTCTCCTAGATTCAGAAGCTAAACATTAAGCGTCCCTGCTACAGGCAGATCTAACTGAATACAATCAATCCCACTAAACCAGACCAAGTTTAGAAAATGTGTAGGCACAACTAGAGACATACTAGCAACCGCCTTATTGTTCAACCAATGCAAGCGGGCTAAGAAAAGGCTGCACCTTTGCTTCATGGATTTTAAAGCAGCTTTCGACCGTGTATACCGGCCATTGTTGTGAAACAAGCTGAAAAACTGCTATGAGCAATAAAAATTACTATACTCTGAAACCTATATTTAAATAAAAATTGGGGATGGCACTAGACTATCCAGGAAGATCCACGACCTACCAAAGACCTTAGATCAGGAAAATTCCCATCCCCCTCGGTTGGGTCCCCGCCGTCTTACCCAGCTATCATACACAAATGACATTGTGCTTTTTAGCTCAACTAATGTAGGCCTACAAAGATCAGTTAACATCCTGGCACGGTACGTGGAAACCAGCCATCTAGAGGTAACAAAAACAAAAAAATGTCCATCGGCAATTGACCAAGACAGGCCGCCACAATGGTTTAAACTATGCCCTACTGGAAACAGTATCCAATTATAAATACTTGGGGTTGTACCTCGATTCTAGAGGGAACTTCTTCCACCAAAAACAATACATAGAGAAGATGGGGCTTGCATTAATCCACGCCTTGACAACCTTGCAGTCGCGGCTGCTCCTGCGAATCAGTAGTGGGGCGGGGAGGGGGTTGAGGGAAAAATAAAAAAAATTAAAAATCACTTACCTGCCGGCCGCCTCCTCTCTTCCATACTCTTCCTGGCTTCTGTTGGAACAGGAAGCAGGATAGACTCCCCTAAGCCCTGCAGTGCAGCGTTGTGATTGGTAAGCACCCAGGCTCCCCTGAGCCAATCACAACGCTGCAATGCAGAGTTGGGATTGGTCTGAGTACCGTGGTTCGGCGCTCAGATAGGGAATGGAAGCCTGGGAACATTCTCCACCCAGGCTGTAATGCAGCCTGGGTGGAGAACAAGCAAAGTGTGCATGATTGTTTGGCCGGCCAAACATTTATGTGCACTTAAGAGGGTACCACCACTCCTCCCCATTGCGCAGCCTAGCCCCACCCCACAAAACTACCCCAGCACAGAAAAATAAAATGCTAATAACATCTCCTTATTATCATTTTATTTTTCCTTTTTTGCCGTGCTGAAAGGCAGTGGGGCGACGCTCCTCCGCCTTAGTGGAGGAGCCGCCCCTGGAACCCTGGCAAAAAAACTGGACGGGCCATCCTTTCAACCACTTTTAACAGTCATCTCCGCCAAACTACTACCAACCATCACATACAGTAGTGTAGCCATGAAAAAGAAGGACACTGCAACAGTGGATAAAATGCAGACTATCACCATCAAGCGAGTGTTTAACCTACCCCAATGGCACAAATTCAGTGCGACTTTGGGCTAATAAAGCAAGATCTGGGCAGAAGATCAACAGGAATAAAAAGATGGTATAAGATCAGTCGAGATCAAGATTCCACACTAAACAGCGCGTTATGTTCAGCTCTACAAAGTTATCAGTTGTTGGAATACTATAAATATCTGAATGTCTCCCTAATCCAACTGTGTCTAACTGAACTATGGGCCGCAAGTGCACCATACGATGCCTTTAAAATGGCGACCAAAAGGGATGTAAAGCTACAATCTTGTCTTGAAGACAAAAACACATTCAGCTCCCACTCTCACACATGGATGGTAATCAAATACTATGACACTCTGGCACCAACACCTCACCTGGCAATCCCCTTTTCAGCACGCATTAAGGTTAAACTCAGGACCCTGCGCATTGGTAACATACCAACACTAGCAAGCCAACCAATCTGGAAATACGCAGGTCCGACATCATGTAGACTTTACTAAGGGGAATAGAGGATCTCATTCACTGGACCTGCATCTGTCCCAAGATGCGTAAGCTTCGCTCACAACTATTAAAGAAAAGCTTCAACGACAGAGGCATCGGCTCATGCAAGGAATCTATAATAGCATGCCTTAATCCTGGGGACCCGCAGATAAATGGCAAATTTGTTACATTCTTGGCAATGGCCCCCATTGAAAAAATCGGGGCCAATATTGTATGAACATAAAATCGAGGATAGGGGAAGGGTCAACCATCGTTAGAAAGAACTGACTGCCTAGGGATGATCTCTATCGATAGAACTCGTGGCTGAAAGCAAGTCAACAATGGCCTTGCATATTTGCACAAACGCGCCAATTTTAAAAAAACTATTTGGTTTTACGATACACTATATCAGTAAACATGTAATTCTTGTGGTAAAATGACTGTTACATCTTCTCGCAGGACATTCCACTTAATGACTACCTAGGGATGTTCCCTGATGATGAAATATTATCTTGGCCAGTTCACTGGTACAACCTAATAAACGCACTAATCTGCTTTGGGTTGAATAAGCAGCCAAATTCAAGTTCACATTGGTTTAGCGTATTTGCACAAACACTGCCCCTGTCTTAAAACTAATTGGTTTAAGACGTAATCATGAAATCATAGGGTAAAATGATTGGTTGCACTTTTACTTCTCACGATGTTATTAGTTGTAATATTTTATGGTTTTAAGCTGCAAAATTATTATGGTTTTAATTAACTGAAACAATAAATGTGAACTTGAACTGGAAAGGAGAAGAAATGCGAATAGAGGAAAAGGGAGGGAGAAAAACTAAAAAAGAGATTTCTTTATTGTGTAAGTTTGTCTGTCAGAGAGTAAGCATTCTTTATTAATCTTCTCACCACATCTGAATTTGGCGTTTCTTCTTTTGGAGTCACAACTCATATTATTTTTCGTTAGGTAAGTAGCAGTATGGATATGGAAGAACTCCGCTACAGAATTGACTAAAGAAGCCGTTGTGGGTGTTGTGGGAGTCGGTTCCTCAGAGCTGGCTGCTAGCCCATCCCAAGCCAATCTAGAATCACCACAGGCAAACGGCCAAATTAGCCGACAGTTTGAATGGAGAAATAGCAGGTCCACTGGAATCTGTTTTTTACAATCCCTTTCCTCCTTTATTGTCTAATTCTACAAACACAGACTGATTGTGCGATAAACAGTGTAAACTTCATACTCATGCCAATAGGTTCCCTACTGGCCACAGACCACCAACATTAATCAGAGACAAATAAAAGTGAAGTAGATATAGCCCCGGTGGGTCAGTTACTGTGCCCAACAGTAGTGAGGGTCCCTTCGGGGATCAAAGGACAGGAGGAAAATTAGCATCTCAGGCAAGAGAGCTGGAAGAGGGCACTTTTAATATGGTCCTATGGGACGACTCAAAAGAAATGCAGATACATCACCCTGAGTGCAGGCAAGTCAGTTGTTGAAAATAATAGATATTTCAGGGTCTAGAGCCCAAGGGTGCATTTCCTTGAGGGAGGATTTCCAATAAGCGTATTCACCAAAGATTTTGGATAGTAATGGTGCCCCGTTTCTTCAAGAATTAGGCAGCACACTTGATGTAGCTATGAATAATAGAGGTAATTGTACGCAGTCTCATGGCTTTTACAATACCACATTGGTTGTCTCTACAGATTTAGCAGATATTACGCATTCAAATCACACATCAAAACTGGCTGTCATCCGCAAACACAGCGGCCTCGGGGAAGCAAAGCCTCATTATGATACGATCCATACTAATACACTGCATCAGACCTTTTATCCATATATGATTCGGTCTGTAGGCCACCCCTGAGACCAGATCAAAAGTTCAGCCTTCAGGGAGCCATAGAGAGGAGGCAATATTAGCTTATACCCTACTTTACCAATCCAGAGGAAAACATAATAGCTTAAATTGGGTTAATATCCTTAAATTGGTTAATTCCTATTCAGGTTTGCACTAGATCACTTCCAATGATCTCATTAGCATAAGTTTTACTCCCCATTCACTACCCATGAGAGGGAGAAAACAATCACCAAATGGTGCAATGTACATTTTGTAAATCATATTTTATATTACGCTGATCAATTGGCTGCCTTGGGTGTCATAGTGGAAAAAACATTTGTAGAGCCCTAGCCTCCTATGTTTGTTGAGGAATCAATGAGCAACCAGAACTTTGATGAATGGTCTGGACTCTCCCTGCTCTATGAAGAGCCCGCGGCCCCTCAAATTCCCTTCCATCCAAAGAAAACCTTTAAAACATGATTTTTCAATTGGTAACAAGCTTATATGCTACTGAAGAACCACAAACAGTGTATAGGCAGTCGATAGCTACAGCCAACAATATTGTTTTAAAGATGTTACACCAGCCCCCAGTAACGGTTGCTACGGGACCCGGGTGGTGGGACGGGGGGTGGGGGTGGGGGGAGGGGAAAAAAGGAAAAAAAACACTTACCTGAAAACGGCCGCCAACCTCTCTCCTCTGTCCTCTTCTTCCAGCATTGTGATTGGTCTGAGCGCCGTGGTTCGGTGTTCGGACGGGGAAAGGGAGGCTGGGCATGTTCCTCACCAGGCTATGCATTACAGCCTGGTGGGGAAGATGCAAAGTGCGCATGACTGTTTGGCTGGCCCAAGAGGGCCGGCTAAGCAGTCGTGCGCACTTAGGGAGTGCAAACCACTCCTCTCCATGTTCTGGCCAGCCCGAGAGCCACTGAATGCAATAGGAAAACTAAAATGATATTAACGATACGTTATTATCATTTTATTTTTATTTTTGAGCAGTGGTGTGACGCTCCTCCGCCTTAGTGGAGGAGCCGTCACTGCCAGTCCAAGTGGGTTGACACCTCCAACTTGTCAAGTCGACAGTGTTACGAAAATTGGTTAACCCCCCACAGCGAAGTTGAATCTTTCCAGATAATAAGTTGGAATATAGCAGGGTCGAGGAAACAGATGGAAGATAAGGACTGGGTGTCCTTTATGACAAAATATGATACCTGTTGCCTCCAGGAAACACGGTTGTTGGATACTTTCGATCTGGTGGATTCCGACTCCTTTCATACGCCTGCCAAAAGCCAGCCAAATGGCAGAGCAAATTTGGGTACAAATTGGATTCGCCATTAAGGCGAAACTCACATTCACTGCCGTAAACAACAATATACAACACTTAAACGAGGGGTGTAGCTTCAAGGGGGGGGGTGTTTAGGGTGTTACACCCCCCCTAGTAAATATATGTTTTGGTAAATAGTTGGATACAGGTGTTTTCATTCGGGTATGGTGAGGTGTCTGTTGGATTTCACCAGGAATTTTTACATAAACACAGACAAAAGCTCACACACACTCTCTCCCTAAGTACCCCTACCAACCCGCATTTGTCTCCCTTTACACTGCCCTTTAGCCCCTCTTATGTGCCTTGCTTGTCATATAATGCATTTTAGCATTATATGCTAGCGTGATTGTTGGAAAATCTGAAGCTTACTGACCAAGATACACCCCTGCTTAAAACTGGAGTTGGACATTATAAATATATATATCTACCTCCAAAAGGTGTCAACGAATCTTCATCGATGCTAAGTGTGCATGAAAGTACGCTTGTCTCTTTAAAGCATTTTGGAGCTTTAAATATACTTTATCACGGTAGGAGAATCAAGTGGCCAGAGAACCCGGGTAGAATTATACTGGTCTGCTGAGATTTTACCACTAGACCAGCGCCAAGAAACTGTTGGTGAACGAGCGCTATAAAAGTTCATATTAACATAACATAACATAACTATACCCAATATTGCAGGGACAAGTAGTTATTTATGAAGTATTTGCTTGGGGCATCCCCAACTCACAATCCATACAGTACAGAGCGACTAAAAAAGGGGAGCAGTTGAGCTCATTAATCCAGAATGCAGCGCTGAGATCGTTGAGCGGCCGTCCAATATCAGACAATCCACCGAAAGTCACCCTTCGAGCAGGAAACAGGGCCAGCATTATTGATTATATGATCATGAATATGGAAGATTGCCACCTAATTATTGATATGAGGGTGGGCGAGAGAATAGAAAGTGACCATTTCCGCCTCCATCTTGTTCTTGACCTAACTTGGGCCTCTGTCCAAACATTGCAATTGCTTCAGCCATTATGCCAATGCAAAGTGTCTCTGAATGTAAACAGAAAAAACATATCTAATGCTATCCTCAAAGGGGAAACAGAAGATTATTCTTCGATTCCCCAATGGATTGCTCCCTGTGATGGTTTAATTGAAAAGGAGGATTCTGGTTGTTCGACGTTCAATTTCTTCGAGCAGCTCATTAAGGCATCCATGGAAAAACAATGCATGCTCCTTCTTATGATGACTGGTACGATAAGGAATGTTATAAGCTGGAGAAAGCCCTTACGGTAGCAATGAGAAACAAGAACAAGATCAAGGGGGGTGAACTTAAGCTACATGAAACAAGAAGGTCTTATAAACACCTTGTCAGATACAAGAAAATAAATCAGCACATCAAGGTTTGGCAGGCTCTCCAGGCTGCAGTTGACCAAACTAATGGAAAAACATATTGGGAAATTATACGCTGGGGGTGTGAAGCGCAAGCCAAGAATACTGAAGTTAACATAGGCCCAAATAGGTGTCTTGACCACTTCTGCTCGTTGTACCAAAAGCCTTTGATTCAAATGGCATGAGGAAGGCCCGATTGGAAGAGCATAAAGGGCAAGTATCTGGTAGAACTTGTATTTTACAGCTGCAGTATGCAGGAGATGTCTTTAACGGTTAACCAGATGGAGATAGCTGAAGCTATCCAGAATCATAAATCAGGTAAAGCGCCAGGCCTTACAAAATTCATATGTTTAAAAACAATCAGGACTTGTGGATCGGATATTTAACAGAGCTATTTGGTCTGGTTCCAGAATCATGGGAGTCTTCCATAATTGTGCCGATTCACAAGAAAGAGGGGAGAGATGACCCCTCCAATTATCAGCCAATTTCACTATTAGACAGCGTTGTGAAAATCTTTGGGAAACTGTTACTGTCACGACTTGAGAGCCGGACCGAGGAGAACAGTAATTTATCTAACCTTCAGGCCGGATTCTGAAAAGGCCAAAGCACAACAGACCAGGCTCTGAAGTTCTGCATGATCTGTATGACGTATGTGGCCCTGGAAAACTCCCTACTCTTCTTGGTCTTCATAGGCTCAAAAACCACATTCAATTTTGTTGACCGATCAGCCCTTTGGAGTCTTCTGAAGGAAGGAAGTTTCTCAAGCACCTATTGGAGTATCTTAAAGGATCTGCACTGAAGCAAGTATTGCAGAGTAAGATTTGGTGTAAAAGGAGAATGCACAGAGAAGTTTGAAATAAACGTTGATATTAGGCAGGGTTGCGTACTTGCCCAAGCTTTATTTAATATTTACATCAATAGAACTTGGCAGTCTCTCAGGAATCTTAGTCTTGATGTTCCGATATTGGAGAAAAAACATATTCTGATCCTGCTGTTTGCAGATGATGCAGTCATATTCAATGTGTACAGAAAAATCAATGTATCGACTTTTGGAAGACTTTGAGCTATTCTGTAAGGAACGCATGTCAATAATCAATACAGTTCTGGGTCCACGATACAGCTGTTGCGGTGCTGCTGTGGTGCAACCCGGAGCGTTGCGGTCGCTGTGGCTGAGGAGAACTCGGAGGAGGAGGAACGGAGAGGCTTCCCGGAGGCTACTGGGAGGCAGGCAGAAAAGCAAAGAGCGGCGGCGGCGGCGGAGGCCGCGCTGGTTGCCAATTATTGCCGACTATTGAAGAAAAGGGCAGGTTCTTTAAAACTGTATCCGCCCTTTGTATACGCCTTTACAAGCCTTACAGGCCTCAAAGGACTCCTGCTCTAGCAGCCTCATAGCGGTCTCACTTACCGCCGCATTTATATTCATTTATACCCCACCTTACCGGACGAGCGCGGTAGCCGTAGCTGGCTGCCGCAAAGTGTGTGCCCCACCCCCCTGCGGAAGCGGCCCTGCTAGAGCGGGGTAAAGTTTGCAGGTGGGGATTGGTGTGCCCCGCTCTATCCCGGAAGCCTGGGAATACAATACCTTAATCATGGAGGAAGGAGACGTATGGAGAGATGTTGAAGAGACACCAATATTCATCAGCCTATAAAAGTGACCACAGTAAGCATTATTGGAAGAGGTTTGCAGACTCTCTTCGTTCGAAAGATAGGTGCTTTGCGGGTACTTTGATAGGTGGAGCAGATGGGAGCAGGCTTTCATCAGCTGCCTGGCTTATAAACCCCTGGCAGGGGTTTCCAGATTCATACTGGTGGGAAAAGAAATGGACCATAATCAAGGTACACTAAGCACTAGTTAAATTTTAAAATGGGGAGGCGGAAACTCACGCAGCCTACTATGGAAATAACAGCGCCGGAATTGGAGAAATTGCCCCAAAGGGAAGGGGAGGCCCAGCATGTGCCCTGTAATGACAGAGAGGGACGGGTGACCCGCTCTACAAAAGGGTCAATTAGGAACTACCAGCGTGCCTTTGGATTTGTCATCAGTCAATGGTGCCCTGGTCCAGGTTTGGACTAGTTCAGGCCCCTCTTCACCCTTGGAGTCTAACTTGCACAGCACCAGTTACAATTCACCTTTGGCAGCGGGCACTAATAGTCAGTGTTCGTGTTGGACTTGGCCCTTTTTGCAGGGTCATCCCTGAACTTTTTGCCTTCCTCCTAGTCTTTTTAGGTCTCGCCTGAGCCAGCGCGCATGCGCTGCGCTGCGAGGCTTCTAGTAAAGACTTTAAACTCGGACCACACGCTCGTGCGTGTGGTCTGAGTTTAAAGTCACACACTATTGGCCTTTGCGTGTGTCTTTCTAAGAAAGACAGCACGCAATTGGCCAAAGGCGGGTGCATGTCCCGCCTTCTCTCTCCCCTGGCCTAGGGAGCTCGGGAGCGAGCAGCAGCGCGGCCGGGTGCCAGCTGCATTCCTGACATTCCTTTCGTGGCCGCGCTTGTTACTAACAGGCGGTCACTCCCCAGAGACCTGGCAGAGAGAAGTGGGAGTTAACCATTGACGTAGCCCGTTGATTGCCTGAGATGTGATGGTCCAATAACAGGAGCAGCTTGTTTTCTATATGGTCCAGCTTTTATCATTGGTTGCTTATACTTTTAATCTGGGAGGCGACCCGTCCCAGCCTTCGCCTTCTCTGTTTCTTCCCTCAGCCACATCAGAATTACGGTTCTTGTTCTGCAAAACCTTATCGGTGTATTTAAAGGTAGCTGTCCATAGGACATTTGGAAGGGTGCTGGTTAGCATCTACGAAGGTGCTGAGGTCTTAGAAAAAGTACGTCTTCGAATCTCTGCTGCCACATACGTGTGTTTTTGTAGGCCAGTTTGTTGGGGCTCGTGCCAAGCACATGACTACAAAAAGCCCTACCACAGGAACTGCACAGTTGGCAGAGAAGCAGAGAAAATACTGCCCTAGCCCTGAAGACCGTAAGTGCCCGAATTAAGGTTTGCTTTTACTAGAGTTTTCATATCAAATTGAACGTGGAGTTTTTATGCTGTGACAATTACGTTTTTCAGGTGTGCTATTATGCCTCGGCAAGTGTTTTATTAGAAAATGGAAGGTAAACTAAGAACTGTGGTGTTTGTTAGAGGAAAGGTAGGACAACTTAAGTGTCATTTACCGCAAAAGACAATCCCACTTTAGCATAAATGGCAGCCGCGGCGTGCACGGTTTGCTACTCTGCCTCAGCTTTGACATATGAAAACAGCAAGTCTGTTTCTATCTCAAGTTCGAGTCTGGGTGAATTGGCTTCAATGAATGAATACATAAGTAGAACAAAGACTAAAATTGCACTTGACTGCCAAACTGAATCGACTCTTATAGGATGGCGAAGTGTTTTTTTCTATTCAGGTCGCATAATCTTAGAGGGTGGCACATTCCAATAACGAGGGGCATGGCATCAGGGTACGTCTGCAGTGCAATCCTCCAAGCAGTTAAGAAACTGGAGGACGAGTTTGGGGTCGGAGGGGGGGATAAGTGCATGGTGCGTACTTTCCTTACCGATTTTAAGTCAGCATTTTGCTGTAGAGTCAGGGGGTTTTGCTGTAAAGAGGGCCAAGTCCACGAAATGCTGACCACTTTAATCCAGCAAGGGGAAAGGACTTTTTGGCCCTATGCTTATCACACATCTAATGTAGGAGATGCCAATTGTATGTACAGATTTTTAGGTCGCGCCTGGGACTTATAGCCCATTGCTTACCATTGGTCGTCTTTTTTGTCCGTCTCATGTGCTTGCTTCTTATTTGATGGCTTTTCTTGTCTATCTTGTATTTGTTCCTCCCCTGAAGTCCTCTTTACCATCCCCTTGACTGGCTAGTGTCCTCCCACTGCTATCTTTTAAGGGAACTACCTTTTTTCTTTTCGGTTAAGCACTCTCCTTTTGGCACATTCCCAAGGCTCCTCTTTTAGGCTTGTCCTAGCAGCACCTTTTATCTGTCTCTATCACTCGTATTTAAAAAGAGAAGTCATACTAACAGTAATAAGAATACATTACATATTATTCCATTGGTCACTTTAAGTGTCATTCACATATTCAATCAATCAATCAATCATTTGTAGAGCGCGCTACTCACCCGTGAGGGTCTCAAGGCGCAGAGGGGGGGGAGCTGCTACTGTTCGAACAACCAGGTCTTGAGAAGTCTCCTGAAGGTCAGCAGGTCCTAGGTCTGTCGCAGGTGGATGGGGAGGGTGTTCCATGTCTTGGCGGCGAGGTGAGAGAAGGATCTGCCGACGGTGGTCGTTCGGTGGATGCGTGGAACGAGGGCGAGGTCAGCGGAGCGGAGCTGGCGGTTGGGAGTGTAGAAGGTGAGTCGTTTGTTGAGGTATGCTGGTCCGGCGTCGTGGAGTGCTTTGTGAGCGTGGGTGAGGAGCTTGAAGGTGATCCTCTTGTTGACGGGGAGCCAGTGCAGGTCCCTCAGGTGGGCGGTGATGTGGCTGTGGCGGGGGATGTCGAGGATGAGGCGTGTGGAGGCGTTCTGTATGCGTTGAAGTCTCTTCTGGAGTTTAGCCGTGGTTCCCGCGTAGAGGGCGTTGCCGTAGTCCAGCCTGCTGGTGACGAGGGCCAGGGTGACCGTCCTTCTGGTTCCGGTGGGGATCCATCTGTAGATCTTGTGAAGCATGCGGAGGGTGTTGAAGCAGGAGAAGGAGACGGCGTTGACTTGCTGGGTCATTGACAGAGATGAGTCCAGGATGAACCCCAGGTTGCGTGCGTGGTTGGTGGGTGTCGGCGCAGCTCCCAGCGAGGCCGGCCACCAGGAGTCATCCCAGGCGGAGGGGGTGGAGCTGAGGATGAGGACCTCCGTCTTGTCCGAGTTCAGTTTCAGGCGACTGCTCTTCATCCATTCGGCGACGGCCTTCATTCCTTCGTGGAAGTTGGTTTTGGCGGTGGCGGGGTCTTTGGTGAGGGAGAGGATGAGCTGGGTGTCGTCGGCCTATGAGATGATGTTTAGGTTGTGTGATCGGGCGATGTTGGCGAGCGGTGTCATGTAGACGTTGAAGAGGGTCGGGCTGAGGGATGATCTTGGTGGCTTCGGATCGGAATGGAGGAAGGCGGACTCTCTGGGTTCTGTCGGTGAGAAAGGAGGTGATCCAGTCCAGGGCTTTGTCTCGGATCCCTGCGTTGTAGAGGCGTGTGCGTAGGGTGTGGTGGCAGACGGTGTCGAAGGCGGCCGAGAGGTCTAGGAGGATGAGGGTCGCGGTTTCGCCATTGTCTAGCAGGGTCCTGATGTCGTCGGTGGCGGCGATGAGGGCGGTTTCGGTGCTGTGGTTGCTGCGGATTCCGGATTGGGACGAGTCCAAGGTGTTGTTCTCTTCGAGGAAGTGGGTCAGTTGTCTGTTGACACCAAAGTCTGTTGGCACCAAAGTGCAGTGGGTCAGCCCACTTAGTTCATTGGCTACCTTGTACAGTGAATGAAGGCATTTTGCCTGTTGACATATGCATAGCCGCCTGTAAAGGAATGGACTGTTTTATTTTTTTTTATTTGTTTATACGTTTGCATTTTTTTTTGTTGCATACTACATGTTTGCTTAACTACATAAAATAAAAATGTGCATGCTTGCCAAGACCATACCTATTAGGGCTTTGCTATTTATTGCTTCTGTTTTGTTTTAGTTTCCCTATTTGGTAAAAACGCCTCTTGTCCCCTTCCCCAAAGCACGTTTGACTTGACGAGTTGTGCTACATTTTGCACCTATTTGCATTGCCTATCAAATCATTGATCAATGTTGTAAATGATTCTTTTGATTGTCGAGGTTTTTACCCTCGACGACAGTAGGCCTACTGTATAGTCCTAAAGCATGCTGCGACGGGTATTACTGCCTTTGTATTAAAAGTCCAACTCCGAGTGCTGTTTGGAACGAGAAGCCATATGTAATTTAACATTTGCTGCAAAGGTAGATGTGTATTGCCAATAACAATACATTTTTCATGTTTTTTATTTTATTTAGGGTTTTTTTAAGCTCCAGCCTTTGTGTTATGTACACAGCCATGTGATGATCAGTTTTTGAAATGACTCTAATCCTTAGACGATTCATAATTTTTAAACACTTTGAAAATAAAACGAGTCAGACTTCAACTTTAATTGAACTCAAAGAAAAGCAAAAAGGGTCTTCATTCATGAGCATCGCACAGTCACTCACACAGTTTGTTTAGACTATAATCTCCCGTCCTATCATCAAGCCATTTTTAGGTTGAACCTACTAGACCATGCATGATCTGTCTGTTTCAAGGCATATTGTGACTTATCAAGAAAACTGAGGGACTTGGAGCTCACCCATTGGTTGGCTTTCTTTGTCACTTATTTGCCTGGTTGTTATTAGTGTCTCAGCTTGTCAGTCTTGTGTTTTCCCTCCCATACAGCATAGACTCTTTACAATCTCTCTAATATGCTGGCATCACTGCGTCCACTGCTTGGATTTCAAGCCCTTCTTTTTCCTTTTGTGTGAAGCACTCCATTAGAGTGCATGTGGTTTTCAAGCTGTCTCCCTCGTGTACATCTCTTCTCCTACACTCTGTGGGACTCCCTTTTGCCCGACTGTTTCCCCTCACATCCTCCCTCTTGCGTTCACCTATGTGCTTCTTCCCATTGCTCTCCCAACCCAACCCATACTCTGTGCTGCTTTCCCCAAACCCTGTGTTGCTTTTGCGTCGCTTCCAGCCCTGCCCCCTGTTGTTTTTACAACCTTTCCTGTGTTGCTTTCACTGTAACCGTGTCGCTTCACCGTTCGACCCCCGTGTTGCTTCTGCTCTCCGCCTGGTTTAAAAGAAAAACTCTTTCACAATTTTTTTTTCTTAGTTACTGATCCAACATGGATCGGTAACATAAAATTTAAAAAAAAAGTCCAGCCTCATTTTGTAGGTGGTGCATGCATGGTGCACGCAGCAACAAAATGACGTGGGCAGCTGCATCAAATCCTTTCATTTATTTTTTTATTTTATTTTTTACTTTAAACACACTGCACAGCATTGCGGATGCTGTGCACCAGGGCTAAAAACCATCGGCAAAGTCAACACCTCACAAAGGCGAGACCTATTGGCTTTGCCAATGCTTGTTTCTGACCTGGTGTTGGTGGTTTTAGGACTCTGGGCACTTTAGCACTGCTGTCCAGTGTAAAGTGCGTGTGCTCTCTGTGGTAAACATGGTAAGATTGGTCTACACCTGTTTGGCGTATTTAATTTACCTGTCAGTCCCTTGTAAAGTGGTATCTCATATAACCGGGGCCAGTAAATTAAATGCTACTGGTGGGCTTGCAGCGCTGCTTGCGCCACCCACCAAAGTAGCCTTTCAACCCTGTCTCAGGCCTCTGCCATTGCAGGGCCTGTGCGCGCAGTGTTACTGCCGCTGTGACGTGGCACCTAAAGTGTGTGCCACGTCTGTGACCCCCCTTTTACTGCATGTCAGTCACCCCTAAGGTACGCCCTAGCTAGCCCTATGGGCAGGGTGCATTGTAGGTGAAAGGTAGGACATGTACCTTAAGTGTGTGACATGTCCTGGTAGTGACAAACAGCCATTTTGGTTTCTCACTGCTGTGAGGCTGCCCTCTCATAGGAATGCATTGGGGATTCCCTGATAAGTGTTTCAGTGGTAATTCCTGATATGAGAGGAACAGCGTGGTCAAGTTTGGTATGTTTGGAATAGTGATAATAAATGCTGCGTAATGGTGTGTGCAGATTTATGATCACTATTTCAGAAATGCCACTTTTAGAAGTTGGCATTTCTGTGTGCTATGTGTCTCTGCCTGCCTGATGTGTATTGCATGTCTGGCTCTAGAGTGACAGGGGCTGGTGAGGTGTGTGGCTCCAGGGAGGGCAGGGTGAGTCAGCGCTAGGCTGAATGGGCAGATCTGCATTTGGAGTAGTGGGAGGAGTAGTCCCTGTCTCTGAATAGGTCTGTGCATGCCTGGGTGAATGCTGGCTCCGCCTCCCTGTGGTGTGTCTGATGACCGAGCCCCCACCAGACTAAAGGGGAGTAGAAGCACTGTAAACAAAGTGCTTCAGTACCCCCCAGAACCAGTTGGGACTGGTTCTCCAAGCCCTGTGCCAGGGCAGAACAAAGGGAAAATGTAATATAAATATTGGGGCTGTGACCCCATGTTGTGTGCTGTTTTGGGTGCTGGAACTGCTGGGCCCCAGGAGGAACCACCATGAGGGTTCGCCCCTCTGCTGGAGGACCCTGTGAGCTGGCCTGCCTGGGCCCAGCTCTGCCCTGTGGGACTTTGGGGCGAGAGGAGAGGACTGCTCCTGTGTTTTGGCACCCCTTTGTGCCCAACTTGCCTTTTGAGCTCTTGGCTCCTAGCGCCTCGTGAGCGCTTCAAGGGTTCTGCTGACGGCGCCCCAGGACGGGAGGAGCGCTTGTGCCCTGCAGCGCTGGGCTGCAGCGTGTCCTGAGGGAATCCCGGTGTGGGGATTCCCCTGCGCTGCCTGAGAACGGAGCGGGAGCCCACCCCGCATGATGGTGAAGCGGGAGCCTACCCCGCATTTTGCACTCCTCTGAACGGGAGCCTACCCCGCATTTGTGCTCCTTTGGAAGTGGGAGCCTACCCCGCACTTCTGGGCCTCAGGGAGAGGAGCCGCGGAGATCGACGAAAGCGGAAGCCAGGCGTCCGTGCCGGACTGTGGGCGGGGCCTGCCCCATCAGCTGAGAGGAGCCTCGCGGGCTCCGTTTCTGTCTTCCCCCGCCTCGGACCAGAGTGAGGAGAAGCGGAAGACAGGCGACGGACGCCTGGTGGTGGGAGAGGGGCTCGACCAGAGTCTCTCCAGGCAGCCGGTGCAGAGGGGAAGCTGCTAGTCAGCTTCCTGGGCATACCGAGGCACACTGTCGGTGCCTGGATCCGGCGAAGAACAGCCCCGGTGAGTGGGGGCTGAACTTGGAGCAGTGTTGGTGCTCCCAAGGCACGGTGGGTGCCAGTGCTTGTTTTTCTGCCACAGCTGCACCGCGAGAGCGCGGGCAGCTGCAACGAGGGGGCAGTTGTGTTTGGAAGTCCCGGAGTGGGGCTTCGGAGGCACCGTGGTGCCAAGGCTAATTTCTCCAGCTGCACCTCGAGAACGCGGGCAGCTGCAATGAGGGGGCACTTTGGTGATGATGACCCTGTGCAGTGCGCACATCTTTTCTGCTGCATTGGCAGCCGGAGGGCCTGGTGGAAGGCCCAATGATTATTGCGCCCTGACTTTTGGGACAGCGGGCATTTGGGCCCCAGAGAAGGCCAGTTCGCCTGGGGTCATCTTTGTGATATTGGTAGGGCGCCAGGCCCTACAAGGATGCATAATGTGTTTATGCCTGAAGGTGATGTATGCACCTAGGGAGTGTTACTACGGTGCACTCCTAAATGTGATTTATGCCTAATGCTAATGCATAATGTGGTTGTGCCAAATGTCATGCTATGATGTTTATGCCTAATGTGATGCAAACATAATGCGTTTATGTTGCTTGTGATAATGCTGAGTACAGTATTTTGCCAGTAGTTACTGTTTGTTTTTCATTTTACTACTAAGTGAAATCTAATGGTTCTGACAGTGGCCCGATTGGCTCTGTCATGTATATAAGACCCTGTGAATTACTACCTGGTGCCAGTTGGCACAGTGTATATTGTGTGGTTATGATTCTAATGTGTTTGTGATAATACAAAGACTATTTTTTTTATATAACCTTGTGTGGAGTTCCTTTTGTGGTGTGCCTAGTGTGTCGCTGCTGTGTGAGTGTGTTGCACAAACGCTTTACACATTGCCTCTGGGATAAGCCTGACTGCTCGTGCCAAGCTACCAAGGGGATGAGCAGGGGTTATCTTCAGCGTGTAACTCCCTTGCCCTGACTAGAGTGGTGGTTTCTGCCTGGCTTTGGCGCATGCCCTAGCCAGCCAGAAATCCCATTTCTAACAGTTCGCAATCATGTCCGAAGCTGATAGACGAAATTTTAATAGGAGACAATTTAAGTTCCCAGCAAGTGGTGCAGAACACCTTAATAATAATAATAATAAAGTACATTTATAAAGTGCGACAGCTACCTCTAACAGAGGTGTCCCGGCGCTAACGCAGACAAGCAGGAAGGAATAAAACTAAGGAGACTAGCTCTGGTTAAATAACCAGTTCTTCAGCGCTTTCCTGAACTCAGATTCCAATTGAATTAGGCGTAGCTTGACTGGGAGAGAGTTCCATAATCTACTCATAACCACTGTGAAGGATGTACCCCCAATGCGTGCCTTTGCGTATTGAGGTACGCAGAGCAAGTTCTGGGAGTTTGATCTTAGCGAGCGTTTTTGCAGGTATGGACGGATACGTTTCCTAATGTAGCTGGGGCAATCACCTCTCAAAGCACTGAAAGCTACCGTCAGCAATTTGAATTCAATCCGTTTGGCCACAGGTAGCCAATGGAGCTGTTTAATATGCGGAGAGATGTGATGTCTAAAAGGTACTCTTCTGATCAATCTCGCAGCCGCGTTTTGCACCATCTGCAATCTCTTGATTAGATGTGCAGGCAGCCCCAGGTAAAGACTATTTGCATAGTCCAGCCTCGATGTCACTAATGCGTGAACAACGGACCTGCGGCAGCTCATCGGCAGTATGTGTAGAAATTTTCTCATGCTTTTCAATATACCGAAACAAGAGGCTGCCATGTGATGTATTTGTATTGAGAACGTCAGGTCAGGTTCCCATTTTACTCCCAGGTTTTTTGCCGAGGTTGAGGGGCAGGGGGGGAAGTCCCATTTCCTCCGGCCACCACAGTTCAGCTAGTGGGTGGGGTGCCTTGCTAAAAAACAGGACCTCAGTTTTTTCTGCATTAAGCTTTAGTTTGTTGTTATGCATCCAACTGGAGATGTCCTTCAAGCAGCCCCTAAATCTAGCAAAAGAATTTGCTGAGTGGTCCTTGAAAGAGAATACCAGCTGGGTGTCGTCCGCGTAGGAAATAGCTTTTATTTCCCATTTGGCAATAAGCGAGAAGAGGGGAGCCAGATATATGTTAAAAAGTAGAGGGCTCAATGCCGATCCCTGTGGTACCCCACAACGTAAAGGTTTGGCTTCAGACTTGAAAGGGTGAAGAGTGACCCTTTGCGTACGGTCACTAAGATAGGACTTTAGCCAAGCTAGGGCCGATCCTTCTACTCCCGCACTTTCAAGCCTGGCAATTAGGATATGGTGATCCACCGTATCGAATGCGGCGAACAGGTCCAACAGCACTAACATGGCTGAGGCTCCCGCGTCCACCGACATTCTTATAGACTCTGCCACCTCCAGCAGAGCTGTCTCAGTGCTGAAACCCGCACGAAAACCAGACTGCGTTTCGTGTAAAATGCCACGTCTGTCAATGAAATTGGTCAGTTGACGTTGGACCAATTTTTCCAGCATGAGATCGGGCGGTAGTTGTTAGGTTCACCCGGGTCAGCATTGGGCTTCTTCAAAAGGGGCAGGAGCATGGCGTGTTTCCACGACTGCGGGAAGATACCAGTGATAAGTGAGTTGTTCCATAGGTGGTTTAGGGTGGGATTAATAATGTGGGCTAGTGCTCTCCACAGTTTTGGGGGGCATGGATCTTCCGGGGACCCAGATTTGCATTTCAGAATCTCTGCCAGGGATTCCTGTTGAGAGATAGAAGAAAATTCTGAGAGGGAAATCTCCCCAAACATGGGTTACCATCGTTTCAGTTTCAACAGTATCCATTTTAAACGTGAAGGCGCTGTAGACCTTTACGATTTTTTCCTCAAAGAAGTCCGACAGTTTCGCACACAGCAATGGTGACGGTGGTATCTTACTTTCAAGTGCTCTAGGTTTAGTAAAAGAGCTAACTATCTTAAAAATTTCTTTGCAGGAGTTCTCCGCGGAGTTAATTCGATTTACAAAGTGGCCTCTTCTAGACGGCCTCATCGATTAAACCCTGCCACGGCCTCCAGCCTAACTCACAATGGGGACAAAACGGATCAAGTACCCACCTCACTGTCCCTGGCTTATCAGATCGGCGATAACGAACCTAGTACTCAACTGGCCGAATCAACGAATAATAAAATCTTAGTAGTTGCTCAAGTGCTGCAAAGCAAGGATTCAGGGAGTTATCAAGTCTCATCTTTACCCACAAAATTGAAAGCCCCTTCAGGAACTAATTTTTGGGTAAATACAGCCACAAACTATCCACCCTTTATCCCAGCAATGGTTGGAAGTGGAAATGCCATAGCTCAACAGCAAGGAAATCTTTCGAATCAGTTTCTAGCTGCCATGGAAGCACAAATAGAGGACACGCTTAACCAAACGCCGATGATGGGACAGAGGGCATGCAATTACTCCCCCGTTTCAGATCTGGCTTCTGAAAAGATCTCAACGTTGGGGGATATAAGTGCTCGGCAGGACACAATGGCCAGGGCGCTTCTACGGCAGTCTAGCAAAATGGAACTCCAGATAGATCTACTTCAGTCATTCGCAACACATCTGGCAGAAATAGAGAGCAAACTAACACAATTGGATTTTAAGTTAAGTGCGCTGGAATTGGATAAACCTTGCCCATGTTCCCCTATTATTGATAAGCTCAGTGCTCTTCCAGATGTATTGAGTGCATTGGTGAAGGGCATTAAGAATTCCAAGGTGGATATATCTTCACTGGAAACAAGTTTAATGCCGGAGGAGCTGGCCTGTGTAACGAATGGGAGCCAGGGGGATGAGTTATTAAGCTTCCAATCTAATACAGTTGGTTCAGAGTTGGAGACAGACGGTGCTACTCAATTGGGCAAGTCGGAGCAAGAAAGAAGCTTGATGCTTAGAGAACCCCAAATTACAAATGATCTAGCCCCGGGCATTCAAACCTGCAGCTCCGCAGAGAACACAGCAGGGACTAGTCTTTCAAGGAGAGCAAAAAAGAAACTAAAAAAGCAAATGAAAAAACAATGCTTATTAAAAAGAGTAATCCCTAAATCATCATCAATGAACCCTACTGATATATACCCTATATTTGAGCAGACAAAGATGGCTAAGGATCAGCTGATATTATCTAAAGACTTGGATTTACTGAGCCGGTCAGATGATAATGAAATAAATACACAGGTTGATTTGCCTACCGACTTGCCTTTGGGAAAAACTGTTTTTAATGTGGGCTGTAGGGCTAAAACCTACGGGCAGCAGCAAGGTGAATTCTGAATCGTTAAGGACGCAAGTACACAAGCAGCATGGGTGGGCCCGCATATAGATGCCCCAAGGCCATTATAGGGTTACATCCAAGAGCCTATAATTGGAGCTCTCACCACAGGTGCACAGCGGGCGGAATTAAGCAACTCGGATAATCAGGGCTGCATTGCAGGACCAGACACCTGGATCCCCCAGAAGAGAGTAACACTTCTAGACCCACAAAAGGTATTTGGGGAAAGAATAACGGCGGGGACCCGGATACTGGAGCCGGGGAACCTATGTGGAATTCAAGGTCCTAGTCACCTACAAAGCACCCTGACTCAGGGGCTTCTACACAATTGGAACATAGTGGAGGGAAGAACGGAATATGAGGATACCATACCAATCCAACTGGTGGAGTCAAGCTCCGTTCACTTGGGCAATAAAGGGGTGATGGCCAGCAAGCCCCCGGAATTGGTCTTTATTCCCAGGTTTTGCCCTAGGGGTCCTCAGGATACGCTTAATCGGGGAACTTGCTGTAACTGTGTACCTATATTCCAGCTCTTAACCATATTACCTCGGAGGATTTTTTTTTTTTTAACACAAACTTTATTGAGTTTTTTAAGTTGTTTGCAGCTGTGAATACATTACATCATGTATACATGTGATCATCGGCATCCTTCGAATCTAAGGTTTACCAAGTTATATATATGTCAACAGTGAGAAGTACAATAGTATTATCCTCTATAGTATCCATTTGTGCATAGTGATCGCGTATACAATAACAGCGAAAAAGACTTCGACAGATGTCATATCTAGCTGAGTGTCATGCAGGCTACAATCATATATGTAATACCTATCCACAGAAATACAAATAATAAATCTGAGTCATGTACAACAAAAGATAACAATAAAGAACTGAGCTACTACTAACTGAGTGTCTGCCTCCTATATCTGGCGGGAAAGGCAGGGCGGGGGCCGCCGGACCGGGTGGGGGGAGGGGAAAGGGGAAAGCAAGGGAGGGGGAAGAGAGCAGGGGGAGGGGAGAACACGGGCCACAACCTCAATAATACCTCATTCATCGGTAAGGGTTGTAGATTGTATTTTGAAATGTTCTAATAACTGAGCTGTAGGAAGGTGGAATCTGACTATATGGTTGCCCCCACTTTTTTTATGGTGTTTTGCTGGTTTATGACTTAGTTGGACTGGGATCCTGCTATTCAGGGCCCCAGTCTATCTGCTTTCTCTGTAAAATGGATTCCATGTGCCTTAGGCACATCTCTGATTGGGATCTGGAGTGCCCTTATAAGTCCCTAGTATATGGTATACTATGTACCAAGGGCATAGGTACCTCAGAGGCCTGCCAGGGGCTGCAGCATGTATTATGCCACCCCTGGAAGGCCATCCAAACTGACACCACAGGTCTGCTACTGCAGCCTGGGTAAGGTGGTGCATGCACCCCTTACTGTGATATAGGTTACCTATATCACGAAATACATACACACCTAGAAACCTATAAGTCACTCCTAAGGCAGGCCTTATCAATCCTAAAGGCAGAGTGCATGGTTCCTATGTGAGAGGGTGCCCCTGCATGAGCAGGGCCCCTCTGCAGCGTTCGGAGACCATCTCTGATGCTGTTTGTAGTGCAGCCTGACCATATACTCTTAAGCGCATTATATCCTCGCGGTAAAATGCTAACTTTGGAATGGCTGCACCTAAACATGTCGTGTTTGGTGTCAAACATCTTGGAATACTACCCCCCGCCAATCCTGGCGGCGGGGGTAGCATTCCACCCTTCTAGAGGGAAAGACATGTTAACTCTGGCTTACCCGGTAACTTCTTTCTGAAGCCCTGGCATCACAAAATGGATGCTGCTGCCACAGACACAAGTCTGGCCTCCTGCTGCTGGACGAAACTCCGGCAGGGGAGGCCTGGACAATAGGTTTCCTGTTGCAGGGAGGTGTGACCACCTCCCCAGACAGGATAATGTGTATTGGGGCTGGGTGGGTGCACTCTTAGAGTGCTTTGAAGTCCTGCACTGGGGGAGCAAAAGGCTCCTCTGTGCATATGCCAGTTCAAACCAGCTCAGGGGCTACCTGCCCCTGCTCTGGCGCGAAACTGGACAAAGGGAAGTGGGTGTAGCCACCCCTCCCTTGACCCTCCCATAGGTGGGGTCATAGAGTTAGTCCCTCCCTGTTTTACTAGTTAAAATGGGGAACCCTTGCCACAGCAAGATTAGATATCCCTGGACTAAACTTTGAAACTGAATCCTGGACCTTCGACGCTCTACATCACGATTAGAGGACTGAAGAATCTCCCTTGGGGTCAAGGAGTGACTCCCCTGCTTGGCAGGCACCAAAAACGATAACGACGGTCGCAAACTACGCCGCTCCCGCCGGAGTCCGAAGTCCCTGCAGCCCAAGAAGTGGATTTCCTGACTTCTCCAAGGCCATCGTGAGTCCCCAGCGAAGCTGAGGCAAGTGGACCCCACGAGTGACGAGGAACCGCGACCCCTGGGTACCGTGCACTATTATCGAGTGCAACCCCTTCACAACGTTCTACGAACCTGTGCTTTGGACCACGTGTGGTCCCAACCTCCAGCAGGAATCCCTCCGAAGATCAGAGGCCTACACCGTCCTGAGTGACCGTGGGCCCCTGTTGAGTGATTCCGCCCGAGGTGTCTTCGCGATCCCTTGCCAGCCGGCTCGTGGGTCCCCAGAAGACTTTCTAAAGAAACCAAAGGGCTCCCCTGGTTGCTCCAGGCCTGCCCTGACTTACCCTCACTGGGTGAGTTCCCCAGACCTTGCTGGTCTGCACCATCGACGATCTTCAGCTACATCGAGACTTGCCGTTGCCAAGGCTTGTTGGGTCCAATCCGGTCGCCGACACCGCAGCACTCGACAGACATCGTGTACCAGCCCGAATCCTGCTCCTGGTCGCCAACAACGCCTCCTGGACCTCGTGGCTGCAGAAACGAGACGACCGTCAACGCACCTGAAGCACTCGACATCGGTGGGCATCTGTCCATCGCCTTCCTGGTCACTGGCTAGTGACCCAGACTCTGTCCCCTCTGCTTTCAGGTTCTTCAGAACTCCGATCCACTCTTGGATCCACCCGGACACTTTTCTCCTGGTCGCCAGCAGCACTTTGCAGCAGATCGCCATAAGAACCGACGACGAAACCCGACCCCGAAAGGCACCTATGCACCCGGCTTCCCTGGGTGAGGTAACACGAGTACTCCGGTGCTCCCGTGGGTAGAGACTCTTCAAAGTCCTAGATCTCAAAGGGTTTTGTCCTAGTCCTCTTTTAAGTGTCCCTTTCCTCTATTTTCCCGATCCCGACTTTCTCCATAGAAGTTAACGGCGTATCGCGGTTGTGTATTTACACTGCACGCGTCTCCCGTGGGTCCCCTGTGTCACTACCTTGGGTGGTTCCTTGTGGTCCAAGCACTTCTAGAGGCTCTAGGCCTAGTGTCTAGTTCAGTCGTGGTTCGCATACCACTTTATTGGTATATGGTTTGGTACGCCCCTAGGGCCCAAACGTGTATTTGTGCTATTACTGTGATTTAAGATCTTATAACCTATGTACTTCGAACTCTAGCCTCATAAAGAGACTAGAGGGGTGTGTTTAGTAATAAATACATATATTTTGAATATATACCTGGTGTGGTGCTCTTTCATTTGGTCACTCAAGAGATTATAGACTGGTAAAACAAGCTGCTTTACATTCCTTCAAGACTTAGCCTGAAGGCTGCTCTCCACAGCTACCACTAGGATAGCTTTCAATAAGGTTGTCTTTAACCTACCTACCATAAGAGTCGATTTGGACTGGTGCAAGGTGCCCACTATAATTAGTGGACAGCATATGCCAGGCCAACTTCTCACATTGGTGTGCAGCGTGTGGGATTCCAGCTTGCTATTGTTTTACCAGATAATCTCAATTGAATTGATCAACTGAAAACCACTAAAGGTACCTAAGGTACATATAATTTAAGCTTAGAATATCAGTAAGTTCTACTGAACTTAGAGTTGTGTGTTAAGGGATAGCACAACCCTTTCTACAACTCAAGAGAGTTTAGTAGGCCACACTAGAGTAGGTAGTGCATACACCACACCACACTAGTAATGTCTTTAAAAGCAGGATCTAGAGATGCCCTGCAGGAAGCCATTGAGCTTCCCCCTCCAAGTATGACACACTCCCATTCTTGGAACTGAGAGCTTTGTGTAACGTGAGGAAATTAAGGACAGGCCAAAGTCCCACCACCCAACACCTCCAGGAGTTGTTGGTGGCTTATGATCTTAGTAAGTCTTCAGAGACTGAAGGGGTAGGAGCAGAGGGTGGGCCAGCAGATGAGGAAGGGGCCAGGGGTACTACTACCCCCAGCCCCCCTCTGAAACTGACCAGGAGGGTGACAATGACCCTGACCTGGAAAACCCAATCCCTTCTGGGGAAGATGAAGATGAGGATCTTGAGAACCACACCTTTGTCCCCCCAGGAAGGATTATGAGTGTGCTCAGAAAGTCTAGGTCTCCTTCTCAGGAGTCTAACCACTCTGGCACCTCAATAGGGAGCTCTGTTTCTTCTCACAGGAGGGAATCCTCTCATGAGAGAAGAAAGAGACTGGTCCAGTATGAGGAAACTCAACTAGAGATCAGGAAGAAGCAATTGGCTTTAGATAGAGAATCCCTAGATCTCCTTAGAGAGAGAAGAAAGTTGGGACTAGAGTCCCATGGTGGCAACAATATCCCTAGAGATAGGGACAGGTCTTATGACCATAGAAACCTAAACAAGATTGTCCCTCCCTACCAGAGTGGGGATGACATCCACAAATGGATAACTGCACTGGAGAGGGCCTGTAAAGTTCAGAAGGTCCCCCAGAGGCAGTGGGCAGCAATCTTGTGGCTCTCCTTTGCAGACAAAGGTAGAGACAAGCTCCTCACTGTAAGAGAAGAGGATGCTGACAATTACACAGTCTTGAAGAGTGCTCTGATAGATGGGTTTGGCCTAACCACTGAACAGTATAGGTTGAAGTTCAGAGACACCCAAAAAGCTCAGACTCAAGACTGGGTTGATTTTGTAGATTGTGCTACAAAGGCTCTGGAAGGTTGGATACATGGCAACAAAGTGCATGACTTTTTAGGATTGTACAATTTGATTATGAGGGAGCAGATCCTTAATAATTGTCAAAACCAGCTTTTGCACCAGTATCTGGTGGACTCTGATCTGACCTCTCCCCAAGAATTGGGAAAGAAGGCAGACAAATGGGTCAGAACCAGAGTAAAAACTAGAAATCAGGGTGGTGACCAGAAGAAAGATTCTACTAAGTCCCAAGAGAAAGGTGGGGATAAATCTAAGGATAAGTCCCCTACAGGGCCCCAAAATTCCTCTTCTGGGGGTGGGTCCCAAACTCCTTCCTCTCCTGAAAAGAAACCATATTGCCATGTCTGTAAAAAGCCTGGGCACTGGAAAACTGATCCCAGTTGCCCCAGGATTGGCAATAAAGAAAATGTTCCTCCCACAACTACTACCACCCCTCCTGGTACTACCAGTAGTAATCCTCCAGTTGGGAGTAGTGCACCCAAAAGTTGGGTGCTTTTGCAAGAGGAACAGAGGTGGGCCCTAGTTTAGACAGGGACCCCTCAACAGACTCCTCTGACTCTGATGGTGGTATAGGATTTGCCACCTTTACCATGGGTCCCATAGCATTGGGCAGGTACAGACTGGAGCCAATGATTAATGGTCAGAAAGCTGTGGCATTTAGGGACACAGGGGCTAGTGTCACCATGGTGGCAGGGAAACTAGTCCCCCCTCACCAGCTTTTACCTGAGTTTAAATACCAGGTGACCAACATTGATGGTGTCAGAACAGATCACCCCATGGCCATAGTCAATCTCAGCTGGGAGGGGGTCACAGGCCCAAAAAGAGTGGCAGTGTCCCCAACCCTACCTGTAGATTGCCTGATGGGCAATGATTTGGAAATTTCAGCCTGGGCTGAAGTTGAACACCAAACCCATCTTAGGATGTTGGGCGTCCCTGCAAAGGTTAGTGGGGCTGTGATGGCCACAGCCCCAGCCCAAGACTTTGGAGAGATGGAGCCTGAAAGAATGGCCCACTCTCCCCCAAAGAGAGCAAAAGGGTTGAAGAAAAGTCTTCTTCCCCCAGACAGTAGGTAAGGGTCAGCCTCCTCAGGGAACTGACCCTACCCCTAGTGAAGGAACTGCCACAGAGGTAGTCAGGCCTGGCCTGGCCACACCCCTGATGGCAGAGGACCCTTCCACGGTGGTACCCAGTCTGGAGCAGGTAACCTGCCCCTCTCTACCCTGCCTCAGTCAGCCCAGGGCTGCAGAGGTCAGGGAGGTCAGTGGACCCCCCGGGCCCCCTGTCCAGAGGAAGCCCCCATCAGCAGATTAGGGGCAGCCAGTCTAGTAGCCCTAGCCAGGTGAAAATTCCTCTACACACTGAGGGATCCCCCATACCTTTATGTAGGGACCTCCCCCAGAAGGACTCTGGTAGGCAAGGGCAAACCTGGGACCAGAAGGTTCCAAACCTGCCATGTCCCTCCAGTGTTCCATCCAAAGGGACCCAACCCCCAGCTGTAGGCAGCCAAAGGTTGACCCTTAGAGCAAAGTGCAACTCAGTCATGGAAAGACAGGCATACATGGTGACCAGTGATCTGAGGAAACTGAGGCCAACATTCCTAGGGCCTCACTTCCCTACTCAGACACCTCACCAGCCTTGTACTTTACCTAAGCACACCAGAGGTAGTGATTCCCCATGGTGGAGACCCTCTCATACCCTTAGGGTGAGGGATTGCTTAGTGGACCATAACATAGGGGGCAACCATGCTAGTGCAGGTGCTTCCTTATATGGCCACTTAGTCAATATAGGCTCAACTGGCCAAGGTTAGCCTTATCTCCTTTCGTTTGGGGGGGTTATGTAGGAAGGTGGAATCTGACTATATGGTTGCCCCCACTTTTTTTATGGTGTTTTGCTGGTTTATGACTTAGTTGGACTGGGATCCTGCTATTCAGGGCCCCAGTCTATCTGCTTTCTCTGTAAAATGGATTCCATGTGCCTTAGGCACATCTCTGATTGGGATCTGGAGTGCCCTTATAAGTCCCTAGTATATGGTATACTATGTACCAAGGGCATAGGTACCTCAGAGGCCTGCCAGGGGCTGCAGCATGTATTATGCCACCCCTGGAAGGCCATCCAAACTGACACCACAGGTCTGCTACTGCAGCCTGGGTAAGGTGGTGCATGCACCCCTTACTGTGATATAGGTTACCTATATCACGAAATACATACACACCTAGAAACCTATAAGTCACTCCTAAGGCAGGCCTTATCAATCCTAAAGGCAGAGTGCATGGTTCCTATGTGAGAGGGTGCCCCTGCATGAGCAGGGCCCCTCTGCAGCGTTCGGAGACCATCTCTGATGCTGTTTGTAGTGCAGCCTGACCATATACTCTTAAGCGCATTATATCCTCGCGGTAAAATGCTAACTTTGGAATGGCTGCACCTAAACATGTCGTGTTTGGTGTCAAACATCTTGGAATACTACCCCCCGCCAATCCTGGCGGCGGGGGTAGCATTCCACCCTTCTAGAGGGAAAGACATGTTAACTCTGGCTTACCCGGTAACTTCTTTCTGAAGCCCTGGCATCACAAAATGGATGCTGCTGCCACAGACACAAGTCTGGCCTCCTGCTGCTGGACGAAACTCCGGCAGGGGAGGCCTGGACAATAGGTTTCCTGTTGCAGGGAGGTGTGACCACCTCCCCAGACAGGATAATGTGTATTGGGGCTGGGTGGGTGCACTCTTAGAGTGCTTTGAAGTCCTGCACTGGGGGAGCAAAAGGCTCCTCTGTGCATATGCCAGTTCAAACCAGCTCAGGGGCTACCTGCCCCTGCTCTGGCGCGAAACTGGACAAAGGGAAGTGGGTGTAGCCACCCCTCCCTTGACCCTCCCATAGGTGGGGTCATAGAGTTAGTCCCTCCCTGTTTTACTAGTTAAAATGGGGAACCCTTGCCACAGCAAGATTAGATATCCCTGGACTAAACTTTGAAACTGAATCCTGGACCTTCGACGCTCTACATCACGATTAGAGGACTGAAGAATCTCCCTTGGGGTCAAGGAGTGACTCCCCTGCTTGGCAGGCACCAAAAACGATAACGACGGTCGCAAACTACGCCGCTCCCGCCGGAGTCCGAAGTCCCTGCAGCCCAAGAAGTGGATTTCCTGACTTCTCCAAGGCCATCGTGAGTCCCCAGCGAAGCTGAGGCAAGTGGACCCCACGAGTGACGAGGAACCGCGACCCCTGGGTACCGTGCACTATTATCGAGTGCAACCCCTTCACAACGTTCTACGAACCTGTGCTTTGGACCACGTGTGGTCCCAACCTCCAGCAGGAATCCCTCCGAAGATCAGAGGCCTACACCGTCCTGAGTGACCGTGGGCCCCTGTTGAGTGATTCCGCCCGAGGTGTCTTCGCGATCCCTTGCCAGCCGGCTCGTGGGTCCCCAGAAGACTTTCTAAAGAAACCAAAGGGCTCCCCTGGTTGCTCCAGGCCTGCCCTGACTTACCCTCGCTGGGTGAGTTCCCCAGACCTTGCTGGTCTGCACCATCGACGATCTTCAGCTACATCGAGACTTGCCGTTGCCAAGGCTTGTTGGGTCCAATCCGGTCGCCGACACCGCAGCACTCGACAGACATCGTGTACCAGCCCGAATCCTGCTCCTGGTCGCCAACAACGCCTCCTGGACCTCGTGGCTGCAGAAACGAGACGACCGTCAACGCACCTGAAGCACTCGACATCGGTGGGCATCTGTCCATCGCCTTCCTGGTCACTGGCTAGTGACCCAGACTCTGTCCCCTCTGCTTTCAGGTTCTTCAGAACTCCGATCCACTCTTGGATCCACCCGGACACTTTTCTCCTGGTCGCCAGCAGCACTTTGCAGCAGATCGCCATAAGAACCGACGACGAAACCCGACCCCGAAAGGCACCTATGCACCCGGCTTCCCTGGGTGAGGTAACACGAGTACTCCGGTGCTCCCGTGGGTAGAGACTCTTCAAAGTCCTAGATCTCAAAGGGTTTTGTCCTAGTCCTCTTTTAAGTGTCCCTTTCCTCTATTTTCCCGATCCCGACTTTCTCCATAGAAGTTAACGGCGTATCGCGGTTGTGTATTTACACTGCACGCGTCTCCCGTGGGTCCCCTGTGTCACTACCTTGGGTGGTTCCTTGTGGTCCAAGCACTTCTAGAGGCTCTAGGCCTAGTGTCTAGTTCAGTCGTGGTTCGCATACCACTTTATTGGTATATGGTTTGGTACGCCCCTAGGGCCCAAACGTGTATTTGTGCTATTACTGTGATTTAAGATCTTATAACCTATGTACTTCGAACTCTAGCCTCATAAAGAGACTAGAGGGGTGTGTTTAGTAATAAATACATATATTTTGAATATATACCTGGTGTGGTGCTCTTTCATTTGGTCACTCAAGAGATTATAGACTGGTAAAACAAGCTGCTTTACATTCCTTCAAGACTTAGCCTGAAGGCTGCTCTCCACAGCTACCACTAGGATAGCTTTCAATAAGGTTGTCTTTAACCTACCTACCATAAGAGTCGATTTGGACTGGTGCAAGGTGCCCACTATAATTAGTGGACAGCATATGCCAGGCCAACTTCTCACATTGGTGTGCAGCGTGTGGGATTCCAGCTTGCTATTGTTTTACCAGATAATCTCAATTGAATTGATCAACTGAAAACCACTAAAGGTACCTAAGGTACATATAATTTAAGCTTAGAATATCAGTAAGTTCTACTGAACTTAGAGTTGTGTGTTAAGGGATAGCACAACCCTTTCTACAACTCAAGAGAGTTTAGTAGGCCACACTAGAGTAGGTAGTGCATACACCACACCACACTAGTAATGTCTTTAAAAGCAGGATCTAGAGATGCCCTGCAGGAAGCCATTGAGCTTCCCCCTCCAAGTATGACACACTCCCATTCTTGGAACTGAGAGCTTTGTGTAACGTGAGGAAATTAAGGACAGGCCAAAGTCCCACCACCCAACACCTCCAGGAGTTGTTGGTGGCTTATGATCTTAGTAAGTCTTCAGAGACTGAAGGGGTAGGAGCAGAGGGTGGGCCAGCAGATGAGGAAGGGGCCAGGGGTACTACTACCCCCAGCCCCCCTCTGAAACTGACCAGGAGGGTGACAATGACCCTGACCTGGAAAACCCAATCCCTTCTGGGGAAGATGAAGATGAGGATCTTGAGAACCACACCTTTGTCCCCCCAGGAAGGATTATGAGTGTGCTCAGAAAGTCTAGGTCTCCTTCTCAGGAGTCTAACCACTCTGGCACCTCAATAGGGAGCTCTGTTTCTTCTCACAGGAGGGAATCCTCTCATGAGAGAAGAAAGAGACTGGTCCAGTATGAGGAAACTCAACTAGAGATCAGGAAGAAGCAATTGGCTTTAGATAGAGAATCCCTAGATCTCCTTAGAGAGAGAAGAAAGTTGGGACTAGAGTCCCATGGTGGCAACAATATCCCTAGAGATAGGGACAGGTCTTATGACCATAGAAACCTAAACAAGATTGTCCCTCCCTACCAGAGTGGGGATGACATCCACAAATGGATAACTGCACTGGAGAGGGCCTGTAAAGTTCAGAAGGTCCCCCAGAGGCAGTGGGCAGCAATCTTGTGGCTCTCCTTTGCAGACAAAGGTAGAGACAAGCTCCTCACTGTAAGAGAAGAGGATGCTGACAATTACACAGTCTTGAAGAGTGCTCTGATAGATGGGTTTGGCCTAACCACTGAACAGTATAGGTTGAAGTTCAGAGACACCCAAAAAGCTCAGACTCAAGACTGGGTTGATTTTGTAGATTGTGCTACAAAGGCTCTGGAAGGTTGGATACATGGCAACAAAGTGCATGACTTTTTAGGATTGTACAATTTGATTATGAGGGAGCAGATCCTTAATAATTGTCAAAACCAGCTTTTGCACCAGTATCTGGTGGACTCTGATCTGACCTCTCCCCAAGAATTGGGAAAGAAGGCAGACAAATGGGTCAGAACCAGAGTAAAAACTAGAAATCAGGGTGGTGACCAGAAGAAAGATTCTACTAAGTCCCAAGAGAAAGGTGGGGATAAATCTAAGGATAAGTCCCCTACAGGGCCCCAAAATTCCTCTTCTGGGGGTGGGTCCCAAACTCCTTCCTCTCCTGAAAAGAAACCATATTGCCATGTCTGTAAAAAGCCTGGGCACTGGAAAACTGATCCCAGTTGCCCCAGGATTGGCAATAAAGAAAATGTTCCTCCCACAACTACTACCACCCCTCCTGGTACTACCAGTAGTAATCCTCCAGTTGGGAGTAGTGCACCCAAAAAGTTGGGTGCTTTTGCAAGAGGAACAGAGGTGGGCCCTAGTTTAGACAGGGACCCCTCAACAGACTCCTCTGACTCTGATGGTGGTATAGGATTTGCCACCTTTACCATGGGTCCCATAGCATTGGGCAGGTACAGACTGGAGCCAATGATTAATGGTCAGAAAGCTGTGGCATTTAGGGACACAGGGGCTAGTGTCACCATGGTGGCAGGGAAACTAGTCCCCCCTCACCAGCTTTTACCTGAGTTTAAATACCAGGTGACCAACATTGATGGTGTCAGAACAGATCACCCCATGGCCATAGTCAATCTCAGCTGGGAGGGGGTCACAGGCCCAAAAAGAGTGGCAGTGTCCCCAACCCTACCTGTAGATTGCCTGATGGGCAATGATTTGGAAATTTCAGCCTGGGCTGAAGTTGAACACCAAACCCATCTTAGGATGTTGGGCGTCCCTGCAAAGGTTAGTGGGGCTGTGATGGCCACAGCCCCAGCCCAAGACTTTGGAGAGATGGAGCCTGAAAGAATGGCCCACTCTCCCCCAAAAGAGAGCAAAAGGGTTGAAGAAAAGTCTTCTTCCCCCCAGACAGTAGGTAAGGGTCAGCCTCCTCAGGGAACTGACCCTACCCCTAGTGAAGGAACTGCCACAGAGGTAGTCAGGCCTGGCCTGGCCACACCCCTGATGGCAGAGGACCCTTCCACGGTGGTACCCAGTCTGGAGCAGGTAACCTGCCCCTCTCTACCCTGCCTCAGTCAGCCCAGGGCTGCAGAGGTCAGGGAGGTCAGTGGACCCCCCGGGCCCCCTGTCCAGAGGAAGCCCCCCATCAGCAGATTAGGGGCAGCCAGTCTAGTAGCCCTAGCCAGGTGAAAATTCCTCTACACACTGAGGGATCCCCCATACCTTTATGTAGGGACCTCCCCCAGAAGGACTCTGGTAGGCAAGGGCAAACCTGGGACCAGAAGGTTCCAAACCTGCCATGTCCCTCCAGTGTTCCATCCAAAGGGACCCAACCCCCAGCTGTAGGCAGCCAAAGGTTGACCCTTAGAGCAAAGTGCAACTCAGTCATGGAAAGACAGGCATACATGGTGACCAGTGATCTGAGGAAACTGAGGCCAACATTCCTAGGGCCTCACTTCCCTACTCAGACACCTCACCAGCCTTGTACTTTACCTAAGCACACCAGAGGTAGTGATTCCCCATGGTGGAGACCCTCTCATACCCTTAGGGTGAGGGATTGCTTAGTGGACCATAACATAGGGGGCAACCATGCTAGTGCAGGTGCTTCCTTATATGGCCACTTAGTCAATATAGGCTCAACTGGCCAAGGTTAGCCTTATCTCCTTTCGTTTGGGGGGGGTTATGTAGGAAGGTGGAATCTGACTATATGGTTGCCCCCACTTTTTTTATGGTGTTTTGCTGGTTTATGACTTAGTTGGACTGGGATCCTGCTATTCAGGGCCCCAGTCTATCTGCTTTCTCTGTAAAATGGATTCCATGTGCCTTAGGCACATCTCTGATTGGGATCTGGAGTGCCCTTATAAGTCCCTAGTATATGGTATACTATGTACCAAGGGCATAGGTACCTCAGAGGCCTGCCAGGGGCTGCAGCATGTATTATGCCACCCCTGGAAGGCCATCCAAACTGACACCACAGGTCTGCTACTGCAGCCTGGGTAAGGTGGTGCATGCACCCCTTACTGTGATATAGGTTACCTATATCACGAAATACATACACACCTAGAAACCTATAAGTCACTCCTAAGGCAGGCCTTATCAATCCTAAAGGCAGAGTGCATGGTTCCTATGTGAGAGGGTGCCCCTGCATGAGCAGGGCCCCTCTGCAGCGTTCGGAGACCATCTCTGATGCTGTTTGTAGTGCAGCCTGACCATATACTCTTAAGCGCATTATATCCTCGCGGTAAAATGCTAACTTTGGAATGGCTGCACCTAAACATGTCGTGTTTGGTGTCAAACATCTTGGAATACTACCCCCCGCCAATCCTGGCGGCGGGGGTAGCATTCCACCCTTCTAGAGGGAAAGACATGTTAACTCTGGCTTACCCGGTAACTTCTTTCTGAAGCCCTGGCATCACAAAATGGATGCTGCTGCCACAGACACAAGTCTGGCCTCCTGCTGCTGGACGAAACTCCGGCAGGGGAGGCCTGGACAATAGGTTTCCTGTTGCAGGGAGGTGTGACCACCTCCCCAGACAGGATAATGTGTATTGGGGCTGGGTGGGTGCACTCTTAGAGTGCTTTGAAGTCCTGCACTGGGGGAGCAAAAGGCTCCTCTGTGCATATGCCAGTTCAAACCAGCTCAGGGGCTACCTGCCCCTGCTCTGGCGCGAAACTGGACAAAGGGAAGTGGGTGTAGCCACCCCCTCCCTTGACCCTCCCATAGGTGGGGTCATAGAGTTAGTCCCTCCCTGTTTTACTAGTTAAAATGGGGAACCCTTGCCACAGCAAGATTAGATATCCCTGGACTAAACTTTGAAACTGAATCCTGGACCTTCGACGCTCTACATCACGATTAGAGGACTGAAGAATCTCCCTTGGGGTCAAGGAGTGACTCCCCTGCTTGGCAGGCACCAAAAACGATAACGACGGTCGCAAACTACGCCGCTCCCGCCGGAGTCCGAAGTCCCTGCAGCCCAAGAAGTGGATTTCCTGACTTCTCCAAGGCCATCGTGAGTCCCCAGCGAAGCTGAGGCAAGTGGACCCCACGAGTGACGAGGAACCGCGACCCCTGGGTACCGTGCACTATTATCGAGTGCAACCCCTTCACAACGTTCTACGAACCTGTGCTTTGGACCACGTGTGGTCCCAACCTCCAGCAGGAATCCCTCCGAAGATCAGAGGCCTACACCGTCCTGAGTGACCGTGGGCCCCTGTTGAGTGATTCCGCCCGAGGTGTCTTCGCGATCCCTTGCCAGCCGGCTCGTGGGTCCCCAGAAGACTTTCTAAAGAAACCAAAGGGCTCCCCTGGTTGCTCCAGGCCTGCCCTGACTTACCCTCGCTGGGTGAGTTCCCCAGACCTTGCTGGTCTGCACCATCGACGATCTTCAGCTACATCGAGACTTGCCGTTGCCAAGGCTTGTTGGGTCCAATCCGGTCGCCGACACCGCAGCACTCGACAGACATCGTGTACCAGCCCGAATCCTGCTCCTGGTCGCCAACAACGCCTCCTGGACCTCGTGGCTGCAGAAACGAGACGACCGTCAACGCACCTGAAGCACTCGACATCGGTGGGCATCTGTCCATCGCCTTCCTGGTCACTGGCTAGTGACCCAGACTCTGTCCCCTCTGCTTTCAGGTTCTTCAGAACTCCGATCCACTCTTGGATCCACCCGGACACTTTTCTCCTGGTCGCCAGCAGCACTTTGCAGCAGATCGCCATAAGAACCGACGACGAAACCCGACCCCGAAAGGCACCTATGCACCCGGCTTCCCTGGGTGAGGTAACACGAGTACTCCGGTGCTCCCGTGGGTAGAGACTCTTCAAAGTCCTAGATCTCAAAGGGTTTTGTCCTAGTCCTCTTTTAAGTGTCCCTTTCCTCTATTTTCCCGATCCCGACTTTCTCCATAGAAGTTAACGGCGTATCGCGGTTGTGTATTTACACTGCACGCGTCTCCCGTGGGTCCCCTGTGTCACTACCTTGGGTGGTTCCTTGTGGTCCAAGCACTTCTAGAGGCTCTAGGCCTAGTGTCTAGTTCAGTCGTGGTTCGCATACCACTTTATTGGTATATGGTTTGGTACGCCCCTAGGGCCCAAACGTGTATTTGTGCTATTACTGTGATTTAAGATCTTATAACCTATGTACTTCGAACTCTAGCCTCATAAAGAGACTAGAGGGGTGTGTTTAGTAATAAATACATATATTTTGAATATATACCTGGTGTGGTGCTCTTTCATTTGGTCACTCAAGAGATTATAGACTGGTAAAACAAGCTGCTTTACATTCCTTCAAGACTTAGCCTGAAGGCTGCTCTCCACAGCTACCACTAGGATAGCTTTCAATAAGGTTGTCTTTAACCTACCTACCATAAGAGTCGATTTGGACTGGTGCAAGGTGCCCACTATAATTAGTGGACAGCATATGCCAGGCCAACTTCTCACATGAGCCCATTCCATTGATATCGGTTTCTTTCTTAACCCTCTATACTCTTCACGTTGCAGCGCTTCCCTCTCAGCAGTGGCCCACTGTATAACCTCCTCCCGCCACCTCCCCTCGCGAGGTGCCTTGTGTGATTCCACGGAGGATTTGTTATGGGTAAGATTTGACCCTCCTGGTTTAAATGCTACAGGAGAAGTCTCACGAACTGCATGGAGGAATGGAACCTTGAGAGAAACAGTGTGGGGTGAAAAATAAATTTTTGCTGACTGGGGGATTGAACTTGTGAAATCTACCCACGCCCTCCCCCCGAAGTACCCATATGTTTTATTAAACCCGTCCATAGATCAGCTAACCCAAAGTGTTCTTAAGGGCACATCAGGTGGAAGCAGAAACTGGGAATTGGAGGAAATAAAGAGAACAAGAGCACTACTGATCGTACTTTCGTCTAATCAGAGAGAGGTAAGATTTAGCCACACATAGATCCCTGGCCTTATGCCTCAGTCCTGATGGGAGTATAGGTCAACTAAACAGGAATCTGAATTTGAGGGCTTTAATAAATTCCCGAAGCCCAAAACAATCGGTATGGATGTTAAACTCTGAAATCTCATTAATCTCATGGAACGTGGCAGGGCTTAAAAAACTCATGGGAAGCAAAGTAGGGTGTCTGTATTTGGGTACTGGCGACATCCTTTGTCTTCAAGAAACATGGGCATTGGCCCCCACTGCTCTAACAGGTTTCTATGGGATTTTTTCTCCTGCCTAAGTCCGTTAGTTCGTCCCTCAGGGGGTTTATCAATTTTCATCAAGCATACCGCCAACTTAACAGTGACAGCTCTTGACAGCAACTGTTCAGCAGCCCAAGCGGTTTGAATACATGGTTTGAAAACAAACACTAAACAAATGGTTTTGATTGTGGTCAATTGTTATTTGAATGCTCCCAGAAAAGCAAGGATAGATTTGATAAATCATTTTCTTGAAAGCCTTGAAGACCTCCGTTTAGATTATCCGTGTTGCGAATTCATAAATACTGGAGATTTTAATATCAGGGGGTTGGGGGAGAACATTGTTGGAGTTTCTAATGAAAAGGCTGATTATGGAAATCATGCTTTTATGAAAACCCAAAATTTAGTGTACGCTCAGTCGGAATTTGAGCTGAGAAATAAGGAGTTGATATTTCCACCAACCTGTAAAAATGTATCGACCATTGATTATATCTTTTTATCTACAGGTCAGGCCGCACGATTAGATCACTTTGATATTTCAATTAGAGCAGAAAGTGACCATAATCCATTAAGGAGCACGTTGAGTCTTGCCTTTAAACCAGCTGATAAATCCATCAATGTGGGTATCCCAACAGGTGAAGAGTCTGTGAAGCTAGTTAGAAAAATTAAGTGGCTATCTGAATACAAACTCATGGTTAGTACCTGGTTAAAAGATCTGGGGTGTATTATAACTACAAATCATTTAGAAGGTGCCCTACAGGTGTGGGGAAGGCTTATGGAGAACCTACAAAAGTACTTATTGGAACAGGAGGGTAGGCCCAAAATTCAACAGGGGGGGGGCACAAACTAGTAAGGCCAGGTAATTTTTGTAAGGCATTCACTGTTTCCAAAAGAACGCTGCGTAAAGTGCAGCATGTCCACCGGTGCAATCCTTCTAAAACCACAGCTGCAACAGTAAAATTGGCTAGAAGGTTACACAAAAAAACTGTCTGGGAGAAACAGAAGGAAAGAAAGGATAAAGAATGGGCCACAATCTTTCAGTTATTAAAGGATTCTAATCAAGCGTGATTTTGGGCCCACATGAATAAATTAAAAAATTGTAATTTGGTCAGGGAAAATGAGGTTTCAGAAGCAGCTTGGGTGTGGCATATTGTTGAGCTGTATGTGGAGCAGACTGACAATTTAATAGAGGCTGGATCGCCTGCCAACCCAATTTTGACCTTTAAAGGAAAGCTGGTGGCATCTGAACCAAGTCTACAACATCTAGAGGATTTGGAAGCTAGGCTCGGCCAGCCTGAGGAAGAGACCCAGGTGGTTCAGTGCAATCTAACAAATAGTGGGAAGGTGGCAAAAGTATTAAAAAAGATGAAATTCGATGGGGCCCCTGGCCCGAATGGCCTGCCAGCCGGCCTTTTCAAGGAGGCGCATGCAGGTTGGGCAACAGTGTTGTCAGCTCTTTATAACTACTGTTTTTTAAGCGCTGATATACCAGATTGCTGGAGAGGATCAATTGCATGTCCTATATTTAAGAGTGGAGATCAGACTTCAGCCGCAAATTATAGATTGGTCGCCCAACTTGATATTGAGGCAAAAGTCTATGCCCGAATTTTATTAGAACACTTAGAATCTTGGGTGGCCGAGGAGGGCATTTTGCCATTTTTTCAAACAGGGTTCAGGGCGGGGGCATCAACGGTAGACAATATTCAAGCTCTCTCTGTCCTCAGGCGCCATACCCTTCAGAAGAATAGACCGCCTCTCCTGTGCTGTTTTAGAGATTACAGCGCAGCTTTGACCAGTCGCGGTCGGTGTAGGTGTGCCCGGCCGGGCGGTGACGTGGGGCGGGGGAGGGCGCGGTGGGGAGTAGCAAAGTATGGATTACGGACCGATACAGGTAAGTAAACATTTAAATCAATAAAACGAATTTCGTTGGGCGCACTGCATCGCCAAATGCGATGCAGTGCGCGCAACGAAATTCGTTTTATTGATTTAAATGTTTACTTACCTGTATAGGTCGTAATCCATACTGCTACCCCCACCCTGCCCCTCCCCGCCCACGTCACCGCCGGCCGGCACACTCCACCGACCGCGACTGCTTTTGACAGAGTGGATAGGGCTATCCTCTGGAGGGTGGAGTATACCATCGAATTTGCTAAGAGCTATTACATCACTATATACAGAGACCTGAGTTCAGGTGAAAACGAGCGCAACAACAGTAACACAGAAAGTAAAAACAAATTGTGGACTAAAACAGGGTTGTGCTTTGGTACCCATGTTGTTTAATTTGTACACGGCTGATCTGAAGAAAGCACTGGACAGATGCAGATTGGTTCCCCTAATCTAAGCTTAGTCCGATTACAAATAATTCAATACGCTGACGATATCGTGGTCATGGATCATACCAAGTCAGGTTTGCAAAGGGCCTTAAACGCTTTGGGTAGATTCAACAAGGCTAACCATCTATTGGTAAATCAGTCCAAAATAAAGTCCTGATATTCGGGGGTTATCGAAGGAAGAAGCTGGCAACTAGGCAATTGGAAGGTAAGACCATTACTACAGCAAGGCATTATAAATATTTGGGTGTGTGGTTTAGTGAATCTGGTTCTGCAGTTGCCAAGTTAAAGACCTCTGGTCCGAGACCCGCTCTCTCCCCAGCAGCTCCGCTGTCTCGGTCTCCGCCGCTGACCCCATCTCACCTCCTCCTGGGAGGTGTTCGAGGCCGCTGTGACCAGGCCCGTGTCTGCGCCCATTTCTGCTCAGGTTCTGCTGCTTTTTAGGTCTCGCCTGAGCCAGCGCGCATGCGCTACCCTGCGAGGCTTTAGTAAGGGCTTTTAAACTCTGAACACACGGACGAGCGTGTGCTTTTTTTTTATCACCCGCAATTGGCCTTTGCATGCGTCTTTCTAAGAAAGACAGCACGCAATTGGTCCAAGGCGGGTGCATGTCCCGCCTTCTCTGTCCCCCGGCCTAGGGTGCTCGGGAGCGAGCAGCAGCCCCATCTGTTTCCAATTATCGCGCCAGCGTCTCGCGGTCGCGTTAATTGGAAACAGATGGCGGTCAGCGCTGGTCGCGCTGGTTATCTTGTCTTTGAAATGCTTGTTTGCTTTGCTTTCTAGGATTTGTAGTCATAATTTTTAACAGCCTAAAACAGGACTACAAGTCCCGGAATGCAACGTGAAAAAACCTGGACTGGCTGATCTGCTCACGCATGAACATAGGAACCATTAGAGCTCTGCACGCACACCTCAGAGGTGCCGTAGTGAAGCCTCAGTGGACATTGTAAACACACCCTTTTTCAGCGGCAACACAGCCAGTGTTAGTGGCTGTAGGGGACACTGCACGGACACCCTCCCAGCAGCAGCTGTGGCATGCTCCTCTACCAATAGAGGAAACAGCACATGATCCTTCCCAGCAGCAGCTCAACCAACCCCCTGCAGCAGCAAGGAGGCATTCTTCACATTTCTCCGAAGCGCACGCTCCAATGATCAAATAGCATAGTCTCGTGCCCTGCACATCAAAGTCTCGGGCGAGACTCCGTGTACATCCCGTGAGCGGATGCCTGAAGCTCAGGAATGAAAACACGCACCTCCCACTACCCAGGCTGCACGGTTAAATGTGACATCAAAGGGAGTTACGCACAGATCGATGGATATTTTACATGGATGGGAAAGGAGGGCCATGGAGTAATGTGATTAAAAGTGCCGAGAATGGGAGAGAGCGTGGAAGACGATAACAAATGGATGTCAGCTGTAAAATGGTAAATTAATGTCTTCCTTGTTTTAATGTGTTTTCACCGGTCTCAAATGACAGATCGCACATGTTTGTGGTGTCTGTACTGTGTTGGTTCCTAATAAGGCTTGACTAGGTATGAGGAAAAACCTTTCATATGCCACAGAGATGTCCCTTTCTGTGGAGGGGGAGAGAGAGCGAGAGAGAGAGAGAGAGAGAGAATATAACCGCGTGGATTCACAGTGTAGGACTCCAGCAGGGGCCACATATACAATAGATAGAAACAAGCGATATTAAATGCACTCCACATAATACCACTCAGTGTGACATAGTTACACGCCACATAATTACACTCAACTCAATGCAACATAAATACACGCCACATACCACTCAGTGCCACATAATTACACTCTACTCAATGCAACTTAAATACACTCCACATATTACCACTCAGTGCCACATAATTACACGCCACATAATTACACTCTACTCAATACAACATACATACACTCCATATAATACCACTCAGTGCCACATAATTATACACCACATATTTACACTCTACTCAATGCAACATAAATACACTCAACATAATACCACTCAGTACCACATAATTACACGTCACATATTTACACTAAATTCAATGCAACATAAATACACTCCACATAATACCACTCAGTGCCATATAATTACACGCCACATACTTACACTCTACTCACTGCAACATAAATACACTCCACATAAGACCACACACTGCCACATAATTATATGCTACATAATTACACTGCTCTCAATGCAACATACACTCCAAATACCACTCAGTGCCACATAATTACACACCACAAAATTAAACACTACTAAATACAACATACACTCCACACAATACCACTCAATGCCACATAACTATATGCTACATAATTACACTGCACTCAATGCGACATACACTCCAAATAATACCACTGAATGCCACGTAATTACATGCCACATAATTACACTCTACTGAATACAAAATACTCTCCCCATAATACCAAACAGTGCCACATATTTACACACCACATAATTACACTCTACACAATGCAACATAAATACACTCCACATAATACCACTCAGTACCACATAATCACACGTCACAATTACACTCTATTCAATGCAACATAAATACACTCCACATAATACCACTCAGTGCCACATAATTACACACCACATAATTACACTCTACTAAATGCAACATAAATACACTCCACATAATACCACTCAGTGTAACATAGTTACACGCCACATAATAACACTATACTCAATACAGCAAATACACCCCACATACCACTAAGTACCACATAATTACAAGCCACATAATTACACTCTACTCAATGCAACATAAATACACTCCACATATTACCAATCACTGCCACATAATTACATGCCACATAATAACACTCTACTCAATGCAACATAAATACACTCCATATAATACCACTCAGTACCACATAATTACACGTCACATATTTACACTAAATTCAATGCAACATAAATCCACTCCACATAATACCACTCAGTGCCATATAATTACACGCCACATACTTACACTCTACTCACTGCAACATAAATACACTCCACATAAGACCACACACTGCCACATAATTATATGCTACATAATTACACTGCTCTCAATGCAACATACACTCCAAATACCACTCAGTGCCACATAATTACACACCACATAATTAAACACTACTAAATACAACATACACTCCACACAATACCACTCAGTGCCACATAACTATATGCTACATAATTACACTGCACTCAATGCGACATACACTCCAAATAATACCACTGAATGCCACATAATTACACGCCACATAATTACACTCTACTGAATACAAAATACACTCCCCATAATACCAAACAGTGCCACATATTTACACACCACATAATTACACTCTACACAATGCAACATAAATACACTCCACATAATACCACTCAGTACCACATAATCACACGTCACAATTACACTCTATTCAATGCAACATAAATACACTCCACATAATACCACTCAGTGCCACATAATTACACACCACATAATTACACTCTACTAAATGCAACATAAATACACTCCACATAATACCACTCAGTGTAACATAGTTACACGCCACATAATAGCACTATACTCAATGCAACAAATACACCCCACATACCACTAAGTACCACATAATTACAAGCCACATAATTACACTCTACTCAATGCAACATAAATACACTCCACATATTACCAATCACTGCCACATAATTACATGCCACATAATAAAACTCTACTCAATGCAACATAAATACACTCCATATAATACCACTCAGTGCCACATAATTACATGCCACATATTTACACTCTACTCAATGCAACATAAATAGACTCAACATAATACCACTCAGTACCACATTATTACACGTCACATAATTACACTCTATTCAATGCAACATAAATACACTCCACATAATACCACTGTGGCACATAATTAGACGCCACATAATTACAATATACTCAATGCAACATAAATACACTCCACAAAATACCACTCAGTGCCACATGGTTACACGCCACATAATTACACTCTACTCAATGCAACATAAATACACTCCACATACCACTCAGTGCCACATAATTACACACCACATAATTGCACTCTACTCAATGCAACATAAATACACTCCACATAAATGCACTCTAAACCACATACCACCAATCAACATAAATGCACTCCACACCATAACACAATTTCACTAAGCATAATTTCACTCAACACCACAGTTCCAGGCCACACAATTCAACTCCACACATTTCCAATACACACCGCATAATTACACACCAAACAACATATTTCAAATCCACTACTCCACAATCCACAACGTACCTCCAATACACACCATATAGTGTCACCACCTGAGCACCAAACATCATTCACCACCACCATTTTGCATCAGCGCACCACCTAAGCATCATGTCGTTCTGCCCTTGGAATCTGCCATCTGTGGATTCTCCCCTGGTGTCCGTCCGCTGCTCATGTTCTAATTAAATTACTGTTTTCCAACCTCCACTCCCCCGTTATTTATGTCCCGCTCCAAGCATAACAAAAAAATTATAACAAACAAACATGAGAACAGGCAGGAAGAAGTTGCCAGCAGTGCAAGTACAAAAAAACTAGAAGACATTTTTTATGTTAAAATCTTTTTTAATCAGGTTTTTCAGTTATATATAATGTTGTCTTCGTTTGTATAAAGGTAACAAAAATACTTAACACTTTTTAATATAACTTTTCAAAATAATGCACAGCAGCCACAATGCTCTACAACATAGCCAAAAGTTCTGGCTAAACACATAAGGTCCCAAAGGCGAGACCTATTGACTATGCCAATGCTTGTTTCTACTGTATCTTGTTGTGTACTGTATTCCATCTGTGTAATTACTGTCTGTGCCCTAGATTTTGTGCCAGCTTCTGTTGCCCTTTTCTCGCCTGTTCTCCTCGCCGCTGACGCCCCTGCGGCCCCTCCCCCTGCCGGTTCCCGCTCCCGCCTCTTAGCTGCACGTCCCTCCCCCTTCCCTATTTAATGGCGGCCACTTCAGGGGAGCGTGAGCTGGACCTCTGACCTCTGGTCCGAGACCCGCTCTCTCCCCAGCAGCTCCCCTGTCTCGGTCTCTGCCGCTGACTCCGTCTCACCCCCTCCTGGGAGGTGTTCCAGCCCACTGCGACCAGGTCCGTGTCTGCGCCCATTTCTGCTCAGGTTCTGCTGCTTTTTTCTACTGTATTTCGTTGTGTACTGTATTTCATTTGTGTAATTACTGTCTGTGCCCTAGATTTTGTGCCAGCTTCTGTTGCCCGTTTCTCGCCTGTTCTCCCTGCCGCTGATGCCCCTGCGGTCCCTCCCCCCTGCCGGTTCCCACTCCTGCCTCCCAGCTGCATGTCCCTCCCCCCTACCCTATTTAATGGCGGCCGCTGCGGGGGAGCGCAGCGGAGGTGCACCGCTGCCGTGCCGAAGGCAAGCCCGTCTGCGACCCGACCTCGACCAGCGCAATGGACCCTGGATCTCTGATCATCCACCGCTACGATTCTGCTGCCCTCCTTGCTCTCAACCCCGGAAGGAACAACCACTGCCAGCTGTCCACGCCGAACACAACCCACGGCCAGTTCTCCTGCCGCCACTGCCACCAGACCTTCACCACCGGCCCCGCCGCCAACACTGCCGGCGCCCTGAGGTGCATCCTCCCCAATGTGCGCTCCCTGCACAAACACGCCGTAGAGATATGGAACCTCCTTGACACACTCTCAGCAGACATCGCTTTCTTTACAGAAACCTGGACCAACGCTCCTCTGCCCCCGACATCGCCACCGCCATCCCGGATGGATGCAAGATCCAGAGGAAGGACTGCCCCAACCACCCGGGAGGAGGACTCGCCATCGCACACAAAAACTCCCTCCGCCTCTCCACCTCGAACGACGCCTTCTTCGCCGCCGCACACCTGCACTTCCAGGTCCAGACCAGCCCCAATTCCACACTCCACGGAACCCTCGCCTACAGGGCCCCCATGCCCCATTCACCACCACCATCACCGACCTCATCGCACCCCACGCCATCGCTTCCATGGACTACATACTCATCGGAGACCTGAACTTCCACCTCGACAACCCCAGCGACCCCAACTCCACCACCCTCCTGGACAACCTCGCCAACTTCGGACTGAAGCAACTCGTCACCACGCCTACCCACAAGGCAGGACACACCCTCGACCCCATCTTTGCAGGAGGAAACAGCATCCACTTCAGCCACACCACACAACCCCCATGGATGGACCACCGCTGCGTACACTTCCGCGTCGTCAAACCCAATCCGCCCAAACCTGCTCCGTGCCCTCAGCGAAGGAACTGTAGCAAAGTCACTGAGGAGCAGGTCAACTCCACCCTCAACCGCGACACCCCCACCGCTGCACCCGACGCCAGCGTCGCAGCCAGCAGATCTCCAACTGCGCAGACAAGCTTGCCCCACTACGCAACTCCGACATACACCCCCCCAGGAAAGCCACCTGGTTCACCACCAGCCTCCAAGAAGCCAGACGGACCTGCAGACGCCTCGAGAAGAACTGGAGAAACAGCAAAACGCCTGAAAACCACACCACCTACAAGAACGCCATGATAGAATACCACCAACACATCAGAACCACCAAAAGAACCTTCATCCACAACAAAATCCTTGCCAACTCCAAGGAAGTCTTCAGCGTCATCCAGGAATTCACCAAGCCCCCCCAGCGAAACCACGGACATCACCCCTTCCCAGGACCTCTGCGACAAGCTTGGATCTTACTTCCATCTGAAAATCAAGAGCCTCTATGACAATTTCAATGACCAAACACCTGACTCCGCAACCACCGCCTCCCCGACAACGGCAGCCAGCCCACCCTCTCCTCCTGGACACCAGTCACGACCAAAGAGACCGCCTCAACCATGAAAGGCATACACTTGGGGGTCTCCACAGCCCCCTGCCCACCGCACATCTACCACAGAGCCGCCATCGCACCAGAATTACGACGCACCATCAACGTCACCTTCAAGACCGGCGCCTTCCCCGACGTCTGGAAACGCGCAGAAGTCAGACCCCTGCTTAAGAAACCCTCAGCAGATCCCACGGACCTCAAGAACTACAGGCCCATCTCCCTCCTCCCCTTTGCGACAAAAGTCACTGAAAAGACCGTCAACGCACAGCTAACAAGGTTCATCGAACAACTCCATCCTCGACCCCTCTCAATCTGGTTTCAGCAGCAACCACAGCACCGAGACCGCCCTACTCGCCACAACAGACGACATCCGCACCCTCCTCGACCAAGGCCACACCGCAGCCCTGATCCTACTCAACCTCTTAGCGGCTTTCGACACCATCTCCCACCGCACACTCGCCGCCAGACTACACTACGCCGGCATACAAGGGACCGCCCTCAACTGGATCCACTCGTTCCTCACCGGCAGAAGCCAAAGAATCAGACTACCACCTTTCCTCTCTGAACCCATGGAAATCAACTGCAGAGTACCCCAGGGATCATCGCTCAGCCCAACCCTCTTCAACATCTACATGGCCCCCCTCGCCACCATCGTCAGACAGCATGGCCTCAGCATAGTATCCTACGCCGACCACACCCAGCTCATCCTCTCCCTCACCAAATACCCCACCATTACCAAACTCAACTTCCAGGAAGGAATGCAGGACGTCGCATCCTTGATGAGCAACAGCTGCCTGAAGCTCAACTCGGAGAAGACAGAAGTCCTCATCCTCAGAACCGCCCCGTCAGCATGGAACGACACCTGGTGGCCCACCACCCTCAGCAGGCCCCCGACCCCCACGGACCACGCCAGAAACCTAGGCATCATACTCGGCTCCTCCCTCTCCATGAACCGACAGGTCAACACCATCGCCTCCAACTGCTTCAACACCCTCTGCATCCTCCGTAAGACCTTCAAATGGATCCCCCCAAGTCAAGGAAGACAGTCACCCACGCACTCATAACCAGCAGACTGGACTACGGAAATGCCTTCTACGCCGGCATCAACAAGTCTCTACTCTGCCAGCTCCAGACAATACAGAACACCGCAGCCAGACTCGTCCTCGGCATCCCTCGACACGAGCACATCAGCCAACACCTACGGAACCTCCACTGGCTCCCTGTCGAGAAGAGAGTCACTTTCAAGAACTCACCCAGGCCTACAAATGCCTCCACAACACCGGACCCCAATACCTCAACGACAGACTCTCCTTCCACGTACCCAAAAGAAACCTCCGATCCGCCAACCTCGCCCTCGCCGAAATCCCGCGCATCCGCAGAGCAAGAACAGGAGGAAGAGCCTTCTCCTACATCGCGGCCAAGACCTGGAACGAGCTCCCGATCGACATCAGACGCGCCCCCTCCCTGAACGCCTTCAGGAAAGCACTCAAGACCTGGCTATTCGACTGAACGGAACTGCTGACCCCCCCCCCAGCGCCCTGAGACCCTCACGGGTGAGTAGTGCACTTACAATTCCCTGATTGATTGATTGATTGATTGATCATAACAAGAAAGCGGCAGCTATTACTTATGGAATTGGTCAACTGAATCGATTATTAAGTAGCGCTTCTGCTTCCCCTATTTTAACAGTAATAAAGGCAACCTTAACCTCAGCCCTGCAGTATGGTCATTTTGCTTATCCTGGTGCACTGGATGAAGGGTTTGAGTTATGTCACATTAGAGCATAAAAAAAATATTCCATCAACTGCGACACGTCCGAAGCTCCAGATTAAGACTTGAGCTAGGGTTAGTGTGAGGGGGTGCCGAACATGACACGCCTGTTACCGGGGTCGACATGTCCAAACAACGGCGGTGGCTTACCCGTGGTGATCGCCTCGCGGAACCAACGATGCAAAACAGCGGCCTCCACAGGGATAACTCCTCCCCCATGTCCTCTGCCCCTACAGGGTCACGACACGCGCCAATCAGAGGCCGAAGAAGGAGGGACTAACACCGGACGTGGTTTCCCCCAGAAAGAGAAAAAGGCTGGAGGCACTGACAGTGAGCGCGAACAAGCCGGAGAGAGGAAGGAGCTGAGAGAGAGAGGAGACGTGAGAGAGGAGTTCATGGAATCGTGGAACGGAGAGGACGAATCCCAAGACGAGGACGAGACGTGGTGCGAGGATTGGTGGTCCCCACAGGAGGAGGCTGGAGAGCGGCTGCAACTCAGGAGAGTTGCGGCGGAGCCGGTGAGTGACCACGAACAGGGGAAAGAGGGAGCGGGGTGGCGGGAGGCCTGAGGGAGTAGTACCGGGGTTTTTGCGTTGTGTGCTTTCCCTTCCTCACGTACCCCCCTGAGTGCTTGTGTATTCAGACATCGTGGGAGATCCTAGCACTTTACCCCTCCCCTCTATTTTCCACAGTGCACGGTAGTGCCCAGTACGATCCCATCACTACTTCCCCCCCCCTTCCCTCACTAGAACCACCCGTCCTATCCTGCAACATTTCCCCTAGACAATACACCGAACGGGTGTGGTGACGGAGATAATATCGCCTACGGGCGTGACATTAAGGGAGTGACTGACGGCTCTGTGTTTTCTTTCCTCCTATGAGACTCCCTGGGAGAACCATGCAACAGATAGAAGATCATGCAACCTCGAAACCTGAAGGCGACGAGGAGCCACAGAGGAAGAAGGAGATCCGGAAGATCACCGACAGCCCCCCAAAGACAATAACTAAGGGCACCTACCCCAGAGCTTTGAATAAAACAAGTAGACTGGCCCACTACATACAGCCTCCACGTCTGATTATCCGGCCCGCCCTCCCACAAGTGGTGTCAGAAGTGGGATTGGCCGGAGACATGGAGGCTGTAATCGCCCGAATGGCCGAAAGCCAAGAGAGTTTGGGGAAAGCTATGGAGAAATTCCTCACGGTGGTAGAAGAAGACCGGGGGAAATTACAGCAAGTCATTACGGAACAAGGCCAGACCCATGACACCGCAATGGGGAAGCTCGCAGATGCCCTTGGACAACAAAGGGGCCCGAGTACCCTCCCATCAGTAATCCTGCAAAAATATGTAAGCAGAGAAGACCCTGAATGCTTCTTCAACAATTTCGAACGGATGGCCCTGGCTGCAGCAGGGCCAGCAGATAAGTGGGGGCAATACCTAGGGCCTTTGCTGTCTGGAGAGCTTCAGGCATCCTATCAAGCGGCCAACATCCTGGGGGTGACTCCATATGCGGAAATCAAACAATGTATTACGGAACGCCTAGGTGTTGACGACAAGACGTACAGGATGAGGCTTAGACAGATCAAAGAGGGACCGCAAGAAACGCCCAGAGCCCTATATTTCCGCGTGAGAGATATGGCTGACCGATGGTTGAAACCAGCCTCCGCCTCAAAGGAAGATATCATGGCTAAAGTATACATAGAGCAGTACCTAGCCTCCCTCCATCCTCCCATTCAGAAATGGGTCAGACAACATGCGCACCTCACCCTAGAGACAGCCGTGGAAATCGCTAGTGCCTACAGTAAAGCCCAAGATGTACAAAGGGGACATGAAGAAACCCCATGGAGAACAGGTATAAGCGGGGCTCATCGTCCTCCCCGACCTCCGTTGGTCCAAAAACCCGACCCTGTTACGATCATTCCAGGTCCTCCTTTGTTCAGAGTCCCGGGACCTCCCGTGTTTAGAATCCCTACGCCCGGACCACAATGCTATAACTGCCGGGGACTGGGTCACATAGCCCGCTTTTGTCCACAGAAGGAGGAACCAATGGAGATAGGCATCGCGAGGAATTATTGTTGTCTCTCCCAGTCTAAACAACCTCCCCCTTATCGTTGTGGTGTGACGGTAAACGGACAGCCTATGACAGCCCTGGCTGATACAAGCTGTCGACAAAGCGTGATGCGTCCCCAGGACCTGGGACCCGAGCTTGGGACAGTTGATGGTACCGTAAACATACAATGCGTCCATGGGGATACGAAGATGTACCCCACTACCCATGTACGCATACAACACGCCACGGATCCAGGGTCCGATTTAAAAGTCGGTCTCATCCCACGACTACCAGAACAGGTCATACTGGGGAATGACTACCCGTACCTGCCTGAATTGCTTCTGGAATGAACGCCAAAGGAGGAGGAATGGTGGGGCATCGCTCCCTTTTCCCGGGATGAGAACCCAGAATGGCCCCCCTCAAAAATCAGGAAAACCAAAAACGGAAAGAAAAAGGAAAAACTGCGTGTGCTTTCCCTGCTATACCAGAGGAGAACCCGTGGGAGAAAGATAGACACTTCCACACTGCCCAGAGAGAGGACCCGGTCTTACAGGAAGCCTGGAACCAAGCCCTGAACCAAGAAGACCCACTACACGTATGTCCCTATTTCTTTATCAAGAACGGCCTGTTATACAGAAAAGCAGAGACCACTAGCACCCCTCAGTTGTTGGTCCCTACCCTGTTTCAGGATAAGGTACTCTATTTAGCCCATAGTCATTTATTGGGTGGGCATTTTGGGGAGGAAAAAACGGAACAGTTAATAACAGAGCAGTTCTATTGGCCCGGTATTTATAGGCGAGTGAAAAAGTACTGTCGTGAATGCCCCGTATGTCAGAAAAACAGCAGGTACAGACCACCCAGAGCCCCATTACATCCGCTACCCATCATCGATGAACCCTTTTGTAGGATTGGGATGGATATCATATGGCCCCTGTTGCCTTCGCGTAGCGGGTGCCGTTATGTGTTGGTCCTCGTGGACTACGCTACCCGTTTTCCAGAGGCAATCGCTTTACGACACCCAGATGCCTCTAGCATAGCCAAAGCTATGATTTCGGTATTCTCCCGGGTAGGATTTCCAAAAGAGATCCCGACGGATCAAGGGACCCCGTTCGTATCTAAATTGATGAAGCAAGTGTGTACCCAGTTGGGTATCAAACAGATACGAACGGCGGCATATCACCCCCAAACTGATGGTCTAGTTGAGCGCTACAACGCTACCCTTAAGTCTAACCTTAAAAAAACTCCTTGCCCTGGAGTCTAAACGGTGGGAGGACATGTTACCCCTAGCATTGAACGCAATCCGGTTAAAAACCCAGAAGAGTACAGGGTATTCCCCATTCGAACTACTCTATGGCCACTAGCCCCGTTCCTTTCTGGACATGGTTCGCGAGACCTGAGAGATAGAACCCAATAATACCACCCCACTAATAGAGTACGTCACCAATCTAAAAACCCATTTGGGACAGATACGAACCATAGTCAGGAACAATATGGAAAAAGCACAGGAAGCACAGAAAGTACAATTCGATAAAAAAGCCAAAGATAGGTCCTTTTCAGTAGGAGATGCAGTGCTACTGATGATGACCTCTTCCGACCATAAGCTGCTGGGACAATGGCAGGGTCCCTACATTGTACTGGAACAGGTGACGCCTGTCACCTACCGACTGGAGCTCGATAGGAAATGAGGTACCTCCCAGGTTTATCACATTAATCTTCTGAAAAAATGGGAGGGACCCCTTTCTTCCTTGGTTGGGAACATAGGGAACCACAACCCCTTATACTGCCAATGTATCGACAAAGAATTACCCTCCCACTTAAAAGACGGTCTGGTCGATACGTTGTTGCCCTTACAAGACGTGTTCTCACTGACCCCTGGGAAAACCACGCTAGTGGAAAACTCCATTAAAACCATGCCAGGGAGAAAGGTACTTCTCCGACCATATCGCATACCAGAGGCCCGCAGGAACACCATCCGAGATGAGGTTCAACAGATGATACAGATGGGTATCATAGAACCCTCTGTAAGTGAGTGGAATTCACCCATTGTTCTCGTACCGAAGCCGGACGGCTCGGTATGATTCTGCATAGACTTCCAGGAGGTTAACAAAATTTCAGAATTTGACACATACCCCCTCCCCAGGGTAGACGAGATGATCGAACGGATAGGGAGGGCCAAATACATCAGTACCCTTGATTTGTGCAAAGGGTACTGGCAAATTCCCCTGAGGGCCCAAGACCGGGAGAAAACAGCGTTTTCTACCCCCGACGGTCTGTTCCAATTCGTGATGTTACCCTTTGGGTTGCATGGAGCGCCGGCTACCTTTCAACGGGCCATGAATCTTATCCTACGACCCCATGAGAGATATGCCGGGGCTTACATAGATGACATCATCATCTACAGTGAGACCTGGGAACAGTATCTGTCACACCTGTACAAGGTGGTCCAGGCTTTGGGAAGCCATGGTCTTAAGATCAACCCTGCCAAAAGCCATTTAGCCGCACAAACCGTGAAGTATCTAGGCTACCTGTTGGGAGAAGGAGTCATACGACCTCAGAATAACAAATTGACCGCTATATCCCAAATACCCTTTCCGCGTTCCGCCAAAGCCCTCCGAGCCTATCTAGGGTTGCTCGGTTACTATAGGAGGTTCATACCACAATTTTCCCGGATTGCAGCCCCTCTCACGGACCTCTTGCAGAAAACCGTAAAAACTGAGGCTAGATTGAGAGACCCCAGCCCCGAAGTAACCAGGGCATTTGAGACATTGAAGGCGTCCTTGACCTCTGACACTGTGTTAGCCAGCCCAGATTACACCTTACCCTTCATCCTACAGACGGATGCCTCCAATCAGGGACTGGGGGCGGTCCTATCCCAGAGAAATCTACAGGGAGAAGAAAAGCCCATATTGTATATAAGTAGGAAGCTATACCCCCGAGAGAGAAACTACGCAGTAATTGAAAAAGAAGCCCTGGCCATAAAATGGGCCATTGACTCTCTGAAATATTACCTGGAGGGGCGGGAATTCACCCTTTACACGGACCATGCACCCTTAGAATGGCTAGCACGCAACAAAGGGAACAACGAAAGGGTGTTACGTTGGTTCTTATCCTTACAACCATACAGATATCACACCAAGCACCGAAAAGGAACAGAACAGGCAAACGTAGACTTCCTCTCCCGATACCCCCGTGGGAACACCCCTACTAGAAGGACAGCAAGGGAAAGGGGATGTGAGGGGGTGCCGAACATGACACGCCTGTTACCGGGGTCGACATGTCCAAACAACGGCGGTGGCTTACCCGTGGTGATCGCCTCGCGGAACCAACGATGCAAAACAGCGGCCTCCGCAGGGATAACGCCTCCCCCATGTCCTCTGCCCCTACAGGGTCACGACGCATGCCAATCAGAGGCCGAAGAAGGAGGGACTAACCCCGGACGTGGTTTCCCCCAGAAAGAGAAAAAGGCTGGAGACACTGACAGTGAGCGCGAACAAGCCGGAGAGAGGAAGGAGCTGAGAGAGAGAGGAGACGTGAGAGAGGAGTTCGTGGAATCGCGGAACGGAGAGGACGAATCCCGAGACGAGGACGAGACGTGGTGCGAGGATTGGTGGTCCCCACAGGAGGAGGCTGGAGAGCGGCCGCAACTCAGGAGAGTTGCGGCGGAGCCGGTGAGTGACCACAAACAGGGGAAAGAGGGAGCGGGGTGGCAGGAGGCCTGAGGGAGTAAAACGGGGTTTTTGCGTTGTGTGCTTTCCCTTCCTCACGTTCCCCCCTGAGTGCTTGTGTGTTCGGACATCGTGGGAGATCCTAGCACTTTACCCCTCCCCTCTATTTTCCACAGTGCACGGTAGTGCCCAGTACGATCCCATCACTACTTCCCCCCCTTCCCTCACTAGAACCACCTGTCCTATCCTGCAACATTTCCCCTAGACAATACACCGAACGGGTGTGGTGACGGAGATAATATCGCCTACGGGCGTGACATTAAGGGAGTGACTGACGGCTCCGTGTTTTCTTTCCTCCTATGAGCCTCCCTGGGAGAACCATCCAACCCATAGAAGATCAAGCAACCTCGAAACCTGAAGGCGACGAGGAGCCACAGAGGAAGAAGGAGATCCGGAAGATCACCGACAGCCCCCCAAAGACAATAACTAAGGGCACCTACCCCAGAGCTTTGAATAAAACAAGCCGACTGGCCCACTACATACAGCCTCCGCGTCTGTTTATCCGGCCCGCCCTCCCACAGTTAGTGATTCAATCAATCGAGTGTAAGGCATCCATGTTAAAATATTTTAGCAAGTGTAGGGCGGCTCCCAAGAATTAGTTAAAAAAAGCTTTTGAAATCGATTTACAAAAAACCTGGTAGCCCATGGTCTAGACAACTTAATGAGGCGATTCCCATATTGGGCATGGAAGACAGCTATTAACAAGCAAATGAAAGAGTCTTCCTGGGAACAGGACTTACGTACCGTCGAGTGCCGAGGATTGGCACAGCCCCTAATGGATTCCTATTATGTTGGGAAGCCACAAAAATATTTTTGGGATTTTATTAATGCAAATACTCGGGATTAAATCCTCTACATGAGAGTGCTTGAGCTACCAATAAGAGATTTTAACCCGCGCTGGGCTGGCTTAGGGGGTGACATCAAGTGCAGGCTATGCTACAACTATTGGGCATCATGGTTTCATTTTTTAAGCTGTTGCCCTGCCCTAGATCAGCAAAGGAGACTACTGTTAAAACCTTTTTGGCAGTGGGAGTCCGTTCTTGTGCACAGACATCTTCCTTTTACTTTAGCAGTAAATAACCTGGGGGGCTGGGGAGATGTGCTAAATTCGTGAATATTTTAAATCAATTACTGTCGAATACCTGGGCGATAGACTTTCCACTGAAAGAACATCAGTTAGGAATTACATCCTTTACAAGTAGTACTGGGCTACCTGCTCAACAGTTGGGGTGTAAGTAAGAGCGGATTTGGAGTAAAGTGGCCCCCTAGGATGGATGGTTCCCGTTAGTGAGGCTTAAACCTTCTTAGAAGGAATATTTGGCATTTTAAGGCTCCTAAAAGATGATTAGGTTGGGCATTTTTGTGGGTACCCTTGTATTTTGGCATTCCCCGCTGGTGAGGGAGGCACCAGGGGGTAGGTCAGAGGTACTAGGAGGGATAAGCGCAGTAGGCATTAAGCTCAAGCAGGTATATCGGAGGCTCTAAGTATGACAAGACTAGAGTGCAATAATCATTTTGTCCTCCTAGATTGTACTGCTCCACCGGTACATATGGAAAGGATTTAGGCATTATTGTAATTCGGTTTACTGTAATTATAAACCAGATTTGTGTATATATTGCCGACTCTGTATTATGAACATTTTATATTGAATATGAATTTTGGTGGTTATGAGATTATGTTTTACTTTTATAAAGGAAATTGCTCATTTAGATTGGGTTAGATCCAGACACTTGGCACTTTAATAAGGTATATTGCGTAGATTACCTGACTAATGGAATATTGCTGATTTTATTGTTAATTAAGTACTTGAAGATTTTGTGTATCATGTTGATTGTTTTGTTTATTTTATATTTAATTGTTATGGTTTTAATCAACAATACAATAAAATGCAACAACAACATAATCAATACAGAAAAAAACAAATATATGATGATTAATCCTAAATCGATTTATGGTCAACCAATTGCATAAGTTAAAACATATGACTACCTAGACATACAAATGGATGTTCATTTACATTGGAAATCTCATCTGGCAAGGTCGAAAACAACCTTGACACAAAACATTGACGCAATTATACATTTTGCTAACTCATGTAGCAAGAGACTAATAAAACCACTACTGACTGCATTTAAGATAAAAGCATGGGTGGCATGCTCTTATGGTGCCGAACTGTGGGGGTTTATGAAAGTTCAGGCTCTTCAAAAACTGGAACACACCTTCTTGCAACATATACTAAACCTGGGGTCTGGTACCCCAATGATAGCAATAAAAGTTGAACTGGGGTTGACCGCACTGGAGAATCTCATTGAATTTTGACCCTTAAGACACTGGGTGCGAATGTGGTCAATCCCAGCTCTTGCATCATATAGAATGGTTCTGCAGGAACTGCAATGATGCTAAAATTACAATAGTTTACCCTTGATTCAAGCACATCAAGAACATTCCAACTTCCATTGGTTGGGTAGAGTAATGGAATAACCTGGAACTCATGAATAAAGCAACCCTAGAAATGGTTAAAAGAAATATTGGGCATGAATGTGGCGCAAGCAAAAGCCAGGAAATGTATCCTCCTGACTAATTACCTGAAAGTAAAATCTGAACCGTGATGAGAGCCATCCTTGACCTTATACCTCATGTTCAGATTAGGAACTCTTGAGGTGCAGGTCTTTACTAAATCATGGGGTAAAGCCCCTGGATGTGGATCTGACATGTGTCCCTGTACGCTGGTGGGCTTTGAAAAAATTATGCATTTTATGCTGCTGTGTGATACTTTGCTGAAGATCCGAAGGTACTACCTTACCTCCACTTTTTCTAAGATTTAATCTGAGATGCTGCCGTGCAGCACTTTTATTATGTTATAGAACTGGTCGTATGGAGATTTACCAGGCAGTTGCTTTGTATATACATTCTGCTTTGAAGTTCACAAGACCGGCTATAGACAGCGGAGAAGGAAGTGGGTTCATACCAAAACCAACTGCTAGTGACAGTTTTGCCATTTTCTGTTTGACTCTGGAGGGTGTGTTCGCCCTTTGATAGATCTGCCCCTTGTAAAATGGAGCTTGGCTTGACTCCCGCATTAAAGGAACTATGGCGCAATGGACAACCTGGAGCACCCTATTCACTAGACAGGGCACTGAAAGGTATTATTGCACATTTCTACTTGCACCTGCACTTTCTAAAATGCTCGCTTAGGTATCGGCTGTCTATTGGCCCATATCTAAGGGTTAATTTCCTTTGGGCTGTCATCAAAACGGTAATTATTTGGTCAATTCGTTTTCTGTGCAGCAGACTTGTGCTCATGTCTTATTTCTTTTGACTATAAGACCGTTGTCAGGTCTCCGAAAAGGTATACTTGCTCTGAGTAGGTAACTAGCAGACGTAGACTTAGGTATTTGCACCTAGGCACGTGTTTGTTAGCTGGTATGTTTTGTAAGATCTACTGACCGCTCTATATGATTGTTTTGTTTTAATAGTAATATACGTCATCCACTTGCACTTGCACTTTATATTAGATCATGGATGATGCACAAAGTGTAGTATTTTATGAACTGTGCTTAAGTTGTAAGTGAATTGTGATCAGTTTATTATGTGGTGTAAATATCAATGTGTTAAATGTTATGACATAAACTGCTGACAATAAACTTTTGACGTCACGTACCACATCTGCAGGAATGTTCAGTGGGTTGTGTGGGGCTACATTTAACCTGGACGTCCTTACTCAGTGAACTATACTAAGTCCTTCAACCTGTGGGTTAGGAATCTGAACCCTGTAGACCTGGCCCCTAGGCCACAGGATTTGCAACATGCCCTTTACTCCTGTATAGGGTGAGGATCAGATTAGGCACAATTTGTAACCCTCGTAAGGTGTCAATACCCTTGTTTCGCCCTTTTTCTCCTGAATGGGGAAGGGATCAGACTAGACACAACTTGCCACCCCCCCTCCCCCTCTTAAGTTGGCAATCTCATTGTTGTGCCCTTTACTTCAGTATGGGATGAAGATCTGACTACAGACAACTTGTAAGCTCCTGCCCCCAAAGTTGCAATTCACTTTTTGTGCCCTTAATTACTCACTTGACTAAGCTTTCCCACCCACACTAAGGGGGCACATTGATCTGTCTAGCCAATGACTTATGAATAAGAAAACCTCTTCTGGTGTGCATTAAGATGATTTTTCAAATCACCTCTCCGTTCCATGACCATAACAAGGAGCTCTGTCTTAAGCCTCGTACTTCTATATGGTCACAGAAGTCCCTAGTGACTTGCAAAAAACCTTATATTGTATATCAGAGGGTACTATATCCCTTATCAAGCCTACCTGCTTTTGATGTTCATCACTGGGTACTATTGGAGACTATCAACACTTGCTGTGCACTAAAATCACAGCATTTATGTAGTAGAAAATCAGCCCAGTGGTAATAGGGCGGTTTACATAACGAGGAGAGATAGGAGCCTGGTTGTTCCAGGTTACAGAGTGCCACCATGTTGTTTACATAGAGAGGAGAAATAGGATTGGCTGTTCCCAATTATAAAGGGCACTGCACCCCAGCTTGGTTACAAAAAGAAGGTTGACATGATGCTGGTCTTCATGGTTAGAGACAGCATACATGCCTGTTAATCCCAGAAAGGAGTGAAAAGAGCCTGGTACTCTATTACAAGTGTGGGAGATGCGAGCCTAGTGGTGCCTGGTTAAACAGACACAAGTCAATTTACACAGGGAGGGGACACATGGGAGAGGTGCTGCCTGGTCACAGATGGCACACGAGTGTACATAGGGAAGAGTGATATGAGCTTGGATAGGATAAGATAAGATAATACTTTATTTGCGTGATTACTTAAAATCATTGCAACAATTTACATTAATAAAAACATAGGTAAATGAGCAAGGAATTGGGTTATCCGATTTTACATACACTTTAGTTCCCATATAAATTCAAAAAGAGGTTGGTGAAAATTTTCAGAATAACATCACTAGTATATTATGGTTCCAAGTCCCTGGCTGGAGAGAGAGATCAGATGCTAGTTCTGTGTGCAAAAACGCAGATCCGGATAGGAAGAAAGTGCAAGTTCTGTGTGGCAGGATCGTAGATGGAAGGATTTCCAGCGCAATTAAAACCCAGAGATTGAAGTCGTTTTTTGGTTTATGGCTTGATCGGGTCCGAATCCCTGGCTGGAGAAAGGTAAAATGCAGGTTCTGTGTGCCGAGATCGGAAATCTGAATAAAAATAAAGTGCAAGCTCTGTGTGCAAAGATCGCAGATAGAAGAATTTCCAGTGTAGTTAAAACCCATTGATCGTCTGTTGCAGTGTTATTTGAAACCTCGTCTGCCCAAGGTTGCTTATGAGGTCATTCAATTTGAAGAATCCGAAGTGGCCATGATTCAATTGTGGGCGCCGCATTGGGGCTTCCAGGAGCCTTCCAGTGCAGCTAAAGATCGACAGTTGCTGTTGAAGCTCATCTGTTGCATTTTTTATGATTGCCGCTTCCGTGTGAAATCGCTTTTAGGATTGTTTGATCGTGTCATTTAAGCAACCATTTGTTGGCTAGTTTGTCTTTTAATTCTTGTGTCCACAGCGGTTAGAAATCTTACCAAACGGGACCTCAGTTGGACGTCCTCACCGGAGAAGCTTGCTAGCACTGCTTGTCTGCAGGACCGTATGTTTTTCTTATTGAAAAGTGGTCTGAGTAGGGTCTGGCTTTCCCATAATAGTTCCCTGCAGATGGGTAGGAGGTGCAGAATATCATCCTCCCCTTCCCTGCAGAGACGACAGGTTGCTGGCTTCGGTGGGTGTAGCCACGGCAGCAGGTGGTACGCAGATGGTAATATACCTAGGCGGAATTTCAGGTACCTCTCTTTGGTGGTTTTGGAAAAGCCAGTATGGAGGTATGTGTGGGGTGAGGCTTTGCTGTATGACTGTATGGTAAACTAGCCGTGTGCTCGCTCTGACAAGGTAGCTTTGTCTTGTATGAGGGATTCTTTTTTAACAGTGTTGTTAGCTATTTTTTTTTAACTTGCATAGGTCCCCGATGTCTCCCAGAGGTGTCGTAGGCCTAGTAGGTCGAGTGAGCTTTCCAGGTAGCGTCTGGCTGGACATGCCTCCTTAGCTTGCAGTTCTTTCCATAGGTAGGGTTTAGTGTTTCTGGCTCCCCCTTTCTGATTTTATACCAGCTTTTGATGTATGCTCCTTTACGCGCCAGCTCTTGTCTCTGTATCCCGAACTCTAGTCTCATGAGTGATATGAGCTTGGTGCACATTCCATATGTAGGAGATGTGAAACTGGCTACTGATGGTACATATTTATATAGGGAGGAGTTTCTTTAGTCTGGTACTTATTTATATACATAGATGTGAGTGTGGTGGTGCCTGATTACTGATGGAACATATTTGTTTACATAGGGAGGAGTCACATTAGTCTGGTGCTCATTTACTTGTGCAGGATATGTGAACCTAGTGATGCCTGGTTACATATGAAACACAATCTTGTTCACACAGACAGGAAACCTATGAAACTAGTGATGCTGGTTTCAAACAGCACACAAGCTCATTTACATAGCAAGGAGTTACATTAGTCTGGTGCTTATGTACATATGAACAAGTGAGCCGGGTCACAGATGGCACACAGGCTTATTTACATTCAAGACTGGTGGCTCCTGGTTAGAGACGGCACACTAGTGTGTTTACACAAAGAGGAGGATAGGAGCCTAGAGCTTTTTTACATATGTGGGAGATCTGAGCATGGTGCTGCCTGGTTACAGATGATGAACAGGAGCTTTTAAACAGTGAGAGGAGCTAGGTGACTATGGAAAGTCAGAGTCTTGCAATCTGCAGAATGATGGGTATACAGTCCAACCGCCATTATACATTGGGGCAGATTTACAATAAACTAACGCAGCACGGTGCAGCAAGTCATTTTGCTGCGCCGTGTTGCATTAGTTTGGAAAGCACAGCGTTGCGACATATTTACAACAATATGTCGCACCTCTGTGCTTCCCCTGCGCTGGTGCACAAACTGCTGCCATGCGCCGACGCTGGCACCCTTGCACCATGGTGCAAGGATGCCTGCGTCGTGGGGAGATTATTTTTGTTCAGGAAGGGTTCCCTTCTTGAACAAAAACAATCTGAAATTCCGTTTTTCAACTTCTATGTGTGCTGCATTAGCACACATAGAAGTTGAAAAACAGCATTCTTTCAATGATTGTTTATGTGCAGGAAGGGAACCCTTCCTGAACAAAAACAATCATTAGAGGTGATTTCCTCTTTCAATGTGTGCTGCAGAATGTAGCACGCATAGAAACAGGAAACAAAAACGAGGAGAAATGAATAAATTTCTTCTCGTTGCGTCTCCCTACGCCTCCCCTGGGGAGGCGTAGCATTCACACGCATTTCCAGATTTACGATTCCTCGTAAATCTGGAAATGTGTCTCGTTCCATGGGTGTTGCGTGGGAACACCCACAGCAACAACCATGGAACGCCCCTTTCACGCAAAGTACTGCGTGTTAAGGGGCCATATTTACAAGGACAGGAAACGCCACCCTGCGTGGCTTTTCCTGTCCTGGTAAATATGGGGCAGTGTATTGCGCTGCCAGTGCGTCACAAAAAGTGATGTACTGGCAGCGCAAGGGGCTTGTAAGTCTGCCCCATAATGTTTAATAGAATGTTCTGAGCCCCGGCGTCAACTATAATCTTACTAACATCTGAACCAGGTCATGTGGAGTCTGGTATTATCTTTGTCCTCTTTCAATACACTATGTAACGATCTGTAAATATCATAGGCTCTTCCAGCCACAGCTCTAGTTGGTTACAAGCTACACACCGAGTAACAGGAAGACCTTTTAAGAGCCTGCTTTCATGTGCCTGACTTATATGGTCACAACATTCAATCACAAATTAACAAAAACAGTAAACATAAAGTAGCTCTCCACACCACACTGTAAGAGAGATAAGTGCTACTCAAGTGTGAACATGTTTCACCTTACAAATATGTCCTATTAATATACTATGACTATCGCTGAAAGGCATCAGAGCTTTGTACAAGGTCCAAGGCAAAGACAGTCAACGTGTGATTAGGGTAGATGGTTTCTAAGAGTGAAAGAGGACTGTTAATTTGTCATGATGTGTTATTCTTTACAGTGGTGCACTTAAGCTCATTTCTGTTACAATATGCAGCCTGAGAATTTCATATGGGTCTGATTTATTATTCCTATTACAGCGCCTTCTGCCTTGAGAAGGCCCATCCTAGACCAGCTAGATGACAAAACACATGCCAACAAATCAATAATAAAGGGATTTTGACAAGGTCTAGGAACACTAACAACATATCCTATGTCAAACCTCACATGTTTAACTGATGGAGATCAAAGAGCAATATAAAGTGTTATACTGAGAAAAAAGTAACCTGGAGAACTACTGCAAATTAACGTAAATTGAAAACCAACAAAGAACTACATAACCACAACTGTGTGACTTAGGGGCCTATCATTTCTCAATATAGCCCTTGTTTGTGATTACGTTACAGTTCTCACATTATCATCCGCACTAGAAGAGATGGGAGCCTGGGGTGTCTGGTCAGAGAAGCTTATTTACATACAAAGGGGGTGACAGCCTGTTCACAAAGCATAATATACAATTTGTTTATGTAAAATGCTTGTACACAACACAGGGCAAAGTGATTCAGGTAACAGTGTGAGTATGGTATGACAGGAGCGGGCAGTTTTCGTTACTGAGGCCTGAATGTCTGCAGGGTAGCATCTTTAACTCCTACAACTGTTTGAGAGAGGGTGCCAGTCTCAAATTCTGGGGACACAGCTATCACCAGCTCCCCTCGTGGTTTTTACATTTTGCATCTACAGTCGGTGCAGATTCCATCTAAGACAGTAATCTTTTCAGCTAGGTCTTCCGCTTCCTGGAATCAGCCTGCTTTGTTTTTCCCATACTTCGGTAAGCAAAGGCAACAGTGTATTCCACTAAAGTTGCCCTTCGCTTGCTTTTGGTAACGTGGGTGAGCAGTAAGGCCATAGGCACATACAAAGATAAAGCAAAACAGTGGAAGTCACAAATTTCAATACAGTGTAGTAAAAAGAGACAAAGAACTTCAAGATTCAAACCAACGGGGGGCGTGGCCAGCAGCCGCGGAAGATGGCCGCCATCTAGGAGATCTGCGCTAGCCAAAGGCGCTAAAACCCGGGAAAATCCGTCATAATTCGTCCCAACGGCAGCAACCGACACAGTACAGGCCACAGCAGCAGCGTCGGAAGAGCCACAAGAAAAATCAGCTCTTGAAACGGCGTTGAGACCGGCAATCAGGCTGCAGGGTGAAACGAGGTGCGGAGGCAAGATGGCGTGGCCCTCGCGCTCCGGAGCGATTTGAAAGCGAAAGACGTCCGGACGGCCGTTCAGCGTCCTAGCGGCAGGATTGGGCCCCAGACGAGCGCGGCGTGGTGAAAGCAGCAGCGGAGGCAGAGAAGGACCCGCAGCGGCAGGAAAGTTGCAGCCGGCAGCGCCACGGAAACGGGGCGCATCTGAACCCGCAGTGAGTACGCGGCGCCTCCCTGTGACGCTGGGACGTCCGGACGGCCGATCGGCGTCCTGGCGGCTGGTCTGGGCTCCGGATAAGAGCGCGGCGTGGGAAACGTGGCAGTGGGGGAAGAGAAGTGATCCGCACCGGCAAGAAAGTTGCAGCCAGCAGCGCCACGGACACGAGGCGAGTACGACCCCGCAGTGGGTAAGCAGCGCCTCCCTGTGAAGTGGCAGAGTGGGAGGGTGAAGCTAAGGCCTTACAATTAAGGTGGTTGACTCAGCCAGTCGTGGGACCGAGCGACGCTCTCTCTGCCCTTCCCCCCTTCCAAGGGTTGAGGCTGCCTGGAGGGTCACTCAGTAGCTCTGGGAGAGCGAAGACAGACCAGGGGATCGACGGAGGCAGTAGATATCCTAAGCGGGGCCTAGTGAGCAGCGTGCAACAGAGGCCCATCCCACACGGACAAGGATCCCTTCCCCATGCGGGTGGTAATATCCGGTCTGGCCACGCAAGGGACCCCCTAAACGCAGGTCCTGCCCTACACTACCACTAGAGACGGACAGTGGGGGAAAGTGAACTATACTCCCTGGACCGGATACAGTGAACTACACTCCCTGAACCGGATTCGCGAAACAGCGAGGGTTCTCGTACACAGATACCTCGAGAGTGCTGAGCGCGCGGCGGACATGGGCCGCACCAAAGCAATGACATCAGGCCAGGTGAATCAAATAGACAAATATACGGTCGCTAGGAACCGGGACGATGGCGCAACGGGCGGAGAGCTGCTGGGGGAACAGGAGGACCAGCTCCCAGATCCCTCCTTGAAAGACATTATGAGAGCAATTACAGACCTGAGGGGGACACTCGAACCCAAGCTGGACTCGGTCACTGAGGAAGTGACCCTGCTCAGAGCAGACTTTCACAAAATGTCTGAGAAGATGTCTGCAGCAGAGGCAGACATTGGAGGACTACAGGCCAAAACCAAACGCCTGGAGGAACAGGTCTCACGCCTCACTAAGAATCAGTCGGAGATTTCCGCCCGGCTTGAAGATCAGGAAGGGAGAGCCCGTCGCAATAATATACGGGTGGTAGGTGTGCCGGAAGGAATGGAAGGTCAGTCGATGGATCTTTTCCTTGAAGACTTAATCCTGAACAAGCTGAAACCTAAGCGCATGTCCTCATTCTTCTCCATTGAGAGAGCTCACCGGGTGTTAGGAGGCCGGCCGCGCCCAGGGGCGCCACCACGCACGACCATAGCGCAGGTACTAAACTTTAGGGACCGGGATGCCATACTACAAGCAGCACGTCAACATGGCGACCTGCATCATGAGAATGCTGTCATCCGCTTCTTTCCGGATTTCACCCTAAAGGTTCAGCGCCAGCGACGTACGTTCGATGCTGCTAAGCGGGCTCTCCGAGATGCTAATGTAAAATACATGATGCTCTTCCCGGCAAAACTCAAAATAATTGATGAAGGGAAATCCTACTTTTTTGACTCACCAGCAGAAGTAAGCGACTGGCTCGAAGGCTGGGCAAGGTTGATCGCAAGGGAGGGAAGTCCTGTGGGCCGCCCAGGACTGGAGACGCACCTGAGGGGCGCGAGGTCGTGAATGGAGTAGACGGCCCTGAGAAGCATCACTGAACAATAGATGATACAGGCATTACCTCGTCCCCCGCAAGAATTATCGTTACATGTTGGAACTTCCGGTCCTTGAGGCCTTGCAGGAGGGAGCGGGGAGGGTGAGACCTACAGTTGTGGCCAAAACTCATGGGGACTTTCGTGGCACTGAACTGTACTCGCATTTCCAAAGACTAAAGGACGTGAGGGCGAGGGGACCAAAAGGCCTAGGTTGCTACCCAAACTCACTTATAGGGTTAAGTTAAGCAATATCCTAATGAATACATATGGTGCTTCGCGCTGGCGGCTGGTGTGCTACCCCTTCTTTACTGTTTATTATAACACAGTTCGGGCGACAGGCACTCTGTGTGTTTGGGAGGTGGGAGGTTCTTACTCACCAAGCAGGGTTGCAGGGAGGGGGGTGTTGGGTATGTTGTTCAATGTTTTTTAGCATGTTTGCATACTTGCTCAAGACCAACATAGTCAAAAATGTGTACCAAGTTGGTACAAAATGGAACCGAGGAGAGGGTAACAGGTTGTGCACCCCAAACTGTGAATCATGGGGGAACAAACTAACCTGCAAGTGTGGACCTGGAATGTAAACGGGCTAGGCAACAAAATTAAGCGCACACTGGTCCTTCAGTACATTAAGAGGCACTCCCCAGATGTGGTGTTGCTTCAGGAGACGCACCTGAAAGGCAGCAAATGTAAAGCGCTGGATCACTTTGGGTACAGGCTAGCAGCTCACTCTGGTTTTTCCTCTGGGGCACGGGGAGTGGGAATCCTGATCCGTAATGCTTTCCCTTTGACTATAACTAGTGTACGTACGGACGAGGCAGGCTGCCTAGTGGCGGCTGTGGGTAAATGGGAGAGGCGCATGATAGTACACTGCTCACTTTACATACCCCCGGGGCTGCACAGGGTCACCCTGCCCAAGATTAGTTCCTTCCTGCTCGAGTTGCCCCTGGGCACCCTCCTATTGGGTGGGGACACCAATGCCGTCATGAACTCAGAGCTTGACCGCTCCAGTTCCAGAGTGAGGGGTAGGGGAGAGCACGACCTGGCCGACTTCATGTTGGCCCTTAGCATGATTGACCTATGGCGAGCACATAACCCCACAACCAGACAGTACACGTACTACTCGGCTCGACACAACTCATTCTCTAGGATCGACTACCTCTTCACACGGAACGATAGGGTAGAAGAGTTTTTAAATCCGAGGCAGATGGCACGGGGAATCTCGGACCACTCTCCAGTGGGGGTGACCATTAAGGGACCCGTGCTCAATAGAGCAGCCTTCCCGAGAATTGATCCCTGGCGCCTGAGGGACCCAGATCTTAGTGACCAGCTCGGGAAGGGCTCGGAGCAGTATTTCCAAGATAACAAAGGCTCAGTAACCTCCAGCGTCACATTATGGGAGGAGTATAAAACGGTGCTGAGGGGGCAGTCACAGGCACTTATCGGGGAAAGAAAAAAGATGAGGCGATCCAAGCTCGATCCTTGGAGCGTGAGATACTAGAGATGGAGCGTGAGGCGGCAGAGGACACCTCGAGAGACCTGCGACATAGGCTGGCACTAAAACAGCACTACTTGCGAGCAATTGCGGATGGGGCAGCGCGAGCGTACGCACTCGCGATGCAACATAGGCTATATGACGTAGGGGACAAGGCATCGCGGCTCCTAGCTTGGTTGGAGAGACGAGATAGAGAGCGATCCTGGGTGACGGGTGTGCTTGATCAGGCAGGGGAACCACAGACAACCAGCACAGGCATAGCGGAGGCTTTTGCCGCGCACTTTGAGGGGGTGTACTCGCCGGTCAGTACTAGAAGCAGGGGCGACTGTGAAGAATTCTTAAGAGATTTTTCCCTCCCCACGCTATCCGAAGAGTCACGGGCCGCATTGGAAGCAGACCTCACGAGGGAGGAGTTGAGCGAGGCCCTGGGAGACCTCAACTCGGGGAAGGCAGCTGGGCCCAATGGACTTCCTGTAGAAATATACAAGAGTCAAGCCTCCATAATAATCCCACCGCTACTAGATATGCTAGTGGAGGCCCGGGAGAAGGGTAGGCTTCCGCCAGACCAATGTGTGGCCACGATAGCCGTAGTGTACAAGGCCGGTAAACCGCCAGACCAGTGCGCCTCCTATCGCCCAATTTCCCTGATTAATGTAGAGGCGAAGGTGCTTGCCAAGGCATTGGCAAACAGACTGATACCCGTTCTGTCTGAAATAATACACCTCGACCAATCGGGATTCATGCCTAAAAGAAGCACCCGCCACAACCTAGGGAGACTTTATGGTGTGCTCCACCTAACGGACAGTCCAGAGGCTCAGCAGACGGCAGTGATGTCATTGGACGCCTCCATGGCATTTGACAGTATAGAGTGGCCCTACTTGTTTGAAGTCCTCCGCAAACTGGGCTTTGGCCTCAACTTCAGTCAGTGGGTAAGACTATTATATGAGAGCCCCAGTGCTCAAGTACGAGTCAATGGTGTAGTGTCCAGATCCTTTAGGCTGGGTACGGGCCCTAGGCAGGGCTGCCCCCTATCCCCCCTGCTCTTTGCCCTCGCGCTGGAACCATTAGCGCACTGGATTCGGAGAGATCCAATGATCTGGGGTATAGTTGCCCCGGAGGATGGGAGGAGCGCATCTCGCTATATGCAGATGATATCCTCTTATATACCTGGCAAGCCCGTATCACTCAATGGCGAGGGTGCTCCACATCTTTGAGCTCTACGGTAGCTATTCTGGGTACAGCATTAATTGGGCCAAGTCGGTGATATTCCCACTGTCGGCCCCCCCGCCCAGGGTACCAGCCAGATGTCCTGCCCCGGTAGTAACAGAGGGATTTAAATACCTGGGCATCTACATAATGAGAGATCATGAGGGGTTCATGCGGGAAAATCTTGAGCCCCAGTTGGAGCGCCTTAGCGTGGATGTGCGCCACTGGCGTACCCTCCCGCTGTCATTGATGGGCAGGGCGACCCTGTTCAAAATGATGGCCCTGCCCCGCCTTCTCTATGTTCTCCAAAACACCCCTTATCGAGTCCCCCCACCAATTTTTAAAAAAATATCCCAGGAAGTCAGACTGTTGTTGTGGCAAGGGGGCTCACCTAGAATTGCGCTCACCAAGTTGCAACGGGGAGTGTATGATGGGGGGTTGGTGGTCCCAGACATCAGACTTTACTATTGGGCCTCTCAGCTTATGGTTATCAACGACTGGGTATATGCCGACGAGAGTGAACCAGCCTACAGGGTTGACAGAGCCGGCATGCCCGGTGGCCGTTATGCTTCACTCCTATACTCAAGGAAAAGAAAGCTGGAGTGTCCACCGCATACAAAGGTAGTAGTGGACTGATGGAGGGAGGCGAACAAACAACTGGGCAGGACCGGGGAGTTGACTTGTCAAACCCCGTTATGGGAGGGCGATCTCCTCAAGGAGGTAGCCACACTAACAGGCTTCGGAAAGTGGAAGTTAATAGGGATTGAACACCTCAGTGATGTATGGAGGGGAGAAGCACCACTCACCTTCGAAAAGTTGCAGCAGGAGTACGCTTTGCACCACACGCAAAAATACCACTATCTTAGGCTAATGCACGCTCTGCAGCGACACATCCAGCAGGGCACCTCGATTCCGGAGTACACGCCTCTGGAAGACAGACTACTCCTTGACCCTATTATGGAAAAGCCCACTTCCACAATTTACCGTAAGTTAGTCAATAACATGCCGGATCCCCTAGTGACACTTAGGGCAGCATGGACTGATGATCTGGGAAACATGGATGACACAGATTGGCAGGAGGCATTGCAAAGTCCAAGAGAGGTTGCAGTACGGATGCGATTTAGGTTAGTACAACTTAAAATACTACACCGCACATACTACCCGCGCACACACCTCTACACTTGGGGTAAAACACACACAGCGCTCTGCGTTAGGGGGTGTCAGCAAGAAGGCACCTTTTTTCATATCTTGTGGGAATGCCAGAAGATAGCTAGTTACTGGCTGGAGGTTACGGAGGTTCTGTCCAGAGCCTCAGGTGTGCTGGTCCCTATGGATGCAAAATGGCTCCTCCTGATGATTAAAGGCGACTTTGACTGGCCCAGGTACACAGGAATCTGGCTGGCCCTGGCGGCTGGGGTCGCCAAAAGGAACATTGCAAGGAGGTGGGGGTCGTCCTCGCCGCCATCACTAAGGGATTGGGAACGAGACCTGGATTGGTGCCAAAGGGCAGAAGAAACGGTCTATAAAGGAAGAGGGTGCGCCAAAAAGTGGGAGGGAATATGGTCATCATGGCGAAAGTATAGACTGGGACAGGGCATAGAGGACCAGCACCCATAAAGACATGGCTAGGAGAAAGTGCAGTTCTGTTTTTGCTGAAGGGGTGGCCTTGTCGACTATATGTGTGCACTGGTAGGGGTTGTGCCTCCTAAAATGAATACTATTGACGTCCTTATGTCCATCCGGGAGCCAACGGTTGAATTGTCAACTGGGTACAAACTACTGTAACTATTGTCATCTGTGGTCAATTGAGCAAACAGTTAATAAAATAAAAAAAAGATGTTTAAAAAAAAAAAGATTCAAACCAACTTTAAAAAAACAAGAATATTTAATAATTACTCAGAGGCAAAATCAAAAGGAGGTCTGTAATTTACGGGTTATTAATCAGCAAAAACAAGTGTCTTAAAGGAAATAAAGGATACTGTTAGTCATGTACTCAAAACCAAAAAAAAGGTCAATGAATTTAAAAAAAAAGCAGATCCACTGAATCAATGTGAAGGTGTATAAATAATAGTAGTTGTTCCCGTTAGCTATGCTCGAGACGGCACTGGTAAGTCTAGTTTCCAGTCATGATTAACACTGGAATTTAATAGAAGGTTTTGGGCTGAATCAGTCTCAGAAAGTGATGGGCTGCACAGAAGTGGCTTGAAATGCAAAATGCAAAACCAAAGGGGATGATGGACGGAGTGTTGAACATTGCAAGCACTCACCCCCAGTCAACTGATCTGGGTTTAATCCATCATCATTCTTTAGCTCACTCCGCCACCCCAGTTCAGACATGGCCATATGAAAATCAGTCTGACCCTGTGCCTCATGGGAACAGTCCAGCCCAAACTGCCAAGCCATGTCTTCCCTGGACCGGAAACAAGCATCCTGGGACCGGTTTCGGGCTCACAGCCCTCATCAGCCAGGCTATCTTGAATCCAGTGGCAAAGTGAGCAAGGGACCCACGTCTGGGCATACCCTGCCAACTTAGGGCTGAACAATGCAAAACCAAAGGGGATGATGGACGGAGTGTTGAACATTGCAAGCACTCACCCCCAGTCAACTGATCTGGGTTTAATCCATCATCATTCTTTAGCTCACTCTGCCACCCCAGTTCAGACATGCCATATGCAAATCAGTCTGACTCTGTGCCTCATGGGAACAGTCCAGCCTGAACTGCCAAGCCATGTCTTCCTGGACCGGAAACAAGCATCCTGCGACCGGTTTCGGCTCACAGCCTCATCAGCCAGGCTATCTTGAATCCAGTGGCAAAGTGAGCAAGGGACCCACGTCTGGGCATACCCTGCCAACTTAGGGCGAACAATGCAAAACCAAAGGGGATGATGGACGGAGTGTTGAACATTGCAAGCACTCACCCCCAGTCAAAGAATGATGATGGATTCAACCCAGATCTGTGACTGGGGGTGAGTGTCTGAAAAGTTTCAGCGCTCCGTCCATCATCTCCTTGTGTTTGCTTTGTTCGCCCTAAGTTGGCAGGGTATGCCCAGACGTGGGTCCCTTGCTCACTTTGCCACTGGATTCAAGCTAGCCTGGCTGATGAGGGCAGTTAGCCCGAAACCGGTCCCAGGATGCTTGTTTCCGGTCCAGGGAAGACATGGCTTGGCAGTTCGGTCTGGACTGTTCCCATGAGGCACAGGGTCAAGACTGATTTGCATATAGCTGTGTCTGAACTGGGGTGGCAAAGTGAGCTAAAGAATGATGATGGATTCAACTCAGATCTGTGACTGGGGGTGAGTGTCTGAAAAGTTTCAGCGCTCCGTCCATCATCTCCTTGTGTTTGCTTTGTTCGCCCTAAGTTGGCAGTGTATGCCCAGACGTGGGTCCCTTGCTCACTGTGACACTGGATTCAAGCTAGCCTGGCTGATGAGGGCTGTTAGCCCGAAACCGGTCCCAGGATGCTTGTTTCCGGTCCAGGGAAGACATGGCTTGGCAGTTCGGTCTGGACTGTTCCCATGAGGCACAGGGTCAAGACTGATTTGCATATAGCTGTGTCTGAACTGGGGTGGCGAAGTGAGCTAAAGAATGATGATGGATTCAACCCAGATCTGTGACTGGGGGTGAGTGTCTGAAAAGTTTCAGCGCTCCGTCCATCATCTCCTTGTGTTTGCTTTGAAATGCAAAATGCCCACAAAGTAAAGTTGGGTCATCAAGCCGAACCTGAATCTACGGCCATCAAAATGCGTGAAAGTTCTGGCAGTTGAAACAGCTGGGAAGTCTTCGGAGGTTCCAAGTTATGGAGATTGTTTGAGGTTGATGATCCGAGTCAAAGCATAGAAGGTGGTGTGAGAATTAGCAGCCTACTGGAGCTGATGACAGTTTTAACACAAAACTTGTAACCGTCAAGTTATATCACAGCAGGTTCAAATGTCGATCAGCGATTCAACCCATATCTCAGTTATCCAAGTGGAAAGGTAGAATACCAATAAAGGCAGATCAAGGTGCACTAGTCTCAGGTTTTGGGCTCTCTGTGTTGACATTGTAGCCGTACAGCAAGGGTAAAAACTGTTCATTGTATAAAAATGCACACAAAGAATAAAAGTTCCTCAGAACCAGTTAACAGTGAAGTAGACATAATCTAGTAATAGAAGGAGAAGGGAAAATATAAAAGTATAAACTAATAACAGGGTTAAGGACATGGATGAATTTAATGATCCTAGCACTGTCATTTCAAATAGTTATAGCAAGAGACCCTCATGAGGTTCAATGATGCAGTAAGTACAGAAACACTACTTCAAGTTATATTTTGCTGCTCCTCGTCAAACAAATGCCTCAGACAAGTGCTCTGGTGATCGAACAGGATCTTCCGATTTGCTCCAATAGCAGTCTAAGTACCCCCATCCGCTTCAGATTTACCACTCCTGTCGAGTTGGACACCTTGGAGGCTATTTGCAATGGTAACTTACACCCATGAGTAATCTACACATAAAAAGTTTACTCATTCACTTTTGAGTAACTTTGCTACTTTTGGCTTTTCACCATTTATGAGTGTAAAGTTATTAAAAAAGTTTGGATTTGCAGGACTCCACTCCCTGAAACGGGATGGAGCCAAATTTACTTGTGTAACTGCGTGTTACTACGACCAAAAAGGAACAGCAGTAAGTTCAGCAACACACATGGCAGCCCACTAATGCTGCAACATCCTCCCATAGAATATAATGGAGGCTAGGGCTTAAAATAGAACCGTGAAGGAAATAATCTTAAATGATAGAATTTATTTAGCATTTTTTTAAATACCTATAAATCCAAAAGAATATTAAAACACAATATATGTTTTTTAAATAATTATTTTATTGTAACCTATGTTAATAACCTTTCATTTAAAAATAAATATGACTAATTTGTTCATAATAATTGTAATGTCAATTAATTCTATGCATAACGTTTTGTAAATTTGAGTTCATTTACACAGTAAGTAAATACAAACATTTTACTTTAGGGTTCTTAAAAAAAACATTTAAAAAAATGCATTTTTATTTAATATAGTTAAATTAATTACATATTTAATTGAAAAAATATGTTAAAGGTGATGTAACATTTTTTTTGTTTGCATGTAAAATTATATATAAAATTTAATTTACTTTATTATTTAAACAAAGGATTATATATTTTTAAATTTCATTTACATTTTATATTTTCCTTATACCTTTCCTGGTGGAGGAGATCTCTCTATGGTAAAGTATAGGGAGAAGTACAAAAAAGAATTAAATGGGAAAAATATTACTACAAATATTTACATGGTATAGCCTCAATAACTTATTTAAAAAAATTACATTTAATAATTTCGAATATTTTAAATTTTAATTATTTTTCTGAAATTTAAAAACTTTCCACCTAAAGTAAAAAGTTTACTGTTTTAATTATTTAATGTGATGTACAGAATTAAAGAAAACTTAATTAAACTTTCATAAAAACAAATATTTCATTAGTATTTAAATTATAAAAAGATTTTTTATTTTGTAAAACAAATATTTTATTTTGAGATTTTTTTTATTATTAAAAAACATATAAATTGATTTTTAACTAGTTTCAATAATTTAATTTAGCATTATCTCCTGTGGAGGTGTGTGACCATTATTACGCGGGCATTACTTCGTAATGCTATTTGTACGCATTTTTTACTACGCGTTTACCATTACTACCCATGCTGATACATAGCATGCTTTTACTACGCAATTATTATTAGTTCGCATTTCGCTTTACTACGCAATTATTATTAGTTCGCATTTCTTCTAAGGTGATAGAATGAGCATGCAACGCGAAAGAAGTAGCAACTATGCTGAACAGGTAAGATCATGTTTCTTTATTATTAAATGTAAATTTTCTTTGCAAATGTTAATGGTATCACATCATAAAAAACATTTTTGTGTTTAGTGCCATCCTATTTTAAATGATTTGAACATTTATTTCATTAACTTAATTTTAAATAAATTATTATTATATTTTAAAGTTAATGCTGTATATACTTTCATTGAATTCCCACGGTTTACTATTGTTTTCTATGGATAACATAGTCCTTTTTTTATTTTAGAGTATGAAGAAATCCATGAGGGAAATAACGTCAAACGTCATACGGAGGTTCAAAGGAGAGAGGAGAAGAAGCATGCAACTTCGCTGAACAGGTAAGATCTTTTATATTTAATATTAAATGATATTTAAGTTGTTTAAAGTATGAATTTGACTATATTTAAAATACAAAATCTTTAAATATATCCAAAAAAAAGTAAACGTAAAAATGTCAAAACGATTTACGATCGTTAGTCGGAGATATGTACAGAAAGTTGCAAAATTACATTAAGAAATATAAAAAAAAGTTGAATTCATGATTTGGATTTATGTTGATTGGTTTAATAAAGATAATTCATTTTTTGGAATATTTGAAAAGTTATACTCGTAAAAATGTATACACGACATAATGAGGATCAAAGGAGAGAGGAAACGAACCAGTTTACCAGGCTGTACTTGGGAGTACTTTTAATTCATTGAAAACAAAAAAAGTAATTTTATAGAAGACGTTATTTAATTACGTAATTTATTTTTAATATTTGGGATAGGCATTTGTTGGCGATCATCCTCTGAAATGTAGAGCGCGTAGGATATTTTATATTGAGAAATAAGAAAATTATCTTGCGTTTATCCGTCATGTATTATTTAAGAGTTATAAGAGATACCGTCTGCTTTTTGTCTTTCTTTGTTGGTTTGCTAATCCTTGAAATGTGCGCGCTTCTCCTGCATACACATTGAATTCTCCTCCATTATTTCGCATATTTTAGAATTGCAAATTTTAAAGCTTTTGTGAAGTGGCACATGTTTGCGTTCATTTCGTGACGACGTATTTTATTAGCGATATTTGTAGCTGGTACTGACATGTCTTATTTCACATTTGATGCGTGTTTGATGGTTGAATGACACTGGCAATTAGGTATGCTATAAAGGAAAAACGCATATTTATGCGTAAAACAACAACATAGTTTAAGAATGATCCTTCATGTACTAGAAGTGAGTTAAAGATATTCCGTCTTCTTTTTTGGCTTCTTTTGACGTTGCTTTGGTAAACCGTTAACTCTGCGTGCTTCTCCTGCATAGACATTGCAAGCCCGCAATGTACTCTCAGTGAGTAAAAGAGATAAACATTTCGTGGAATGAATATCTGGTAGTGAGATTTTAAGATTCACATGGTTGGCTTGATATTTTGTGGTATTCCGTGCTCAAAAAAATAGTCAGCCATTTTGTATTGTGTACTGTGATTGGTAGATCTTAAAATACATAAATAGTGAAAGGACATTGATTTTTCATTTGTATGAACGATGGTTCCTTCAAGTTAATTTCGTATATCTTTGGATTACAATATGCTTGTTTAGTTCATTAATTCTCTTTTGTATATACATTTAATGCCTTTTTTTAAAAATAAATTAAAAATACTCGAGTATTAAAATTAATACCCGAGTATTAATTTTGAAACAGTATTTTAAATTACTCCCCCACCCAAAACCCATATTTCCCTGGCATCCCGCCCCAGGGGTTAGGTTACTATTTTAAGAAAAATTTAAAAAATGGTCTCTGAACGTGAAGTAAAGCCATGCGAAGTAATGTTCTGCGTTTTTAAAGCCACTTCTTATGATATTAATGTATTTGCAAAGTAATTGTATGCGCAGTGAAAATATGCGTAGTAATGGCATTTGCGATGTAAAAACATCGTAATAAAAGCATGCGTACTAATGGCATGCTAAGTATCGTCATACATTCCCTGTGGAGTCTAATGCAAAGTCCCTACCTCCAATATTTTCTCTGGGACAGTGCTGCAGTACCAATGGATGGCTATGTGTGGTGCTGGACGTACTCCAGCGCTGAGCTGGAGTACATTTATAACTCTTTTTGGGTCCTTTTTGCCTGCAGTAACTTTACTTTAGAAGTTCAGTTTGTGAGTAGTTCAGTTTGTGAGTAGCAATGGGCATACACTTTTGTGAGTGAGTGCATGTCCTTTCTGAAATCCCTCCTTCCTTAACTGCTCTCCTTTAGTCAAAGATATTACCAATTTTCCAGTCACTCCTCTCTGTCCCTCCCGCATATTTTATTACAACATATACTTAAGTGTGCAGAGGCTTCATAGTTAGGGGGGAGATCTGTGCACAGGAAATGATAGGAGAGGTGGAATGTCCGTAAGTAGGTTTGTGAATAGCATTTTGCAGTAGTTTAATTGCCCTTTTGTAGTTTATGAATAAGCCAGATTATTTGTGAGACTCTACTGGATGTATCTGATGTGATTCTAATGCTCATGAAACTTTCTTCAGCAGATGGGAAGCAGCTTCCATTGTAGCAATAAGGCTAAGGAAATAGGCCACTAAAGTGAATCTCTGTGATTCTAGGCTGAGTCCCCACGGAACAGAAGTGTTTAGGACTATTTAGGGTGGTGCCAAGAATGGCTTATATATGGTTGGCCCTGGCTGTAGTTACACACAGACTAGAGAATGATGTAGTGGAATGTTGCAAAGATTAACGACCAGTCCTTCCATCACCTATAGTTTTTCTCAATGATCAGCCCTAAGTGGCACAGACATGAATAGACGTTGGTCTCATAGAGACCTACGAAAAAGGTACTCCTGCTGCAGCTCCCTGGTGAGGCTCATTGAGGTTGGGAACAGTTTGAGGTTACTTGCATTCCCGAACATAGGGGTGTGGCCTCAAAGTTCAGGATCTAGAGGGCCTTGTGGGTCAGAGCCAAGGCTCATTAGCACACAAGGAGCAAAACACAATGAATGGAATGAGGCCATAAATAATTACTTAGGAATTGGACTAATTGAAGCATATTCATCTCTCGTGTGTGCTTTTCTCACAAGACAGTTATTAAGACAATTAATGGCTTGAGATCTTTGTGGCTGCTTCATGTGAAGGTTTTGCGATGCTGAAACCTACTCCCCAGGGTTGACAGTGAGCTCCTTTAGTCTCCCACATTGTCTCTCTCCAGTAGATAGTTGGCATTTACAACTGAAATTTTTGTCACATTAAGAGCAGTGATTATTTTTTTCTGGTTGAGGGTTCTCTCATGTTGAAACAAATTGAACCTCTGACTGACGTTGTCCTGGCATTTAGAACAATGATAAGGTTTTAACCCAGTGTAGATTCTCTTTTGTTGAATAAGACTGGCTTTAAGACTGAATCTTTTCTGGCTCCATTGCAATAATAAGGTTTTTGTCCAGTGTGACTCTCTCATGTCTAGTGAGATTTATTTTCTGACTGAAGCTTTTCAAGCATTTAGAGAACTGATAAGATCTTTGCCCAGTGTGAGTTCTCTCATGTCTAGTGAGAGTTATTTTCTGACTGAAGCTTTTCCAGCATTCAGAGCACTGATAAGGTTTTTGTCCAGTGTGAGTTCTCTCATGTTGAGTGAGACCAGATTTCCGACTGAAGCTTTTTTGACATTCAGAGCACTGATATGGTTTTTGTCCATTGTGAGTTCGCTCATGTTGAGCGAGACCAGATAGCTGACTGAAGCTTTTACAGCATGCAGAGCACTTATAAGGTTTTTGTCCAGTGTGAGTTCTCTCATGTTGAGTGAGACCAGATTTCTGGCTGAAACTTTTTTGGCATTCAGAGCACTGATGTGGTTTTTGTCCAGTGTGAGTTCTCTCATGTAGAGTAAGAGACATTTTCAGACTGAAGCTTTTACAGCATTCAGAGCACTGATATGGTTTGTGGCCAGTATGGGTTCTCTCATGTTTAGTGAGAGCAGATTTCACACTGAAGCTTTTATGGCACTCAGAGCACTGATAAGGTTTTTGTCCAGTATGAGTTCTCTCATGTTGAGTGAGACGAGATTTCCGACTGAAGCTTTTTTGGCATTCAGAGCACTGATAAGGTTTTTGTCCATTGTGAGTTCTCTCATGTTGAGCGAGACCAGATAGCTGACTGAAGCTTTTACAGCATTCAGAGCACTTATAAGGTTTTTGTCCAGTATGAGTTCTTTCATGTTGAGTGAGACCAGATTTCAGGCTGAAACTTTTTGGGCATTCAGAGCACTGATGCGGTTTTTGTCCAGTGTGAGTTCTCTCATGTAGAGTAAGAGCAATTTTCTGACTGAAGCTTTTCCAGCATTCAGAGCACTGATATGGTTTGTGGCCAGTATGGGTTCTCTCATGTTTAGTGAGAGCAGATTTCACTCTGAAGCTTTTATGGCACTCAGAGCACTGATAAGGTTTTTGTCCAGTGTGAGTTCTCTCATGTTGAATTAAACTTGCTTTCCCACTGAAGCTTTGCCAACATTCAGAGCACTGATAAGGTTTTTGTCCAGTGTGAGTTCTCTCATGTTGAGTGAGACCAGATTTCTGACTGAAGCTTTTCTGGCATTCAGAGCACCGATACGGTTTTTGTCCAGTGTGAGTTCTCTCATGTAAAGTAAGAGTCATTTTCTGACTGAAGCTTTTCCAGCATTCAGAGCACTGATAAGGTTTTTGCCCACTGTGGATTCTCACATGTTGAATGAGAGAGGATTTGTGATTGAAACCTTTCTGGCATTCAGGGCACCGATATGGTTTTTGTCCAGTGTGAGTCCTCTCATGTTTAGTGAGGTGGGATTGATAACTAAAGCTGTTCTCACATTCATTGCTCTTATTCGAGATGTATGCATTTCCATGTTTCTGGATACATGCCATGTTAAGACTGAATCTTATTCTAGAGTCTGCACTTGTTTATGTTACACTCAGCATTAACTTCTGAAATAATGCACATACTCTGCCAAACATTTGTATTTAGCTAATGATAGCTTTTATCTGGAGATCATTTTTCCTACTGTTAAGAGCAGCCTATATAACTTGTCTTATACATTTTCACTGAGGAGCCCCTTGCTTTTATTAAGATGCCGCTCAAGTTATGCCTAGGTGAGTTCTCTCATGTAGAATTAGATTCATTTTGGGACTCCAGTTTATCGCATTTGATTTAGGAGCTTTAAAGGCACTGATAAGTTCTTTGGGGTTTAGTGCTCACATGTTAGGTAACTTTGTTCATACAAGTAATGATCGGGGATTAGGACATGCCACACTGCTTTTATGAATTATCAGTAGAGTAACACTGGGCCCTTTTAAGCTTTCTATCCCAGTACAATCCTTTTTTTGCTGTGTGGCTAAAGCCACAGCAGGTACATGATCAACATTGGAGGGCCGGGACACTTTGAAACAACTTGGATCAACCCAAGAGTCAGAGTTGGTGGAGAAAATCTTTATATATTAAAAATGATGATCCAGCGATTTTGCTGTAGTGATAACAGGAAAGAGTTTTCACAATTACGTTCCTTTAAACAATGTTTTTTCTCCTCTTGAATCACAGGAGCCGTAGACGAAAGATTGATCTTTTAAATTGAGGCAATTGGTCATACTGACAATTCTTTCACATCATGTGCACGGATGCTGCTATGTAGGGTGGGTGTTTTGGTCGCCAAAGCATTCCTCATATACCATCCGATCAAATTTACAACACTGATTAGTTTGCTCCCAAATGCACTGCATGTATATTAATTGTTGCCAATGTTCTTAGTTTTTACATATCTTGAAATGTTAAATTTGGTAATTGCTTCTGGTCATTCTACTTTAGGGACTTGACAAATTATAATGAGCATAAGGAATTTGAGAAATCACTGACATTCAGTAATTTCTTGCGCTCCACGTTCCTCACCATTCCTCGCGCAAGAATTTGTTTCTTTTGAGTGTTCTATGATGTAAAATGTTTTACTTTCTTCAAAATAATCCTTTTCATCATGTTTCACTAAAGTACATTTCTTTTTTGGTTCGTATTCCAGTGACCTGTAGAAATAGAGTTGGAGATTGTAAATAAACACAAAACAATAATATTTATGACCGTTTTCTTTGCAGGCAGAAAGCATTTACAGAAATGAGGTAGGAAATCAGTTTGAGTTGCATTTCTGACACGGCTGAAATAGCTCTTGAACACTGTAGATAGGGAACTTGGAACCACTGGAAAAACCAACAATTTACTCTTTCTGTGACAACGGCTGGCATCACAGTAAGGTATTCGTAGCAACTTTAATGAATTATCAGATGTTGTTGACTCCCCTGCCCACTTAAAAGATTTATCTATTCCTTATTTCGGCGATCCATGAAGGGACATTATATTGAACAAAGGAATTGGCCTTGTTGAAATCACTGCTTTAAATGCCACTCTCTACTGAGGCACTGTACAATAAGCTCTGTGGAATTCACCATTTCAAATTGTAGGGAAGATAAGGACTTACTTGGTAGCCTGGAACTCGACATGCACCTCTAACAGGACCCAGGCACTGCAATACCTGAAAAAGGGGAAAAACCCATCACACCAGTAAAGGAAATAAAAAAAAGGCCAAGAAAAGACATACACAAAACACACAGAGGAAAGAGAAAAACAAGACTATCTTCCACTTTCACCACAGGGACCCAGCACAACACCTGAAGTGGCAGACAAGACAGAAAAGGGCAGTAAGGGAGGTCGTGACGAGGCGGAAGTCCAGAGACCAAGGGCATGGAAGGAACAGTCAGAGGGAGGAGAGTATCATGTGGTGTAGAGGAGGAGACGAATGCACCGATAGTCAAGGAATTGCTGGGCATCACAGGAGGCAAAAGTTCAAGGCCCAGTGCCTCCCAACCCTGGAAGGGACCAGACCTGAACTAGGACCCCACCACTTTTACATTCCAGAGAAATGTGGTTCCATCTGGTGGGTGCCAGGGTACGCGGGTGGTCAGCCACATTAGCGAGAACACAAAAATTGAAGGGGGAGGTTTGCAGGAACCTGGGGACGCCAGACACTACTACAACACCCTGCGTGGTAACATGCTTTGCCACAGAACCTTTACTATTCCTTAGAGCCCTGGAGTAAGAGGCAGAAAGAAGACAGCATTGCATCATTTATGAAACTGGAGATAATTAGTCTGACCCTGGAGTCTACTAACGTTTGTAAGGAAACATGCTCATAGCAGCTAACATAAAAACAAATAAGGAAGAGGACTATGTAAAAGTCTTGTATTTGTTTATTTATTTCATTTGTTTTATTTTCAGAAACTATATAGCTAGAGAATAGTCTGGAGAGGGAGACAAATTCCAGAATTAAAGAGATATCAAAAACAGAGAGAGAGAGACTAGAGAAGAAAAAGGGGAAAATGAAACTGAGGGTTATAGGAAACCTTACCTGATGTTTTTTTTTTTTTTCTTTCCTCCGAGGTTGGCAGCCGCAACGCCTGGTCAGCCCCTGAATACCTTGAAAGAGAACAAGAGTTTCTTTTGTTTTGTATCTTTAGGAAAGTTGTTTGGAAGATGGGATGTAGTGTGATTCACATTTGATGCAAATAAGATCTTGATTGAAGATATAGTATGTGTTCTATCAGATCTAGTGGGCAATGGTTCCATATATGTTTGTGCAGAACATATAGGGGCCGATTCCGATGTCGGACGGACTCAGGTCCGTCCGTCATCGTCCAGGAGCCGTAACCGACCGACCTGCTGTCGTCGGTTACGGCCCTGCAAGTACGATGCGACCGAACCTTGTTCGGTCGCACTCGTATACTTCACAATGGGAGCATGCATTCCGAGCGGAATGCATGCTTGCATTGTGAAAAGCAGGGGTGCAGTTCATCCCTGCACCCTGTGGCCGGCACCCCAAGGTGCCTGCCACCGGGTGCAGGGATCAACAGAGGGGCACCTATGGTGCCCCCAGGCCGCCATTCGGCGGGCTCGCACCCATGGGGGCCCTACTGGGGGCCCCCAAAGACAGTTACCGACTGCCTTTTCGTGCCGGAAAGACCGGCACGAAAAGGCAGTGAAATACTGCCATCGTACTCCCTCAGTCATGAAGAGGCGGCCGGGGGAGTACTGAAGGATTCCCGGACGGCGGACGGGCTCTCCGAGCCCGTCGTAAGCCATCCGGAAATCCGAGTCGGATTCCTTTCCGACCGAGCCCATCGGAATGGCTCGGTCGGAAAGGAATCCGGCCGGCACGTTCCGATTCGGTCGGAAGGGCTCCGACCATCGTTCGGTTCCCTTCCGGCCAAAATCGGAATCGGCCCCATAGTCTATTGGGGACGATATATAGATGATGTCCTCATGTTTTAGGTCAGGTGACATACAGTCATTGACAAGCTTCATACAACATCTCAACAACAATGACTACAACATCAGGTTCACACATTGAGTACCACCCACAGTGACTATCTTGATGTTACGTTGTACATAGAGGCCAACAAGATCGGTTCCAAACTCTTTAGATGAAATGATGAGGGCCAGACATAATTGTAGCTCTGACTCCACATTCATAACTGAATAAAAGACCATGCAAAGTAGGTTTCTGATTTGAGGATACCTTGTAAGCATACTCCAGAAGGCTAAGGATAAAATCAGTAGAGAGAAAAGAGATACTCTCCTCAGCACTGGGCCCCGCAGGGTACAGAAACGAAAGAAATTAGCACTTGTCACGCCATACAGCATATTTGCACCACAGATACACAGAGTCATGAGCAAACATTGATACTTCTTACAAGCTGACAATACCCTTAGGGATGCCATTACTAACAGACCTGCCATAACTTACAGCAGGGGACGCACATTGAGAGATACCCTATGTCACAGCTACACCAGCAAACCTGAGAAACCACGAACTTGGCTACCTGAACCAATCAAAGTTTCAACAAGTGCGGACACTGTAACATATGTATATATGCTAAAAAAAAGCTACCACTTTTCAATTCATCACTAAAAGGACATACAAGGTCACCAACTTCATCAACTGAAACACAAGATTTGTGGTATACTGTATTGTCTGCGAGTGTGGTCTTATATATACTGGCAGCACTATTAGACCTCTTACAGAACGCATCTAAGAACACATTCTGGCAATAAGAAACCACAACAAAGATTACTCACTAGCAGTACACTATAATACCACACATGGTCTCAAGGAAACACTTCAGATCAGATTCCACGGGATTGATGTGGCAGGCACATGTCCCAGAGGTGGGGATAGGATCCACGTTCTAAGATGTCTTGAAAGTAAGTGGGTCAACAAACTTCGAGCAGTGGAGGGGGGTCTCAATGTAGATACGGACCGCCTCGTATTCCTAAAATAGTACCATCCCCACGACATAACACCTGCATCCTGCCAATAGCTGCTACACTATAACATGGTTCACCATGAGGGACGTCACCAATTGACAGGAGCTAATGCCTTAACTGTTAATGTATCTAACCAACTTCCTTTTCTACATATGTGGTATGCCCATAATAGACTGGCATATCTATGAAAATTTAGTACGATCACTTGCTGGCTTTTACTCCACCCGACATAAACTTCGGGAGGCCGCGCTTCAAGTACCAGGTAAGTCTGTGTCAGGGTTCAGCTCCTCTGACAGCATTAAGACCAATCAGCACCTGTCCCCTGTGAACTCCCCTTTGTTTTCCCCACAGCTCCCTGATGCGGACACCACCCTGAGTGACTACGAGCTGCCTTACACCCCGGGCTTCTGGCCCTTTAACTCTGGAGCTGGTGCGAAGCTCGGCTCCGCCCCCGGGGCGGTGCCCTCACTGACTGCGGCAGAGTTTAAAGTCCCGACAGCCAATGAGGAGGTTGTCTTTGACCAGCGGGAAGGAGAAGCTGACGAGGAGCCATTGACCGGAAGAGCGGAGACGGAGTTGCGGAGTGAGGACCCGGAGTACCAGCACGCCGTCTGGAAAAACCAGGACGAGAAGCCAGGAGGCCTGCTTTGTTCAGCGCCCTGCCACGTTCCTGGAGGAACGTGGCTGCAACAGGTACGTGCACGGCTCCGGGGGTCCGGGAAGAGGGCGGAGTTCCTTAACCCGGGTGGAGGTAGCGGGGGTGGTACGGGATAAAATCCTTCCCTGCCTTCGTCCGGTGTTGGCGCACCTCTCCTTTACCTGCACACCCCTTGATTAAAGCCCGGTGATCCCACACACCCACCCCTCAAAATACTCAGGAGCCTGATGCTGAAGGCTGTTTTCTTTCTTTCTTTTCTGTTTCCTGCGTTACCTGTCCGGAGCTTGGCAAGGAAGACACGGCGACGTCCGGCGGGAGGCCAGCCCATTCCTACCGAAGCAGACGCGGACCGGCATTCGTTAATCTACACTCAGAGCTGTATTCCCCAATAAACAACCCACTTACTGCATAGCTACTGTCTCCTGTGGCCTCCTTATCCCGCGACAGTCCGCGAGCAGACCAACCCACTTAGATGGTTTTCGGCACTTTGTGCTCGAACGTCTTGCATATATCGGCCACGATGCCGCTCAGATTTTGACTGCTTTGTTCCGTTTTTGTCATTCAGGCTTATCAAGGTCTCGAACTGCACACTTATTTTCCGCATTATGCTGCTTTGGATGTTACTGTGAAAATTAACGATTGAGGTAACTTCATTTTAGTTTATGTTACGTTACTAACATCATAGACACGGGCTCCATAATTAAAGTATAGCCTACTCCCCACGGTATATGTTATACCCCGATGCCACTCAGTTGACCCTTGCACTACTACGGATATATTTTGGTAAGCATCGCCTCTTTTCTTGAATGATGATGAGTACCTTTCCCTATCCTTTACTACCCTAATGTTATTGTAATCAATATCGGGTTTTTCAACAACACCACTGGACACAATTTTGTGGACCGTGCTTATCATTTCTAATGGTTATTGGAACTTACATCACTATGTCACTTGTCGGAGAATAAATCTGATACCATTGGTCACAAAATTTGTGTTTTAGAGTAGGCTGTCCTAGGGATGCCCAGAATTAAAATAATTTGTATTCAGTATTATGTGCTAGGCATACCCCATTTATATTTTCCTGCCCCTTGCTGAGTTACTCTATTTTGATTTACTTGTGTATATAACCTTGTTCAATCTCCCTTTGGGTTTTTAATTTTTTTTTTTTCAATTTTCATGTTTTATCAGCCCCCTAATAACCTTGCAATTCTACTTATCCTCCTCCATCCACTTTTATAGGTTTGATTTCAAAAGTAACTTGTTCCCCCTTTTCTCTTGGCTTCTTCTACAGTGTAATTCTTCCTGACTTGCACGGCAAAAGACGCCATTTGTTCAACATTATTTCTAACAGGCATATTTTTAGATTAGTACGCACTTCTGTCAGTCAGTCGAGTCAAAAAAAGGCCTTTATTTGGTATTTCACAACCATAAAGCACACAATAAATAATTTTAAAACAGTCAACTTTAAAAGAATGATATTTCCTAAAGTGTAGTTCATTGTTAAAAAATTTTTTTTACAATTTTTATAAGGTTTTCAATCCTGTATCGACCTCATTTATTTATTTCGTGTCTGCTTTTAGGAGAAGGTTGTCAATCAGTGTGAAGAACTTTACCCCATGGCAAATTAAAATGTTTGATGAGCCCCCCATCCAGCAAGTTACAGCCTGTCTGTAGGTACAGATGTTTAATTAATTTAAGATCGCTTTTAAGAACTTCCTTCTTTCGTCTTTTACTATGGGGCAGACGCACATCAGATGGCATATCGATTCTGTGTGGTATCCACATAAGCAACAGTTTTCATCTTGATGTTTGCCTTTCCAGGTTGGTAGCAGGTCCTTCGAATTATGATCTCCTAGTCGGTACAGCATAAACCTCTTTTTTAATGTAAGTCGAAAGTGTGCTGCTAAATAAGCTTGCGGTTTGAGCTTAGTATATGAATTTATTACCGACCAGGCATGTCGACGTTTAATCAATCTTGTTTTGTCTTCCAAAAAAGACAGTTTCCTTGCAGTGGCATTACACACTCTGTTGAATGCTGTTCTTTCCATCTTGCTGTCCCAAATCTCTTAAATGTCTAATGCTGCCAGAGCTGCACTCAGATATTCACCCCATGTGTTTGGTGATTTCTGTCATTCACATCACAGATGTCGCAACCCGTGTGCACCAGCTCTATTTCTCATTTGGCACTCTCTGGTTAAACTAACTTAAGCTGTCCCTCTACTTGGCATGCAATACGTTACCGCTTCACTGCATGCTGACGTGCTATGAAACTCTTTCCTAAACTTATCTCCCAAACGATTAGGATTTCTCTATGGAGTATCTACAACTTAATTCTGCTTATACCAACCATCTCTTTGACTCTTGACCGCCAAACATAAAAGTCACTACACCATAACTTTGAGCACCCATGGTGTTGGACACTATATCAATCCTTCACTTGTGTCCCTTACAAGCTGTACACATGTACAGATTCCTTTTATTAATATCATTTTGCAGCCTTGAGGAAGTCTTCGGACGAAACACGTGCCGGCTGCCTATCTGTGAAGAAGAATGTACTTCTATTGAACGGCTACATGCGTGTTCAGAGAATAAAGCACCTTGAACACTACAATTCTGAAACAAGAAAATTATTGTATTGAACGTATACTTCAATCATGGACTGTGTGTGTGTGTGCTTCGGCTTTTCTATTGAATATTGTCAACTAGGTTTCCTGTGTTTTGGCTACAATACCCCAGGTGGCGGGGTCTAATACCGAATAGCACCACAAAAAGAAAGCTTTTTTTACGTTCTTACCAACTGTATTGCCGCTACATCACCTTGCTAATATATATGTGCGGGGTTGGATGGCATAGCCACTGTTGTTATTTCATGTTATCCACCACGTTGGTGTTAAGGTGCTTAGGTAAGCACTTCTACTATTTCCTGCCTATTTGATGTGTCTTTCTACCCAAGGCTACCGGTTGTGAAGCACCCTTCTGTCCTTGTGCAAGTTTGAGCTATGTTAAACTAGCGAAAAATAAAATAAGGGTTCTATCTGTCATATATGTTCTAATATCATCCTACAATAGATAAGAAGAAAGCATTATCCTTTGAGGTCAGAAAGAGATACCCCTCTAATGGTGGCTGCTGCTCAAAATGAAATAAGAAAACATTGACGTTAGACCTGGCATCCTTAGGGTGGTCTTCCCCGAAACCTTTTGCTTTTGACCTCCATATTTTGCTGAATCTTTTTGTTGGTGTTAGGACTTTGAGCACTTTACCATTTCTAACCAGTGCAAAGTGCATATGCTTCTTCCCTAAACATGCTTGTAATTGTATACACGAATGACATATTTAGTTTACTTATGAGCCCATTGTAAAGTGTTATACCATATACCCAGGGCCAGTAAAGTAAATGCTACTAGTGGGCAGCACTGATTGTGCCACCTACAAAAGTAGCCTTTCAAACCTGTCTAGGCCTGCCATTGCAGTGGCTGTGTGTGCAGTTTACTGCCACTTTGACTTGGCATTTAAAACTACTTTCCAAGCCTTAAACTCCCCTTTTCCTACACCTAAGTCACCTCTAACGTAGGCTCTAGGTAGCCCTTAGGGCAGGGTCCTGTGTAAGTTAAAGGTAGGACATGTACCTTTATGTTTTACATGTCCTGGTAGTGACTACCAGCTCAATTCGTTTTTCACTCCTGTGAGGCCTACTCCTCTCATAGGCTAACATTGGGAATTACTTAATATACTTTTAAGCTGTTATTCCTGGTCAGAAAGGAGTGGCTGTTTCATGTTTTATATGTTTGGAATGGTATTGATAAAGCCTCTTTACTGGTAAAGTTGGATTTAACATTACTGTTTTAGAAATGGCACTTTTAGAAAGTGGACATTTCTCTTTGCTTACTGCTCTATGTGCCTGCCAGTCTGACTCCAATACACGTCTGGGGTGGGTGACAGTTACACTTTGTGCATTCCCTGTAGACAGCCACAAATACAGGAAGGATAGGTGTGTCTGAGCACCTATCTACATACATCTGCATTCTGATGGCCTTGCCTGGGTAAGATGGAAGGGGGGGCTAACACTTCACTTGAATAGGTAGTGTCCTGTCCCCCACACAAAGCCCTGATTTGCTCCCTATACCTAGTCTTGAGACAGTGCTGGGGAGAAAGGAGATCTGTGCACTTCAGAGAGCTGCTTTGATGTCACCCCCACTTCAAAGGCACTTTTGGGTATAAGTACCTCGTCTTTGACCCCCTAAAATCAGGCAATGCTGGAACTACAACTGCACATTGCCAGAATGACTGCCGTGCTTCTCAAAGGACTCAACTGGACTGCTGATCTGATAGGCCTGCTTTTCTGTTTGTTGCCCTGCTCCCTGCTGCTCTCCGACTTACATGAAGGAGAGCTGGACTCTTCCTTTTCCTCAAAGTGTGCTTCAAGGGCTTGTAGGCCTTGCGTCCTGTTGCTTCAGACTCAGGGATATTAAAGTCTCTACCACTGCTCCTCTGCCTGGCTCACTGGAAGTGAGCCCAGATACTTGCAACATGGATGTAGACGCATCTCCTGTCTGCATGTAGCAGAACCGGCACATCGACCCAGTTGCAGGAATAGACCACGGCACATCGCTCTTGGAACCAAATGCAACACCTGACAGCCCGATACTTCGGAACCTCACATTGCCGCTGCCGCAGCAGCTCGGAGAGATCGACTGCGTAGAGACACCCAGCGCATCGCTCTAAGGAACCATCACATTGCAGCCCAGTGTCTTGTTTGCGGAACTGACGCATTGCCATCAGTGCATGGAGAAGATTGATGCATCCTCGACTTGCGGGACCCGCATCAACACATCTCATGACGCATCGCGCTGATGCGACTAGGAAGGGTACTTTGTTTACCAGAACCTGCGTGGGTGCTGTAGCCACTGTGCTCCATCACGGACGGCCCAAACTTTGACTTTATCCAGGTCTAGCGCGAACCGATAACCCTTTTTTAGCGCTATTTGCTTCTAAGAGCTGCAGTATTTTTATTCCTTCTAAAATCAGTATCTCGACTTCTATTTTTTGGATGTTTATCATTTTGGTCTTGATTTATTTATAAAATTGTGATCTATTTTTCTAAGCCTGTGTGGAGTCTTTTTGTGGTGTATTCATTGTGTTAATGTGTGTGTGTGTGTGTGTGTGTGTGTGTGTGCACAAATACTTTACACATTGCCTCATCAGATAAGCCTGGCTGCTCTGTGCCAAGCTACCAGAGGGAAAGCACAGGCTATCTTTTAGTGTGTATCTAGCTTACCCTGACTAGAGTGGTGATTCCTGCCTGGCCTGGGTGCATACCTCTGCCAACGAGGAATCCCATTTCTAACAACTGATCAATCCTGGCTGCCTATCTTGCAACTTGCATGATCCTAGGCAAATATATTATTTCAGAGGCTTCTTTTCCTTCATCGTCACATTTCAGATTACCTTCAAATGCGTGAGTTTAATATGTGCACTGTACAATTCATGTTCGATATAACAAAAAATAATGTTCCGCTTTCAATCTAGGCCAGGGTGCACATAACTGAATTGCCTCTTAGTTTACTAATGGCTTCATCCGGGCGGACATAAAAATATTTCTAAAACAATGTGGAAAAAAATGCCTCTCAATGCTGTAAAACTGATGTACTAAGGTGAAACACTGTAGTATGTTTGTGTGTTTCTACATTACTTTCTGTGAGAAAGTGTATAAACTTCCTGGTTGTACATGATCAGCCAGGAAGCCCTCAGAGCCTATGTGCATCCAGAACACTGTATTGCTTTGGCATTTCTGCATGTCAGTTATTTTGGTTTTCTTATATTAAGATGTTGGACAAGTAATTCTGCATTCTATTCTGCACCAAATCCCATTTCTGGTGGGAGTGGGGAGCCCCTCTCCCCCCACCGGACTCCTATACTTCAAATTGAGCTCACTTGCCATGCTCGCTTGCAAATTACACTCGAGTCTCATATTTCTGCCCCTAGGAAACCCTTCAAATGGGCTTGCCATCTCACATGTACCCAGTAAACGAAAGCAGATCCCTGTGGGTTCCGAGGGGAGAAGGAGGGGCTCAGAACACAAATACAGAAGGAAGGGCTAGTAGGTATACTTGCCACTGGCGTTCAGGTACACATTACTGGACACTGACTGCTCTAGTTAGTAGTGTCATGGACTGGTTGTGGTGACTGTAGTCCCCTACAACAAGCACCTACCCCTCCATCGCTAAAAGAAAAGATTTCAATCTACTTCTGACTTTATCCATTACAATAAAATGTTGGCTTGGAGGGTGCTTAGAAACAGGCTCAATACAGCTAGGAAATGCTGTAAAATCCCTTGACACAACCATAATGAGGTGGGCAATTCACTGGTGTGTGCGCACACCACCACTAGACATAACATCTAATCCCAGCCTTACCACTTTACTTAAATATGCTGGAAATAAACACCTAATGTTAAGTCCCGGCAGGGCCATTATACATGTCATCATCCTGGAATGTTAGTCCCTCTGCCATTCCAACACAATCTCTGCCACCCCACGTGTGATTTGCTGCACTAGGAAACTGTGCAACCAGGAGACTTTATGTTTAACCCTGACCTAACGATTTGTCAAATAGTGTGCTTGGATAATTGCTGATTAAATTTATGCCTCTATCTCAATTTATGTCCAAGATTGGGGCATTTACAATCATCCAAAAGTGGTAAGTAAAACCTAGACTGAGTTGTTGTGTCTTTAACTAAAGATTCCTTTCCTGCGGCTCCTGGGATGTGGTTGATGGATGCCAGGAATGCTCCAGGCAGTTATGTTCCTGGTTCTGTTGGGTGAGTGGTGAGTAAATCTTACTCTCAACCTACCGATGACATGAGAGTTTGATTACCACATAGACATTACCTCTGGGGAGGATGGGTACACAGTGCCCACTATCATGGACTGTTCACCAGAATGTAACATGATGAAGTAATGATCTTTTGAACAAGTAGTTCTGTATTCATCGGATTGGTAACTTACCAAACTGTTTAGTACTTGGCGAATGCTATTCTTTCTGTGCCTCTGTCCCCTGATCTGACAATGTGTGCACCTCGAAGGAGGCTGGATGGAAGAAATAAACAGCAACGGTACACTCCCAGCACGTGCCCCCAGCATGGATTTCGTTCACTCGTTCAGAGCTGTTTAACTGCAGGTCTCCGCATGCCATGTTAGTATCTCTAAAGGCAACTCTGTCCCTGAGGCCGCACTGTCCGGGATCCGTCCTGCCCCGCAGCGCCTGCCTCCCAGGCAGGACATTTACAGCTCTACTACGGCTGCAATACTGAGATGTGTACACCCTGCCAAGCTGTCCCAATACACTAAGGGTGTTACCAGTAGATTGGGACTGCATTTTTTTTATGGAAACCTATAAAAAAAAGAGGTTAACACTAGGTTCAGTATGATTACTATTACTAACAAGCATTGGCAAAGTCAATAGGATTCGGCAATCAGAGAGCTATTGAAGCTGTCAATGCCTTTTAGACATGTTTTATGTAGTGTAGTGGATGTATGTGGTGTGCAGTTGAAATATGTGTAGTGTAAATATGTGGCATGGTGCAGAGTGGATTTATATGGAGTGTAATTATGTTGCATAGTGTGGATTTACGTGGAGTGCCATTGTGTGGCGTGGAGTGGTATGAAGTGGAGTGGAATTATGTGGGCTGGAGTGGAATTGTGTGGTGTGGAATTGTGTGGCACTGAGGGAAGTTATGTGTAGTGGAATTATGTGGCATGGTGTGCAGTGGAACTCTATGGATAGTAATTATGTGGTATTGAGTGTGGTGTAATTGTGTGGTGTAGGAATGTGTCTCATGGAGTATAATTATGTGGAGCGGGATTCTGTGTCGTGGAGTGGCGTGGAGTGGGATTATGGGACGTGGTGTTGAATTATGTAGCATGATGTGGAATTCTGTGGTGTGGATTAAATGAATGTGGTATGTAGTGGAATTATGTGGTGTGTAGTGGAATTATGTGTTGTGGAGTGAAATTCTGTGTTTTGGTGTGGATTTATGAGGTGTGAGGTCGAATTGTGTGGAGTTGAATTCTGTGCATTGTATTTGTGTGGTGTTGAGTCAAATTATGTTGAGTGGAATTATGTGGCATGGTGTGGAGTGTATTTGTGTGGAGTGTTGCTATGTGGTGTGGAGTGTATTTATATTGGGTGTAATTATGTGGTATGGGTGGAATTGCATGATGTGGAATTGTGGGCACTGTGTGGAATTATGTGGCTTGGAATTCTGTGGCATGGTGCAGAGTTTAATTTTGTGGAGTATAATTATGTGTTTAGGATCTGAGTCAATATATGTGAAGTGTAATCATGTGGCTTGAAGTGTAATTATGTAGGTTGGAGTGTATTTATGTGTGGTGGAATTATCTGGAGTTGAATTGTGTTGTGTGGAGTGTAATTATGTGGTTTGGAGTGGAATTATGTGAAGTGAAATTATGTGGCATGGAGCGGAGTTGAAATATGTGGAGCTGAATTTGTTGGATTGTAATCAGGGCCGGACTGGCCATAGCGGGCACCGGGCGTTTCCCGGTAGGCTGCTAGGGTGGGGGCCGGTTTTGGGCCCCGGGGGGCGTTTGTTACCGGGGGTCGGCAATATCGGCCCCCTGTAACAAAATCGGCCGAAACCGGCCCTCGCAAACTGCTCGGCTGCACTCCCCCTCACCCCAGGGGGGGCCGGCTGAGCAGTTTGCCAGGGCCGGTTTCTGTTCCCAGTCCGGCCCTGATTGTAATTATGTGGCACAGAATGGAATGTAGTGGAGTGCAATTATGTGTTTTGTATCTGAGTGGATATATGCGGAGTCTAATTATGTGGTGTGAAGTGTAATTATGTAGGTTGCAGTGGAATGATGTGTAGTGGAATTATCTGGAATTGAATTGTGTGCATGGAGTGTAATTATGTGGAGTGGAGTGGAATTATGTCACGTGGAGTGGTATTATGTGAAGTGGAATTATGTAGCATGCAGCGGAGTGGAAATATGTGGAGCTGAATTAGTTGGATTGTATTTTTGTGGCATGGAGTGAATGATGTGGAGCAGAATTGTGTGGATTTGAATTCTGTGGCTTGGAATTAAAAGAGGTTCAAATGTGTTGTGTGTAGTGGAATTGTGTGGTGTAGATTTGTGTGTTGTGGAATTGTGTGGCACTTAATTGTGTGGTGTTGTTTTGAATTATGTGGAGTTGAATGCTTGTTGTCTTCATAGGCCGGCTGAGTGTGGGACACAGTTTACATTAGTTGGCTGTATTGACCAGTGATCTCTGCAGGGCTTGGATTGCTGCAGGCAACATATCTCCTGCAGTGCTGAGGGAGCTGCCTTCACGTCAGGTGAGACAATGTTGTTTCTCTTTCCTGTCCACTCATCCCTGTAAATGGCATCCAACAGCTGTTTCTGCAACTCTTGAGATGACTCTGGCAGAGGCCCGCACCCAAAGGGGGCTTAAAGTGTCAGTGCAGTAAATGACGCCAAGGCCTGGGAATGGTGGTCCCCGGGAGGGGACAAGGACATAGAACAGGGAGAGCTGACCGAGGATCTAAGTCTGCATACAGCGTGGCGGTAAAGGAGTTTGTTAAGGGAGCTTAAGGAGTTTAAAAGGCCACCAGCGGGCTGGCGGACCTAGTACTTACCTTGGGATTCCTGAAGGCAGGGTAAGAAAGGGGAGGGGTCACAGAACACAGGGCTTGCAGCCCAAACACGCCGGTCAGCAGACACACCGAATAGGTATGGTAGTGAGTTGGGCCTAAAAGATGATGGTTTAATACCCCTCCCCCACATAGACAGTGAAGCCCCAGCTCAAAAGGGCTTCAGTTGGCAGCAATAAATGCTGGACTGATGCACGGTGAAGAAAGTCTTTTATGGTATGCCATAAATGTGTCTGTACACTTGATTTATGGCCCTTGATTGATTCACCACATGACTTGAATTCATGGTCTTTGATTGATTTATGACTTTATGGTCCTTGACTGATTTATGACTTGTTGATGACCTGGATTGATTTATAACTTGTTTTATGTCATGATGATTGATTTACGATGCAGTTGATTTACGATGACAATGATGTGATTGATTTATGATGCCAAGTTATGCAGGTGGATTGTTAACTGCCAAACAAGACTGAAGAGGGGTGACTATGTACGGCATGTGAATAAAGCTGCGGCCGGTAACTTCTAACAGATCCAGCTTGTAGCGTTTCAATTATGTGTGGGAGTGGCTAGGTGCAAAGTTTACTGCTTCGGGTGGTTGGATTGATCATTGCTTTGAAGTTTCAAGGCGGGTACTCTTGGTGATTAATAGTGGATCCCCGAGTCCTCAGGAGCTAGCGGCGTTTCTGCAGTTCTTCTCTCTGGTAGCATTTTATTTTAAACATGCATTGGCATGCGGGCAGAAGTTATTCTATTCCTCCTGCTAGCAACTTGTCTGCAGTGATGTTTTCTTGGATGTCCTTTAAATGACAAGCATGTTATATTTATTTGATAAAGCACAGCGAATCAAATCTGAAGATGTATCCGGCATCTGCAGAGGCAGCCATTAAAACAAGAAACTAAATACTTTATCTGTACAGGTTTTTGGTTTTCTGTCCAGAAAAGGCAGTAGGGAGGGTGCGGAGGATAAAGAAATACAAGCAAGGGAGGGTGAGGAGGGGGAAACAAATCGGCTTAACCAATCCCCTTGCACCAATGTTGAAACCTTTGTGGTCAAACCTAGGCCTCTTATCACAACTGAAGACTGCCTGAATACCAACTTGTGAAACCTGCCCTCTCCCTCTACACACATGACACCGAAACTCAATGCTCACCCGCCCTCTCTCCTATAGCTTTCAAGAACAACAAGTTAGGGAATTGCAGGTCTTCCAACCACCCTTCATCTACATCACCTTCGCCTCTCTGTGAGCCCCGCTCTTGCACCATGCATCCCAACCCACGGGCCTCAACTGACCTACAAGTCATGATGCCTAGCGAAAGAAATAATCTGACACCTCTACCTACCCCTCTTCCACTCGACACCTCCAGTACACCTTCCACTAACCCACAACCTCTTATCACCTCATCTACTACTTACCTCCTGACCCATGAGGAATCCACACCCCCTACCTCCTCTCACTCCTCTGAGGGATCTCATTTACTGTCTACCCCCAGACCACCCACACATACTTTAAACCCTCCCTCCATTGAGGATAAGCTGACAGACATCATGAATGATCTTTGTGAGAAGTTGGCCTGGTATATGCTGTCCACTAATTAAAGTGGGCACCTTGCACCAGTCCAAACGACCCTTATTGATGATTAGGTTAAAGACAACCTTTATAGGGCCAGTTACCCCTCCCCAGGAGAAATTAACAACTGCCAAGGAATGGTCGGTCCTGACATTGCTAGCGTTGGGCACTCGGTACATCTCACCAAGTATGATTTGCTCAGGAGCCACAAGATCTTTTGTCACCATTGTGACACTTGCTCCTGTGTCCCTGAATGCCAAGGCCTCTTTTCCATTTATTATAGGCTGTTGTCTGTATTTGCCCAGATTACTGGGGCTTACAAATAAGGAGGCCATTGAGAAGACTTCTGGTCATTACCCTTCTCCCCACCCTTATCAGAGTTTTTAGAATCTTGCTTCTTGGAGTCACCACCTTGGTTCTGAACCTTCTGCTTCACCCTGGTTCTGACCCATTTGTCTGCCTTCTGGCCCAATTCTTGGGGAGAGGTCAGATCAGAGTCCACCAGGTACTGATGCAACAGTTGATTTTGACAGATATTAAGGATCTGCTCTCTCATGATTAAATTATACAATCCTTTGAAATCACACACCTTACTGCCAAGTAATCAGCCTTCCTCAGCCTTAGTAGCACAATCAACAAAGTCAACCCAGTCCTGAGTCTGTGCCTTTTGGGTATCTCTGAACTTTAACCTGTATTGTTCAGTGCTTAGGCCAAACCCATCAATCAGAGCACTCTTCAGGACTTTGTAATTATCAGCATCCTCTTCTCTTACAGTGAGGAGCTTGTCTCTACCTTTGTCTGCAAAGGACAGCCACAAGATTGCTGCCCACTGCTCCTGAGGGACCCTCTGTACCTTACAGCCCTCTCAAGTGCAGTTATCCATTTGTGGATGTCATCCCCACTCTGGTAGGGAGGGACAATCTTGTTCAGGTTCCTATGGTCATGACTATGATCTCTACCTCTAGGGACACTGTGGCTGCCACCATGGGACTCTAGTCCCAACTTCTGAGAAGCTCTCTGAAGCTCCAGGGATTCCCTGTCTAAGGCCAATTGCTCTCTCTTGATCCTGAGCTTAGCTCTCTCAAACTCAAGCAGTTGGCACTTCTTCTCATAAGAGGACTCCCTTTTATGAGAAGAAGTCCTATGAGAAACAGAGCTCCCTACAGATGTACCAGAACAATTAGACCCAAGAGAAGGAGATCTAGATCTTCTTGGTAAACTGTTAACCCTTCCAGGTGGGGTAAAGAGAGGCCCACTGGGGCCTCCTTCCTCACCTTCAGGAAGGATTGGCTGTTCCAGGTTAGAATCATTTTGATCCTCCTAGCCAGCATCAGAGTCCAGGTCATTAAGGTTTTCACTCCCTGGCCTTTCCTCTTCTGCTGTCCCACCCCCTTTGCCTGCCTCATCAGACCCTGGGGTCTTTCTGAGGTCATCTAAAAGCAAAGTCACTATGAGCTTTTGGGTGTTTGGATTTTTCCCTGTCTTCAGTTTCCTTGATGCACACGTTTCTCAATTCTTGGAATGTGAGGTGATCATACTTAGTTGGCAAGGAGTCACTGACTTCAGGCCTTGAAGACATTCTAGTGTGGTGTGGTGTATGCACCTACCTACTCTAGTGGGAACTACTAAACTCTCTTGAGTTGGAGAAAGGGTGTGCTAGGCCCTTGACATCCAACTCTAAGTTCAGTAGAACTTACTTTATTCTAGACTTGATTTATATGTACCTAAGTACCTTTAGTGGTTTTCAGTTAGTCACTCACTGAGATTATCTGGTAAAACAATAGCAAGCTTGAATCCCAACTGCTGCACACCAATGTGAGAAGTTGGCCTGGTATATGCTGTCCACTAATTAAAGTGGGCACCTTGCACCAGTCCAAACGACCTTTATTGATGATTAGGTTAAAGACAACCTTTATAGGGCCATTTACCCCTCCCCAGGAGAAATTAACAACTGTCAAGGAATGGTCGGTCCTGACATTGCTAGCGTTGGTCACTTGGTACATCCCACCGCTGCCACCAATGTGAGAAGTTGGCCTGGTATATGCTGTCCACTAATTAAAGTGGGCACCTTGCACCAGTCCAAACGACCCTTATTGATGATTAGGTTAAAGACAACCTTTATAGAAAGCTATCCTAGTGGTAGCTGTGGAGAGCAGCCTTCAGGCTAAGTCTTGAAGGAATGTAAAGCAGCTTGTTTTACCAGTGTATAACCTCTTGAATGTCCAAATGAAAGGAGAACCACACAAGGTGTATATAAAATATATGTATTTATTACTAAACACTCTCTACTAACCTCTTTATGAGATTAGAGAACAAGGCACACAATATTACAGTACTAGAACGACAGTAAATAGCACAATACACAGTGGGCTCCAGGGGGAGACCAAACCATATATTAAGAAAGTGGTATAACAACCACGACTTGACTAGACACAGTGCCTAGAGCACGTAGAATCACTGGGACCCCAAGGAACCACCCAAGGTAGTGACACAGGGGACCCACGGAGGACGGGTGCAGTGTGGGAACACAGACGCGAGTTCCGTACAACTCTATGGAAAAGTCGCGGTTGGAAATTTAGAGTTTAAGGACACTTCGGAGAGGACTTCAAGCAAACCCAGTTAAACTTAGAAGGTTCAAAGGCCAGCACCCTTGTGAGTACCGAGGTACCCGTGTTACCTAGCCCAGGGAAGCCGGGTGCATAGGGGTCAAGTGGTGTCGGAAACCCTCGTCGTTTTCAATGGCGTGATGCGAAGAAGTGCTGCTGCCGTGGAGAAGAAAAGTGTCCGGTGTGACCCAAGCCTGGATCGGAGATGAGAAGAACCTGAAAGCAGAGGGGACAAAGTCTGGGTCACTTCACGTGACCAGGAGCGGAGCAATCGAATGCCCACCGATGTCGGGAGCTTCAGGTGCGAAGAGGTGAAGCTTGACTCTGCAGCCACGGGGACCAGGAGACGTCGACGACGACCAGGATCTGCAGGCGAGCTGTCCCACGAAGGATAGCTTTCTATAAAGGTTGTCTTTACCCTAATGATCAATAATGGGTCGTTTGGACTGGTGCAAGGTGCCCACTTTAATTAGTGGACAGCATATACCAGGTCAACTTCTCACAATCTTCAACTAGTTAAAGAGGGCCTTCAGAATGTATTGCACTTCTCTTTGAAGATGAAGAAGTTTTGGGATCTTAATATGACCTCAGAGATTAAGCAACCTAGCCTTCCTACAAGGGTCAAACACTTCCAGAGAAAAATTGCATCCATGGAATACCCATTGAATCTGATCTGGAATTCTTGACCGTTTACTAATCACCTCCCCAGGCCACACAGGGTTACCGAACATATGACTGGTACTGACATTCATTCCCTTTTACTTTCTTACAACGCCTCTCATATTGACTCATCTCCCTCTACATTCAGTATCCAAACTATTCCCTCCAACCCGTTTAGAGAATCCAATGTCAATATCAGATCTATGAACAAGGAAAACTTATTAACCATCTAAACATCACACATTTAAACTTTAGTAACCAAATCTCACGTCAAATCGATGCTTATTAACTGCAGATCATGCAGGCATGCATGTAAGGCATGCAGCTGATATTGTTGACCTCATTCTTACGCATGAACTGGACCTCCTGATATTAACCAAAACCTGGCTCAATGACACTTCTACCCCAATCTTGGACAGACTAGTTCCCCCCAAATATGACATCATTAGACTGGATAGACCAGTTAAAATCGGCGGCGGCATTGCATGCATCTATCATTCCAGTCTCTCCCTGAGGCATACACAACTGATGCCGATGTCCTCCTGTGAACACTTGAGCATCGAAATCTTGAACAACGACAAGACACAAACTCCATACAATCTATCACTCCCCTGGTGACAGTATTCTTTTCATCGAGCAAATAATGGAGACCATTTAGGCTAACTCTGACCAACTCCCCAGCCATATCTTCCTTGGGGATTTCAACATACACTGGAACGACGAAAATGATCCATTAATATGCACATTCAAGGCTTTCCTCTCCGACCTTAACTTCACCCAGTTATGCAACAGTCCTACACATAACAAAGGCTCCACTCTAGATCTAACCATAGCTAAAGATAATGTCATACAACTTGATGCCATAGCACTGTGTGACTGGTCGGATCACTTCCTAATCCCATTTCTCATATTGGAAAGGGTGTTTATTAGACAAGGACAACATCGTAAGTCCAAACAATGGTCTTGAGATCTGAGGAACATCAACGCAAATTATCTTATGTACATGAGCAATAATCTTCTGCCTCCACCCCCCAACTTGACAAATCTGGATGACCTCACTGAACATTACATTCATTCCATGACAGATATATTTGACTCACTTGCCCCAATGCATCTCAAAAGGATTCCTAGCAAATATTCAAAACCTTGATGGGGGAAGAGCGAACAATAAAGACAAGCGGAGGGGAATGGGGACAAAAGAAATAGTACCTGCATCAGAGCAGATGGGCACTGATCAAGTGGAATTAATCTGTGCTTGGTCTGTGCTCCTCAGTTAGGAATTGAAGTGAAGTATCGGCTGTGCTGACCAATTAGGAGGGAGCAAAGAAGAGCAACACTGGAGTCAACAAATGGTAAGCAACGGGTGGAATCAAAGTCCTTTATTGAAAATAATAGTCTCGCAAGCGAAAGGGCCTGCGCTAGAGGTAAACTACCATTACAACGCGACTACTACTTCGACATACCTTTACAACGCAACTTTTTCTTCGCAGGTCTCTTTATTACGCGTGCTTTTACATCGCACGCTTTTACTACGCTAATACCGTTACAACGCAAATAGCGTTACAACGGAAACGCAGGTAAGTAATACATCTTTAAAGTTTGTTTTAAAAAGAGTGCCCGAGTATTATTTTAGTATTAATAAATTAATTACGCATGTTGAAAACAATCTAATACGAGTAATATGCATATTTTAGGATGATTACGTAACCGGTAAACAATGGTATAAAAGGTGAAACATGTACCCGAGTTGGAGAACGGCATTTTTGAGCGCTGTCTATTTTGACAATCTGCCTTGGAGTTAAAGGTAAAATCAGAGTGGCACACCATCCCTTTTATATGAAAGAGTCTGACATCTAGCCAGCTCAGTAATGTATTTTTTCTGTTTTAATGAAAAAAATGAACTGTGACGCTTGAGAGTGAAAACAAAAAGAACGGTGACGCATGAACGAATAAACGTCATACGGAGGATCGGCGGGTAAAAGGAGAAGAAGGAAAGGAAGACAGGAGTTCGGGTAAGAAGCAAAAAAACATTATTTAAAAAAGTGTTAGATGTATAGATGAAGGAATGGTGAAACAATTTAGATTGAAAAGTATGCGTAATTATAGGAAGACACGTAGAGAAAAAAAAGTGCGAGAGTAGATGAAAAAAAGAAAGGAGAATAGAAATGAAGATGGAAAATGATGACGAAAATGTAAAGGAAATTAAGAAGGAAAAAAGAAGAGTAAAAAAAGAGTGAAAGGGGATACGATTGTAAAAGATGTTACTCTTTTGAAAGCAAGAAGGAATTACAGCAACAGGTAAATATATAGTAATATAAAAAGTAAAATCAACCACGAGGACGGGATCTATGGGAAATAGGGGTTTTTGGTGGGGGAGTAAATACTCAGGTATATTTTTTTAATACTCGAGTATTAGAAATATTACTCGTTATATTACTCCCCCAGCCAAAAACCCCTATTTCCTATAGATCCAGACCCTGGGGTTGAGGTGACTTGTTATATTAAAATATATATATTATCCGGAAAAAAATGCGTTGGAATTGTATGCGTTGTTTTGAAATACGATGTAAATGAATTTACAATGCATTTCTATTGATTTGCGTAGTAACGGTATGCGAACAAAAAAAACGCGTTGTAATGGTATTTCCGAACTAAATACTTTGTTGTAAAACCATGCGAAGTAAAACATATCGTTGTAACGTCATATATTCGCGCTAGAGTATGCTCACGCAGGCTCGACCTGATGATGAGGCTGGTTTTGGAGATGGTGAGGGCCGACAAGGAGAACAAATTGAGTTCCATCAGTATGGGGGAATTGTGATAATATTTCTTCAAGCCCTGGATCAGATGTGGTGTGGCATGCAGGAATACCCCTAAATGGTACCAATGTGGAGTCTAGGAGGCCATGGACTAGGGCATTACCACCATCCAGAAGCAAGAGTAGAAACGCTTGACCAGTAGTTCAGAATTTGCTTTCTGGAAGAAATGGTTTGACTTTCTTTGGAAGAGGGAGCTGGTACAGGCCATTTTTGGGGGGCAATATGTGCCTTGAGCGAAAGGTTGGTCTTCAGTGTGAATCCAAGTAACTTGACATTCAATGAGAGTTAGGGTTTGAAGCCGGCAATGTTCATCTCATTGAGCCAGGTTCATACTGTGTCTTGTTTGTTGTTTTTGGCAAATAACAGGAATTCTGTCTTGGTTGGGTTGAGCTTCAAGTACGTTCTGGACATCCAGGTCTGGATGATGATCAAGCAGTCTTTGAGGCGTTGAATGTCTGAAGCAGAGAAGAGTTTCACACAGATTTGCACATCATCGGCATATTGGTGAATATTGATGCTGTTATCTGTTAGAAGAGCACCGAGCAGCTCCATCTATAGGTTGAAGATGGCAAGACAGTATGGATCCCAGTGGGACTCCAAATGTAAAACGGATCTTTTGTGAACTGGATGTGCCCATGTGAAAACACTGGTGTCGGTTGGAATGGGAGGAGAAAAACCAGTGAAGGTTCCTCATTCATGTCTCGAGGGTATTTATGAGGACCGAATGGTCAACTAACAGCTGGGCAAACCAGCAATGTCAGGAAGCAGGAGTCATCTTCATCTGTCGTCGCTTGATATCCCTCTCTTGCATGGTGTGGTGAGGACCAGGATATCAGCCGGGAACTGATGAAGACTAGCGTGTGAGCTGATCACATCGTGAAGGAACTCTCCAACCCCAGCTCCAACACCAACGACATCCAGCCGTCGCGAGACCTGTGCGACTCACTGGCCACCTTCTTCCACCGCAAAATCGCCGACATCCACGACAGCTTCAACACCACGACCGCCCCGGCAACCACCGAGACCACTGCCCCCACAACCACCAACCGCCTGCTCTCCTGGACCAACATCAACGACGAGGACACCAGCGAGATCATGAACACCATCCACTCCGGTTCACCGCTAGACCCGTGCCCTCACCACATCTTCAACAAAGCCAGTACAGCCATCGCGCCCCATCTCCGGAAAATAATCAACATCTCCTTCGAGACAGCAACCTTCCCGGAAAGCTGGAAGCACGCCGAGATCACCGCCTTACTCAAGAAACCCAAGGCAGACCCCAAGGACCTCAAGAACTTCCGACCCATCTCTCTGCTCCCGTTCCCCGCGAAGGTCACCGAGAAAATCGTCAACAAACAACTGACCCGCTACCTCGAGGAGAACAACATCCTGGACCCTTCCCAGTCCGGCTTCCGCAGCAACCACAGCACCGAAACCGCCCTCATCGCCGCCACCGATGACATCAGGACCCTGCTAGACAACGGAGAAACAGCAGCCCTCATCCTCCTGGACCTATCAGCCGCCTTCGACACGGTCTGCCACCACACACTACGAACACGCCTTCACGACGCCAGGATCCAAGAGAAGGCCCTGGACTGGACCACATCCTTCCTTTCCGGCAGAACACAAAGCGTCCGCCTCGCCCCTTCCGATCCAAGGCCACCAAGATCATCTGCGGCGAACCCCAAGGCTCCTCCCTCAGCCCAACGCTGTTCAACATCTACATGGCACCCCTCGCCCACGTCGCCCGACAGCACAACCTCAACATCATCTCCTATGCCGACGACACCCAGCTGATCCTCTCCCTCACCAAAGACCCTCACACCGCCAAAGCCCACCTCCACGAAGGAATGAAGGCCGTCGCCGAATGGATGAGGACCAGCCGCCTGAAGCTGAACTCGGACAAGACGGAGGTCCTCATCCTTGGTTCCAACCCTTCAGCCTGGGACGACTCCTGGTGGCCAACATCACTGGGAACAGCCCTGCCACCCACCGACCACGTACGCAACCTAGGGGTCATCCTCGACCCCACCCTCTCCATGACTAAGCAGGTCAACGCCGTTTTCTCATCCTGCTTCAACATCCTCCGAATGCTCCGCAGGATCTTCAAGTGGATCCCCACCGAAACAAGAAAAACAGTCACCCAGGCCCTCGTCACCAGCAGGCTGGACTACGGAAACGCCCTCTACGCAGGAACGACGGCTAAGCTCCTGAGACGGCTGCAACGCATCCAGAACGCCTCTGCCCGTCTTATCCTCGACATCCCCCGACGCAGCCACATCACACCCCACCTGAGAGACCTGCACTGGCTCCCTGTCAACAAGAGGATAACCTTCAAGCTCCTCACCCACGCACACAAAGCACTCCACAACTCCGGACCAGCCTACCTCAACAGACGACTCAGCTTCTACACCCCCACCCGCCAGCTCCGCTCGACCAGCCTCGCCCTCGCCACAGTCCCCCGCATCCGGAAAACGACCGCCGGCGGCAGATCCTTCTCCCACCTCGCCGCCAAGACCTGGAACACCCTCCCCACCAACCTCCGACAGACCCAAGACCTACTGGCCTTCAGAAGACTCCTCAAGACCTGGCTCTTCGATCAGTAGCAGCACCACCCCCCTCTTCCCCCAGCGCCTTGAGACCCTCGCGGGTATGTAGTGCGCTTTATAAGTGACATGATTGATTGATTGATTGATTGACCAGCGAGTGAGTAGGGGCATGGTGAGGACCAGCGTATGAGCCGTGCCTGGTGAGGACCAGCATGTGAGCCAGACACTGGTGAGGACCAGCGTGAGAGCCGGTGCCACGCGAGGACCAGCGTGTGAGCCGGGGCCGGTTGAGGACCAGCGTGAGAGCCGGTGCCTGACGAGGACCAGCGTTTGAGCCGGGGCCAGGTGAGTACCATCGCATGTAGAAAATCACTGTTTGTTAAGAAAAGGCTACTTTTCAAAGAATGAGGGGGAAATCCATCCAAGGTTCCAGCATGAAGCATTTGTCGGGCAGGTAACAGTGCGGCACTAGAAGATTTTGGGATTAGTGCACACGGTAGTGTTATTTTAGGTGTTTCGAATTGTGCTCTTTGTTCTCTATTAACTGGAAAAGATGATATAAAAACTTTACTGAAACCGAGGTTACAACAAAATGAACTGCCTCCGTTCATAGGCTACGCCTTCCTACCAGTCTGTGCCTCAATCGGCTCTTGAAGTGCTTTTGCCCGATGGATGGCACACTGCACAGGCTGCATGAATGATAGCTATGCCTAGAGGTGGGCGAGCCAACAACTTACCAGGACGAGCCGAGCCAGAGCCGCGTCAAGAGCCTGGCTTGGCTCTTAGAACCTGTGCACACACCGAGCCCCCAAATTGTTTGCAATGTAAATCATATAACAAACATTGCGTAAAACATGATACAATCTCTTCATAATTCATAAGAGTGTCTTTTCTTTAACATGTGGAATCTTTCACATAAATATGGCACATTATAGCACTGCACTGAGAAGTACTTACTAAAAGTGATAGTTTTTAAAGATGAACTTAGAATCACTACCGCCCCCCCCCCACTCTGGTGACAGTGCCATTAGTGAAATAAGAAGCAAGACAGTTGTCATGTGAACCCCGTATGAGGCCCAGCTTGTCAAATAAAGCAACATTATAGTCAGAGTAACTGGAATTATGTGATCATGCGGCCAAAGCGTTCTTCGCATAATTATGGATTTGTCGCATTTTCCACGTAATCTATCACGTGCTGCATAATCGCATGACGTGTTGCAGCGCAGTGGAAGGTCCTGTGCAAAGGTAGCCATTATATGTTAAGAGTGTCTGGTCTGGAGAAATGCAAACTCAGGATTTAAAGCATAACCTTGAGCAAGGGTCTTCAAACTTGGGGGTGGCCCCCCTAGGGGGGCCTCAAGTGGTCCCAGGGGGGGCACCAAGTTCTGGCCAAAAGAAGCATTATGCTGAAAACAGTGCTTTGTTTTCAGCATAAAAAAATGAGCTGCAGTAAGCCACTCTGTAATGGGCCCTCACTAACATTTATTTGTTGTCATTTATATTCTGGCTGGGAGAAGGTGTCAAATGGAAAGGGACTCCAAATATTCTTCAAAACCCCCACCCCCATTTCTAATAATCAAACTGTGGATACATTTACACATTTAAAAAGGCCTGCCTGAAAAGAATGGTTTGTTTGGCAATTATGTATTTCATTGCATTTGTAAAACAGTAACAAAACTTAACTTCAATGTTTAAATAAGTCTATACATATTTAAATATTGCAGTTTAATAGAATAATAGTAAAAAATTGAGGGGGCCCGGTGATTTTTTTTCACACTGGGAGGGGGGGGTGGTGCAGCATTAAAAAGTTTGAAGACCACTGACCTAGAGGTTGGGGTTGTTTTACTAAAAGTATTTAATATTATCCTAAGGAACCCTATTTAGCAACATTAATGAAAGATTGGGGGAAACAACTGCAAGTAACAAAAGGGACTCTGTGACAACAGCAGTTACCCACTGAGCTAGCTAAATAAAACTACAATAATTTGCTCTGCCTGTTACACCTTATGCTTTGCAGGAGGAGCATTATCCCACCGCACTACTCTGAGTCGGAACTGGGACTGACAAAACTCAGATCTCAGTAACAGATACATCAATGTAATAATCACCAGAGTTAAACTGACATTTCTTTTATCGCCTGAAAAAAGCAGGCACACAAGGAACTATGTAGTCTAAGCAAGATATTTAAAAATATTTAAAAATGTGTCCCCCTAATAGATCGGGCAGGAGGAGGCCCACCACATGCTGAGAAGGGTCCATTGTCATTCTGTATGCGGCAATCAGCCACCGGACTCACTGACAATGGACAGGTTGATGTCAGTGCGAGGTCGGGAGGGGCTGCTCAAAACGGTTCAAGCACAACACCATTGAACACTTCCCTGATTCCCTCTTTGTTGATCAATTCCATAATGGGCACCTAGGGAAGCTAAAAAATGACTTAATTTTTTTCACCCACGACATCCCTTCCTGGTCCACCAGCTTCTTCAATTTCTTCAACGTCTCCTCCTCCTCATCTATCCCGCATGGACAGCGGCTAAAAATTTCCCCTCCACGAGCTTTAAGGGCTCTCTCACCATTACACTCTACAATAATGGCACTGTCATGATTCAAGCGACAGACTCCTGTCTCTCTCTCTTTGACCATCTCTTCCACTCCCTTCGCCCAACCCATACAACTATGATCTCCCTCAACTCTTCTTTGAGCCCCTCTCCCTTCTCCCTTTCTCCCCCCTGACCCCCCGATACTCCAGCAGGCAGCTCTCCCGGGAGACACAGGCCTACCCTTTGTTCCCCCCTGCCTTTGCTCCCTCCTCTACCTCTCTTCCCCCTTCCCAAAATGTCCATCCCCCTATCTTGTCTGTCCGACCTCCAGCCTCCACCCTCCCTCCCCAAACTGCATCTGCCATTCTCCAACGTTTTCACCTCCCCTCTAATCCCCCTAATCCCCCTAATCCAACCCACCTCCCCCCCCTCTTAATCCACCTTTCTTACAACCTGGTCTACCGATCAACTTTCCTTACCTCCCCCCTTCCCTCCCCCCTTCACCTCATCCCTTTCCGCTCTTCCCCGTCCCCCGTACCCTAAATTCTTCTCTTCCACCTCCCATCTATCTTCAACCCCACCTTCCTCATCCCTTGCTTCCCAACCTTGTCTCCCTCCCCGACAATTCCTTCCTCGTCTCTCCCTCTGACCTTGTAGTCCCTTACTCCTCCCTCAGTTTCCATCTAGCCAATTCCCCCCACTCCACCTGTTACCTGTCCCCCTACATTCACCTTTCATAGCCTATAGTACCTGTCCAGCACCATCCTCTCTTTTCTCCCCATCCCTCTGGCCTTCCTCGGACCCGCGCCCACCCCCCCGGTACAGCCCCCTCTCCTCTCTTCTCCACGTACCTTCAGACATCATCTGACCCCCCGCCCTCCCCTCCCGGTTCAGCCTCGTCTCCCCTCTTCTCCCCTTACCTCCGGCCTTCATGTGTCCCCCCTCCTACTCCTCAACTTCCTCCTCATACTTTTGATCTCTTCTCTTACCCTCTGTTCAACACCAGTAAAAATATTTCTCTTCCCACCACTGTTTCACCATCCACTCCTATTGTCCACCATCTTTCCTCACCTTCTACCCTTACTCCCCAACTCCCCACACATTCCCCCACCCCTCCCCTCCCTCCCTCACCCTCTGCACCGCCTCCCTCAACCCGTTCCCCCACCCCTCCCCGTCCTCCCTCACCCTCTGCACTCCCTCCTTTATCCATCGAGCCACCCAACACTCCGTGCTCAGCTCTCCTCTCTCTGGAAAATAAACTTGATTCTCTCATCTATTCCATTTCCCAGCTTGTAGCGTCCATCTCACGTTTAAGCGCCAAGATGTCCCCCGTCCATAACAACCTCCCGAGGAGTTCCTTGCTCCCGCGCCCCAATAAAGCCAACCACAGTCTGTCCTCTGCAGACATCACCAACTTACTGGCCAGCTACAAGACCACCAACGTCACTCCCCCTCCACCTTCCTCTCCTAATATTTCTACGCAGTTTCCTATTCAGACCATCTCCTCTATCAGACCTTACCAGCCTAACTCTTACCGGGCTCCCTCATTCAAGAATCTTATCCCTATCTCCCTGAACAACCCTAACACCCCCATCACCAAAACATCTGCGTCAGAGCTGCACTGCTTGCTCCACAACTGCAGATCTGCAATCAAACACAAAGTGGAAATCTCTGATACTATCATCCACCAGAATCTCGACATGTTCTTCCTCACTGAGACATGGTTTAATGACTCCTCTCATACTTTGTTTGACCTTCTGATACCCACTGACTACTCTATCCTCAGAAATGACAGGGCAGACAAAATTGGGGGTGGTGTCGCTATCATCGTCAGGAACTCCCTTCAATTGAAAGCCTTCCCTTCCACCCTTTTCCGTACATTCGAATGCCTATCCCTAGAACTTCAAATATACCACGGCTCACCGTTTAGATTCCATGCGATCTACCACCCGCCCGGTGACTGCTCTTCCTTTGTGGAGGAACTGACCGACTTCATCAGTGACCAATTTTCTCAAAGTGACAGACAGATCTTCCTGGGTGACTTTAATCTCCACTGGGGCTCCTTGGAAGACTCGGCTGCCAACAAGCTTGCCTCCTTTCTCTCAGTCAATGATCTCTTCCAACATTGTTCGGAAACCACACATTCCAAGGGCTCAATTCTGGACCTTGTCATATCCAAAGCAGACCTGCTGACTACTGCTCCCCCCATCCATGTAGACTGGTCTGACCACTCCCTCATTCCCTTCCGTTTTCACCTATCGCACGTTATAACTCTCGGCCAACCTAAAAGAGCTGCTACCTGGTTCCGCAACACTAAGAACATTGATCTTGACACTTTTTGTGATTCTGCTATGCGGGCACTTCCTAGACTAGACCCTAGTGTGGATGTCAACGTTCTCACTTCTCAGTGCCTCTCAGTACTAGCAGTCGAAATCGACAATGTCGCTCCACTCCAAAGCAAAAGGAAAAGACCCACCCCCTCAGCACCTTGGTTCAATAAAGCTCTCTACGATGAAAGGAAAAACCTTAGATTCCTGGAGAAACATTGGAGAAAATCTCCTTCCACCTCCAATCTCGCTCTTTTACGCTCAGCAAGATCCAAATATCACAACCACATCTTCCTTGAAAAAGCATCACATTTCAGATTCCTCCTTGACTCAGCCAAAAACAGACCCAAAAAACTTTTTGACCTCATCAGAAACCCAAACTGTTCTCCCCTATCCATTAAGCCTGAGGATTCCACAAAGAAAGCAGCAGATTTCGCTATATTCTTTGATGAAAAGGTCAAAGCACTGGTGGATCATGTCGCCCACCCCTCCCCCATTGACGAGCGGAAATCCTTAGTTACCTGGCAGAACTTTGACGTCATCTCGGAAGAGGACCTCCTCAAATGCATCCTCGAAACTAAACCCTCCAACCATTCTTCTGACCCCATCCCTAGCGACATCGCCATCGATTTCTACACCTATACTCTCTCTTACTGGACCAGGCTAGTCAATCTCTTCCTCAGTCAAGGCTCCCTCCCGGTTGCCCTCAAATCAGGACAGGTCACCCCTCTTCTAAAAAAAAACCTCCGCCGATGCGAACGACCTCAACAACTTCCGCCCTATCACTAACCTCCCTTTTCTTTCGAAAATCACCGAAAAATGTGTGGCGAAACAACTTTCCTCACATATTATGGACAATAACCTCCTCGACGTCTTCCAGTCTGGCTTCATCCAAAATTGCAGCACTGAAACAGCCCTGCTGCAAGTGATTGACGATGCGCTGCATATACTCGACTCTGGGGAATCGTGTCTTCTGATTCTTCTAGACCTCTCTGCAGCCTTTGACACTGTTAATCATAGCACCCTCCTCAACACTCTTCAACAGAGAATGGGATTGGATGGCACAGTGCTCAAATGGTTTGCCTCTTTCCTCTCGGACAGATCCCAAATGATCAAGATAGCGAACAGTCTTTCATCTCCTTTGGCCGTAGGTCAAGGCGTCCCTCAAGGCGTCCTGGCACCCACTCTGTTTAATCTCTACCTGGAACCTTTAGGGAACCGTCTAAGCAAATCTGGGATCCATTACCATCTTTATGCGGACGACACCCAAATCTACCTTAAGGTGTCTTCCGCACACGATCTCTCCCTACTCAACTCTACTCTCAACTCTATTCACAACTGGATGTTAGCTCACCAACTCATTCTGAATCCCGCCAAAACTAAATTCCTCCTCCTCTCTACCTCTCTCTCACCTCCTCCTGTTCAATCTTGGATGGATCAGCTGAACCTACTCAACAACAAACCCATCATTGTCGACAGCGCAAATCCCTAGGTGTCATTCTTGACAAAAGACTCAACCTAATCTCCCACATCAACTCTATTGCTAAGAACGCAAGTTACCAGTTGCGCCTGCTATGGGGGATCCGTCGGTTCTTCCCGGAGAAAGACTTAAAAACCTTGGTACAATCTCTGGTTCTCTCAAGACTGGATTATTGCAATTCTCTTCTGACGGCCCTACCCAAATCCCACCTCTCCCCCCTCAAATCCATCCTCCATTCAGCAGCTCGCTTCATTTCAGGGTCTAAGCGAAGCGACCACGTCACTCCTATCCTGTCCTCTCTTCGATGGCTTCCGATCGAGGCAAGATCTATTTACAAAACTGCCTGCATCACACACAAAGCCTTACACACGTCCTCCCCTCGTTACCTGGCGAATAAATTGAAATTGTCCGGTGGCTCTCGCCCTTCTCGCAATGCGGAAAAGCTTCTGCTTGAGCCCCGTCTTCAAAAGGGAAAGATCGATGGCGCAATCCTTCTCAGGCAATGCGGTGAGAATCTGGAACTCGCTTCCCCATTGCTCCGTGCCACCGCCTCTACCCGGATCTTCAAAGCTGACCTCAAATCTCTTCTCTTCCAAAGACACTTTCAGAACTAATACTTTCATTCTCAGGCCCCTCTAGGAAGTCCGCTCTTCATTGTAAATTTGTACTTTTTCCTGTACATTCCTCACCCTGGCGTGCTGTGTTGGATTTTATGTGTGTGTTCCCTTCATTTTAAGTCCCCTGTTTAATTCACGCCCTCTCTACTCCCTCAAGGAAGTTCTTCCACTATAGGAAATTCTGTACTCCATGCCTATAGAAGTGCCTTCCCAGTGTGTCCTGAGTGACTGCCACTTATTGCAGTATTATACCTCGATTTGTATTTTGTATCTCATGTATCATGCACACCTGTCACTTGTTCCTCTTGGAACGTATACCTCTTTTTGTATCTGGTTTGTTTTTGTTATTTGCACAATTGTCACTTTTTCCTCATGTAATGTAACGCTTGCTTTTGGATTATGCTCATGTAATGTTACTGTTCCTATTGTGAAGCGCTCTGACACCTTCGGGTAAAGTCCGCGCTATATAAAAACGCATAAATAAATAAGGAGTGCGCGCCCCCCAACAGGGAGCTCTGCAGACCCCCGAGACTTCTCGCAGGGAGAGGGCGGCGCAGCTGCTGCAACCCCCAAAATTACGGACAAAAGACATCTGTAAACGGGATCATCGCGAACAACGGATGTGAGGCCCAGATAACGGCCAAACCGTGCAATTTACGGATGAATGGACACCCTACATCCCTCACCTCTTCTGCACCCCCTGGACAGGGCGGGCCTCACCTCCTTTGCACCCTCTGAACAGGACAGGTCTCACCTCCTCTGCACCGCCCTGGACAGACTTCTCTCCGGTGCTGCAGCGACTTTTCACAGCTCTCGGTGAAGGATTCTCGATAAGGACAAAAGTGCCGAAAGTTCATCACACCCCATACAGCGCCTTTGACTCCGCACTGAGCATCGATGCGCTATGCACAGGCCCCGAAGAGAGACACTGCTCCCCTGGACCTGCCCAGAGGCGCCGGTGCAGGACTTCGGCTCCTACCGGAGCGAGGGCGCTTTAATACCACACACCAGATACTAGGCGCGACACACGAGGCACGCATTAATCAATCCGAATAAGGAAAAGGACAGAAACGCCCTGATCCACCTTGCATCTTAAGCCCCAGTACCTGGTTCCGTTGATGCTGTTGCTAGTGCCCCCTCTATTATTCGTCTCCTTGTGGGAGGAAGGATGAGCAGCAAGCAGGGCCGGACTCACGGACTGGCCTTTCCACCGGGCATTTTCCCTGTGAGCCGGGGCTCTTGGAGGCCGCCCCGGTGCCTCGGTCTCCTTCCGCAGCTCCTGGAGGGTAACTGCGGGGGGAGGCTTCAAGGGAGATGGGGGGAGGGGTGGTAGAGAAGGAGAGAGAGAGAGATGGTGGAACCAGAGAGAGAGAGAGAAAGAGGGAGGGGAGAAGGGGAGAGGGATGGTTGAAACAGAGAGAGAAGGAGACGAAGGAGGCGGAGATAGAGAGACAGCGATCAGAAATGAGGGAGAGAAGGGGAGTGAGATGGAAGAAAAGAGAGAAGGAGAGGGAGGAGGGGGAAGAAGAAAGGGGGGAGGCGGGTGGTAGAGAGCGATGAGAGAAATAAAGAGAGATGGTGGCAGCAGAGAGAAGGAGAGAGGAGAGGGAGGAAAGAGAGGAAGGAAGGGGAGGTAAAGAGGGAAGGATAAGGGAAGAGAGAGATGTCAGGAAGAGAGAAAGAGGGAGGGGCAGGAGAGGTAGAGAGAAAGCGATCAGAGATAGAGGAGAGAAGGGGGAGAGAGATGTATGGAAAGAGAGGGGAGGTAGAGAGGGAGGGGCTAAGGCCAGAGAGATGGTGGAAGCAGAGAGAGAAAGGGAGTAAGGGGGGGAGGTAGACTGGGAGGAAAGAAGTGGTGATGGATGGATGGAAAAAGAGAGGGGGAGGTAAAGAGGCAAAAGAGAAGGGGAGAGTGATGGGTGGATGGAAAGAGAGAAAGAGGGAGTCGGGACATAGAGAGAAAGCAATGAGAGATTGAGGAGAGAAGGAGAGATGGATGGATGGATTGAAAAAGAGCGATTGCACGAGGAAGTGAAGGGAGCAGGGCTGGTTTGAACATTTTTGCCCGGGTTTCTTTTGGTTCCCAGCCCACTCTGGTAGCAAGGACCGCGCGGAGGCACCACAGAGGTGGCACCACAGAGTCCTACATTTCCACCATTGGAGCTGGGGCACATCACTTCGCTCACTTCTTCTTCTTGTGCTAATAATCCCCCTCCTTCCTGCCCCCCACCCCCACACCCCAGCAGAAGTAATGTCCAGGTGTCTGGGGAGGGGCAACTCACTGCGGCTGCAGGGTCCTGCTGTACACAACATGCAGTGCTTAATTTGTAAAAGAATAAGTGCCAGGCCCAAAGGTGTGCTCAGAAGCCCACAACTAGCACTATTGAATGTCAGGGTGCCAAATACCGAGGCAGCGTAGTCTTGATTTCACCTCGTGGCTCTTTTTTCCACCATCTTCTTTATCTCACTGTTTTAGGTTCCTGCTTTCTCCATTTGTCACTTTTTTCCATCTTTCTTTTCCTCCTTATCCCCACTTGGGTTTTTCCACTCCCTTGTTATAGTTCAAACTCTAATGAGGAAAAATAAGTTCTGGTACCCAAAAAGAGAGTGCCGATGGACCCCACCTGCTACCACTGGCTCAAATTCAGCACTAATCAACATCGTATCCTTGCTTGAAAAATGAAAAAACTCAGGCCATCAGTTTGAGGGAGGCGACTTAAAAACAGGGATAGGGAGGAGAAGAATAAAAGAAAAGAAAACACAAAAAGAGAATGCTAAAGAAAGATAATAAATATAAGGGACTCCATGACATCATCTCTTCTGTTCGTCACTGCAACTTCTGATATTGTGAGACAATCGGTGCTTTTAAGTTCTGTCGTTGTCTTGCCAGCTCTAGTCTCTAGGAATCATAAATAAATAGTCGCCTGACATTTCTTGTCAGCGAATGTCTTCGTCTTAGCTTTTGCTTCTTTGTAAGATGCTGTGAGGATGTCATGTTCCTACAGGGAGGTTGAAGGTAGTTATTTTCCACCTGTGGCACTCTGGTTTGGCTCTTTCTTCCAAACACCAGTTGAATGCAGTGTCTTATCCTGAGCCTGGCTGCCTTCTTTTGCAGAGAAGATGCGTCCAAAGAACGTGAGCTCTTCTTTTTCTTGTTCACACTTGTCTGGATTCAGAGTCAATCCAACGTTTTCGTGCTAGAGGTCTCACCTACTCTGTCGGGGAAGCTCAGAGACTCTGGGTTTAGGTGCACCAGTGTTGGACCCGGCCCTTTTTGCAGGGTTATCTCCAAACTTTTTGCCTTCCTCCCGTATTTTTATTGACTCCCTTTTTATTGGCTTTAGGACTTTGAGCACTTTACCAGTGCTAAAGTGCATGTGCTCTCTCCTTTAAAACATGCTATGATTGGTTTACACCTGTTTGGCATATTTAATTTACTTGTAAGTCCCTTGTACAGTGGTATCACATATACCCAGGATCAGTAAATTAAATGTCACTGGTGGACCTGCAGCACTGCCTGTGCCACCCACAGAAGTAGCCTTTCAAACCAATCTCAGGCCTGCCACTGCAGGGCCTGCGTGCATAGTTTACTGCCACATTGACTTCGCATTTAAAGTTACTTGCCAAGCTTGAAATTCCCTTTTTATTACATATAGGTCACCCCTAGGGTAGACCCTAGATACCCCTATGGGCAGGGGTCTGTGTAGGTGAAAGGTAGGACATGTGCCTTTATTGTGTGGCATGTCCTGGTAGTGACAAACAGCCTATTTGGTCTCTCACTGCTGTGAGCCTACTCCTCTCGTAGGCTGGTATTGGGAATTCCCTTATAGGTACTTAAGTGGCAATTCCTGATCCGAAAGGAGTAGCGTTGCATTGTTTGGTATGTTTGGAATAGTGGTGATGAATCATGCTTATTGGTGTTAGTGGATTTTTCATTACTATTGTAGAAATGCCACTTTTAGAAACCTTTACGAACGTCAGGTTTTGCGACGCGCAAATTGTGATTTTTAGTCACACACAATGTGATGTACAACAGTGTCTCAGACACTGTTTGCGATTCACAAATGGTTCGCGAGGGGCCTGCCTCATTAATATTCATGAGGCAGGTCGAAGTTTGCAACCCATTGGGAATGTCCGGTACTCACAGGGATGGTGACCTACCGGTACTGGGGTCAGCAGAAAACCATGTCTGTGACTGCTTTTTCAATAAAGCACTTTTTTTTTTTTTACATGCAGCCCATTTTCCTTAAAGAAAAACGGGATGCATTTTTAAAAAAGTTACAGTTTTCTTTGAATTTTTTAGGTCGAGCATGGGCAGCACCTGCGCTGCTCTGCGAGGCATGCTGTATTCATGTATGGACTTGAAGCTCCGCCCACTCTTTGCCCATATTTTTCATTGGCTTATGTCATTGTCCTTTGTAAACTGTGGCTTTTCATTGGTCAATAGGCTTAGTAGTCCCTCCTTAGTACCGCCTTGTCTCATTTTGTAACTTTGCATGAGGACACCCCCTGTTACATGTATTGTTACTCTGTAGGCTTTAATTACAGCCTCTGAGCACTATTTTGTTAAATGGTTTCACCTGACTGCTGGCAGGACACGCTCTCCTGCAGCGCTTTATTTTAATTTTTTTCATAGCACAGCACGCCACGCTGATTCAGTGGGGGCCGTGCCTTTGGTTTATTTGCTGCGCCGAACACTGCAGCATGTTTTTGTTTTCTATTTCTTCACTTTTTTTTGTTTACAAGCGCCCCATGCTGAGATTACACGTTAACCCCTTCTATGCGTCGGACGCGCGGGAGCCGTCCGACGCATAAGTGCTCATGTGCGTCGGACAGCTCCCGCGCGTCTGACGCCATGGCACAGGGAATCCCTCTGGTGCGGGCACCAGAGGGATTCACTTTACCCCCCAACAGCCTCGGGAGCTGGGGAAGAGCTTCCCCAGCTCCCGAGGCCCCCCCTGGTTTCCCTGAAATGACGATCAGCGCGCTGACGTAATTTCAGGGAAATCGAACTGAGCCAAGAGGCTCATTTCAGTTTCACTTTCCACGTGCTCAGGGGGCTATCTCAGCCCCCCGAGCATGTAGAAAGACGGGAGAGGTATCATTGGAAAGGGGAGAATCTCCCCTTTCCAATGGTTCCCCTCCCCAGTGGATCCACCCACTAGCAAGCAGGGATCCACCCACTAGACACCAGGGAGGGGGGAGCGGCCCCTTGGGCAAGGACATTTGCTCCCCCCCCAAAAAATTGGCCAAATTCAGTCTGGGCAGAAAGCGCACTAGACGCCAGGGATTTTTTTTGGTGCAATTTTAATTAGGGTGGGGGCTGCCCAAAACGGGCATGCCAATGCCCCCACCCCCGCCAAAATTACAGCCTTTCTGCCCCCCTGGCGGGCAGCAGCCCCCAATCTGCCCCCCGGGGGGGGCAAAATGTCCACTAGATGCCAGGGATTTTTTTGGGGCAATTTGAATTAGGGTGGGGGCTGCCCAAAATGGGCATGCCAATGCCCCCACCCCCGCAACAATTACAGTCTTTCTGCCCCCCCGGGGGGCAGATGGGGGCAGTAGCCCCTAATCTGAACCCCCCAGGGGGGCAGAAAGCCCACTAGAAACCAGGGATTTTTTTTGGCAAGTACAATTAGGGGTGGGGGCTGCCCAAAACAGGCATGCCAATGCCCCCACCCCCGCAAAAATTACAGCCTTTCTGTCTCCCCTGGCGGGCAGATGGGGGCAGTAGCCCCCAATCTGCTTCCCCAGGGGGGGCAAAAAGGCCACTACATGCCAGGGATTTTTTTGTTAATTTGAATCAGGGGTGGGGGCTGCCCAAAACGGGCATGCCAATGCCCCCACCCCCGCCCACAAAAATTCCAGTCTTTCTGCCCCCCATGGGGGGCATATGGGGGCAGTAGCCCCCAATCTGCCCCCCGGGGGTCAGAAAGCCCACTAGAAACCAGGGATTTTTTTTTGTATTCATGTAGGGGTGGGGGCTGCCCAAAATGGACATGACAATGCCCCCACCCCCCCAGAGAAATTCCAGTCTTTCTGACCTTCGGGGGGGCAGGTGGAGGCAGTGGCCCCTGATCTGCCCCCCGAGGGGGCAGAAAGCCCACTAGACACAGATTTTTTTTTAACAATGTACCTAACTGTGGATTTTGGGCCCTAGCTCAGCTGGCACATAGGGAAACCTAGCAAACCTGTACATTTGTAAAAAGTAGACACCAAGGGGAATCCAGGATGGGGTGACTTGTGTGCCTCTCACCAGGTTCTGTTACCCAGAATCCCTTGCAAACCTCAAACTTAGTTAAAAAAACACATTTTCCTCACATTTCTGTGATGAAAAGTTCTGGGATCTGCGTGGATTCACAAAATTCCACCCACCCCGCATTCCCCAAAGACTTCCGAGAAAAATGGTACCCCACTTGTGTGGGTATGCCTTGTGCCCGCAACAGGAAACGGCCCAAAACGCAACGTGGAAACACCACATTTTCTCAGTGAAAACTGACCCTTTTTTTGCAGAGTGCCTAGCTTTAGATTTTGAACCCTAGCTCTGCCGGCACCTAAGGAAACCCAGCAAACCTATACATTTTTGAAAACTAGACACCCAGGGGAATACAGGATGGGGTGACTTGTCTGGTTCTCACCAGGTTCTGTTACCCAGAATCCCTTGCAATCCTCAAACCTTGTTAAAAAAAAACACATTTTCCTCACATTTTTGTGGTGGAAAGTTCTGGAATCTGTGTGGATCCACAAAATTCCACCCACCCCGCATTCCCCAAAGTCTTCCGAGAAAAATGGTACCTCACTTGTGTGGGTAGGCCTAGTGCCAGCGACAGGAAACGACCCAAAACGCAATGTGGACACACCACATTTTCACAGTGAAAACGGACCCTTTTTTTGCAAAGTGCCTAGCTGTAGATTTTTAACCCTAGCTCTGCCGGCACCTAGGGAAACCTAGCAAACCTATACATTTTTGAAAACTAGACACCCAGGGGAATCCAGGATGGGGTGACTTGTCTGGCTCTCCCCAGGTTATGTTACCCATAATCCCTTGCAAACCTCAACATTTGTAAAAAAACAAACAAAAAAAAACATTTTCCTCACATTTCTGTGGTGGAAAGTTCTGGAATCTGCGTGGATCCACAGAATTCCACCCACCCCGCATTCCCCAAAGTCTTCCGAGAAAAATGGTACCTCACTTGTGTGGGTGGGGCAAGTACCCGCGACAGGCAAGGGCCCAAAACCTATTGAGGGACATCAAAATTACCTATCACAAAACAACCTGGTTTTGCAAGGGGGGTCCCATGAGTTTTTGGCCCCGGGCTCGGCGGCCATCTAGGGAAACCTATCAAACCCACACATTTCTGAAAACTAGACACCCGGGGGAGGCCAGCAAGGTATGGCTTGCGTGGGTCCCATAACATTTCCCTACCCAGAATCTCCTGCAAACCTCAAATTTTGTTGAAAAAAATCAATTTTTCTCACATTTCTGTGTGAGAAAGTTGTAGGATCACTGGGCTGACACAAATTTCCTACCACCCAGCGTTCCCCCAGGTCTCCCGATAAAAATGGTACCTCACATGTGTGGGTAGGCATAGCGGCTGCAACAGGAAATGGCCCAAATCGTACTGTGGAGACTTCAAAATTACCTATAACAAAACTACCTGGTTTTGGGGGGGGTCACCTGGTTTTTTGGCCCCGGGCTCGCCGCCATCTAGGGAAACCTACCAAACCCATACATTTCTGAAAACTAGACACCCTGGCGAGTCCAATGAGGTATGGCTTGCTTGGCTCCCCCAACGTTTCCCTACCCAGAATCCCCTGCAAACCTCAAATTTAGCTGAAAAAAACACATTTTCCACATTTTGTTGTGTGGACTCACCGTGCCGGCACAAATGTCCTACCCCACAGCATTCTCCTTAGTGTCCCGAGTAAAATGATACCTCACTTGTGTGGGTGTCCAATGCAGAATTGGCTAAAAACGTATTTTTAAAAAAATGTAGCGCTTAGAATTCTCGGTGCTATACCCTAAATCCCTATGTTTTGGGCTCTTCCCAGTCACAGGCCTTTGCCCCACCCACACAAGTGAGGTATCATTTTACTTGGGAGACTGAGAGGAACGCTGTGGGGTAGGACATTTGTGCCGGCACGGTGATTCCACCCAAAAATATGTGGAAAATTTGTTTTTTTCAGCTAAATTTGAGGTTTGTAGGGCATTCTGGGTAGGGAAACGTTGGGGGATCCACGCAAGCCATACCTGGCTGGACTCCCCCGGGTGTCTAGTTTTCGGAAATGTGTGGGTTTGGTAGGTTTCCCAAGATGGCCGCCGAGCCCGTGGCCAAAAACCCAGGTGACTCCCCTTGCAGAACCAGGTTGTTTTGTGATAGGTCATTTTGATGTCTCCTCAATACGTTTTGGGCCCTTTCCTGTCGCGGGTACTTGACCCACCCACGCGAGTGAGGTACCATTTTTATCGGGAGACCAGGTGGAACGCTGGGTGGTAGGAAATTTGTGGATCCACGTAGATTCCAGAATTTTCCCACACAGAAATTTGAGAAAAAAATAATGTTTTCAGCTATATGTGAGGTTTGCAGGGGATTCTGGGTTGGAAAACGTTGGGGGTCCACGCAAGCCATACCTCGCTGGACTCCCCCAAGTGTATAGTTTTCAGAAATGTGTGGGTTTGGTAGGTTTCCCAAGATGGCCGCCGAGCCCGGGGCCAAGAACCCAGGTGACTCCCCTTGCAAAACCAGGTTGTTTTATGATAGGTCATTTTGATGTCTCCTCAATACGTTTTGGGCCCTTGCCTTCACGGGTACTTGACCCACCCACGCGAGTGAGGTACCATTTTTATTGGGAGGCCTGGGGGAACACTGGGTGGTAGGAAATTTGTAGATCCACGTAGATTCCAGAACTTTCCCACACAGAAATGTGAGAAAAAAGTGATTTTTTCAGCTAAATTTGAGGTTTGCAGGGGATTCTGGGTAGGAAAACGTTGGGGGACCCATGCAAGCCATACCTCGCTGGACTCCCAATGGTGTCTAGTTTTCAGAAATGTGTGGGTTTGGTAGGTTTCCCAAGATGGCGGCGAGCCCGGGGCCAAAAAACCAGGTGCCCCCCCCCAAAACCAGGTAGTTTTGTTATAGGTAATTTTGAAGTCTCCACAGTACGATTTGGGCCATTTCCTGTTGCAGCCACTATGCCTACCCACACAAGTGAGGTACCATTTTTATCGGGAGACCTGGGGGAATGCTGGGTGGTAGGAAATTTGTGTCAGCCCGGTGATCCTACAACTTTCCCACACAGAAATGTGAGAAAACATTTGTGCATCCACGCAGATTCCAGAACTTTCCCACACAGAAATTTGAGAAAAAAGTGATTTTTTTCAGCTAAATTTGAGGTTTGCAGGGGATTCTGGGTAGGAAAATGTTGGGGGACCCACGCAAGCCATACCTCACTGGACTTCCCCGGGTGTCTAGTTTTCAGAAATGTGTGGGTTTGGTAGGTTTCCTAAGATGGCCGCCGAGCCCGGGGCCAAAAACTCATGGGACCCCCCCTTGCAAAACCAGGTTGTTTTGTGATAGGTAATTTTGATGTCGCCTCAATACGTTTTGGGCCCTTGCCTGTCGCGGGTACTTGACCCACCCACACAAGTGAGGCACCATTTTTCTCAGAAGACTTTGGGGAATGCGGAGTGGGTGGAATTTTGTGGATCCACGCAGATTCCAGAACTTTCCACCACAGAAATGTGAGGAAAATGTGTTTTTTTAGACACATTTTGAGGTTTGCAAGGGATTCTGGGCAACAGAACCTGGTGAGAGCCAGACAAGTCACCCCATCCTGGATTCCCCTGGGTGTATAGTTTTCAAAAATGTATAGGTTTGCTAGGTTTCCCTAGGTGCCGGCAGAGCTAGGGTTCAAAATGTACAGTTAGGCACTTTGCAAAAAAAGGGTCTGTTTTCACTGTGAAAAAGTGGTGTGTCCACGTTGCGTTTTGGGCCGTTTCCTGTCGCGGACACTAGGCCTACCCACACAAGTGAGGTACCATTTTTCTCGGAAGACTTTGGGGAATGTGGGGTGGGTGGAATTTTGTGGATCCACGCAGATTCCAGAACTTTCCATCACAGAAATGTGAGGAAAATGTGTTTTTTTTAACAAATTTTGAGGTTTGCAAGGGATTCTGGGTAACAGAACCTGGTGCGAGCCAGACAAGTCACCCCATACTGGATTCCCCTGGGTGTCTAGGTTTCAAAAATATATAGGTTTGCTAGGTTTCCCTAGGTGCCTGCAGAGCTAGGGTTCAAAATGTACAGCTAGGCACTTTGCAAAAAAAAGGGTCCGTTTTCACTGTGAAAATGTGGTGTGTCCACGTTGCGTTTTGGGCCGTTTCCTGTCGCGGGCACTAGGCCTACCCACACAAGTGAGGTACCATTTTTCTCGGAAGACTTTGGGGAATGTGGGGTGTGTGGAATTTTGTGGATCCACGCAGATTCCAGAACTTTCCACCACAGAAATGTGAGGAAAATGTGTTTTCTTTGACAAATTTTGAGGTTTGCAAGGGATTCTGGGTAACAGAACCTGGTGAGAGCCAGACAAGTCACCCCATCCTGGATTCCCCTGGGTGTCTAGTTTTCAAAAATGTATAGGTTTGCTAGGTTTCCCTAGGTGCCGTCAGAGCTAGGGTTCAAAATCTACAGCTAGGCACTTTGCAAAAAAAGGGTCCGTTTTCACTGTGAAAATGTGGTGTGTCCACGTTCCGTTTTGGGCCGTTTCCTGTCGCGGGAACTAGACCTACCCATACAAGTGAGGTACTATTTTTCTCGGCAGACCTTGGGGAAAGTGGGGTGGGTGGAATTTTGTAGATCCACGCAGATTCCAGAACTTTCCACCACAGAAATGTGAGGAAAATGTGTTTTTTTGGACAAATTATGAGGTTTGCAAGGGAATCTGGGTAACAGTACATGGTGAGAGCCAGACAAGTCACCCCATCCTGGATTCCCCTGGGTGTCTAGTTTTCAAAAATGTATATGTTTGCTAGGTTTCCCCAGGTGCCGGCAGAGCTAGGGTTCAAAATCTACAGCTAGGCACTTTGCAAAAAAAGGGTCAGCTTTCACTGTGAAAATGTGGTGTGTCCACGTTGCGTTTTGGGCCGTTTCCTGTCGCGGGCACTAGGCCTACCCACACAAGTGAGGTACCATTTTTCTAGGAAGACTTTGGGGAATGCGGGGTGGGTGGAATTTTGTGGATCCACGCAGATTCCAGAACTTTCCACCACAGAAATGTGAGGAAAATGTGTTAATTTTGAAAAATGTTGAGGTTTGCAAGGGATTCTGGGTAACAGAAACTGGTGAGAGTCAGACAAATCACCCCATCCTGGATTTCCCTGGGTGTCTAGTTTTCAAAAATGTATAGGTTTGCTAGGTTTCCCTAGGTGCCGGCAGAGCTAGGGTACAAAATCTACAGCTAGGCACTTTGCAAAAAAAGGGTCAGTTTTCACTGTAAAAATAAAGTGTGTCCACGTTGTGTTTTGAGCCGTTTCCTGTCGCGGGCACCAGGCCTACCCACACAAGTGAGGTACCATTTTTATCGGGAGACTTAGGGTACCACAGAATTGTAGAGCAACTGTTATTACCTATTGACTTTCGATGCATTTCTGCCTTCCAAATGAAAGACAATGTGTAAAAAAAGAAGTCACTTTTAAAAATGTCCTATAATTCTCATGCTAGTATGGGTACTCACAATTTCGGAAATGTGCAAATATCTACTGTTTCTAAACTCTATATTTTGTTTCAATTTCAGAAATACATAGGTGTCTTTCATACTGATTTTTCCATGTATATATTTTCCCAAATTAATTGCTATATACCCGGTACATAATAAAAAACCATTGCAAGACGCTGCTCAGTTATTGGCTCTGGGTTCGTCGGGTTCTTGGTGAACCTACAAGTCCTATATATCCCCACAACCAGAAACGTCCAGCAGATGTAACAGTATATTGCTTTCAAACAGCTGTCATAATTAGAAGAAGTTACAGGTGAAAACGTTGGCACAAATGGCTGTTTTTTTCAACTAATTTTCAATTTTTCCTATATTCAACTGTTAGTTTCTATAAAGAAACCTTGAAGGATCTACACAAATGACCCCTTGCTGAATTCAGAATTCTGTCTACTTTTCTCAAATGTATAGCGTTCTGGGATCCATTATTGCTTTCATACCCATTTCTACTGTTAACTGGAAGAAGGTTGAAAGCACAAAAAATAGCAAAAATAGGCTATGTATCAGTAAAATGCCAAAAGTGTGTAAAACGTTTGGTTTCTGACAAAAGTCTGTCAGTCCTTAAAAGCTTGGAAAATTGTGATTTCAGCCCCACAAACCCTTTGTTGATACCATTTGCAGGGAAAAAAACAAACGCTTTCATTTGCAGCACTTTTTTCCCATTTTTCCAAAACAAAACAAAATTTAGCTGTATTTTGGCTAATTTCTGGGTCCCCTCCAGGGGAATCTACAAACCCTGGGTACCTTTAGAATCCCCATGATGTTGGAAGAAAAGGACGCAAATTTTGCGTGGATACCTTATGTGGTCAAAAAGTTACAGGGGCCTAAGCGCGAACTACCCCAAATAGCCAAAAAAAGGCTTAGCACAGGGGGGGAAAAGGCCTAGCAGCGAAGGGGTTAATGGTGACCGCGCCCCTTTCTTTAGATGCAGCTTGTCTAAAGAAAGGGGCGCAGCCACCACTAAAGTGAAAGCGCGGCATGGGGCGCTTTTACAAAAAAAAGCATTTGCAATGCAATAGGTCTCGCATTTGCGAGACTTTAAGCTATTGGCACTGTAAATGGCAATACCTTTTATTTATCTGGTTTAAAAACAACACATAAATAAAAGGCATTGTCATTTACAATGCCACTAGCTCATACACTCGTAACTGCGAGACCTATTGCATTGCAAATGCTTGTTTACAGTGGGCAGTGGTCCTGCTCTAAGAAAATGTTGGTTCCCCCATTCACAAAGGGGAAGGGGTCCCTTGGGGACCCCTTCCCATTTGCAAATGGCTTACCACCAATTTGAAATTGGTGGTAATCTGCGAATGTTTTGCGACCGCATTCCCAGTCGCACAACATTCCTACATACCAGTGCGACTCGCTATTACAAAGGGGCACCCTTTACACACCCCTTCCTAATAGCGACTCGCAAACCCTATTTTGACAGCCGGTAATAGAGTTACATCTGCATACTGAATGGTCTTTGTAGGCTGAAAGAGAGGGAGACGGGGCACACTTACATTTGTATAGGTGGGTCCTGCCCTCACACAAAGGGCTGATTTACCCCCGGCTGTAATCTGGGGCCAGAGCTGGGTTGAAAGGTGGTGTTGTGAACTTCTAAGATTCTTTCAAGTTCCCCCTAGATCAAAGACATTTTGAGTATAAGTACAGGGGCTCTCACCCCATGTTCTGAGACACTGCATGGACTTTTAGCCAGATGCTGCTGGCTCTACACAACGCACATTGCCAGAAGAAACTGTTATGATGCCAAGAAGAGCCGCAATTGGACTCACTTGTTTGATGTGCTGACCTGTGGCCTGCTAGGCAATACGAAGGACTGCCACTTTACTACAAGGACCTTGATGTGCTGGGCTGCTGCTTGTTCCCTGCTCTTGGGCCCCCAGTTGGTCTCCTGGGACCAGTGACCGTCCAGAATTGGCTGTGGGACTCTGAGTCTATCCCCTCCAGTCACCTGCAACTGGCGCGTAGAGTGGGCTTCAAGCGGGATTTGATTTTGGTCTTTGATCTGTCCTGAGGGCTAGCACATGGTAAGCGCTTCATGGCTCACATTTCCCCTTATTCGAACATTAGCCAATGGTGAGCGCTGCATCGGACCTGCCAGCGCATGATGAGCACTGTGCAACCAGTGTGTGTGAGGCACTGTGTCCTGGAAACGTCAGCACAGGCTGAGCGCGTTCATCATCGTAAACTCGGAGTGGTGAGGCCAGGTGTTGTGCTTATACCCTGTGCCACAAACCTAAAGACCGGACTCTCCATGATTGCCAGGGTTACTTCCCAATGTGGACTGTTTGCACAAGGCGGGTGGGCTCTGCCATAACGGTCACTACAGCAACCAGGAAGCACAGCCTCGTGGTGGTGACCCGTCCCCAGAGTCATGTCTGATGAGAGTCTCCAAGGCCGGGGCACTGCCTAACAGGTAGGATACCGTTGCACCCCAGCCCTGCCTGCATCTGCGAGGGTCCAGCCTGACGCTCTCTTCCATCTGAGTGGGCCCCGTGTGCGAGACCTGTCCAAGACCCAGTGCGGCGTTTAGGTTTCTGGTGAGAGCGATTACCTGGCTATGTGATCCTGACAGCAGGGAGGACCGAGAGAGGCCTCCTCACTGGAGTTTGCAGAGTGCGGGGTCCCTCTTCCTGCCATTGGGACGCACCTGGAGGGGCGAATGCGTGCTGGGGCAGGCTGTTATTTTGGGGCATTCATTGGCAGCCCCGTACTTGTGCCAGCATTGAGGGTTGCTACCTTGATTTCTCTGCAGGCAGGGGGCCCGACGAAGTCTCCCCATGGACCGCTATTGTGGGTGCCCCTCTCCTCCAATTGTGATGTACCTGGTGGCACTCATGCTGGTAAGTTCCTTGTCGGTGCACAACAGGTGAGTCCTCAATTGAGGCCCCCGGTTGGAAACTGCAGCAATAGGAAAATTACAGGAAAACCACAATTTTATCACATTCTAGGTAGTAGGCACACTGATACTTCTGGCCCTACACTTTGTTTTCGGTGCCACTTTACCGTATAGTGTCTAATAGGAGCACAGGAGCTCTGTGCTCTATAATGTTATTGTGATATGTACGGTAATGATGTGTACATGGGGATCCTTTGGTAATTCTATATGTTTCACATTTTTGTGACCGGATATGATGATGTATGCCGTTTTACCCTTGCATTGAGAGGATAACCAGTATTATTTCAGTGGCTGCACAATATGCACAGTAATGTTTTCTTTCATGCTGTTTTGCAACATAACAGTCAGTCTTTTATTGCATGCATTGTGATGTTTTTGACAATTGCTTAGTTGGCAAAGTAATCACTGGTTTATCTCGTCTTGGACTATGATTTCTGTATAATATATTATTTTTATAATATTGTGTGAAGTCTCTTTTGTGGTGTATTTATTGTGTTTCTGGTGTGAGTGTGTTGCGCAAATGCTTTCAACATTGCCACTGGGATAAGCCTGACTGCTCTTGTCAAGCTACCAAGGTTCAGCATGTGTTATCTTTGGTATGTAACTTACTTGCCCTGACTAGAGTGATGGGTTCTGCCTGGCTCAGATGCATACCCAGCCAACCAGAAACCTCATTTCTAACATTGGTGGCAGTGGTGGGATTGGACTTGCATTTGTGTGATACCACAGTGACTCATTGTTGCACTACAAACTCTGCACTTAGACCATTACGTGTTTTCTCCTGATTCTCTCATTGGACATTTTTTATTGTTACTCCTGCTTCAGCTCTCACGCCTGGGAATTTTGTTGTTTACATCAGTGATTTTGTACCTTGACAAAATGGAGTCAACCTTTCATCTTGACAACCGGTTTGTGTACGGTTCAGAAGAGTTAAAGGGTTTCTGCAGGGAGAGAGGATAGCTGTGAGTGGGGAGTCCACTAAGTTGGACATTTGGTGTATCCTGTATAGTTGGAAAAGGCACACTTGGAAACAACCTTAAGAGAGAACTAGGAGGGTGGTGATTCTGGGGAGGACTCTGAGGAGGATGAGGACCTCTTTGGAATTCTTATGGATCTTGAGCCTTGGAATCTCCTAGAAGGTTCAGAACCAGAACCCCTACAGGGAAGTGACCCTGAAGAGTTGGAGGAGGAACCAGAAAATGACTGGGCAGGGATGACAATAGACAGAGAGGGCCCCATAGATAGGGCGTCCCTTGCTGAGTCTAGTGCCAGGAGCAGTGTCACCTCCCATTCCCTGTCACTCAGAGGAGTTCAGAGATAGATGGAAGGAGAGGGACCCGAGGTTGCAGCTGGTGCAGCTTGCTGCGGAGAAGAAAAGGGCTGAAGTTGAGAGAGCCTTAGTTCAGGAGAGGATGGCGGATGCTGAAAGGGCCTTCACCAGGGAAAAACTTGCCCTTAAGCATAGTTTGAGAGTTCTGGACTCACCAGTGCTGCAGGTGGAATCCAGTGGTGGTAGCAATTGTGAATCTAGAGTTAGGAACAACACCCATCTACCCACAGACTAGGTGCCTAGCTTCAAGGAGGGGGATGACATACATCAGTGGTTGCAGGAGTATGAGAAACCTCTGGTAGTGCACAGGATCCCTGAGGAGGATTGAGGAACTGGCCTGGGAAGTTATATTCCTGAGAACGGGAGGGATGCCCTACTGGCCCTAGAAGGGAGTGACAGGCAGAGGGACCCTCCCCCCCCATGAAAGAAACACCGATAAGGAGATATGGCATCAGGGGCACTAGGAAACAGTCTCACCAGTTGTGGGGGGAGTTTGTGGAGGATTGTTGTAAAGCACTAGATTGATTGGCGAACGGTAGCACAGCAAACAATTTTGATGGGCTTAACAATCTGATTGTCAGAGAGCACATGTTCCATTGTTGTTTTCCAGGGCTACGCTAACACCTGTTGGAGTGTACGTTCTCTGACCCCAAGGAACTTGCAAAGGAGGCAGACCTCTGGGTGAGTGCCAGAGGGTCTGAAAAGGCATTTGGGCGTGATCCTAAAGGAAGTGGCTCAGTTTCCACCCAGTTGAGGTAGGGGGAGGTTCACAAAGCCCAGATAGGTACCAGTGTAGTGGGATGGGTAAAGGGTCCCATGTCTCTTTTCAGGGTAGGAGAGGTGGGGTGGACAGAGGTCCAGGATGCCCAAAACCCAGCCCCAGAGCCTGCATGGTGCCCAGAGCGAACACCTGCATGGGGGCCTAGTTTGTCCTGGGAGACCATCCCCTGAGGGGGACCCCATAGTGTCAGGAGAACTTGGGTGGGAGGTTGGGGGGCCGGCTGTCTGGCAGTACCACTCCGGAGAGGAGGGTGCAGAATTCCAGATGGAGGGGTGAGAGGGGGAAGCAGTCCCCAGTGGGAGGACCACCAGGGGCCAACTCTGAGGTCAGAGAACCACCGGAATGACACTGCTGATGCCACTTCTGGCCTGGGAGGACTCCAGGCTGTGCCAGATGGACAGGGGTCGAGAGACCAGTGTCAGGCAGTCTCTTACGCAACACATGAAGAATGTGTTTCTCTTGGGGGGGTAGGAGTACTCCCCCAGAAGTCCTTGCATGCCAGGCAACTGCTCACTCTCAGGGTACAGACCCTGGGTTGGGGGACCAGGTTCAGTGTCATGCCCATGACTTGGAGGGAGGGGCGACTGTCACTTTCAGCCCTACCATTTTGTCTTCTGGGGGTACCACTCCTGGTAGGAGGGTGCGGAACTCTAGAAGGGGGCAGGGGGAGAAGTGGCTCGCCCCTGGCCCCTGTTTGACCCAGTGGTGCAAACCCTGGGTTGGGAGACCAGTTGCAGGGTAGAACCCCCTGAACTGGTGGTAGAACTGTGCAGGATGGCTGCCACAAGCACCTTGACAGTTCTGGATTCTGCGGGTACAACTCCTAGGAAGAGGGTGCGGAACCCCAGAAAGAGGGGTAGGGGGAAGAAAGCCTTACCCTCACCCCTGTCCAGTCTAAGGGTACAGACCCTGGGCTGGAGGGCCAGTGGCAGGGTAGAACTCCTGAACTGGTGGGAGGTGGAGTGCAGCAAGAATGCAATGCACCTGAGGCTTCCGCCTCCCACTCTTATAGATGCCAGAGGCCAGAAACCCCTGGATGGCCTGGGGCTTGGCTCTGTCCACTGACAGCTAAGGATTTCCTCTGGGATAGCTTAGTTTGTCCTGAGAGTATAGACAGAGGATTGCAACTAGGTTCAGAGAGGCATAGAACTGGAACGTGCCCCTGCAGTTGCGGGCCAGGGTTCATGTTCCATTGCCCTAAGCATGGAAGCCCATCAAGGTATTGACTAGTCTCCCCTGGCTTTAGGCTGGAAGGGGGTTTGTTGGACCTGGCCTTTTTTGTAGGGTTATCCCCAGAAGCTTTGCCTTGCTCCCTTTTTTTCTGACCCTCTTTTTGTCGTGTTTAGGACTCTGGGCACTTTACCACTGCTAATCAGTGCTTAAGTGCATGTGCTCTCTCCTTTAAAACATGTTATGTTTGGTTTACACTTGTTTGGTATCCCATATACCCAGGGCCTGTAAACTAAATGCTACTTGAGGGCAACAGCACTGCTTGTGCCACCCACTTAAGTAGCTTCAAAACATTTCTCAGGCCTGCCATTGCAGCCAGCATGTGCAGCTTAACTGCTCTATCGACTGGCAAAATAAACCTTCTGCCAGACCCAAACCTTCCCTTAATATAAATATACGTCACCCCTAGGGTAGGCCATGAACAGCACAGAGGGCAGGGTGTAATGTATTTAAAAGGTAGAACAGGTACTTTTAAGTCTTACATGTCCTGGTAGTGAAAAACTCTTAAATACGTTTTTCACTACTGCAAGGACAACCTCCCCCATAGATTGGAGTTACCTCATTGCATTTAAAGAGCTGTAATTTCCAAATAGGACCAGGTGACCAGTTCATGTTTGATATCTTTGGAATTATAATAAAAAATCGTAACGTATGGTGAAGTCAGATTTTAAATTGGAATCTGAAAATGCTACTTTTAGAAAGTTGGCATTTTCCTGCCTTAGCCCTTAAATATTTGTAGTCTGTTCCTGGGTCACATGATTGGGTGTAACATGATTAGGTGTAGCTGACAGCTGAGCTTTGTGTATTCCTCCTAGAGAGCCACACACAATAGAGAGCTTAGGTGTGCCTGGAGGGGCCATCACTGGAAGGATGGGAGGGAGGAGCTGGGCACAGCCCCAATTACACTTTAATAGGGTGTGTCCTGCCTCCACACAAAGAGCAATATACCCCCTGTAGTTAGTCTGGAGCCAGGGCAGGGAAGGCAGGATGCCTGGGGACTTCCAATGGAAACCTCTAGAAGCTTCTCCCCCACTTCAAAGGCACAACTGGGTATAAATACTGGACCTCAGACACCGGAACTTCAGGACACTTCTGAACCTATGGATACTTATCCAGGAAGAAGGACTGCTGTGCTGCTAAAGGACTGCCTCTCTGCTAGACTGCATTCTGCAGGACTACTGCCTTGCTGTGCTGACTTGCTGGTTTTATGCCTCGGTGAGAAGGACAGGTCCTGCATCTCTTGAGCCCAGGACCTCCGAGTGACTCCAAGGGCTAGTTGGCTGGGCTCCTGACTTGAGCCTCAGGGACAGAAGGCTCCAACAACCTTGAACCTGCACCTGGACTTTGCCATCTGTGAGTCTAGCTTACCCAGTGGGGCCAGACCAGTCCTGGACCCTTGGAAGTGGGCCTAGGGCGCTCTACCAGCCTGTGTGGATCCAGCAGAACCAACATATCTCCTCTGCTGCGTCGCAACCCTGCGCAGAACCGATGCATCACCGCTGCTGGATGGATTGGAGCCACTTCAAAACGTGCATTGCATCTCAGTGCGTCACTGCATCAGAACCTCTGCACAACGCATCCTCGGTGCAAGTCCTTTCATCCTTTATTGACGGCAGCCTTGACAACGACGTCGGACTCCACATCGTAGCCTCACACGTCCTCGGAATCAATGCATCGCCCCAACAGTGCGACGCATCCCCGACTCTAGACTTCGCATTCCAAGTCCTCATTGACGGGATCTTTGATGACAATGCAACACGACCACGCACCACAGCCACACTGCATGTCGGAACCGATGCATCGATTCAGCTGCGCGGCACATCACCAACACAGATCCTCACAACGCTCTGCAAACCAGGATTGAAGGTACTTTATTCAGATGGTCTAATTGGGTCCCTGTAGCTGGCCTGCACTCCATCGCCGTTGGCCTAAACTTGTGACTTTGTCCCAGTCCGACAAAACCAGATATCCACAGTTGGGTCTTTGCAACTTTTGGCGCTATTTTTACTAAAATCTTTAACGTTGAATAACTCTGGCTCTACTAATTGGATTTTTATCATTTTGCTCTTGGTTTATTTACTAAAAATGATTATATTTTTCTAACTCAGTTATGGGCTCCATTTGTGGTGTGTTTCCAATGTGTTACTGTTTGAAGCATTGCACAAATACTTTACACATTGCCTGAGTTAAAATTGACTGCTCTGCGCAAGCTGCCCAAGGGTTGAGCACAGATTAATTTCGGGTTTATTTGTGTCTTCACCTTGAGAAGAATTGTGGCTGCTACTTGAGAAGAGTTTCACCCCCCTCAACCAGTAAGGGTCTCAAGGCGCAGGGGGGGCAGGGGAGGCACTGCTCAGTTGAAGAGCCAGGTCTTGAGGTGCTTCCTGAATTGAGGCAGTGATGGTGATTGCCTGAGGTGGAGAGGCAGGGTCTTCTAGGTCTTTGATGCAAGGTAGGAGAAGAATCTTCCTCCAGCCGTGGTCTTGCAGATGCGTGGGACGGTGGCCATGGCCAGTTGGGCAGAGCGGAGGTCTCTGGTGGGGGCGTGGAATGTGAGGCGGTGGCTGAGGTGCAGAGGTTCCGCGTCATGTAGGGCTTTGTATTTTTATTTATTTATTTTATTTACTTTACTTATAGAGCGCCTGAATGACCCCCTAAGGGGTATCTCCGCACTGTAGGAAGAACAGCTGTCAGAGCAGACCAGGTGCGGACAATTTACAAGAGCTCAGTCTTAAGCAGTTTTCTAAACGAAAGATATTCTGGGCACTTACGGAGATGAATCGGGAGTTGATTCCAGTAGTAGGGGACTAAGTGGAAGAAAGCTTTCCCACCCGTGCGAGATTTCTTGAAACGGGGAATGAGGAGCAGAGATTTCTCTCCTGATCGAAGGAATCTATTTGGCTGATATTGGATGAGTTTTTCAGCTAGATAACCGGATCCTTTACCATTTAACGCTTTGTGCACAATGCAACATATCTTAAATCTAACCCGTTTACGTATCGGTAGCCAATGCAGATGTTGTAAAAGGGGGGGAAGGCTGTTCTGGCTGGTAGGTTCTTGAAGAGACGAGCCGCGATGTTTTGAACTACCTGAAGTCTGTTTAGTGAAGACTCACATGCTGCAATCAGAAGGGCATTGCAGTAATCCAGGCGGCTTATCAATGTAAATAGCAAGGACCCCCTGCAGAAACTTGAAATTCCTAGGGCAGGGCAAATATGCAATCGAGGAAAAATTCCCTAGGCAATGAAGGTCTATAACAATCAACAGACCATATTAACTAACAACATGATATAGTGAACTCAGTGTAGACAGAGGTAGTTTTTTTTTTTTTATTCATTTCTTTAATTCAAAAATGGTTAAAAATATATCTAAACATAATTCATAAAGATAATTGGTTTTAAACGTATTTTCATCATGATACAAACATCAAAAACTGAAATATAATTGTTAGATGGATCTACGCCTTCATCAGGAAAGCCACAAAATTTCCTAAAAAATAATTAAAAACTGAATAAAATACACTGAGATTCAGGATAAACATTAAGGACGATCAACTACATACCTTCACCAAATTGAAAACATCTTTTTAAATAAAGCAGCAAAATGATTAAGATGAAAACTAGGAATGAAAGAAAAAGGACAAAAATGTAGTGCTCATACCATCACCCCAAGATCAAGAATCACAAATGAGAAGTGATAATAAGATAAAGCACATGCATATTTAAGTTCTCCTATAAATGGAAAAGTGAGGGGAGGAATAGAATCCAAAGTGCCATACCAATTAAATGTGAACCCTACTTCAAAAAGTAGAATTACTATAAATATGTGTGCTTACGCAGAAATGGTCATGTAGCAGGGTCCGTATGGAAAATGGTCAAGAGGGCACACAAATATCACTCGATGCGTACCAGAGTCTATATATAAAGTACAGATTATTTAATGGATGCATTAAATGAGAAAGGGCATATGCCTGTGCTTTATCTTATTATCACTTCTCATTTGTGATTCTTGATCTTGGGGTGATGGTATGAGCACTACATTTTTGTCCTTTTACTTTCATTCCTAGTTTTCATCTTAATCATTGTGCTGCTTTATTTAAAAAGATGTTTTCAATTTGGTGAAGGTATGTAGTTGATCGTCCTTAATGTTTATCCTGAATCTCAGTGTATTTTATTCAGTTTTTAATTACTTTTTAGGAAATTTTGTGGCTTTCCTGATGAAGGCGCAGTGTGCGCCGAAACGCGCGTAGAAAATCCATCTAATAGCCACTTTTTGTCTATCACTGTATTGTATGTAGTTTGAGATTTGTATTAATCACAAAATATTTGTTGTTTGTACCTCTTATGTATGTGAAAATTCGTGTATTTTTGTAATTTGTTCAATTAGATTTCAGTTTTTGATGTTTGTTTGTATCATGATGAAAATACGTTTAAAACCAATTATCTTTATGAATTATGTTTAGATATATTTTTAACCATTTTTGAATTAAAGAAATGAATAAAAAAATAAAAAATAAATAAAAACTACCTCTGTCTACACTGAGTTCACTATATCATGTTGTTAGTTAATATGGTCTGTTGATTGTTATAGACCTTCATTGCCTAGGGAATTTTTCCTCGAATCCAGGCGGCTTATCACCAGTGTCTGAACAAGTGTTTTACGCACAGTGAGGGGAAGAAAAGAAAATACTTTACGCAGGAGGCTTAGCATATGGAAGCAGGAACCTACAGTAGCTGTCACCTGATCTTTCAGCGTAAGATTCTGGTCCAGACGTTTGCCCAGGTTCTTGACCACCGTCTTAGGGACAGGGGCAGCACCTAGTTCGGATGGCCACCACTCTGGAGACCAGAGCAAAGGCGCATCACCAAAAAGCATGAGATCGGTTTTTCCCGCATTTAACTGAAGAAAATTATTCGTCATCCAAGCAGCAATTGCCGTCATACCTTCTGAGAAAGAGGCAATGGGTGTTCCTAGAATTGTTATCAAATGATAGTAAAAGGCATGAGTGAAGAGCTTGAAGGTGATTCTTTTCTTGACTGGGAGCCAGTGGAGGTCTCTCAGGTGGCCAGTGATGTGGCTGTGGTGGGGGATGTTGAGGATGAGTCTGGCGGAGGCGTTCTGAATGTTCTGCAGTTTCTTGAGGAGTTTCTGCGTGATGCCGGCATAGAGTGCGTTGCCGTAGTCGAGTCTGCTGCTGATAGCTTTGTGGGTGACTGTCTTTCTGGACTCTCTGGGGCTCCACTTGAAGATCTTTTTCGAAGCAGGCATAGCGTGTGGAAACAGGATGATGAGACGGCGTTGATCTGGCGGTTCATGGTGAACGAGGAGTCCAGGATGATGCCCAGTTTCCGTGCATGGTCTATGGGTGTGGGGGGGGGGGTTTCAAAGTGCTGTGGGCCACCAGGAGTTGTCCCAGGTGGAGGGGGTGGAGCCCAGGATGAGGACTTTGGTCATCTCTGAGTTCAGCTTGAGGCAGCTGTCCTTCATCCAGGTGGTGACAGCCTTCATCCCGTTGTGGATTTTGCTCTTGGTGACTGTGGGTTCATTAGTGAGGGAGAGAATCAGCTGGGTGTATGGCTGTGTTCGAGGCCATGTAGATGTTGAAGAGAGTGGGGTTCAGGGAGGAGCCCTGAGGCACTCAGCAACTGATCTCTGTGGGTTTAGAGTGCAATGGTGGTAGTCCGTGTAGTCCGGTAGTGCTGAGCAGAGTCTGCTGGGGTCTGGCATTGTTAGGTGCAGTGGTTGCATGTGGTGTGAGAGGGTCTTGGGTATCAAAGCTGTCATAGATCTCCTTAATCTTGCAGTTGAAGAAGGTACTGAGGTTGTTGCAAAGGTCTTGGAAGGGTGGGATGTCTGCTGTCTCTGTGCTGGGTTTCGCAAATTCTTTGACAAGGTGAAAAGTTTTTTGCTATTGAGTGCGTTGATCCTTTCTTGTCCAGCCACAGTGCTTATTTGGAAACCCCTCAAACAAATTTAAAAAAAGTTTGATAACAAGTACAACAATATTCAACCGATCGCAGTTAACTTTCGCCAATCACTAACTCTCGCTCCCTGCTGACTTAAGGCAAACCAAGAGGCAACCATGCTCGAGCCCTCCCAGCCTAAAACCCACGCAGCCACCTAGCCGTACGTGGGGGATGGGAGAGAAGGCGGCGGTAGATGGCTCATCAATGATCGTCACCATTCAAGTCTAATACTGGAAAAATAAAAAACACCAAAATAAACTAAAAGCAAAAACTTAACTCAACTATAAAAGAGAAAAGCTCAAAGGTACGGCAAAGGCATGGCAAGTCGACAAGAATGCTTATAACAATGGGCTCAGGAAAATCTCATCAACCACCGGTTTACAAATCTCAGAAGCGCCCAACGGTGAGGGACACAAGCAAAGAGGCCAAATCCTCCAATGGGAGTTTGGTGACTGAGCCTCCCCCAACTTCAATAATGATCTAGCTTTGAAAAATGAAGCAATATCAACGATTCTCCTTTCTGAAAGATCCCATGGCCGCAATTTACGCTCCACAGGAAGAAGTACCAGGGCTGCCTTGCCCTACAACTCTACAAAGAACGGACAAATGAATTAGAACCTACTCATCTTGTCCATCAAATAAATCAGCCTTAATGATGGCACCTCATGTAAGTCCACCAAAGAAGGCAAAGGGTCTGACAGCTTACACTACTGGTATAACTCCCTCCCCAGTGTTTAATTCCAAACTAAAAAGCATTCAGGTAGCAGTGCAGGTCCAGACCTCGACCAGACCACAATCCACCCCTCGCAAAACCAGCGTTGATTGCTCATTTCCAGAAAGCGGAAGTAACTCTGGTCAGCTCACCTATGCTGATAATGCTGGGCCGGATGGTTCATGGTCCCGGTCAATTTCAATCCCAAATAATACGGATCTTATACAGGCTCTGGAAGTTAAAACATTATGGGGCTGATTTCGATGTCGGGCGGAATTGCTTCCGCCCGACACCGACTCGGTCCTGCTCCCTTTTCACAATGGGAGCTCATGTTACGGCTGTAAACCGGCCTTAACACAAGCTCCCATTGAGAAAAGGGAGGCGCAGTTCATCCCTGCACCCCGTGGCAGGCACCTCAAGGAGCCTGCCACAAGGTGCAGGGATCAACAGGGGGGCACGTGCACCAAAGGGGGCCCCCAAACACGCTTTCTGACATGGTTTCCATGTCGGACAGGCTGGCATGGAAACCATGCCGGAAACCATGCATCCTAATTTCAAGGGCTAAAGGCTTGCCCTTGAGATTACTAGCCTGTTTCCGACTGGGCGACTGGCTCTCTGAGCTTGTCGGAAGCCAGCTGGAATGACCGGCTGGTTTACCTTCTGACCGCTGCAGGTCGGAGCCTTTACGGGCCGCATCGTAATCGGCCCCTAGGTCTAGACGCTAAATTGACGTCAGGGTCTCACCCAGGCACAATCAAGTCAGCTGGGCTAAAACAAGAAAAAATGGCATATAAAGAAAATGAGGCCAAAACACAACATTCATTATTTTCAAAAAAGTATGCCAACGCAAAACGAAACCCCAATACATATCTAGGTAGCCATGAAAACGGGGAAAGACTCCCTTCAAACACACTGCAAAAAAGCCCGATTCCCCCACATCATCACATTGACAATGGGGAACGTGCTCCAAACAACCTCAGACAAACAAATACACTATGCCCCAGGTAGGTGGGAAACTCTCCTAACTACGCTACAAGCGTCAATTGAAGTTCTAAACCTCCAATCAGATAAACTAGATGTGCAGATAGACCTTATAAACTTGATGGCCGCACTTATCTCTGGCATTTAACTAAAATTGGAAACCTTAACAATCCTAATTTCAAGGGTATAAGCTGTCTATGTGCCATCACTTCAACGTGCACATGTGGTCCAATAATAGATAAACTGTCCTCCCTTTCTAAAGTTTTATCAAGTATTCTGGCAGCATAAAGAACATCTTTAAGAAGCAATGCAGGTAAAGCCACCCAAATCCAAAATGGGTCTCCAAAATAAGAATTAGCAAGTGTGGAATTAAAACCTCCCAAAGGACCACAGGCTCAGTTAATACCCGAGACAATAGAAGATAAAAAATTGTACCAAGTCTTCTCCTCCAAATTCAGTGAAAGTTCATAATGTGATCAAAGGTCTCCCATCCCCCAAACCAACCAAAAGGTAGCGGGAACGAGCAAGGAAGATGACAATAAAAATCAGCACCCAAACGGAACTAGCCACCAAATAAATCTATCCCATTTTTGGCCAAAGGAATACAGAAGGTGCAAGCATGGCTCCCACTAACACATCGATCTGTCACCTGGTTGAGAAAAGAATCTCGGAAACTGTTGCATTAGACTCTCTTGACATAACGCCCCAGCGGCATGAAAATACTAAAAGGCAAGGAAACAGGAAAGAGGAAATAAAAATAGAAAGCACCAGCAATTATAGCTAAGAATTAATTCAATTAAAGGGTCTAAAACCACGTGTCACCAATGCCCGACAACTGCACCTTTGACTGGGGGAGAGAAACATAAAGACAATCTGACTGATTGTCGCACGAATCAGGGAGTCTAACCAGGAGTTAGTTCATCTAACCCGGCCCCATTCTGGTTAAATAACCCTTCCATTCAATTAGCTAACACTGACAAAATTCTCCCTCAAACAAGTGGCAGCAAGCACCCTGAGTTGCAAATAATCCAACTCAAAGTATAGTGAAGCCACATTTAATGTTTATTGTAACCAATGGCTGCGACCGCATCATCTCATTAAAACCCACAGCACAGTTAATGGACACTCCAAAAACCTCAATAGGCGGTCACCTTGTCGGACCTACTACAGGCCTAGTGAAAGTGCAACAAAAGGCTGACATCGCGGGTAACGATAAGGGTCTACCAAAAGCCCCAGATGCTCAAATATTAGCTACAATATCAATGAGAAATACTATAAAATCCCCTTGTCTGCTGGAAAAATCCTTTAAAGTTGAGAGCAGGCACAACGAACTCTTATTCAAATCAGAATATAGCACTCAAGGACAACAGGATATCCTCAACAGAGGAAATATTAGGCTACTTGCAGAGATCCCTGAATTAGAAGCTTTAACAATGGGACAATTTGTTAGCAGTGGAATTCCTGACAAACGACAGTCCTTCACGACCAGAACCCACATTAACAACTTGACGACCTAATGAAATAGCATCAAGACTCTTAACCAAGTTTAAGGGCTTCGAAAGCTGAGGCATAACACAAAAAAGATTGCAGTGTCCTGGGTACTCATTACCTTTGCTGAAAAGAAATACGCCGCAGCCCCCTACAGTAACCAATGCCCAATCTGTACCACAGGATGCAATAAGCAGCTCCATTGGTCGATTGGTGGAGCTATGGTCAAAGAAAGTGTCCACAAATCAAGTGGATTCCCAATGGGACTGAATCCCAGCAGTTTTACATTCTTCACGCTCTATAAGAATCCGTCAAGCGAATGCACAGGCACCTGACTGCATGGCCCTGCATTTCATATCTTGGAATATAGCTGGGGCCAAATCGCTGCTGCAAGATGGCTCTCCTCCACAGAACTGGGCAAATATGGACATAATTGCACTTTAAAAAGCCTTGTCAGTGGTTGATCTCCCAGTAGCAGGTTTTATACATCATCAAACCATGGCTACAAAATCCAAATACTTTGGAAGACCACAAGGGGGCCTAACTGTCTACGTATCGCTCAGCCTAAACGTCACATGGAACAACTAACCCACGTAGACCCTGGCCTCCAAATCAAACTTAGTAACTGGGCCCAAGACGAGAGACATCCGATTCTTTTATTTAACATCCACATTCACCCAAAGTCAGCTAAGAAAAAAGCACTAATAGAAAAAATAACATCCACAATAATAAGCCACAAGCAAAGAAACCCGTCATGAGACATAATATTGATGGGAGATTCCAACTCAAACGTAATTCATACCATAGACGACATACTTAACACTGATAACTCATTCTGGAACGTTCCGATGCAGGCATACTCAACAGCCAAAAGTCAAGACCTCATTGGGCAAAAGTTTGTCATGACTGTGGAATTTCTTGAAATGAGGGTCATATATGGAAGATTTGAAGATGACACGCCGCCAAATTACACCTACTTTGGTCCTGATTCACGGTCAATCATTGACTATACAGTAGTGTCTCTACCATTGATCCCACTGTAGTAATAAACTACAAAGGTCACCAGGAACTAAAACCACACCTTCACCCAGTGACAAAAATTCCTATTCTCAACCTTAAATTAAAAAAGTCCTACTCAAAGGGCATCGTGAAGGTGTGCCTGAGCCACAAGCCATCTTCAAAGAAGATGTAGAATTCTGGTTGATGGTAATGGCCATGCAATTCAAGGAAGTTCGACTCAGTGGCGCTGTACCTGAGTGTTGACGAGCCTCCATTATAAATCTAATATTTAAAGGAGGTGATAGGGAAACCCCAGCTAACTAGAGACTCCCAGCTCTCCAGAAGCTAAACATTACGCATTCCTGATTCTGGAAGATCTAACTGAATGGTCTAATAAAATCAATATGATCCCACTAAACCAGACTGGGTTTTAAAATGGTGTAGGCACAACTATAAGCATACTAGCAACCGCCTTTCCGATCGACCAATGCAAGCGGGCTAAGAAAAAGCTACACCTCTGCTTCATTGATTTTAAAGAAGCTTTCGTCCGTATAAACCGGGCTTTATTGTGGAACAAGCTGAAGAGCCGGGGTTTCCCTGAAAAACTGCTCTGAGCAATCCAATTACTATACTCTGAAACCTGGATTCAAATCAAAATCGGGGATGGAAACAGAATATCCAGTAAGATCCCAACCTACAAAGGATTAAAACAGGGATGTGTGTTAGCTCCTCACCTTTTTAACCTCTTTATGGCAGACCTGTCACCAGTCTTGGATCAGGAAAATTTCCATCCCCCTTGATTGGGTCCCTTTCGTCATATCCATCTACCATACACGGATGACATTGTGCTTTTTAGCGCAACTGAAGTAGACCTACAAAGATCAGTTAACATCCTGGCACGGTACGCGAGAACGAACCAATTGGAGGTAAATGTGACAAAAAACATGTCCATCAACAATTGACCAGGACAGGCCGCCACAATGGTTTTAAACGATGCTCGACTGGAAACAGTATTTAATTATAAATACTTGGGGTTGTACCTCGATTCTATGTCAGGACCCGGAGGCTCAGATTATGGTTTCTGTTTCCTTTAATTTTGCTCAGCAGCCTTAACAACAGTAAAACTCGTCAAAGACTACAAATCTTCTAAGAGTCTTTGCAACACATAACAAACAACAACCATAGAGTCCATCTTATAAATCCAGTATCAAGGAAAAGCACTTCCTCTTTCTTCGCTGCTCAGCAGCCAGATAAGTGCTTTTCCTTCATACCGATATCAGATTGTTGATCTATGGCTTTATTGACTTATTTGTGGAGAAATTTGATGCTAATTTTGGCTTATTTTATGGGGTTGTTTCAGACGCGGTAACCGGGTACCTTACTGGGCGAGGATACTCCGTCCCGTGGTGAGCCCGCCAGGGCCTCTATCGGACGCCGGGTCTCACACAAGACGAGCGTGTTTTGCTCCCATTTTCTTGTCAGCGGTGGAGAGCGTCTCGAGACTGCAGTGCTTCTCCCACTCCCTTCGCATCTCATTCTCTCCTCCCGAAGCAGCTTTTCTGATACCGCGCGGTGAGGGGCTCAGCCCGGCAGAGGGCTTGGTGAGGACGCCTCGCGTGTGCAGAGGTCGCTCCTCCTTTGCACGCCGGACATTCTTCCTCGCTGGAGGAGGCGGGGGAGAGCATCTCGAGAGGGCAGCGCTTCCCTCCCCCTTCCTTCGCATTCCATTCATTCCTCCCACAGCAGATTCCTGATACCATGCGGTGAGGGGCTTGGCCAACAGAGGGCGTGGTGGGAATGCTGTAGTGTGGGCCTCACACATTGGCAGTATTGCGACAGCAGCCTTGAATTAACCACATGCAGACACTTAGACACTGTGGTGGGCCGGAAGTCCCAAGCGACTTCCACCCGTTTATTTAAGCTCTCTGGCCACGCCTGGCCAGAGAGTGATACAATGTGTGCTTGCCCTTCCGGGCTAGGGGTCCCTTACTTCAGGGACAACTAGACCGTTACATCCCATCCCAAGTAAGTGTTCAAAATCTTAATGAGCAATTAACATACAAAGTCTGCCAGTCTCTGGCTCGGTCTGGGATTTGGTCTTAAGTTGTATCTGTGTTGTGAGTCCCTTTTACTTCTCATCGGGCTGACAGCTACCGGAGTCTCAGTGTTGCCGCCTTGGCCAACATCTGTGGCTGGTGTCGGAGTCCCCTGACCTCTGGTCTGATCTTCAGCCGGGCGCGGGGATAGTCTTCCACCGGTGACTTCTTCGTCCGCCAGCTCGCTGGGATGTGATAGTTCGGCCTCGGCAGGTTGGACTCTTTTGAACCAGGAAATGTTTCGGGTGATGGTTTCTCCTCCTTTCTTGGCTGTGAGGGCAGTCCCGTTGAGCTTCAGTACTGTCCACAGCCCCGGCTCATATACTGTGCAGAACTTTCCTCCGCTGCGGCGGTGTCGTACCAAGACGGTGCACCTTGGCGCTATGACGCTGGGCCTTGCTCTTCTCCGGTTGCTCGCTTTGTCGCTGGTTACCCTTCGTCGAGTTTGCGTGTCGCTCGGATTGTATGGTTCAGGCACCCAGTTTTCCGCTACTGGAATAGTGTCCCTCCGGGGACCAGCTAGCATTAATGCCCACCTTTGGGTGGTGCAGTGTGGGATACTGCGGTACTCTCTTAGAAAACGTTGAAGAGCCACTTCAGGATCGGAATGCTCCGCCACTGATATCCGTCGGACTTTATTCAGCGCCTGCATGAAGCGTTCATCTTCGCCGTTCGCCTGCGGCCATTGCGGCGTGATGCGATGGTGTCTGACCACCAGTTGAGTAAGTAGCTCCTTGAATTCTCCTCCCTGGAACGGGGGCCCGTTATCAGTTTTGACGACATGGGGTAGTCCGAAGAGGGCAAACGTCTTCTCCAATACTGGCTGTAAATGGTTGAACGACGTGGACGGTATTATCTCGACAATGGGATACTTCGTGTAGCTGTCAACCAGGACAGCGGTCACTCGTCCATCCGGGAAGCTCCCAAAGTCCAAGCTCACCCACGACCACGGTGAGGGTGCGGGGTCCTCTGTTATCACGGGTGCCGGTACTTCTGGGCTACTGGTGAGTTGGCAGGCGCGACAGTTCCTGACGACCGTGTCTACCGCCGCTTCCAGGCCAGGGAACCACACCTTCTCCCTCATTCTTGCCTTCATTCTCACTGTTCCTTGATGGCCTTCATGTGCTAGGACTGTCGCTCGTTCTTGGAGACCTACTGGGATGACGATCCGTGATCCCCTTAGCACTATGCCACCATCTGTAGTGCTCAGCTCATCGTGGACTCTCCAGAATTTCCCTAGCTGGGCCCGGTCTGGTTCATTCCATCCGTTGACGTTCTGAAGGAATCCTTCCCATGATCCTCTGCGCAGGGCGTCCAGTACCTTCTGAAGTACCAAGTCATTGTTGACCTCTGCTTTTATTTCTTCTAACGTGAGGGCTCGTGGACAGGCCCACTGTGACACCATGTTAACATGTTCCTCCGTGTGTTGCTCCTGTTCGGTATCTCCTGGTGATAGATCTTGGGGGTGCCACGACAAGAAATCGGCTGGATTCTTGGCTCCAGGTCTGTATACTAGCTCCATCTGGTAATGCTGCAATTGTATCGCCCACCTTTCGATTCTCGGCGGGGGATGTGGGGCGGTGCCTCTGAATAACGGGAGCAGTGGCTGGTGGTCCGTCACGACCCTGAAGGGATGCCCGCTGACATAAAGGTGAAAGTGATTACACGCCCATTTGATGGCCAACGCCTCTCGCTCGATTTGTGAGTAGCGGGCTTCCGTTGGTGTGAGGGCTTTACTCGCGAATGCCAGCGGTGCCCACTTCCCTGGTTCGGTCTCTTGGGCGAGGAGTGCTCCCAACCCCACAGGACTGGTGTCCATTATCAACTCTGTTTGCCGGGTGGTGTCGAAGTAGGCCATGGTAGTTGTGCTCAGCAGATCCGACTTCACCTTTTGGAATGCTTTGTCTTCTTCCTTTTCCCATTTCCAGCATCTTTCTTGGTCAGAGCTCGTAGGGGTTCGGCGACAGTGGCCAGATTCGGTATGATCCGCCCACAGTATGTGGCCATTCCCATGAAGCTCCGAACTTCTTATGCAGTGGTGGGCGTGGGTGCTTGCTGAATGGCCTGCGATTTCCTGGGATCCACTTGTACTCCTTCCTGGCTGAACACGTAGCCAAAGAACTCGATGGATTTTTGAAAAAACTGACATTTGTCCCGGTGGAGGGTCACCCCATGATCGGCTAGGCGTTGGAGGGTGGCTCGGAGGTGACGATGATGGTCTTCAATAGTTTCAGAATGCATGCGTATATCGTCACTGACGTTAAGGATGCCCTGAAGTCCTGACAGCACTTCCCTGACTGCATTTTGGAATATCTCCGCTGCTGAAGAAATACCAAAGTTCAACCGTTTGTAGCGGCGGAGCCCCAGATGGGTTGAGAATGTCGTAATGTACCTGCTTTCTTCCGCTAACTTCAGCTGGTGGTAGCCAGCGTTCAGATCGAGCTTGGAAAACCATCGGGACCCGTTGAGGTCAGCCAGGATGTCGTTGATTGTTGGAGTTAGATGTCTCTCCCGTTTTATTGCTTGATTGGGCATGCGCATGTCGATACAAAGTCTGATCTTCCCTGGCTGCTTTGGCTTTTCAGCTATGACCATCGGCGACACCCATGGCGTTGGTCCCGTGACCTTCTCTATTACTCCCTGCTGCTCTAGGCTTTGTAGCTCTTGCTCCACAAGCGGCCGAAGATGAAATGGTATGCGACGGTGTCGCAAAGCGACTGGTTTCACTGCCTTTTCAATGTGTAGCTTTACCAGTGGCCTTCTTATACTCCCGAGACCTTTGAATAGTTGCGGGAACGACTCGAGAATGTCGTCGGTCTGTAGTGTCTTCACTGTGTTGGCGAACGTCACCAGTCCGAGATCCTCAGCGGTGTGGCTCCCTACTAATATGTCTGCCTCTCGGTCTACTACATGGAACGTCGTGGTGACTTCGTGATTGTCTGACTTGACTTGTACCGTCATCTTGCCCTTGAGTGGCAGCGGCGTCTGGCTGCCATACGTCAGCATCTTCACGTGCGACGGGGTCAGGGCCGGTTTTGGCTTCAACCGTTTGTACTGCTGGCACCCCATTACGTTCACAGACGCTCCAGTGTCGATCAGTGCTGTGACTGGTGATCCTGCAATCTCGATGGCGCATGTGGGTTGTGGTCACCGTCATCTTTTAAGGTCGCTGGCAAATGATATGAGATAACACTCCGCGTCGTCTTCCGTGGAGGAGTCTTCCAGGTACTGCCTCTGGTATGCTGGTGCTTTCGTCACTTTTGGACCGCCCGCCTCTTTGAGCGATAAGTGGCCGCCTTCCGCAAGCCGCCCGGCTCCGGGTTCCTCCTCTGCAGACGCTTGCATAGTGATTGGGGATGCCGCACTTGGAGCACGTCCGGCCTTGAGCCGGGCATTCTTCTGGTGGATGTTCCTCGTTCCCGCAGTAGCCACAGCATGGTCCTCGTGGGTTTTTGGCCGGCCACCGCCCCCGGGCGCCTCTGGATGGGGTCCACACGGCATCCGCTCTTTCCGCTTTGATAGCTACTGGTTTCTCCACCTGTTGGGCGAGCGCGGCATCCATTACCGTCGCCCTGGCATCCGATAAGTCATGCGACCGCGCCAGGATGAGGATGTCTTCTAGGGTGATCCCAGGCTGTCGCAGGATGAGGGTCCGAAGGTGTTTGTTGCGGCACCCTTGGATGGCTTGGGCTCTTACTTCTTTGTTCTGGTCGTCATCCGTGCAGGTACTGGCCAATTCTCGCAGACGGGCGTGGAAAGCGTCCATTGACTCACCTTCCCTTTGACGAGTTTGTCGGAGCTTGAAACGCTCGTAGTCGGGGTTAAGTTGCGGGTCGAAGTGAGCGTTCAATGCCCGGACTGCTGCCTCATAATCAGTGGGAGGGCCGGTGTTCGGGAGATGGGCAAACAGCTTGTAAATCTCTTCCCCCCCAAAATGCAGTAGTAGCGACCTCTTGACCTCGCCGTTGGTTTCTCGAGTGGCCATGAAGTAGTTATTGAGTCTGCCAATCCAGACGGTCCATCTGGGGGATGCTGTGGCCGGGTCAATCAGCTCACTGAATGGGGGTAGCGCGGGTATCTGTGAATGCTGCGACATGGGCTGCGCCACGTGTTGTGCTGGCGGTGGGTTGTGCGGGGCCGCCTGTGCAGCTGCTGCCGGGTCTGACATGGCTGTATCTTGGTTGCGGCTCCCTGGGTAAGAGAAGTCTGTCCCTCGCAATGGGGCGTGGCCAGTGCGTTCTGCCCCACGCTGGCAAGCAGGATATGGTCCCTTCTGCCTTTCTTTTCCCCTTTGGCCGGAACCGGCAGGTTATGGTCCCTTCTGCCCCTTCCCTTGGGCTGGAATCGGGGTTCAAGTTCGCTGTACAGAGGGACACATGTGGAATGCCCTCAGGTCGTACGCAGACCTCTTCCAGGGCGCAGGCACCCTCCTAGGCCAGCGGGTGCGTTCGCGTGACAGAACATGGTACCGCGTGAGGGCTGGAGCGCTGCAGCAGTCACTGGGGGCAGCCGATAGAGGTGCACGGTGCCGTGGCCGCGTAGGGCGCAACTCACCCCGGGCCGTTCAGCGGTGGTGCTGTGGGCAACAGTAGAGGCGGCCGGCAAGAGGCAGCTGCCTGCGGAGATCCTCACCTTCCCGGTCGTCGCGGAGAAACGCCGCCCATGACTCGTGCCGCACCCATGCAGCAGTGCACCCTCGGGATCAGCGGGATCGCCCAGCTGGTTGGGGCGAGCAGGTGGCGCTCCGACGCCTGCACTCGGCATTCACCATGTTGCAGGCGGAGGTAGGATGTCGCGATGGCACGCGCATATGGGCACAGACGCCCACCCTCGTCGCCAGTGTAGTGTGGGCCTCACACATTGGCAGTATTGCGACAGCAGCCTTGAATTAACCACTTGCAGACACTTAGACACTGTGGTGGGCCGGAAGTCCCAAGCGACTTCCACCCGTTTATTTAAGCTCTCTGGCCACGCCTGGCCCGAGAGTGATACAATGTGTGCTTGCCCTTCCGGGCTAGGGGTCCCTTACTTCAGGGACAACTAGACCGTTACAAATGCCTCTCATTTGAAGAGGCCGCTCCTCCTCGCATTCCGGACATTCTTCCTCCGACTTCCGAGCAGTGACGTCGCTCGGCAATCAGCGCGCGCACGACAGACGTGTTCCTAGTATTCTACGCTCATCTTTTAGTACAATTAGGCTCCAGATAAGCGGTTTTCACCGCGGAGCTATCCCACGTGAGCCCGTATTATTTAGAGGGCCACTACTCGTACCCAAACAAGCATTGGCACAACCATGGCTACCAGGACACATTACATCTTGTTTTTCTTGCCTTGTACCTCTCATACTCTCGCCTGATCGTAAAGACAGTTGAGTTTGCAGACTTTTGGGAGTCCATTGAGGGGGAGCAAGAGCTCCTACCTATCCATGAGGAGTTGGTGGATGCCACTGACGCTTCTCTGGAGAGAGCGGTATCCTCAGCCTTACAACCCTTGAGTCAACGAATAATTGAGTTGACGGTGCGCTGTCACCGCTTGACCCCACTAGGGGAAGACTGGAGGAGGGAGCCTCCTCGGGAACCCAGGGTTCCCTCTAAGGGTAAAGGCAAGGCTAAAGCTGCAGCTTCGAACCAGCAGGGGACAACCTCGTTGGACGCCTTTGAAAGGCTCCGTCAGGCCTTCCTAAAGAGGTGCCTGGACACTCAGGACCTTCAAGAAGATTCCCAGCCTGATTGTACCCCGAAGAGGATACCTGTTCTTACCATGGGACAGATGACAATACCGGGGAAGACACGGACCATAATTGGGACTCGGACAAAGAGCCAGGTCCGAGCAGACCCTGGCGACCAGAAGGAGGCGCCAAGAAGCCCAGGTGGGCGGGTTTCCTTAACCCCGAGGATATCTATCACCCCCGCTCGGCGGACTGGGTACCTGTGGCCTCTGTGGCGCATTATGTGGCCAGCCGCATTCGGAAACCGATGGACCAGGAAGTCAGCGGTCGTCTATGGAATGAGTGTCCTAGACCATCATTGACTAATAGGGTGGCTCAGACCCCAGACATCGATGCCAAGATGGTACCTTTCATTGCGAAGTTTGTGAAAGATCTTAAGAAGGGTCTAGACCGGTCCTGGCATTTATACCAGGACAAGGTTCTGGATGTTCTGGGGCCCCTGACCAAAATACTGGACATGGCAGAAGATGCCTAAGCATCAGGCCTTATGATCGATCCAGAAATCCTGTCAGGCTGGGCTCAGCAAGCCCTAAGCTTTTTAGGCAACGCCAATTGTGCCTTGTCAACGGAGCGTCGATGCTCCCCTGTTAATTAAAATTGAACCGAGACTTGGGGAACTGGCCACCACGGAGGCCGGCCCGGTAGCCAATGGAGGTCTCTTCGGAGAACCCTTCATTAAGGAACTTTCTCGCTTTGTCAATACCTTTTCCTCTTTGGACAAGGCTCAACAGTCGATCAAGAAAGTGTTTAATCGACAAATATTTGGAGGGGCCAGAAGAGGTAGGGGCGCTCCTCCGGCCGAACCTTCTCTTCCAACCCCCAGAAGTTCCAGACACAACGATGCATCCAGTGGCAAGACCACAAGAAATTTGGGGGGTTTTACCCCTCCAGAGGTCACGGCAAAGGCCTTGGCAATAAAGGATCAGTTCGAGGAGCCAACAACGCACCAGGAGGAGCCGACTGTAAGCGCCACCCCTTTTTCCCAACATGGGGTGGGAGGGCGATTAAGATGGTTCACTCAGAAATGGAGGTCCATAACAAAGGACGCATGGGTGCTTCAAACAGTGAACGGGTTCCACATCGAGTTTTACGGCACCCCCATGCAGCTTTCCCGACCCCGCCCCTTGGTTTTCTCGGAGGAAGGGGCTCGGGTGGTGAGTCAAGAGGTGTCAGAACTTTTACAGAAAGGGGCAATTGTGCCTACGACCCTTCATCCTTCTGGATTTCTAAGCAATATTTTCCTAGTGGAGAAGAAGGACAAGGGTTTTCGTCCGGTCATAAATCTGAAGGATTTCAATCGTTGGGTGGTGTATCGCCACTTCAAAATGGAGGGCATTAACCTCCTTCGAGATATTCTTCTACCGCATGACTGGCTGGTGAGGCTCGACCCAAAGGATGCCTACCTTGCCATTCCCATATTTGCCCCACACAGACGTTTTCTTCAATTTCAGTGGGACAACATGTTTTTCGAATTCACATGCCTACCATTCGGCCTCTTGTCCGCACCCTGGTGCTTCACCAAGGTGTTGCGGCCGGCCATGGAATGGCTTCGAACCCGGGGAGTTCGTCTAATAGTATACTTAGACGACATCCTCCTCATGCAGCAAGAGAGATCTACGCTAATTTCGCAACTTCACTTGACGCAGACGTTGTTGCATGACCTGGGGTTCATAGTGAACACTCAGAAGTCGGAGTTTTCTCCGGCACAACAAATTACCTTCCAAGGCTTCGAGGTCGACACGGTGCATCAGTCCCTCCGCTTACCCCAGAGGAAGATAGTCCTAATTCGCAGGGAGCTGCACCAGACTTTGGCCAAGGAGACCATCTCCCTTCGGCAGTTGGCCAGGGTGGTCAGCCTTCTATCCTCGTCAATCCAGGCGACATTACCAGGACCTCTCCATTACAGGGCCTTGCAGCTCTTGAATGTGCTACATCTCAGGAGGGGTTTATCTTATGCCCAGGATCTCTCTGTCAATGGAAGCCCAGACGGAACTTCGATGGTGGCTAGACCACATGCAGGCCTGGAACGGAAGGGCCATCTTTGGGTCCGCCCCAGATCTGGTTATCTAGTCCGACGCCAGCCGACGAGGTTGGAGTGCACGGAGTGGCGATATTACTACAGGAGGACAATGGTCCAGGGGTGAGCAATCCCTCCACATCAATTGCCTGGAGCTCCTCGCGGGCTCCTTTGCGGTGAGGAGCCTTGTGGCCAACAAGGTCTTGTGTGTGATCTTGCTGAAGATGGACTAAATCTCAGCGGTCAGATACATAAACCGCTTAGGGGGTACTAAATCCAAGGTGTAAGCGGACCTGGCCAGGGAATTTTGGGACTACTGTCTGGCACACAGATTATCAGTGACAGCGGAGTACCTTCCAGGGTGCCTCAATCAGGAGGCGGACTGGCAATCCAGGCACCTGAGGGATTACAGCGCATGGAAATTGGACCCTCTGAATTTCCAGATGATAATGGAGTGATGGGGTCCTTGTCAGGTGGATCTTTTTGCCTCCAGACTCAATCACCAACTTCCGCGGTTTTTCAGTTGGCGACCAGACCCTCTGGCAGAGGCAACGGATGCCTATCTCCAGGACTGGAGTCAATTCCGGGGTTATGGTTATGCGTTTCCTCCTTTTCGATGATAGCCAGGCTCACATCCATAGTACACCGCCAGAATGCGGAAGTGATCCTGGTGACACCGCTGTGGAGGTCGCAAGCGTGGTATCCAGTTCATCTGGAACTTTCTACGGATTTTCCAATCCGTCTACCCCTGACTCCTCAATTTCTGGCGGATCCTCAAGGCAACTTGCATCAGTCGGTGCAGGACGGGATACTTCAGCTAATGGGCTGGAAGATTACAGGGGACGTTGGGAAATCCCGGGCCTTTCGCAGCAGACTGCTACCTTCATCAGAAGAGCCTGGTCTGATTCGACCATCAAGAGATATGTTTCAGCTTGGCGAAGGTGGTCTCGCTGGTATGTGCGAAAGGATCTCGATCCCATGGGGGTGGATGTAGTGCATATTGTCAACTTCCTCTCGGAATTGGCCGGTAAGGGTTTAAGCCTATCGCACTATCAATGCCTGCCGGTCGGCAATCTCGGCAGGTCATGCACCGGTTCATGAGCTCCCAGTGGGGGAACACCCATTGGTATGCCATTTACTGCGGGGCATTCGCTTATCTGTCCCACCAGAGCCACGATATGGGATGGGATGTTGCGGTAGTGCTTAGGATGCTACGTTCATGGCAAGACAATCAATATCTTTCTCGTAAAGAATTGACTGGTAAGCTTGCAATGTTGCTATGTCTCATATCTTGTAAAAGAGTATCGGATGTGCGAGTTTTGGATGTTAAGGCGCACATGTTTACCCCGGACTGGGTGACCTTTACTATCTCACATCGGACAAAGTCCAACACTAGGGTGGTTCACTATCCTGCTTTTCCTGGTCACCCAAAATTGTGCGTGGTCCGATGTCTCCGAGCGTATGAGTCCATGACCGAGGAGTATCGGCCTCCGGGGGTAGCCCAATTGTTCATTTCCCTCAAGAAGCCTTTTAAGCCAGTTTCGGCGGCAACTATCGCTCGATGGGTGAGATGGGTCCTGCAGGAAGTGGGAATTGACACAACCTCCTTTGGAGCGCACTCTTCGAGGGGTGCTATGGCCTCCAAGGCTTTTTCATTTGGAGGCCGCCTGGAGGATATCCTCAGAGCAGCGGATTGGTCTTCAGACTCAACCTTTAAGACCTTTTACTTTAAACCCATCACTGGCATGGCTTCGCTGGTAGTAAACCAGCTTTAAACTAGCATAATCTGAGCCTCCGGATCCTGACATAGAATATAAGATTTCCTAGCTAACGTGAAGGAAAGTTTTAATTCTATTAAGGACACGGAGGTGAGGATTATCCCCCATATGGATTCAATCCTTTTTCCCTCCCAACGATTTCAGGAACTTTTTTGGGCAAAGTATTTTTTCTTGGAATTACTGGTATATTTGAGTATGATGTATCACGAGGTGGTCTAAAGATGTATATTTTAAACTGGATTGCTAACTGTGTTTTGACTTGTTTTATGATTACAGCTAATGGCTTGGCTTTGTCTGGATTGTAATCACAGTTCGAATATGCTATTGAATGTTATTACTGTCTATGAATCTCAACAGGGATGTTTGTGTTTCCCATAGGTTCAGAACAGAAACAAGAGTACTGAGCGGAAACGGGAATCTTGGATGTCTCGCTCGAAGAAAGAGGAAGTGCTTTTCCTTGATACCGGATTTATAAGATGGACTCTATGGTTGTTGTTTGTTATGTGTTGCAACGACTCTTGGGAGTTGTAGTCTTTGACGAGTTTTACTGTTGTTAAAGCTACTGAGCAAAATTAAAGGAGAGAGAGAAAGCATAATCCTCGCCTCCGTGTCCTTAATAGAATTGAAACTTTCCTTCACGTTAGCTCGGAAATTTTATATTCTAGAGGAAACTTCTTCCACCAAAAATAACACATAGAGAAGAAGGGGCTTGCGTTAATCCACGTCGTTAGAACCTTGGCAAGAAAACTGGACAGGCCATCCATTCAACCACTCTTAACAGTCATCTCCACCAAACTACTACCAACCATCACATACAATAGTGTGGCCATGAGAGGGCAGCATGCTGCAATAGCGGATAAAATGCAGACTAACACCTACAGACAAGCGTTTAACCTACCACAATGAGCCTTACCAGCACAAATGTGGCTCGAATTTGGGCTAATAAAGCAAGATCAGGCCAGAAGATCAACAGCAATAAAAAGTTGGTATAAAATCAGTCGAGATCAAGATTCCACACTAAAAAGCTTGTTATGGTCTGCTCTTCAAAGCGATCAGCGGTTGGAATACCATAAATATCTGAATGCCTCCCTCAAACAACTGTGTCTAACTGAACTATGGGCCAAAAGTGCACCATACAAAGCCTTTAAAAAGGCGACCATCAGGCCACTAAAGCTACAATCTTGTCTTGAAGACAAAAACAAATTCAGCTCCTGATCTCATGCATGGATGGTAATTAAATACTATGACACTCTGGCACCAGCACCTTACCTGGCAATCCCCTTTTCAGCATGCATAAAGTGTAAACTCATGACCCTGCACATGGGTAACAAACCAACACTAGCAAGCCAACCAATTTGAAAATACGCAGGTACAACATCATGTAGACTTTGCAAAGGGGAAATAGAGGATCTCATTCATTGGATCAGCATCTGTACCAAACTGCTTAAGCTTCGCTCTCAACTATTAAAGAAAAGCTTCAACAACAGAGGCCTCCACTCATGCAGGGAATCTATAATAGCATGCCTTATTCCTGGGGACCTGCAGTTGAATGGCAAATTTGTTAAATTCTTGGCAATGGCCCAGATTGAAAAAAAATGGGGACAATATTGTATGAACTTAATATCGGAGATAAGGGAATAGTCAACCACCATTAGAAAGAACTGACTCCCCAGGGATGATGTGTCGGTCAAACTCACGGCTGAACACAAGTCAACGTTGGCCTTGTGTATTTGCACAAACATTTTGCCAGCTTTAAACAATCAATTTGGTTTTACGATACACTATATCAGTAAACATGTAATTCTTGGGGTAAAATGATTGTTACATCTTCTCGCATGACGTTCCACCTGATGACTGCCTAGGGATGTTCCCTGATGAATTAATGTAATATTATTGTGGGCAGTTCACTGGCACAACCTAAAAAACACACTAATCTGCTTTGGGTTGAATAGACAGCCGTATTCAAGTTTACATTGGTTTTGTGTATTTACACAAACAGTGCCCCTGTTTTAAAACTAATTGGTTTAAAGCTATACCGTAGAAGTAAACATGTAATCTTACGGTAAATTGATTGGTTACTTTTTTACTTAGGATGTATTATCTTATGATGTTATTAATTATAATATTTGAGAGTTTTGAGCTGTGTAATTGTTATGGTTTAAATAACTGAAACAATAAGCTTAAATTTGAACCACGAAGGAGGGGAAAGGCAAGCAGAGGAAAGGGAGGAGAAAAAAGGGAAAAAAACTATAAAAGAGAGTTATTTATTGTGTAAGTTAGTCTGTCAGAAAGTAAGCATTCTTTATTAATCTTCTCACTACCTCTGAATTTGGCGTTTTCTTCTTTTGGAGTCACACCTCTCATTATTTTTCGGGAGGTAAGTAGCAGTGCGGGGGGGTCTCACTTAGATGAGAACCCTAAGGTGTGGGTGGATGGTCAGAGGGCTGGGAGGATGGTGGGGAGGATGGTGGGGTGGGTGGAGGGGGGGTGGACTTCGCTCAGGATGATTTGGCGGGTTACTGGATTAGGGAACAGGGTGTGACGGAGGGGATTAAGGGCAGGGAGCAACAGAAAAAAACCAATCACAGATGTATTCTGCTTAAGACATCTTCTAATGTATAGGTATGGCTGGAGCTCATGCGTGTTCAGTTAATGCTTTGGCTTCAGGTACCATTAAGTTCCTTACCTGGTATGTTAACGGTCTGCTAACCACTCAAAAGGTCTGTCTGGTTCCGGAGGGGTTAACCCAGCATGGTCCTCAAATGGTATGTTTGCATGATATCCTTTGGAGTAAGGGAGATCTGGGTTTATAGCTTCAGGGTTATAAAACCATTGCCACCACCAGGTTAGAATCTCCCATCAGGGGGGTAACGTTGTTGGTGAAAGAGTCTCTGTGATCATCTCAGAGGCAAAAGGTTGACCCTAAAGTACGATGGCGTATTTGCAGGTTGTGTAAGGGCTCCTTCGAAGTCACCATTTATAATCTATGTGCACCAATGTAGATGACCCGAGTATGTATAAAGAGTTCCTAACCGAACTTCCTATTTGGGAGCAGCCCTTGATCATCAGAGGCGACATCAACCTTCCCCTACAAACTTTGAAAGATTCAACTAGTCCTGCAGCTGTGCCATGTATGCAGCAATCTAGAGCCACTTAGCGACATTTTAAGACCACTCTTGGCCTGGTGAATGTGTGGTGCTCTCTCCAGATGGAACTCGAATATACTTTTTTTTCTGCCTATCACACAGCGCGCTCCAGGCTGGACATATTTTTGGTGTCTGAAAGTCTTTTACCATAGCTTAAAATCCAGTTAATTGCTCGGGTTATTTTAGATCCTAACCCTTTAGTGATGATAACGGCGGTTCAATTATTCTACGACCCCCTTAGTCGGTGGCACTGGGCTTTTGACCGAAGTCTTTAAGCCAATCAGAACTATATGACTGAAATCATTATTGAATATATTAAGAACAACTTATATTCAGAATCTATTGAGATGGTTTGGGATTGTATGAAAGTAGTCATCAGGCGGTCAACTCTGACTTATACAATTAGACACAAAGAAGGTAAGCGGCAGCAAGAGGTCATGTATGAGGAATCGATGAAGTTGGAAATCGATTTTGCAGAGGCTTTACAGGTTCATTTAGATGTGGTTCGTTGAGAGCTCCTTATGAATAGGTTGACTTTTTTTTTGTTTCGAAATTTTTTATTGAGAAAAATTTGTAATGATTACAGAAATATGAATACATAGGATTATCATTTAACATTTTAAGCTCAGAGAATATTATCACAAAAAAAAAAAAAAAAAAAAAGAATAGGTTGACTCATAGTAACACAAATTAAAAATGAACCCACAGAAGAGTCCCTTCGCAGAGTTTATTAAAGCCGGATTAAAACGTTTGAAAATAGCAAAAGTATGGGTTAGATTTTAGCTATGAAAATCAAGGAATGGGCAGCCAAAAATAGTATCCCCCGGATAGAATATTCACATGGTGCTCTAACTAGAGACAAGAAGCAAATCTGGTCTACTTTTCGACAAGCAGCAAATCTTGTCTACTTTTCGAGAGTATTACTCTAAATTATGCATGCGAGACATTCAGTTTCTGCAATAAATAGTAATATAGAGACTGCTAAGCTATGCACAATTTCTGATATGCAACACAAGGCTCTGGAAACATCTCTGGCTATAGAATAGCAGATCAAGGCTGCCAAGAAGCTGCCCGCCAGGAAAGCCACTGGACCAGATTTGATCCCAGTAGAATTTTATAAAACTTTCCTTATTGTTTGGGTCACTTAATGCTAACTTTGTTTAATGCAATAGACAAAGGCCGGGCCAATACACCCCGTCTTGGAGAGAAACAAACAGTGCTGTCTTTCTCAGAAAGGACCAAAATGCGCTCAGATACAGCTCGTATCGTGCATATTTGATTAATTATCTATGCCAAGATATTGGTGGATCAGATCTCCCTTTCGATTGCACATTGTGCTAATCCTATGCCGTATGGTTTTGTCCCTAAGAGGGACCTCGCTCATCACACTAATCTGGCCATTTCTAGGTTTTAAATTGCCACTGCTTAGCAGTGGAAGCTTGTATGATACTTCTGGATGCTGAGGAAGTGTTTGACTAGGTTTCATGGTCATGTCTTTGGCAGGTCTTGATTCATTAGGGGTTTGGGCCCTTTATTCTCAACAGGATTAAAATTATATATGAAAATCTCATAGCAAGCATTACGATCTGGGGTGCCAATTTGAAGAGTTTGGCAATTCAAAGAGGTACTCTCCAAGAATGTCCTCTTTCTCCTGTGCTTTTTGTTTTATATCTTGAACCCTGAGTCGTCTGGCTATTTCACAAGATATTCCTCCACTAGTATTCAGCAGTCTGTCCTGTAAATTAGCGGCTTACGCAGATGATATTTGTATCTACATGCCTCATCCTACGACCGAACTGACTAGAATAGAGGCAGTGGCAACTACATTTGGAGGTTTCTTAGGGTATCTTCTTAATATGATTAAGACTCAAGTTTTATATAACAATAAACAACACAGCCCGAGTGATACTTGTTAAGTGGCTTCACCACTTATCTGGGTGTCAAGATCTCAACAAATTATATGGATATTTTTTCTATTAAATTTTGATCTGCTTAGACAAAAAATACTTAGCAGTCTCGCTAAGTGGGATAGACTGTTCTTATGTATTCAGAGGCAGTGTAATGTTATTAAAATGACAATCCTCCCAAATTATTTTTGTTTGTTTTGGGCACTACCTGTTTTGATATCGAATAATTTTTTAAGAAGATTGAATTATCTTGGTCACATTTTATCTGACGCCATAAAAGAGCGCGTCTCGCACTGACTCAGCTACAGTTGCCTACTTTATGTTATGTTATGTTATAACGTTTTGTAGAGCGCACAGCTGCCCCAGCGAAGGGGCGTCCCGGCGCTAAGCAACAGAAGGAGAAGCTGCTGAAAATGGAAGGCCTACGGAGAAGGGAAAAGATGGGTCTTGATGGCCTTACGAAAAGCAAGGTAGTTGTTAATGCTTAAAGAGAGGCTGGGCTCTGACATCTTTAAAATTGTAATACTGGGCATCTTTTTTAGCACTATTGGACCAAGTTGTAGGAATTGGTAATACCCCCTGGCCTATTCGATTCCTTTACCCTGATTTATGTCGTAATATAGGGTTTTTTGATCCATCCTATTTTATAATGACTAGATACAAATCGCTGTCCATATATACATATTTGGGATTTTTGTCAAAGACGTTTCACATCCCTAACCTTACTATGTACAGCTCACTCTAGTATAACCCCAGTTCACCTACCTTTACACATAATTTAAATGTGAAACAATGTTCTTGTACTCATCTGCAAAGTATTGGTCAGTCATTTGATGGTGCTATACTTAAGTCAATCAATCAATCAATAAACATTTATTCGGTCTAAAAAACAATAGAGCATAAACGTACATAAAATATTTCACATAACTGTAAACACACAAAAAAGTTTAAAATAATTGTATAATGAGGAAAATTTTAAAAGTGTTAAAAAACTGTTAAGATACAAGACAAACACGTCAGTTAATACATCGGATATCCAAGCGAGCTGAGCAGCATGACCCTAAAATTACGAAGGAATATTGCATGTAGTTATGAATACACAAGCGAATTAAAATAAGCAAAAAGTTAAAAAGGTGTTTGGCAAAATGCACAGGGGGCATTCAGAATTTCAAAAGTGATATATTAGAGAATACATCAGACATCGAAAATTTAAAATGGGGACCTAGGATGCGAAAACAGAATTAAAATTGCAGAAAACTAATACAAAATAGAGGATAGAAGCTGCAATTAAAACACCAAGAAGGGGGATAAAGAGAGGGCAAAGACCTCAGATAGGGTCCACCATATGCTCCTACTATCCCCGTTAAATAAATAAGCCCTACGCTTCTACCAAATTCAGTGCACTGAACCGCACTGCGCATAAAGTTCTGTCAGGCTATCCCAACATAGTCCTAATCGCTGCTTTCAGGAAGGCACAAACAGAAAAAACTATTTCAGGGGAGCGCAAGGATTGTAGGTGGAGGAGAGCGGCACTACAGCGGCGAAGGCCTAGCCTCCTTAATAGGGGAATCAAAAAGTGCTGTGGTGCTATACTGTGCAAATTGCAGAAAAAAATAAAGTGCAACAAAGATTGGACAGTGTGATTATCGCAGGGACAACAGGAGACCGTATTCCCTACAGGATCTAAAGAATGTTTAAAAAAGAGAGGCCAGTAGATTGTCACTGCTCGAAAGGGAAAAAGTAAGGACCACTCCCATCTGGTCAACTCCGGGGCCAAATACAGCAGGGAGTCGTCATTATAAAAGAGATTGTAGTATTGCAACACCAAGGGTTTAGAAAGCTCAGATTTTAACCTAATGTTTGCCCGGTGGTCCCTAAATAGTGATTTCACCTCAGACTTGGCGTTATTAGGAATGCGGCGGGGTTCAGAGTACCACCAGGGTATGCCGAGGGAGCTGAAAGTGTCTCGTAAATAGCTCAGCCATGGTATAGAGGAAGCCTTGTTTAACGTCATGCAGTCGGATATAATGTCCTTGCAGAGTTTGGCGGCTGGATTCGACCAGATGCTAACCCATAATAAAAGTGGCGCCATCTGAATCGTATCCTCAATAAAACCCTGGTTTAGCTCAAATTGCATGATGAGGGTGGAGGTGGATAGGGGTGCACTTAAAAGCCTTCGGAGATAGTGATTTTCCTCTACCTGAATGGAGCCGGACTTGCTAAAACCCCAAACTCCCGCTCCGTAAGTAGCCAATACATTGGGAGTTAAACACTTTCAAAGGTGGAGACAGTGTCCCCCTAATTTGTGGTCTGATGAAGTTGCTTACTGTGCCTGCAATTTTGCTTCTTAGTACAAACCTGAGCACAATGGGGATTCCATGACACTGAGGAACTAAAATTTAATCCCAGGTAAACAAAATTCTCAACAGACGTCAGAACATGCCTGTTAATACTGATTTTATTTAGTCTTAGTTTGCCTAGGGCGCAGGACATGATGTGCGACTTAGACTAATTAGTATTAAGTTCAACTTATGCATAAAGGAAACAAAACAATCCACCTGGTGTCTCAGGGCTTTTATGGTAAGGGCCAACAATACTGCATCGTCCGCTTGTAACAAAGCGGGGCCTGGGGAGCCTGCAATTCTAGGTATGTCTGTGTGGGAAGAGGCTAGGTGAGCTGTTAAACCGTTAATATATAAAATGAATAAAAGAGGCGCCAATATGCAACCCTACCTCACCCCACTCTTTAGGCTAAATTCAGGAGAAAGCTTCCCAAGCGGAGTTAAACGGATCCGTGCAGTGAGGTCCAAATGCAGACAATATAAAATGTTCACCAGAGGCGGATCCACGCCTTGATCCAGCAACATTAACCAAAGTTTGCTTCTGTTCACTGAATCAAAGGCAGTGGATAAATCCATAAAAGCTAGATATATGGGGGAGCTCTTGGCCTTAATATATTTGGAGATTGTCAAAGCCAGATTCAGACATTATTCGTTCATACCTAATTTAGTTTGAAACACAAATTGAAAAGGAGAAAGTATATCTTTATCAGCTGCCCAAGCGACCAGACAGTCGTAAATGGCTCTGCCAATGATTTTAATCATGCTATCAATGAGCGGAATTGGTCGGTAACACTTGGGCGAAGATCGGTCTCCCTTTATGAATATGGGGACTATTGTTGCAGAAGACCATGAGGGAGGGATAGAAAAAGATAGGGAAGTTTTAAAAGTATTCGTAATGAGAAGGCACCACAATTTGGCCATGGATTTCACCAGGTCCATCGGTACCCTGTCTGGGCCTGGGGCTTTACCTCCCTTACTGTGCAGGATGGCCGACTCAACTTCCTCCAAAGTTAGCTAAGTGGAGGCGAATTCTGCAATGCAGTGTGAAGAACAGCGGACAGGATTGGCTCTTCCTCAATGTGGTAAATAGAGGCAAAGTGGGTAACTCAGTCCGCACCAGAGATATTATTTTGGTGGGGGGGGATTAGTGAGAGAATTCCTATACATAAGTCATTTTCACTGCCTTAACTCCATTTTCTATACCTACTTCTGGATTTCTTTTAAATACTTATAAATTCAGGAATGTCTCTTTCAGGATACCTGAAATCGAGGGCTGTCTGTCTCACTTATTCCGCTTCTAGATTTATTTTCATTCACTTTTGGTAAGAGCTTTATCAGCTTTGTATGTCAGCTTTTAGTTAACAGTCAAGAAGACAACTCGAAATTTTTAGCTGCTCGACAGTCTGCCAACCTAGTGGAGGATTCAAGGTTGATTACAAGAGGTGATCTCATTATCAAACTGTCACAGACATCTCAGTATCTCTCACTTAATAGTTCACCATTATACCTTTATTAGTAAAGTTATTGTTATGGATATTCAACCAACTCCTGATGTTATTTAACTCGGGTATGTGCAGACTTCTCATCAATATAACACTGGTTAGGATGGTGGCTACAGTTTTTGCAAGGCTACTTATAGCTCAGAAGTGGTTGGAATAAAACCTGACTGCTAGAGAGCGGTGGAACCGTTTTTTGTGATATTTCGAGCCTTGAAATAGGGGCCTGGAATAGAACAGGCTGAGACAATCCTGAGAACCAATGCTGAATCTCAGGCAACTCTGGGGGAGATTGAACTGCTGTCAGCAGCTGGGCAGAATATGTTGATAATTGTTAGGCTTTGGTTGGCGCATTGCAATCCATATCATACATTTTACTCTGGTATATATGTCACTTGAACTGTATTGTATATGTACTTTAATGTATGTAATGAATTATGCTGGATGACATTAACCTACTGGTGTGAATACAACATCTGTTCAACCCCTTTGCTATTAGGCCTTAGCTTACCTTAGTTTTTTATTTTACAAAGTTTGAGGTTTGCAAGAGATTCTGGGTAACAGAACTTGGTGGGAGCCACACAAGTAATCCCATCCTGGATTCCCCTGGGTGTCTCGTCTTAAAAAACATACAGGTTTGCTAGGTTTCCCTGGGTGCCGGCTGAGCTAGGGGCCAAAGTCCACAGCTAGGCACGTTGCGAAAAAAGGGTCCGTTTTCACTGGCAAAATGTGATGTGTCTGCGTTGCATTATAGGCTGTTTCCTGTCGCGGGCAGTAGGCCTACCCACACAAGTGAGGTACGGTTTATAGGGACACTTGGGAGGGAATGCTGGGTGGGAGGAAGTTTGTGGCTGATCACAGATTCCAGAGCTTTCCATCAGAAAAATGTGAGGAAAATGTGTTTTTTGACAAAGTTCGAGGTTTGCAAGGGATTCTGGGAAACACAACCTGGTGGGAGCCACACAAGTCATCCCAGGGTGCTGGCTGAGCTAGGTCCAAAATCCACACCTAGGCACATTGTGAAAAAAGGGTCAGGTTTCACTGGAACAATTTGATGTTTCTACATTGCGTTTTGGGCCGTTTCCTGTCGCAGGCACTAGGCTCACCCACACAAGTGAGGTACCATTTTTATTGGGAGGCCTGGGGGGGAATGCTGGGTGGTAGGAAATATGTGCTTTTTTTTCAGAGTCTGGAAAATTATGGTACAGTAATGCAAGGGAAATATGTGACTTTATCACATTTTGAGGTTTGCAGGGCACTGAGGGTAAGAAAACGTGTTGGGATCCACGAGAGAGACACCACCGTGTACTTCCCTGGGTGTTTAGTATACAAAAATATCTAGAGTTGGTAGATTATCCCTAGTGAGAATGTACACCTTGGCAGAGAAAGACAGAAAAGACAATTATTACTGCAAAAGCATCTATTCCTCAAGTACATACACATACTGGTTGGATTTGGCACGAGGGGGAGTAATGGTTCAATATATAACATTTTATTAACGAGAGATTTCACAAAAATGAAATGCACTGTTAATAATTGAAAGGACAAAAACCAAAACCAGTAACTCACAGCTCGTAAGCTGTAAAGCCGCGGCAAGGCACCAACCTCTTTACAGGCCATTCATACACCTTTCATACGTGTGACACACACAAAACCATTCACACCGGCAGCTGCGGGCCCAGCACATCACAACACTAACATCAACAGACAGCACCATTCAAGGGCTCATCACTTTCATACGCCCACATAGCTGACAAAGCATCTACACTGGCTGATGGATTGTGTGGACTGGCGTTTGGTCACCAGTGTGTGTAGTGACCAGCAGCAAGTCACTACTCACACACTGCCAGCCAAGGCCCAGTCCACACACACTGCCAGCCAAGCGTCAGTCCACACACACCGGCAGCCAAGCACAAGTCCACGCACACTGCCAGCCAATCGCCAGCCCACGCACACCACCACCCAAGCGCCTGTCCATGCACACCGCCAGCCAAGCACCAGTCCACACACACACCACCAGCTAAGCGCCAGTCCATGCACACCGCCAGTCAAGCACCAGTCCATGCACACTGCCAGCCAGGCACCAGTCCACACACACCACCAGCCAGTCCATGCACACCGTCAGCCAGTCCACTCATATTGCCAGCCAAGCACCCTGTCCACACACACCGCCCACCAAGCACCTGTCCAAACACACCGCCAGCCAAGCGACAGTCCACACCCACTGCTAGCCAAGTGCCAGTCCACACATACCGCCAGCCAAGTGCCAGTCCGCACACACTGCCAGCCAAGCACCAGTCCACACACACTGCCAGCCAAGCACCAGTCCACACACACCACCAGCCAGTCCACTCATATTGCCAGCCAAGCACCCTGTCCACACACACCGCCCGCCAAGCACCAGTCCAAACACACTGCCAGCCAAGCGACAGTCCACACACACTGCCAGCCAAGCGTCAATCCACACACACCGCCAGCCAAGCGTCAGTCCACACACCGCCAGCCAAGCGTCAGTCCACACACGCCAGCCAAGTACCAGTCCACGTACACCACCAGCCAAGCACCAGTCCATGCACACTGCTAGCCAAACACCAGTCAATGCACACCACCAGCCAGTCCACGTACACTGCCAGCGAGTCCACGCACACTGCCAGCCAAGCACCAGTCCACACACATCATCAGCCAAGTGCCAGTCCACACACACTGCCAGCCATGCAGCAGTCCACACACACCACCAGCCAAGCGTCAGTCTTCGCCCACTGCTAGCCAAGCGTCAGTCCACACACACTGCCAGCCAAGTGCCAGTACACACACACACTGCCAGCCAAGCGCCAGTCCACCCACATCACCAGCCAAGCACCAGTCCATGCACACCGCCAGCCAAGTGCCAGTCCACACACACCGCCAGCCGAGTGCCAGTCCACACACACTGCCGGCCAGTCCATGCACACTGCCAGCCAAGTGCCAGTCCACACACACTGCCAGCCAAGTGCCAGTCCATGCACACTACCAGCCAGGTGCCAGTCCACACACACCGCCAGTCAAGCACCAGTCCAGGCAGACCACCAGCCAGTCCACACACACTTCCAGCCAAGTGGCAGTCCACACACACCACCAGCCAAGCCCCAGTTCACACACACCAATACCCAAGTGCCAATCCATGCACACTGCAAGTCAAGCGCCAGTCCATGCACACCACCAGCCAGGCACCAGTCCACACACACCGCCAGCCAAGCACCTGTCCACACACACCACCAGCCAAGCGCTAGTCAACACACACCGCCAGCCAAGCGTGAGTCCATGCACACTGCTAGCCAAACACCAGTCAATGCACACCACCAGCCAGTCCACGTACACTGCCAGCGAGTCCACGCACACTGCCAGCCAAGCACCAGTCCACACACATCATCAGCCAAGTGCCAGTCCACACACACTGCCAGCCATGCAGCAGTCCACACACACCACCAGCCAAGCGTCAGTCTTCGCCCACTGCTAGCCAAGCGTCAGTCCACACACACTGCCAGCCAAGTGCCAGTACACACACACACTGCCAGCCAAGCGCCAGTCCACCCACATCACCAGCCAAGCACCAGTCCATGCACACCGCCAGCCAAGCGCCAGTCCACACACACCGCCAGCCGAGTGCCAGTCCACACACACTGCCGGCCAGTCCATGCACACTGCCAGCCAAGTGCCAGTCCACACACACTGCCAGCCAAGTGCCAGTCCATGCACACTACCAGCCAGGTGCCAGTCCACACACACCGCCAGTCAAGCACCAGTCCAGGCAGACCACCAGCCAATCCACACACACTTCCAGCCAAGTGGCAGTCCACACACACCACCAGCCAAGCCCCAGTTCACACACACCAATACCCAAGTGCCAATCCATGCACACTGCAAGTCAAGCGCCAGTCCATGCACACCACCAGCCAGGCACCAGTCCACACACACCGCCAGCCAAGCACCTGTCCACACACACCACCAGCCAAGCGCTAGTCAACACACACCGCCAGCCAAGCGTGAGTCCATGCACACTGCCAGCCAAGCGCCGGTCCACTCACACTGCCAGCCAAGTGCCAGTCAACACACTCTGCCAGCAAAGTGCCAGTCCACGCACACAGCCATCCAAGCGCAAGTCCACACAAACCACCAGCCAGTCCATGCACACTGCCAGCCAGTCCACGCATATTGCCAGCCAAGCACCCTGTCCGCACACAGCGCCAGCCAGGCACAAGTCCAAACACACTGCCAGCCAAGTGACAGTCCACACACACTGCCAGCCAAGCGCCAGTCCACACACACCGCCAGGCAAGCGTCAGTCCACGCACAATGCCAGCCAAGCACCAGTCCACGTACACTACCAGCCAAGCACCAGTCCATGCACACCACCAGCCAGTCCATGCACACAGCCAGCCAGTCCATGCACACAGCCAGCTAGTTCACACACACTGCCAGCCAGTCCACACACACCGCCAGCCAAGCACCAGTCCACCACACAACCAGCCAAGTGCCAGTCCACACACACTGCCAGCCACACACCAGTCCACACACACCACCAGCGAAGCGTCAGTCTACGCACACCGTTAACCAAGCATCAGTCCACACACACCACCAGCCAAGCACCAGTCCATGAACACCGCCAGCCAAGCGCCGGTCCAGACACACCTCCAGCCAAGCGCCAGTCCACACACACCACCAGCCAGTCCACGCACACTGCCAGCCAAGTGCCAGTCCACCCACACCACCATCCAAGCACCAGTCCACGCACACTGCCAGCCAGGTGCCAGTCCACACACACCACCAGCCAAGCGCCAGTTCACACACACTGCCAGCCAAGCGTCAGTTCAGGCACACCGCCAGCCAAGTGCCAGTCCACGCACACCGCCAGCCAAGTATTAGCCCACGCACACCGCCATCACTTTTTTTCTTTTTTTTACAAAAACACAAACAAATTGTACGTAGAAACAAAACTACAAACACAGAAACTCTAACTAAATACATCGCACTAATGCCAACTTTTAAACTGAACAAAAAATATAAAACAATAAAAACCAGGCAGTTCACTTTTATACTCATGGATACTCCCAAAAACTCTTTTGCATGCGATACATTCTAAAACAAGCAGGCACACACTGCGCAGGTTTAGAAGGACAGTTGGGGCAGTACATACGAATCTCCTTCTGTGCACCTCTTTGCATACAGACTCTACAACTCCTACTGGGAAAGTCTTTTTTGGGTGTGGGAGGAATGTGAACAGAAATGCAGTGATCTTTCAATCTAGCCACATCCTCCACCACTCCAACTCTAGGAGCACTTGCCTGTTCCACTTCAAGGCTGACTATCACAGACTCCTGAAACTTAACAAAAGTCATTCTTGACTCTGGAGAACAATTCTTTAACACAATAAAAGCATTACAAGTTGCTTTTGGAAAGGATGGATAGCCAATTTCTTATACCAAATGTAAGCCTTTACGAAGAGCAGTGTAAGGTTCCAACCTCTGATCTACGCTATCAACACCAGCCATGTTCCTATTATAGTCGAAAATGCACACAGGTTTGCGCACTTCAGCAACCTGACCCCTAACAGTCACAGGTGAAGTACTTTATCATGGATGGTAGTCAGCATGTGGACATCTCTCCTGTCTGCAAACTTCACAGCTAGAAGTTCATCACTATGCAAAGCACTGCCCTGTCCCCTCTCAAGCTTTTGACAAACAAGTTATTTTGGGAAACTTTTACAGTTAGAGCGGATTGTTCCACAAGCAACAGTGTCCATTTTGACCAATTCCCTGGACAACTGCACACCAGTGTAGAAGGTATCTACATATAAATGGTGACCTTTGTTTAAAAGTCTTCTACCTAGTTCCCACACAATTTTCTCACTCACTCCGAAAGTAACTTGGATAACCAGGGGGGCCAATCCTGGAATCCCTACTGGTATACACCCTGAAATTAGAGACATATCCAGTCCTACTCTCACACAGCATATACATCTTAATTCCATAACATGCCTTCTTCCTAGGAATGTACTGCCTAAAAACCAAGTGGCCCTTGAACAAGACCAAAGATTCATCCACAGCTATTTCTTTCCCTGCAGCATAGATCTCAGAAAATCGATCTACAAAGTTATCAAGGACAGGCTGAATCTTAAAAAGACGGTCACAATAAGGGTGATCTCGTGGCAACGCTAAACCATTATCGACAAAATGCAGCATCCGAAGCAGAAGCAAATACCGATCACGACTCATGATTGCATGAAATATAGCTGTTGCCATCAAGGGACTAGTAGACTAATATGCAGACATTGACGGCTTACTTATCAAGCCCATCAAAAAAGTTAAACCCAAGATCTTCATCAACTCATTCAGATTGTGTGTTGTCCCTCAAATACTGTCCAGCATACAAATTAGTCTGCTCAACAATCTCCTCCAAAAATACATAATCCACAAAAAACTGAAAAATAATTGCTCTCTCTACATGCCACTGGAGTCAATCTATCCTGGCTGATGAGGGGTGAAACCTCGAAACAGGTCCTAGGATGCTTGTTTCCAGTCCAGGGAGGACCTGGCCTGGCAGTTCGGGCTGGACTGTTCCCATTGGGTGCAGGATCAAGACTGATTTGCATATGGCTGGGTTCAAACTGGAATGGCATGGGGAGCAAAAAACAATGGATTTAGGCCCAGATCTCTGTACTAGGGTGAATGTATGACATTGTTCTGTATTCTGTCCATCAAATGTTCTTTTTGCATTTGTCACCCCGAGTGGGACGGGTATGCCCAGACGTGGGTCCCATGCTCTCCATGCCACTGGAGTCAAGCTATCCTGGCTGATGAGGGGTGAAATCCCGAAACCAGTCCTAGGATGCTTGTTTACAGTCCAGGGAGGACCTGGCCTGGCAGTACGGGCTGGACTGTTCCCATTGGGTGCAGGGTCAAGACTGATTTGCTTATGGCTGGGTTCAAACTGGAATGGCATGGGGAGCAAAAAAACGATGGATTTAGGCCCAGATCTCTGTACTGCGGTGAATGTATGACATTGTTCTGAATTCTGTCCATCAATTGTTCTTTTTCCATTTGTCACCCAGAGTGGGACGGGTATGCCCAGACGTGGGTCCCGTGCTCTCCATGCCACTGGAGTCAAGCTATCCTGGCTTATGAGGGTTGAAACCCCGAAACCGGTTCTAGGATGCTGGTTTCCAGTCCAGGGAGGACCTGGCCTGGCAGTTCGGGCTGGACTCTTCCCACTGGGTGCAGGGTCAAGACTGATTTGCATATGGCTGGTTTCAAACTGGAATGGCATGGGGAGCAAAGAAAACGATGGATTTAGGCCCAGATCTCTGTACTGGGGTGAATGTATGACATTGTTCTGCATTCTGTCCATCAATTATTCCTTTTTGCATGAAAAGAATTATAGGAAAAAGGTTTTCAGTATCCTCTCTACACCCTGCGACACCGGTAAAGGCAGGCAACGCCGGCTGCACCATGTCTGGGGCAACCCAGAGGTCAGCTCTTCCAATGGGAAGCCGTGCAGCCCCAGACTGTAATCGAGATGCCTCTTGCTGCACTATCGGCACATTAATGTCCTCCTCTAAAACAGGCACTTCATCTGCACTGAGAGTGGCTTCATCATCAGATGATTCCACTCGAACAGAAAATTCATAGCCTCAGATGCAGAGTCAGTTTCTGAACCATGGTCAGAGGATGACTTTAAAAGCATTCCAACAACGTGCTAAGCAGTCATCCTGTGGCTGGCCATAATCCCTACTAAGAAAGGAAACTTCACAAACAAGTCAACAACAACCAACACTGTGTAAAATAAGTCATAAAGTATGGCTTTATCACAAAGATCTATATACTCAAAAACTAGACCGCTCACTTGCCAGAGACAGCTAACCTCACCAGCACCTAATCTGCAGATACACAGCAAAAACCAACAATATCCCACTAGAAAGAAAAATAAAATAAAAATTACCCACAAGAGAACACAATACACATCGAGCATCAATGCAAAAAAAAATTCACACACAATAAAACAGAAGCTAAACATACTGCTACTATTACACCATTGACAAAAAACACATTCATGCAGGGAAATGATATTCATTTAAAGTAAACAATACAAAAAAAGTTTTCCTACCAAACACATGCAACTGCACAAACTGCAGAACTACCAGTGACGAAACCGCAACTTGGAACATCAGTAAAAAGAGCAAAAGCTTTAAACCAGAATAAAAAGGAGAAATAAAACATTATAATTAACCACAAATGCAAATGACAAGAAATAGAACAAGTAACATTCTAAAATGCTATGTCACTACCCAAATGTCAGTTCACACACACTGCCAGCCAAACTCCACACACACAAAAACGTTTCCTAGTGTCTATTGGTTTTCCGCTCCCCCCCCCCCTTGGGGGCAGATGGGCCTCCAAATATGGGCAATCTGCCACCAAGGGGGGACAGAAAAAGGCCAAAAGTAAATAATAACCAATGCCTCATCCCACTGTGTCAACCCTTACCCAAGGGGCCACCCCTAAACATAAATATATACATATCCCTGGTACTAGTGAGTTTTCTGCCTCCCATGGGGGCAGATGGGCCTCTAAATAGGGCTGATCCGCCCCCGGGGGGGGCAGAAAACGGGCAAAAGTTGTTTGAAACAATTAAACCCCAAAGGGACCGCCCCAAACACTAAAAGAAGAAATCCCTGGTGCTAATGGGCTTTCTGCCCCCCGGGGGCAGATGGGCCTTCAAATAGAGCCGATCCATCCCCGGGGGCAGCAGAAAATGGCCAAAAGGTTTTTGAAACAATTAAACCCCAATGGGGGCGATCCTTGCTCACCCCCATGCAGAATGTTGAAATTTCCCTGGTGTTAGTAGTGCTTTTTCTGCCCCTCCCCCCGGGGCAGATGGGCCTCAAAATCAGCCTGATGTGCCCGGGGGGGGGGGGGGAGCAGAAGAAAACTGTGACACAAAATGCCCCCCTCTGGAAGTGACCCTTGCCCAAGGGGTCGCTTCCATTTACTAGAAAGAAATCCCTGGTGCTAGTGGAGCCATTCCTGCTGCACGATCGCGACCCCATGCACGATCGTGCAGCAGCAATGCCCTGCAAAAAGAGACATCAGGGGAAGGGAAAACTCTTTCCTCTCTCCCGATGGTTCTGTGGACGCCGTACCCCTCCTTCCCCCAGGCAGGAAAAACCTACTCACTTCTTGGACCAGCTGGAAGCAAATGGCTTCCAGCGCATCCGGCGGCTCTTCATGACTTCGGCGTGTGCTGAAGTCATGGGATTGCTGAGAGGGTGGGTTTGGGGGTGGCAGCTGAAACTCTTCCACCGTCATCCCTGTTTGGAGGGAGCGCCAGAACTTCCTCAATGGGCGGGTGCTAGGACAGAATAGTTCCGTCCTCAGCACACGCCCACCGTGGTTCATGATGGAACCGTTCCGTCATGTTATGTTATGTTATGTATGGGACTTATAAAGTGCTGGAATCACCCCCGTAGGGGTATCTCTGTGCTGCCAGAGAGAGAAGGTACAGGACGAGCACATATCAGTCCCGGAATAGTTCAGTCTTCAGGAGTTTTCTGAACTGAAGCAGACCGGGGCACTTGCGCAGGACCTCCGGCAGAGTGTTCCAATATTTCGGAGCAAGGTATGCAACAGTTCTGCCACCTGTTCGTAATTTCCTGTAGCGAGGGACCACAAGCTGCCATTTACCTTCAGATCTAAGCAGTCTGCTTGGACAGTAAACTTTGAACATGTCTGCCAAATAGCTAGGACTTCTACCATAAAGTGCTTTATGGGCGAGGCAGCAAATTTTACATTTAATTCTCTGGCGAATAGGAAGCCAGTGAAGCTGTTTTAGCAATGGCCTAGAGGAGGAACGCAGCGGCATTTTGAGAGCCAAGCGTGCAGCAACATTCTGGACCATCTGTAGTCTGCTCAGGAGAGTTTTATTTGCCGTTGCTAGCAGAGCGTTACAGTAGTCAAGACGACCAATGACCAGAGCCTGGATCAAAGTTCTTCGGGCCGAGAGGGGCAGCCACTGAAACACTCTGCGCAGAAGCCTCAGGGTGTGGTAGCAGGTACCTGAGGTGGTCATGACTTGATCCCTCATAGATAACGAAACATCCAAACGGACCCAGAGATTTCTTTACAGCCGGTGAAGGGATAGGGGCGGGGCCCAAGGCAGCCGGCCACCAATCAGGGGACTAGGTTGTTTGGGCCGAGCCAAACAGCAGGATTTCGGTCTTGGCCGCATTTAACTGGAGAAAGTTATCTGTCATCCAAGCTGATGTGGCAAGCATGCCCTTAGCAAAACGGGGTTCAACAAGCTCTGAATCCTTATCAACGGATAGGAGCAGTTGCGTATCGTCAGCATAAGAGTGGGGAGTAAATCCGTACTCCCTAATAATCTTAGCAAAGGGCCTCACATAAACATTAAACAAGGTAGGGCTCAAAAAAGAGCCCTGGGGCACCCCCTTGGTAAGCTTCAAGGTTTGAGAACGAAAGGGGCCTAGATTGATTGTCTGGGTACGCTGATCTAGGAAGCTTGTAAGCCATTTAAGTGCCTGTCCCTGCACTCCAGACTCTCTCAGTTGATAAATCAATTTTTGATGAGAGACCGTATCAAAGGCTGCTGTCAGATCTAATAAAATCAACAGCACAGCCTTGTTGTTGTCCAGCGCCACTTTTATATAGTCTGTAACCCCAATGAGTGTAGTTTCTGTAGAATGATTGGGTCTAAACCCAGACTGGGAAGGGTCGAGGGTGCCTTTGTTATATTTCATATCGGTACCCTAATATAGGTCCAGGGAACATCGTACACTTTCCTTACATCATCCCCCCTTCATTTCATATGAACGAGCCTTATAAGGACATAACTCCTAATAAGGACAGAATGCCTTATAGGGGCATAACGCCTTATAAGGACTGACGCCTTTTATGGACTAAACCTTTCACCTAGTTCCATGCAGAGGGAGGGTTTTTCCCAATCGATATTGCTAAGACGTCATCCTTAGCACATATGAATAATTTATGAGAACACTACCCTGGGGGTATACTTCACCTCTCCTATCTACGCACAAGGTTTAATCTCCAGCGTCATCCTCATACTGAACAATGGCTAACACACGCACAAGGACTGTATAAATACAGCACCTCTTGCTATCAGGAGGCAGGAGGGAACCGAGACTTCAAGGCCGACACACTGACCAGAGACGCTGAGGCTCCGACATGCAGTCGCTCCAGCTGACAGTGGTCTGACTATCCCTTGCGGGCTGTCCAACTCGAGTCCAGGATGAAGTCCCACACTCTCATTATTCAGGTAATGGGGTTCGACTAAATCCTAGCGGGATTCTTGGCTCTTAGGCTCATAGGCTTAGGCTCTTTCACACCTACTCACATGCTAAGTACACTTAGGTACATCTAGACAGGCATCTTAGGAGTATGTGCTTTATTTTATAAATGCATTTTATATTCATGTATATGTTCATGACTATTGCAAAATGGTATAACTGTACTATTCCTTTTAGTTTTTATTCACTGTACTGCTGATCCTATATCTCTGCTACTGTGCAACAGTTGTAGCAGCGCATATATTTTACACGAGAAGAACAACAGTACAATAAATTCTTATTGTAAACACGCTCGACTGTTTCTTCTGTGTATCTCTCTGAGACCAAATGAGCAAGCACGAGTGACTGGGTGAAAAGTAGTATATTGTTTCCACGAGTCTGAGGAATCAGGGTTTATTGTGTTCTGAGGTTGCCAAAAACTAATCTCTCTGATAAAAGGAGATTCTAGTGGCACTGTGAGCTTGCTAATGCAAAACGAGGCTAACATACTCGGCGGGGGTGCACAGAGTCAGTCTGCCATCAGACCCACAGTGTATGTTATCCAAAAGCGCAGGTCCTGCATGAGGGTACTATAGGAACTACACTACATGGCGCCACCAGCGTTTGGTTTGGTACTTATTTAACAGTAGAATCTGAGTAGCTCAGTCGTGCTTATTCTCAGAGACCCTACTTACAAAACCCAGAGACGTCTGGAGTGAGTGGGCAAAAACTCCGCCACAGCTGAGTAGGCGAAATATCCTATTTATTGGCTGTTGGTTATTCAAGCTTGAAGGAATTTTTCCCAAAGTTGTGCATAAAACCTTATCTTAATTTCCTTGGACAGTTATTCTGTGTCTTAAAAACACAATGACTACCGAAGATGGAGATTTGGACCAGGCACTTAATCACTCAGGAGGTGAAGAAGATGCCAATGTAATACAGATTGCACCCAATGTAAGACACACTCTGACAGTTAAACTCGTCAAACATGGGTTACCACCCACAGGAGGTGTAGTAATATTTGTAATAGAGGCACACGAAGATTTCCAAACAGAGGTGTTCTATTCCTGGGTTACATTCCCAGCAGCAAATGCTGTAACAGAAACTTTTCATTATTACACACATGAAGAAGTCCCAGCGGTCTACACTCCGTTTGCGGAGATTGAAATTCCGCTTACCTACCAGGAACATTTTTTCTGGTTTAATGGCGCCCTACCCCACCTTAGAACAACAGCAAGGCTTGGTCCTTTAGGAAGACCAGGAGCAACATGGCCGATATTAGCGACCTATGCACCACAACCTGACATTGACACAATGCCACATGATGAACTGCTTGTTCAACACAAAGAGTTGATAAAACTTTACAGAAACATGACACACTTCGTCTTGAGGACACTAGCGGTCCAACCAACAGTATTTACACCAAATACAGCTCCTACACAGAGCACAGCTACTAAAATTACTCCACAAACATTACACGTGGTAATGGGCAAAGTGCCCACAAAACGTGAACAAATTCCTTTCTGGGTAGCTCAGAAAATAACCCAGTTAGAAGCAGTATTTCCAAATACCACACCATTTGAAAAACACAGAATGTTAACAATCTGCTTGCCCATGGGGATTACACCACAGTTAGAGGATTGTACCTCTTGGGGTACAGTCGTTGCTGCCATATATACCAGAACTCATGGTATTCCTTCATTAGCAGTAATACCAGATGTATTAAGACAAATACAAAATGAGTACGGAGCAGAGCCTGCCCTAAACTTAGGGATGAAGTTATAACTACAACCAGGTATCAGCCATAATACTAGCTAACATTAAAGGGGAAGCAGCATCAGTGGCAATCCGCCAACTCCTACGGGAGTTCTCTCCATTAGAACAGGTGAATGAACTACCCAAAATAATTGAAACTGGGTATGCAGAATTAGGCAGGGATAGTTTGGGGGGAAAAGCTTTAAAACCTCAACTACAGGGAAGTCCTGAGAAGGACACTTCTAAGCAGACACCTACTTCTTCTAAAAAGAAGAGGGATAATAAAAAACAAAACTCTAAAGAGAAGAGATCTCAGTCCCGAGGTAGGTCTACTCCACAGGAGCCCTCTGAAAAGAGGTACAACCTTTAGGAATAGGGATAATATTAGGAAACCTGACAGGTATCAGGATACTTATACACGTTCCTCTCGTTCCTTTCAGGGCTCGAAGAAAAGCTCCGAAAGAGAAGGACGGTCAGAACACAGAGAGGAGCGCACACAGTCCAGAGACAAGCAGCTCGCTCAAGACTTTCTTCTAAAAAAGAAGATAAGCAAAACTCAAAACCTCAATTTAAGAAAAAGAAAGTTGCTGGTCTGAAAATCAGACATGCCCAGAATTCTGAGGACACAACTTCTGAACGGGGAATGGGCTCTGACGATGCTAGACAGCGCAGCAGAAGTAACAATAGCTCGCCAGAACCTGAAGGAATTTCTGGTGACAGCGGAGTTGAATGATTACATCACAGTGGAAACACCAGACACCAGGGTGAGCGTCCCACATAAGTTATATGAAATAACACTCCGGATGGAGGGGGACAAGCCCAGGAAAGTAAAAGGTCTTTTTTGGAAGAACTTATCATCTGGTTATGACATCCTGTTAGCAGAACAAGATTGGCCACCAGCATTCGTAATGGAGTACCCCAAGGGAGAAAGTATAATTTTTCCTGCATTTTCCGACCACGTTCCCATTCACATTAAACATACATATGCACAGGAGTGGGCAGTAGCCCAGGCTCCAGCATTGTATAAAAATCACGTTGGGTGGGATGAGGGCTCAACCTACCACGTGATCCCGTTAAAAGTTTCACCTATTGCTCAGAGGCAATATCCAATAAAGCAAGATGCTAAAAAACAGGTCAGGGAGATCTTAGATCAACTTGAGTACCAGGGGGTCATTGAAAAATGTACCTCTCCAATGAACAATCCTTTGTTTCCGGTCTCTAAACCCGACAATTCATATCGTCTAGTTTTGGATTACAGACATTTAAACTCATGCACAAAGACATTTGCTGTCCAAAATGCACATAGTGCCGCATTAATGAATAACATTGTGCGCAAAAAATACAAAACCACACTTGATATCTCAAATGGATTTTTCTGCCAAAATATAGCGCCAGAAAGCAGGTATCTCACCGCTTTCAGTGCGCTAGGGTCCCAGCGACAATTTTGTCGACTAGCCCAAGGGTATAAGAATAGCCCCGGGGTATTTTCAGCAAGAGTAACAGAGTTACTTCAAAATTTTGATGAAGAAGCGTTGTCCTATGTGGATGATATTTATCTAACAGACGACGACTTAGTGAGGCACTTGACCAGGGTAAGCACCATTATTATGGGATTTGCTGCAGAGGGCTACAAATTCAACTTTAAAAAATCGAAAATAGCCCACCTCAATGTCCTATTCTTGGGATATGAGGTGTCAAGTGAAGGCAAAAGTCTGGCAGCAAACTTTTTAGAAAAGTGTGCGTTGCTCCAGCCTCCAAAATCATTAAAAATTAACAATCAATACTCGGATTCCTAAATTTCGGCAGAAAATACATTTTATGTTACGCACAAAGGGTAAAACCTTTCTACGACTTAATAAAACCTGACTTTTCAGCCAGAAATTGGACACAAGAACATACTAATATTCTTCGTTCACTCCAGGAAGCCTCTAGATCAGTATGAATATATTATTAATACTGACGGATCTGCACAACCGGCCATAGGAAGTAAGCAGCAATATTTTTCGGCGTGTGCTATCGTTAAAGGTCGCATGCGTGATGGCAAGTTCCATCCTAGTTGCAGAAAAACGCAATCTCTAGGAGATTGCACAGCCCAGTTGGCAGAATTGAAAGCACTGATACTGGCACTTGTAAATACGGATCACGAATTCCCCACACTAATCGTGTGTGATTCTTTTTACTGTGTACAGTCGTACAATGAGTACTTACATCATTGGGAATAAAACGGGTTTAAGGATGCGAAAGGTGGCACAGTTAAGCATAAAATGCTATGGGAACAGGTAGCAGAGCTGAAAGCCGAGCTACCGAGGACTCACGTGATTCATACACTGAGTCATCAACGTGATGGCGTTCACGTTGCAGGGAATTTATTGGCTGATGAAGCCGCAAAGGGGGCTTTTCGCACGGCTTCCGTAGCTGCGTTCAAAAACGAGAATAGACGGAGATATTATGGTAGCTTTCAACGCTTCACGCAAAGGCAGCACAGCAGTACCTAAAAAATTTCCACTCAAATACTCCTACAAGTTAGATGCACAAAACATTCCATATGCTCAGATTCCTGTAGTGGGGGATAGAGTAATACCAAATATGGATCGTAGGCAAGGTTTAATACTAGCTGCACACAAGGGTTTGGGCTCTGCGCACACAGGCGTTACTGCGACTATTTCCTTGTTGAAACAGCGCTATTGGTGGCCAGGTCTAACAAAGCAAACTAAAGACTATGTCTTGAAATGTGACATCTGCCAGCAGATGAAAGGCTCCACCGTTACACGCCCGGCACAGACACCATTACTGAAATCAGACAAACCTCTCGCATGTGTTTACCTGGACCACTGCGGCCCCTTACAAACTGATGGGGCTTACAAGTATATCATGGTAGCAGTGGATTCATGTTCCAGATTCCTATGGGTATGGCCTCAGCGCTCGGCTGACGCTCGAACTGTTATAAAAGATTTGCGAGTCTTTATCGGCACATACGCAGTTAGCACATTACACTCTGACCGCGGCCATGCGGTTAGCTCTCGGGCTTACAAAGAGGCCATGGAAGGAATGGGCGTAGCATTGCGGTTCTCATCTCCTTACCATCCTGAGGGAAATTCGGTTGTGGAGAGAAGAAAACGGGACTTAAAGCAATCTTTAACAGCTAGGGTATTAGGCAAGGGCGGTAGTTGGGTCACACACCTTTATGGGGTACAGCGCACGTTAAAAAACCAGCCAAAAAGCTCTCTAGATGGTCTCACTCCATATGAGGTCCTCTTTGGGACACGAATGTGGGTACCTGATCTTGATTGTGAAGGCGCAGTGGCGGATGAAAAACCATTTGATATCCATGATCGTTTGGCTGTTTTACAGGATCTAAATGAATCCAGGATAAAACAAAGCAATGTCCTTCTAAAGCAGAACGCCACTGAGGAAGTCAAGGTAGTCACTGCAATACCTGTCTGGATCCCAAAAGTCGGGGATCTGGTCGGAGAGAAAATTGCGGACAAAAAAGAATTTGGACCTTCATACAGAAAACCTGTACCAGTCCTTGCAGTACACAGAACAAGAACTGTGCTGCTCCCGCCTCTTGCCAGAAAAAAGGAGAAAAGATTTGTCTCAATTGACTTAATCAAACCACACTATGTGGCCGATACTAAACAGTAGGCCTCGTGGACTCCGCTGTAGCAGACGCCCTCCTCTAGCTACAATCCAAGAAGTTCAAACAGAAAGACTCATCACGTTTGAAGAGCCACCTGTAAGGAATGAAGGACTAAGCAACAATGCTATGGAACTTGTTCCACTTGAACCAGACATTCAAATTCAAAATGAAAATCAGAATAATTTGCAAGTTGCAATTAGACCTAATACAGACGTCTACGTCAACATGCCTCGTCGAGAGGAAAATAACATTTCAACTAATCCCGATGCAATTCCTACAATTGATCGAACTGCTTCTGGCTATTTCATTAACTTTGATACGTTCTCTCTGGATCCAAGCGAGCCGGAAACGCCGCCAGCCAAAACACCATTCAAGCAACAATTAAAGAACTTTTTTCACTTTCTTCAAAAGACATACCTGGTATCACCTTGGATTGAACTCTGGGTAATTTCTGGGATATTGTTTTTTCTTTTCTGGCTAGGCTTAGTACTAACTTTTAGTATGCTTATTAATGGACACTATCTTCAACAAAGTTCCAAAGCCCAAAAGGTGAACATCCTACTGAAGCCACATACATCATCACATCGTGAACAAAGAGACTTGTCATCAGTGAACATTACAGCAGTTCCTATACCCGATGGTATAGTATGGGACAAGGTTGATTTTAACATATTCGGCCCAACCGAACCTTAAAAAATTAATCATGTATTTAAAATATCATTAAGTGATTTCATTACCTCCAGTACATTTTCTGATGATTGGGACACTGAAACAGTTAATAACATGATGTCTGATTTAGAGAAAACTGCCGCATTTTCTAATAATGAAATGTTAGAGGGTTCTTCAGACTATGACAAATTGTACTGCTACCAACATTATGGTCATCATTTCCTGCACAAATCCATTTCAGCTAGGAATGTTTTTGAGTACCATCAGTGGGAACATTGCCCAACACAACCAAAAAGTAGTTCACAAGCGTTTGCACAGAAATTTGCATACTTTTCAGGGTTTAACACCACAGATCCAGCCTCATATTACTATAAGGTTGCACCAACATCAGCATTGAAAATTATGTTGACTAACACTAAACAGATTTACTCTGCTTCCTTTTTGGCCCAATTGTCTAAACAGGGTTTCAACCTATGGAAAGACGAAATTGACTCAAAATCAATTTGGGGTTCAAGGGACTGGCAAGTCCAGGGTACAGAGATACTATTTAGAGCATGCCTCATTCCAAAGCAGATAATCTTTTTTAAATGCTACTGTGCAACAGACATCCTGTCTTGGACTAGCTAAGATCAAGGACTTGAACACTCCAAGGTTTCCAACACCAGTACAGGGTTGGCAGAATTCGACAACAAATGAAGGGGCAACTGTAGATGACATACTAAAGTACAATAGATCAGACCCTAATTGGAAGGAGTGGGTGTTTTGGCCCTTAGACACGAACACATGTCATAAGCGATTCCTGAACATCACCGAGGGACTCAGCATCCATAGGCCAGACCCACGTTATGTACAGAGAGAACATCCAGGGGTAGTGACATCCTATAGTGTTGGGAAGTTGTGCCTAGATTGGCTAGAAACCTCAACACTTGCAGAAGTGAAACAACACTTATCTTTACTCTCACATGACATGGATCTTAGGGACTTTCTACTAGGACCCAGGCAACAACGTCAAAAACATTTTATATATGCAGGCATTTATGCTGTCTATAATGAAATTTGGAAGATTTCCCAACAAGAGGCCGCAGAGAGAATACGGGCAATAGACCGTATTAACCTAGAAAAAGCTTTAGCTGTGGTAGACAATGGGTTAACAACTTTGTCCTCCAGGATATATTCATTGGGCAACATTGTATCTTCTGCTATTGACATATTGGAACAGGATTTAGCCATATTACAACACGGCCAATCTCAGTTACGTTCTATTATGTTATTAAGCTGGACGCTGCAATCTTTGCGTGCAGGATTTGTGCCATGGCATTTTATAAACAGTACGTCTCTGTTTTCAGAATACAATCTAACTGATATACAGATAGAAATGGCACAAAGGGGAGCTAAATATACAATGCTGCAAATTGAAAAACTGGATAGGTTACCATTCACAGTGGCTGAATTACCATCAACAGAATGGCTACTTCATGGCCAAATCACTCTCCCGGTCACGACCTTTCAGTTTCACTATTGCCTTGAGCAAAGGCAGGCAGGCAGGCAGATATGAAAAATTGGGTAAAGAATACATTAAGAAATCCTGGGATTTACCATATAGATTTCGATGCCGGAGTGGGGATCAGGAAGTGTTTCTTAGTGGTACTAACTGCAAGAACGCTTTAGCGGTTCTCTCATGTGCCAAGATATTATTTTGCACGGAGCATGTAATGGTTCAATTGCGAATCTATCTTCCCACATGAAAGGGACTCCAGCTGCCGTGATTACGCCAGCATTTGAGTTACTTTCGAATGGGAGTTACTTGATGCTGAACGATCAAGGTTGCTGTGGCATGCTTCCGGGCATTGCCTATCTGGTCACCGTGAACACCAGGGTTACTTATTGTATGCAAGTATTGTTTCCTCCTACAAATACAGTCAGGGAGGCGCCGCTATGGCCTTCACTGAATGTTTCTTTTATACAGTTTGATGCTTTGAGCAGAATAAAAGCCATGCTTTTACAGCAGACCGTACCCTTAACATCCGCTCGAGAAACCTTCGAACTTCAAATCGCAAGGACCTCGACAGAGATATAGGCGCTTATTCGTACTAACTGCCCCCTACATTTCGGAGAAATGGTGGGACGTATCTTTAACATGTCAGATACCAGCGGTATTGTACACCTATTTAAGACCATAGGGTCAGGATTCCTTAGCACCTTCCAGACAATCCTCGGAGTTATTCCTAACTTTATACACTCCGTATTTGGAAGCATTTTCGGGGGCCTACCTCTGATCCTGCTCGCTGTAGCTGGAATCCTGATTATCATCTACCTGCTGCACAATGGACGGACCATCCGCCAGCGAGATTGCAAAAGCTCTCCTTGAGAGATATTACCATGAGCGCATGATACAGCATCTGGTTGCACCTCGCCTATGGGAACTAAGTGCTTCTTGGTTCCTATCCTTCAGACCAGTCTTTGATGACTGCATCGTACCTGTCTTCCGATCCCTGTTCTGTGGAGGAGAATGCGAGTTGGACCTCTGTCTGACACCTGAAACGGAGACGCCAGCAGACATAGACTCCAGGCTGGAACCCATGTGGTCCCATGCACGGCTCTGTCCCCAGCGTATTCCCATCTTGGCGCATGCCTTCCTTGAGGAACCGCAGGTGCCTTTTACGACTGAATTGAATTTCAGCTCCAGCATTGGCACCGAGGTATCGAATTCAGCACCGGCTGCTTCCACACCAGCTGTTGGCAGCGAGGAGTTTCATCTATGCACCCTTGACGTGCTATGCGAGGTACTACAGTGTTTGTCCCTTGCTGTAGCAGGCAGCGATAATGTTATGTCTCCCGGCCAGGACGTTTAATCTAAATCTGGCTCACTGTGTGCTGGGAACGAATTCAGAACTTTTTCTTTACCCTTTTGCTTCAAAGAACTTTTTTCAAATTGACACTTTCCATAACAAAGCATAGCCTTCTAAGTACGCTTGCAGTAGTTCAACTTGTGTGATCGAACTCATTTAGAACTGTGATTTGCGGAACTTTACAACACAAATTCATATTTCAAGAGAACATTTCTTTCTCTCCTTTTTTTTTAAAACTGTTTTTAAATGAATTTTTAACGTTTTAGGAACATTTTAAATGACTCATTGATAATCTTATGCACTGACACCATTACAAATGTGTATCTCATATTGTGTATTATTATTGTTGAGTATTAGGAGGAGTGGGTGTTATATTTCATATTGGTACCCTAATATAGGTCCAGGGAACATCGTACACTTTCCCTACATCATCTCCCCTTCATTTCATATGAACGAGCCTTATAAGGACATAACTCCTAATAAGGACAGAATGCCTTATAGGGACATAACGCCTTATAAGGACTGACGCCTTTATGGACTAAACCTTTCACCTAGTTCCATGCAGAGGGAGGGTTTTTCCCAATCGATATTGCTAAGACGTCATCCTTAGCACATATGAATAATTTATGAGCATACTACCCAGGGGGTATACTTCACCTCTCCTATCTACGCACAAGGCTTAATCCCCAACGCCATCCTCATACTGAACAATGGCTAACACACGCTGTATAAATACAGCACCTCTTGCTATCAGAAGGCAGGAGGGAACCGAGACTTCAAGGCCGACACACTGACCAGAGACGCTGAGGCTCCGGCATGCAGTCGCTCCAGCTGACAGTGGTCTGACTATCCCTTGCGGGGTGTCCAACTCGAGTCCAGGACGAAGTCCCACACTCTCACTATTCAGGTAATGGGGTTCGACTAAATCCTAGCGGGATTCTTGGCTCTTAGGCTTAGGCTCTTTCACACCTACTCACATGCTAAGTACACTTAGGTACATCTAGACAGGCATTTTATATTCATGTATATGTTCATGACTATTGCAAAATGGTAGAACTGTACTATTCTTTTTTATTCACTGTACTGCTGATCCTATATCTCTGCTACTGTGCAATAGTTGTAGCAGCGCATATATTTTACACGAGAAGAACAACAGTACAATAAATTCTTATTGTAAACACGCTCAACTGTTTCTTCTGTGTATCTCTCTGAGACCAAATGAGCAAGCACGAGTGACTGGGTGAAAAGTAGTATATTGTTTCCACGAGTCTGTGGAATCAGGGTTTATTGTGTTCTGAGGTTGCCAAAAACTAATCTCTCTGATAAAAGGAGATTCTAGTGGCACTGTGAGCTAGCTAATGCAAAACGAGGCTAACATACTCGGCGAGGGTGCACAGAGTCAGTCTGCCACCAGACCCACAGTGTATGTTATCCAAAAGCGCAGGTCCTGCATGAGGGTACTATAGGAACTACACTACACCTTGAGATTCAAGATAATCCATCAGCTGAGTGTTGACGTACCCTTCCACCATTTTGCTCATTAGTGGCAAAAGCGAGATGGGGCGATAGTTGGCAATCACTTCAGAGGGTAACTGAGCTTTCTTCTTTATAGGAAGCACTTGAGCGGCCTTCAAGGGAAGTGTTAAGAATGTCGCAGATAGGAGGTGCCAGAAGAGGAGCTAATGGAGCAAATACATGTGCAGGCATAACGTCTACTGGGGATCCAGATTTCGCAGCTTTCAGCATGGCTTCTGCTTGAGGTGTCTGTATCACATTAAAATGCTGCAGGCCTTCATCATTATTTCTTAAGGTAGGGGTCCCGAGTTGGAGAGATCCCGGGATGGGGGCCCGGAGGAAATTGATTGTAAATTAGATTTATTTTTTTATAAAAATAATTGGCTATACTGTCACATAGACCCTGAGAAGGAAGCATCTGCTGGGTACAGGCTATGGGATTGGTGAAAGTGTTGACAATTTTATAGAGTTCTTTCGTTGAATTACCTGCCTGATTGAGCTTTGATATAATATTGGCTTTTCGTGCCTTTTTTAAATTCTTGTGATAGGAAGTAAGAGCAGTTTTATAGTTGAGTTTCTCCGCTTCCAAATGGGTTTTGCGCCAAATTTTCTCCAAGTGTTTGCATTTAGCTTTTCATTGCGTAAGTCTGGAGTATACCAATCTGCCCATTTTTTATGAGTTTTAGTTTGTTGCCGTTTCAGGGGGGCAAGGTCATCTATCACTGAAGTAATGGCCTCATTAAAGACCCTAAGCTTGTTGATAGTATTCATGTGTTCATTGAAAATAGACGGCACAAACTTTTTGAGAACCGAAGAGGTTAAATAAAAATAATATAAATAATTTGTGTCCCCTTGCGCTTCTCATGCCATGGGCCCAAATATCGCAAGGTGTCAACCCTATGGAACCAAATCCATCCATGTACCATTGTGTTTTGGCGATATGTTTCTCGGCGAAGACACCCCCACTTCAGACCTGGATTGGAGAGTGTCTTGAGAGATGGGCGCCCTGTTCCAACCTAATTTAGCCCACACCCAGATACCACTCCTGAGACTCTGTGGAGTTTTCATCAAGGTTCTTTTACTCTCTTGTCTACTGCCCCTATAAATGCCACTGAACACTGCCATGTCTAACAGGAAGCAGCCAGATCACTTGAAGATAGTTGAGCAAGCATTGACAAGGTGAGGTTGTTACCAGAGGTATTCCTGTGTGGTCTGGAGCTAGTTTGTATAAAGGTGACCAGCTGAATTCCATTCTCCTCACTTTTATTTCTTTTATAAGAATGTCCATATTTGCACCTGCACAGGGTGAGGGTCAGACTAGACTCACCGTACGCCTCAATGGGGGCAATACCCTTAATGTGCCTTTTACTCCTGTATGGGGTGGGGACCGGACTAGATACATCGGTACTCTCCCACAGTGCTGGCAATATCTGTATTGTGTCCTTGTGTAGTGCTAGAGGCACTCCTATGTATTGAAACCGCGTGATGACCTTTGACTACCATTGTTTTAATTGACTTTTGGTGTTTTATTTTATCCTAGCTTGAATGTCCTGCATGCGCACGTTTCTTTGAAGATGTCTTTCGTGTAATCTTGTAGCTTTAAATTGGGAGAGCTTTCAGAGAGTAGAACAGCCTTGCCAGGAATAGAACGTGTGGGATGTGCATTTGAAAGCATGAGAGAGAGGTGTGGAATGTACTTTTTGGTCTCGAAGTGCAGTGTTATAAGCAGTGGTGCTCAAATGTATATTATGTTGTACATTGGGAGATGCTATAGGCAGTGGTGCACAAATGTGCATTGTGTTGTACATTGGGAAGTATTATGAAGTTCTTACTATTGGCTTTGACATGCTCTCATGCCATCTTGAATTCTGACTCTGTCAGCTAGCTTGAACTTTTTGCACGCACAGGCAGGCCCCCAGATTACTCAAGTTGTTTAGGTTATTCACGTTCAAGGTTGTTTTGTTTTCTGTGCTTTCTGAGATTGTTGAATGTACTGCCGGAGACTTTTGTAAGCTTAGTTAGGATAAAGGCTGGAACATGTGAAAGTGCAGAAGGAACGTGGAAACTACTTTGCCTTTGGAATGCTTGCATGGAAAGTGGCCAATTCCGGTAAGTTCCCTTGGCGCGGAGGAGGGCCTCTCGGAACCTTCTAGTGTGTTTTGAGATTATAAAGCTGGGGTTTATTGACTTGGAGACTGGGATTTGAGCCTGAATGACAGACACGTCTACAATGCAGCAGCTCCCGGTTTTGCGGATTCCCCCAGTCTGGAGTGGGCCAAGATGAAGTTTGCAGCTGGTGATGTATCTTGTTTTTGATCATTGCCATTGTGATGTGTGTGTCTGTGTGCACATACAAGTCTCCAGTGGCTATAATCGTCATTGTGATGTGTGAGTGTCTGTGTGCACATTCAAGTCTCCAGTGGCTATAATCATCTGAGGTGTTTTCTTTGAGTATTGACTTTGTGATGTGTGAGTGTCTGTGTGCACATCCAAGTCTTCAGTGATTGTAATCATCTGATTTATTTAGTGTATATATCTTTCTGATTTCTTGCACGACGTCCAGCATAATCTGCTTGTGTGTCATTCCATATTATTATCTGCTTGCGTTTCATTTTATTATTGTTATCTGCTTGCATTTTATTTCATGTAAATTCCATGCATTGCATATATGCATATATACATATATATATATATCCATATACATTTGACGATTGTTCATTTGACTTCTGGGAAAGTCTTTTTGTTAGAGAGAGTTGCACAAATAAAACCCCAAGTCTTATTCTGAACACAGTCTTTGATGTGTCTCCTTTAAAAAAAATTAAATCCCTTTCCAGGTGGTGTTGTGTTGTTTTTATTGCTTCGTCGTGTTTGAGCCTCAATGTGGTAGGGTGATATTCTCTATGATCTGGGAGTGCGAAGCAATACACCTTGACTCCTGTACAGGGTGAGAACAAGACTAGATAGACCGTTCATCTACTCCGAAGGTGGCAATGTATTTATTGTGCCCTTTACTCCTAAACAGGGTGAGCATTGCGCCGTGCACCCCGCTAAGGTGGAATACTGTTTACGGTACCCTTTACCCCTGCACGGGGTGAGGATCAGACCAACACCACCCAAAGGTGACAATATCAATATTGTGCCCTTGACTCTGGTACAGGGTGAGGATCAAACAGTGGGCCCACCGAAGGTGACAATATCCTTATTGTACTTGTTGTGATGCTGTGTCTTCAAATGAAGAGACCCATTTCATTTTAGCATGAAAGCACGTAATGGTCTGCCCTCCAGTGCCCAGGGCTTGAGTTTGAGGTCCTCCTCCACCCGCAGGCCCCTGCCTACGCCTCATCACTGGTGGCCCAGTGGTGAGCTCTTGTTCCTGTTGTTTCTTTTCTTTTTGTTTCATTGCCTTTTTCAGTCTTTTTCTTCTGCCTCTTTCTCTCTCCTGTTTCAATTCTGCTGTGTCCTTACTTTTACTCTGGTTCGCTTTCATTCCCTCTCCCCTTCCCGCCCTCGCTCCCCTACCACGCAGTTTCCCACCTCCCAGCTGACCAGCCCTCCTGCCTCCCCAACACTACTTACAGGTGGCAGCTGTGCTGTGAAGGAGCAATCACACTGACCTTGTCAGTGCATTGCTACCCTTACTAGACAGCTCCACCTAGTAGTGGCCTGCCCTCCTGTTCCCCGGGCCTGAGTTCGAGACCCTCCTCCACCCGCAGGACCCCACCTGCGCCTCATCCCTGGTGGCCCAGTGGTGAGCTCTTGTTCCTGTCTGCTGTTGTTTCTTTTCTTTTATTGCCCTTTTCTGTTTTCTTCTTCTGCCTCTCTTTCTATTCAGTTTCAATTCTGCTCTGTCCTTACTTTTACTCTGGTTCGCTTTTGTTCCCTCTCCTCTCCCTGCGGCCTCGACCCCTGCCAGCGCCGTTTCCCACCTCCTGCCTCCCAGCCGACCAGCCCTCCCGCCTCCCCAACACTACTTAATGGCAGCCGCTGCGCAGTGAAGGAGCAATCTTACTGACCTTTTCAGTGTGTTGCTACCCCTACCGGACAGCTCCACCTAGTAGTTGTCTGCCCTCTTCTGCCTAGGTCCTGAGTTCAAGGCCCTCCTCCACCCACAGGTCCCTGCCTGCGCTTCATCCCTGGTGGCCCAGTGGTGAGCTCTTGCTCCTGTCTGCTGTTTCTTTTCTTTTTCTTTTATTGCCTTCCACATTCATGGACGCCAACGCCTTAGCACGCAACCTCCACTGTTGAATCTCCATCTGTGCCAACACACTCGCTCCCCTCAGGAAACCCTCAGGCAAACAGCCCCCCACAAGAAAGCCAGCTGACACTCTCCCACCCTCCAACAATCCAGGAGCACCTGCAGACGGCTCGAGAAAAGATGGAGGAGCAGCAAGATCTTGGCAGACCACGCAGCCTTCAAACCGCCATCACCACCTCATCAGAACAACAAATAAAACAGCCATACAGGAACGCATCCACGCCACGCACACAACAGCAGTGGTCAAAAAATTCGCCAAACCAAGCAGGCATTACCCCCTCTCAAGACCTCTGCGACAACCTTGCCACCTTCTTCCACCCGCGAGATCAAGGAGATCTACAACAACTCTGCAACCCAAGACCCTCCCACCCCACCCACAACCACCGCATCAAATGGCTTCAGACCTCAGCAGACCTTACCCAACTAGACCACCCTCACCTCTGACGACACCCTCAGGATCATAAAGAGCATTCATTCCGGAGCCCTCTCGATCCCTGCCCTCACCACATCTTCAACAGAGCCGGCTCCTCCATCGCCCCCAAACTCTGCCGAGTCCGCCACAGTCACCGAAAACTGGAAACATGCAAAGATCACCCCATGCGGAAGAAACCCTCTGTGACCCGAAGGACCTCAAGAACTACAGACCCATCTCTCTGCTCCCCTTGCCAGCTAAAGTCATCGAGAAGGCCATCAAAGCCCAACTCTCCGAGTTCATCAAACGAACCACATTCTGGACCTCTCCCAATTGGGCTTCAGAAGCAACGAAAGCACCAAGACTGCTCTCCTCACCGCTACAGATGACATTCACACCCTCCTCGACCGAGGCGAAACTGCAGCCCTCATCCTCCTGGACCTCTCGGCAGCCCTCAACACCGGCTTCCACCACACCCTCTGCTCAAGACTCCATGACGCCCGCATCCACGACAAAGCCCAAGAATGGATCCGCTCCTTCCTCAACGTCAGAACACAGAGTCAGACTTCCACCATTCTATTCAGAACCCACAGAGATCCACTGTAAAGTGCCTCAGGGATCCTTTGTGAGCCCCACCCTCTTCCACATCTACATGGCCCTGCTTGTAGCGATCGTCAGAAGCCACATACTCGACATTGTCTCCTATGCCGGTGACACCCAGCTGATTCTCTCCCTCACAAACGAACCCACAGCCGCCAAGAGCAACATCCACAACGGGATGAAGTCAGTTGCCACCTGGAGGAAGGATAGCTGCCTCAAGCTCAACTCAGACAAGACCGAAGTCCTCATCCTTTCAGGCCCAGACCATTTGAAACAAAGGTTTAAATGGTATGTTCCTGGCAGGACTCTTCGGTCCACAGGAGGAAAAAATGTTCAAGTTCCTTCCTTTAAAAAGCGAGCTGGGGAGGCAGGAGCTTTATTACCTGCACTTCCAAGGCCTGGAACGACCTGCCGTTCCACCTGAGGAACTCCGCAGACCTCCTTTCCTTTAGAAGGGGGCTGAAGACCTGACTGTTCACTCAATGACCGCCCTCTCCGCTAACCTTCAGGCAGTACATAGCGCCAGGACACCTCAGGGTAACCGTTGCGCTCTACAAATCCAATTAACATAACATAACATAACATCCTGGTCTCCAACCCCTCTGCCTGGGATGACTCCTGGTGGCCCGCACCGCTCAGAACCCACACCCCACAGACCACGCACGAAACCTCAGCATCATCCTGGACTCCTCGCTCTCAATGAAGTGCCATATGAACGCCGTATCGTCCTCCTGCCTCCACACCCTCCTCCTGCTTTGGAAGATCTTCAAGTGGATCCCCACAGAGTCCAGGAAAACGTCACCCTTGCGCTTGTCAGCAGCAGTCTCGACTATAGCAACACACTCTATGCCGGCCCCACCCAAAAACTCCTAAAGAAACTGCAGAACATCCAGAACGCATCCGCCAGGCTCATCCTGAACATCCCCTGCCGCAGCCACATCACCGGTCACCTGAGAGACCTTAACTGGCTCCTGATCAACAAAAGAATTACCTTTTAAGCTTCTCACGCACACCTACAAAGCCCTCCACAACGCCGGACCTTCATACCTCAACCACCGCCTCTCCTTCTACATACCCAGCAGACATCTCGGCTCTGCCGAACTGGCCTTGGCCACCATCTCACTGATCTCAAAGACCACGACTGGAGGAGGATACTTTTCCTACCTCGCTGCGAAGACCTGGAACTCCCTGCCTCTACATCTCAGGCAATCACCGTTGCTGCCTCAATTCAGGAATGACCTCAAGACCTGGCTCTTCGACTGAACCGCAGATCCACCCCTCTCCCAGCGGGTGAGTAGTTGCACTTTACAAGAAACCTGATTGAGTGGTTGATTAAACATGCAACAAGTGATGAACTGATTCCATCAAATGCACATTTCTAAAATATTCTTCTGTTCTCGAAATGTTTCATGAAATTATGATGACCAAGCTTATGCAAAAATACATTCAGTGATAGTTTAGTTCAAGGTTTAAGAAGTAAACACTTTTAAAGTAAACAAGGGCTAAGAGTTCGCAAATGCTTTGGAGCTTTTTACATAGGTGACGTTTTTTGCATCCAACTGGTTTAGTCCGGTTAGATCTAGTTTTTTTAAATCACAATTTGATTCTGAAAACATAATGTAAGAATCAGAATTAAATACCCTATATAAACTCCAGGAATTGACCATTGATTGATGGAGAAACTTCATCCAGGACGCAGATCCAGATGGCTTGGCACCAGATTTCACCTTAACCGATAAAGACTGTAGCAAGACACCTCCAAGATTCAGGTTGCAGGAATGATGCAGGGCAATGTTTGTCCTTGAACAAATACAACGGGCCCAATTCACAAAGGTAAAGTTAGACCAAACGTCTAACTTAGACCAAAAGTCTAACTTTACTATTTTTCGGAATTCAAAAAGGTAAGTTACTACTAGTAACTTTACTACTAGCAAACATACTACTTGTAAACTTACTAGAAGTAACTTACCTTTGTGAATACCGAAAAGTACTCAAATTAAACTTTTGGTCTAACTTTACCTTTGTGAATCGGGCCCAAAGTCTTGCCCCTCGAAATAGCTGGCAAGCTTTTCCAGACCAGATAACAAACCTTATTTTCCCAGGTATGTGCACCACCTCAGAACCTCGAGAAGTAGTTATATTATTTATTGACTCTACTAGAAGCAGTATCTCCTAGAGATAGCCAATGAGGGTGTTGGGCTATGAATTGTGATAATGATGTTTCTAGCTTTCCATGATGTTTTCACTGTTCATGAAATGAATAGCTTCTTCTAATTTGTATCTTCTGTGATGTTACTATATAATACTGTGTTCACTAGATTCAGGAATCTTAAAATATAACTATTTTAAAATAAATAGGTCAAAATGCATATCCAGTTTCTGGTGATCCTGGAGACTGTAACTCATTAATGAGAAATCGTTTGGATTACCACTGGGTCCCCGGATCCTTTAGGGGACTGATAGTAACCCAGAAAGCACAAGTACCACCAGAGTGTTTCCACCTGCTACGTAGTTTCCGCCCGATGCATTTCCAGGGAGGAGAAGGGACTTTGGCAGCTGAGTGAGTGGTGCACGGAGGAGTGGGGAGGAGCGGGATGAGATGAGCCCGTGCATGGAGCGCCGGAGCAGCGCGCACCAGAGCAAGGTATCGGGCAGCGGCAATGGGCAGTGGTGGGCAGCTTAAGATTTGAGCCAAGGGTAGATAGCTCGCTGAACCACCCAGTCTGCTAATTAGCTGTACGTTCGTGTCCACATTCTCCTTTGCTTGTTTTCGCCACTTCTCTCCCTCCTCTTGCCTGCAGGGTGAGGGGGGGGGGGGGGAAGGGGATCATTAGTGCTCAGCTGGCCCCCCATACGCAACGGCCAGCGTAGGCTGCTGGAGCCCGCGAAGAGCTGCTGCCCGTGACATAAACTTCAGGGGGAAAAGGAAAGAAGAAGTTGTCTCGCTGCCAGTCTTCAGTTCCGTGATAATAAGGACAAATGTTAGCCTCCTGTATTTTCACAGCATCTTGCCGGGAACTGTGCCTGTTACGTGATTAGTGGGCAGCCAAGATGTGGTGGGCTTGCAGAGGGTGTGGGCAGCTGCGTCCCCGGTTACAGTAGGTACCAGAGTCTTTAGGTCCTGCAAGAGCACGTGGAAGCGTCCGGTTCAAGAATCAGTGTGGCGTGGCCTGTGGGTCTGCTTTGGGCGTCCCTCGCTACCTCCCTCACTATCTACCTCACTGATTACTTTTGTGACTCAAACATCAACTTTATCATTTACTTTGGCAGCAAATCTTTATGAAAGGCCCGGGGACATGATATCCCGTTTTGGAAGGGAGCACTTGCCGGCAGAAGCCCTTTGAGCCCAATAGGCGTTGCGCGCCTGACCTGAGTCAGCAGATGCAGCTGAATAATTTTTCTGATAAATGATTGTGAGAAAGAAGTATATGGAAGATCAGAAACTCCCAGACAACAATTTGGCGTAAATGCACTCAACCAGTAAAAGTGAAACGATACTAGCAGAGGTCAATCAAAAGCCATCAAGTGTCCTTGACACCCCAAGGGATTACACTGCAGTTGTCAATACCTCTGCGAGTAACTTAAAAAGTTTGCGAAATCAAGGAAAAGCTCAAATTAATGCTGATTCGTGATCGAAGATGCCCAACCCCTGGTTTCTCATTGGATTATTTTCCTATAGATGAAGAAGATTTGAATGCTATGAAATGTGGCAATGACGCACATCATCTGCTGCTGGATCAATATCAGTTTGAAAACCGCAAAAGAAATGTATCACAGTTTGCTTCTACTCATAAAAATGGTATTTTCAAGACAGAGCTAACGAGAGAATTTGAGGCGCCGCCTGCCAACCAATTTGATAGATTTCAGAATGGCCGCAACAGAAGAAGGTGTTAGGAATTAATTTAGCTAAGTAACGTCTGAAACTGAATCATGGTAGAATTCTCCATTTTGAATAAATTGCTCGAGGTGACACATGTCATCAGCTCAATATTGGAAGACTGGAAACAGAAATTACCCAAGGCAATGATGGTGGACCCTAAGTCAACATTAATAGGACTGATCTCACCCAATCAGGTAGAAGACGACCTAAATATTCCAGATATTGCTGAGACTAACCAACTGGGAAGTTGTCATACAAATATTCTGAAGAGAAGCAAGGCAAAAGTAAGGCGGAGTATAAAGAAGAATTTGATATTGAAATCTAAATCTTCCAACGGTAAATGGATATGAAAGAAAGCTGCAATAGAAGTGACTAAAGAGGCTGTTGTGGTTGTTGCGGGAATGGGTTCCTCAGAGCTGGTTGCAAGTCCATCCCAAGCCAATCTAGAGTAGCCACAGGCAAACGGCCAGGGTAAAGAAGTAGCTGACAGTTTGAATGGGGAAATCACAGGTCCACTGGGATCTGTTTTAACAATCCATTTCCTCCTTCGTTGTCTAATTCTACTAACGCAGGCTGATTGTGTGACAAACAGGGTGAAATTCACACTCATTTCAATAGATTCCCTTCTGGGCAGAGACTGATAACCTTAAATAGATCAGAGGCAAATACAAGTTAAGTAGATATTGCCCCCATTGGTTCAGTTACTGTACCCAATAGTAGTGAGGGTCCCTTTATCTCGGAAGGCACAGAAAGAAAATTAGTATCGCAGGAAGACAGCCAAAAGAGGCCACTTTTAATATGGTCCCAGGGGATGATTCAAAAGAAATGCAGATGCATTACCCTGAGCACAGGGAATCCAGTTGTTCAAAGCAATAGTGTTCCAAAGAAGTGAAACCAATCCAGTATAACTCTTTCAGTCCTTTATATAGGCCACCACAACTTCCAGTCCGCTGAGTGGCACACAGTGACAGTTGAAATTCTTCAGGTGATAGGCCATTACATCATCAGGGTAAGGAAACAACCACTGTGTAAGGGAGAAGGGGGAAAACAGGATGGGGAAACCACTTAAGATACTTACGTTATAACACATCTTCTTTTTGAAGAAATAAAGCACAGGAAGGTTTACTTCATAATCAATACATGCAGGAATATGCTGATCATTAACAACAATATACAATAAGGCATTAGTAACAATGATGTTACAGCATGCAGATGCGGAAAAGAGAACATTCGAAGGAAGAATATAACAGCTCTCCACCCATCACAAAATCCTTGTGACACCTAGGTGCACAATGCATTCTCCTCAACTGCTTTCTAGTGTCCACCCTGTTGTGTGTAGCCACAGGAATTTGTATGGGTAGCAAAGGGCAGTAGCTGGTGGCACACCTAGCAATCGTATTTACTCCCCATGTTTGCCCATTTTCTAGAACGATGACATTCCTACCTACACTTTTGATTTTAACAGGATGGGAAAACTTGCTACCTTCCACAAATTCCTTCTCTGGTAATTTCACCTCTACCCATTCACCTATTTGGAAATTAGGGTTGCTGACACATTTTAGATGATCATATCTTTTCTTGTATTTGTCTTGGTGAATAATAATTATTTGCATAATGTCTCGCTTGTCTACATTGACTGAAGTATTCCCTGTACCCCAAGGGGCTAACATTCAAATTCTCTGTTTTCTTCCCTTCAATGATAAGAATGGCGACACACCTGTGATACTATTGGGAGTGGCCCTATAAGCCCATATCGTATCCTGTATAGCCTGAGTAATAGGAAAACACATTTTCTCTGTCCTCTGTGTGCAATCTTTCAATAACTGATTAACACGTTCAACCAACCCATTGACTCTTGGGCAGTACAGTGCCATACTGAGATGTTTTATGGACATTTCATTGAGAAACTCTTACATCTGGTGAGAAGTGGACTGCACCCCATTGTCTGTAATGAGGACCTCCGGTATGCCTTCATCACAAAACGTACTTCTCAAGAAATTGATCAAAGTGTGTGTGGTGACATTGTGGACACATTTGGTAACTATCCAATGTGAGTGATAATCAACCAAAACCAATACAAGGCGTTCTGTTAGAAATTCAATGTTTAGTGGGCCAATAATATCCAGCGCTAGTTTTGTCCATGGTTACATGGGACTTCAACTGATGACAAGGGAGGTGCATTGGTTTTAAGAGTTTTTTCACTGCTGGCACAGTCAACACAACTCTTTACCGCATTCTCAACCATAGTGTCAGACCTAACCTTCTTCTTTGTGAGACTACGCCCAAGATGGCCCTCATGAGTAAGATCAATAATCTTCTTTCTCATTCCACAGGGAGGTATTATTTTCCCCCTCGACAGATTAGTTCTCCGGAATTACTCAGTTGTTGTCTTTCTTCCCAATACTTTGCTATGTAGTTGGGCAATTTATTTTTATCCGTGGGCCAACCTTGGTGAATATATGTGGTCAAAGTGATCATTTCATCATCCTCATTAATTTTTTGTTCCCACACACTGGAATTTATACTGGCTGTTTTTATTCCCAGCACAAATTCCTCAGATATTTCTTCTTGGTTCCCTATGTCTATGTTGAGGAAATTGCGTGAAAGGTAATCTGCAAATATATTTAGTGAACCGGGAATAATCATCATTCTGAAGTTGTTAGGGCCCGGACCGCCTAGGATGCTCCCCGCCCCGCTCCCTAGTTAACCCACAAATACCACTTGATACTTCCAGAGTGTGGGTATAAACGGCCATGTTTAATTACTTCATAACACACATAAACATGACAATCAGTAAAACATAATTCCAAATCATATTATCAAATCATAATCACACTTTTAATATTTACAATGCATAACCGTTATCACCTATTAACTTGCTCCCAGTACCAAGGGGCCCTCAGGCTCGCATCCCCTAATTGAGAACCACGCAAGGCGCAACCCACCTGCGTCCTTGAGAGGTGAGCCCCCAGCCCTCTGGTCCTTGTCCGCCAATTCGGGGCCCACCCCTCTACCACCAGGCTCCCAAGGAGGGTCGTAGGGAATAACCAGCGCCGCTGCCCCCTGCCCTAAATCGTGACCTGATGCCCTAGCCTCCCCAGCCGGTGTCCCCATTCTCCCTGCGGAGAGCTTACCGTCTCTCCCCTCAGTGCTGGCCTAGGGAGTATGTAAGAAGGACTCCCGTTAACCCTGCGAGTCAATGCTCTGTGGCCTCTTTACCGCCTACCACTCCCCCCCAAACTCCTGATAAGCGGGACGGGTGGGTGGGAGATTGTTGACCAGCTTACTCCAGGGGCCCGGCGCGGGAAAGAGAGGACCCTCTACGTGTCCCTGAGGCCTAAATAGGCCGATGCTCCACCCCCTTCCCGCGCCGGACCCCAGGCCGGAAATAGGTCCGGGGTGACCCGGAAACACTTCGCGTGCAGCTGGTCACCCATAGGGCTCGGCCCCTGGCAAAACGACGTGGGCGGGGATCCAGGCGGCCGGGCCCTAATGGCGCGCTTGCTTATACCTCGCGCTTTTCCATAGGGCCCGGACCGCCTAGGATGCTCCCCGCCCCGCTCCCTAGTTAACCCACAAATACCACTTGATACTTCCAGAGTGTGGGTATAAACGGCCATGTTTAATTACTTCATAACACACATAAACATGACAATCAGTAAAACATAATTCCAAATCATATTATCAAATCATAATCACACTTTTAATATTTACAATGCATAACCGTTATCACCTATTAACTTGCTCCCAGCACCAAGGGGCCCTCAGGCTCGCATCCCCTAATTGATAACCACGCAAGGCGCAACCCACCTGCGTCCTTGAGAGGTGAGCCCCCAGCCCTCTGGTCCTTGTCTGCCAATTCCGGGGCCCACCCCTCTACCACCAGGCTCCCAAGGAGGCTCGTAGGGAATAACCAGGGGCCGCTGTCCTCTGCCCTAAATCGTGACCTGGCGCCCTAGCCTCCCCAGCCGGTGTCCCCATTCTCCCTGCGGAGAGCTTACCGTCTCTCCCCTCAGTGCTGGTCTAGGGAGTATGTAAGAAGGACTCCCGTTAATCCTGCAAGTCAATGCTCTATGGCCTCTTTACTGCCACAAGGGTGACCAGGGCCCACAGGTCCTTCACCCTCCCCACCACCGAATAAGTTCTGTACAAAGGACCATATTCCTCTGATCCACACATCTGTCCCCATGTCCGATAAATGTACTCCATCATGGTGAAACATCCGATCCCCAGTGATCAGTCTGTGCGGAATGTGGCACAAGCGGCCCTGTCCAGTGCACAGCCTGGCCAATTCCCTGTTGAGGCGCCTCACCGACACGTTCAAGGCTCGCGATCGCACATTGGTGCCCCATATCCGGCGTGGTATCATACTGGACCAGGCTATCCGAGCCAGTGGGAACATTCTACCTAACCACGCAAAGTCCGTCAGTAACGCTTCTCTGACTGCTTGGCGCCCAAGGTTCACCATGTCGTTGCCACCTAAATGCAGAATGATCAAATCCGGGGACTGCTGTCCCTCGTGCACTCTCATTTCTTCCACCAGTTGTCGCAGCTGCCGGATTCGCAGGCCCCCGACACCTCGCCACAGAAACAACACCCCGTTCAGACCCCGTGGTCTCGCCACTTGCCGCCGCTGCAACCGGACCATGGCGCGCCGCACAAACGAGTGTCCCAACACCCATACCACCTTCGAGGGCATACTAATGACGGAGAGAAATGGAAAAGTTTGCGTAATCTAGGCAGCATATCCCTGTTCACTCATAATAGTTCCGGGCGCACATAGCGTTTGAAACACATTGAAGACCAGCGCCCCACCCTTTTCACTGTCTCTTCAGGTAACCCCGCTCCTGCTGCGAGGGTCACCGCCCCAATCCTAAATGAGTGGGAAGAGTACCCTCCATGCTCCAATCCTAAATCCGTCATTGCTCGGCCAAACACCGCCCTGAATTGGTACTGTGACAAACAGTCCCCCCGCTCGTGGATAAACAGAGCCTGCCCACTCCCCTCTGGGCGGATCCCCAAATATGCTTCCATCCTGGCAACTGGGCATACCGTTGATCCAGGTGCCGGACTAAGCCGGATCGTGCACCCCTTTCCCAAAGGATCTGTTTTGGACCTGCGCAGAACCACCACCAGCACCCCCTGCACCACCCTTGTGTCCCGCCAATGCAACCCGCCCGTCTGGTCGGACTTAGATGACCCTACCAACTCCCCCAACCGGAAATCCCCATAAAAAGCCAGTGAGAAGGCGGCCCCAAATAAGGTGCTCTCATATTCTGAGCAGCATATTGCTCGCAAGGTTCCCAGTATGCGCCCCAGTGTGTCTACATCCAGTGGCCTCCTGCAGTCCTTTTTAACCCCTTCGAGTCTGGCCCAACCTGCCAGTGCTTTCAGCACTACGAATGTAGCGCCCGGATCGCGTTCGCCTGCCAACTTGGCAAAGAAACCTACTGCAGTCACGTGCGCCCTGGCATAAGAAGCCGGCCTACCCTGATCCCTTAAAGCCTGTAAGAAGCCGCTTATGGCCTCTGGACTAAATAGGCACCCCAGCTTTACACGCTGCACAAACATTCGGTATGATTTGAAATGCTGCTGATAAGTTCTCCTGGTGCGCTCGCTCAATGAGGCCTCCACTAGCCCTGCTAAGGCGAGGCTCCAATCTTCCACAGAGATGTCGGGAGCGCTGTCATCCGGTCCTCCGCCTGTGGATGGAATCTCCTGAAATCCTGTAACTTGGAGCAAGACAAAGCGTCAGCAGCCTGATTCTCAACGCCTGGAATATGCGCCGCCCTGAACAGCAAGTTCAACTTTAAGCAAGCCAACACCAAATGTTTCAATAGCCTTAGTACTTGCCTACACTTTGCCCCTTGTCTGTTGATGGCCTCCACTACTGCCATGTTGTCAGACCAAAAAACCACAGACTTGTCCCTGAAGACTTGCGCCCAAACCGTCACTGCCACCACAATGGGGAACAGCTCCAAAAAGGCTATGTTCTTTGTCAGCCCCTGCTCATGCCATGCTGCAGGCCAGTCCCCCCTGCACCAGCGTGACCCTAGCACAGCGCCAAAACACACGCTACCCGCTGAGTCCGTGAGTAAGCCCAAGTCTGCACTGGAGACGGTCGGTGCCGGCCACACCACCTTACCATTAAATTCGCTCAGAAAACTGCACCACACCTTCAAGTCCTCCCTCACATCTGCCAGTAGACGGACGTGGTGGTGTTTCTGAGTCAGCCCTGCCATTGCCCTCGCGATTGACCTCGAGAAGGGCCGCCCCATCGGGATGATCCGCAACGCGAAATTCAACTGGCCTACCAGCACCTGTAGTTGGTGCAATGTTACTTTAGGTCCAGCCAATGCTGCCTCTATTGCCTGGGAAAAAGCCTCCACTTTGTCTGCTCGTAACCTGCATTCCCCCACCACTGTGTTAATCTCAATGCCAAGGAAAGACATGCATGTCGCCGGGCCCACAGTCTTACCCTGGGCCAATGGCACCCCAAATTCCTCAAACATCACCACTAGGTCCTTCAATGCCTGCCCACATTCCCCCGACATCGGGGGACCCATGACCATGAAATCATCCAAATAATGCACGATGTCCCTGCGACCTGTCCTGAAAGTAAACAGCCATTGCAGCATGGAACTAAACATTTCAAAATACCTGCATGAAACAGCGCAACCCATCGGCATGCACTTGTCATAATAGAACTGATGTTGAAGCTGAAAACCTAACAAGTGGTAATCCTCGGGGTGTACTGGCATGAGTCGGAAGGCTGACTCGATGTCCGTTTGGCCATGAAAGCCCTGGGCCCTAAGTCACGCAGCTTCTGCAATGCCATGTCGAACGTGGAATAAGTCACAGAGCACAGGGACGGGTCTATGGCGTCATTCACTGAGGCCCCCCTCGGTGCCGATAAGTTATGTATCATCCTGAACTGGCCTGGCTCCTTTTTGGGGACCACTCCCAGCGGTGAACAAACGTAACCAGGCAGTGGGGGGGCCAGGAATGGGCCAGCTATCCGCCCCAGGGCCCTCTCCTTACCAACTTTTTGAGACACCACAGAGGGATGCATGCGCGCTGATAAAAGATTTTTGCAATGTGCCACTGGTGGCACCCCCTGCGCTGGAATGCGAAAACCCGTGGAAAACCCCTGAAACAACGTCCTGGCTGCACCCCTGTCAGGATACTGATTCAACCAAAAAATCAGTCTCCCTATCTTAACTGGGGTGGGTAAACTATTGCTGTGATGGCTTGTGCTCCCTGCCTCTATCTTTAGATTTTTTGATACACTTAAACTCTGGGTGGGAGGGGTGGCCGCAGAATGGGCAAGCATGCTTGAACTTACATGTCCCTGCTGGCCAAGTACACACTTTTCTGTTAAAAGCCCAGCATGTCCCTTTTTTCTCGCCAGCCCCTCCCTGCGAAGTCCGAAAGGGCTGCTTCATTGGTGCCTTATTGTTAATGCTTTCCAACCATACATTGACCTCTGTCTGATCCCACCCCATGTCTGGGTCTTGTACCTTTGCCCATCTGAAATCCCTGTCATAGTCCATCCAGGCAGTCCCCCCGTACATCGTGTGAGCTTTCAGAATTTTGTTGGCATAGCAAATCAGTGGAATTGCCAGCTCAGGTTTCTTCTCTAACAACACCGTGGAAAAAACATTGAAACCAAACTGCCAATTAGTAATTGACTCCTCAACCCTGGGATTCCTATCTTTGAAGGAGCTGTCCTTTCCCTCTTTTTCCTTGGTTTCCACGTCCCGCCTTTTTGGCCTGATTAAGGCATACATATCTATGAACTCTCCCTTCCAAATCTTCTCCTTCATGTCCTGTGACACATGCACCGCCAATTTACTGCGCTTAGATAAAACAGTCTCCTGGCCCCCAATTGCCTTTGACTCTGCCCCTGCGCCCTTGTTTGCGCTGTCGACTGCCTTACCTGTTGCGGTCCCTGACGTTGACTCAGCTTGTGCGGGGGCCGCTTGACCCACCGCCAGAGGGATAGCATTCACTACTTTATCTTGCGCTTTGCCTAGTATCGCCTCCTGCTTGCTAATTTCATTAAGGGCGCTCTCTGTTGCTGATTGTGGTGTCCAGGGTGCTACCGTTACACTGGAGGCTGGAACTGCTGCCCTCGGGGCTGCCAACTGTGCCAGCAAAGTTACTACTGATGCTAAGATACTGGCCGTGGGATTCGGCCCCTCCCCTGCAGGATTCTTCGGCTGATCTGGGGCTAGTGGCACCCCTCCCCCTGGTGTCGAGGCTGGCTCGGGCAATCCCCCCCTTGCCCCTTCTGTGGAGCCGGTACCGTGACTGGCGTCCCTACTGGCACTACTGGACTCGGATTGTTGGGTGCTAAGGCTTTCAATGCCCCCCTGATTTCGGCTAGTATCGCCCCAACATCATCACGCTCCCCCTCCTGTGGGGCTGGTAGCCCAGGTTCCGGCTGCGGGGGCATAATGGGATCCCTAGGCTGTGGGGGCTGCTCCTCATGCACCTTGTTGCTAGGCCCCTTCTTATTGACCCTAGGGGCCTTGCCGCTCTTCCCTTTTTCCCTGCCCGGTTGAGTTCTGGGCCTCTTCTCAAGTGGGGGGGAACGCTGCCTTGGGAGGGACCGTGGATCTGCGTGGGCGCTCTTCCCCCTCTTTGTCTGGCACTGGCTCTGGGACCTGGTCTCGATCAGGCTCCTGCTCAGACACTAGCTCCTCATCACTTCCTTCCTCTTGGCCCAGCTTAGCTAACACTAGTTTTAACAGCTGTACCAAGTCAGGATCCCCCCCCTTTCGCTTCTGTTTGCGCCCCCTCGCCGGCATCTTGCACAACCAAACCACTTAACCCTGCTTTCCAAGCTGCCCGCTTCGCGCTGTAACCCTTTACTGCTAACACAGCTCTGGATGGCCCACTAATGCCCCTCTGTGCCGCCTGCTTGGCGCTTGAATTCTCACAGCCTACAAGGCTCTGCAAGGCCCCACAATGCCCCTCTGCGCTGCCCTCACCATGCTGTGTTCTTGTAGGCCCCACGAAGCCCCTCCGTGCTTCGCGCTGCAAATTTCTCAGCTCAAAACCCCCGATAGGCCCAACAATGCCCCGCTGAGTTCTTGTAGGCCCCACGATGCCCCTCTTTGCCGCCTGTTTCACGCTGCCAATTTTACTCAATCAACTCCAGTAGGCCCAGGCATGCCCCGCTGTGCCGCCCGCTCTCTCCCGCGCTCCCACCGCTACCTCGTTTTACACGGTGAAATCCTTGATGCGCCCTCCGATCTCTACTGCTTCCCCCGCTCGAGGATACAGGCTGCCGAGCACTGTGTGCAACGTTCCCGGCAGCCGGGGAGGGCCAATGGCGCCTTGCCGCAACTACAGCAACCCCGTTTAACACTCACCACCACCGGCCACCCGCGGCTGCCCGAAACCCGCCCAGGAACTGACACCTTACCTCAGTTCTCCTGTGCCCAAGGCCTCCCTCTACGGTAACCCTAGCGCCACTCCGCCCGCAACACCGCTGCTATTCCGATATCCCGCGAGGACCCGCCGTCATAAGACCACCTTCTGCCTCCAAAAAACTCCTTCAGGCTGCCGCTCGACTGATCACCGACAGCACGACGTCCTCCGAGATTGCTGGCGAGATTGTTGACCAGCTTACTCCTGGGGCCCGGCGCGGGAAAGAGAGGACGCTCTACGTGTCCCTGAGGCCTAAATAGGCCGATGCTCCGCCCCCTTCCCGCGCCGGACCCCAGGCCGGAAATAGGTCCGGGGTGACCCGGAAACACTTCGCGTGCGGCTGGTCGCCCCTAGGGCTAGCCCCCTGGCAAAACAACGTGGGCGTGGATCCAGGCGGCCGGGCCCTAATGGCGCGCTTGCTTATACCTCGCGCTTTTCCAAACCTTCCAGTCCTAGCACCCACCAAGAGATTATAGGTGTTGTCCTCTTCGACCCCTTGGTGGCGAATGCAAAAATCAAGGGTTTGTGGTCTGTTCTAATGGTGAATGGTGCTCCCCATAAGAAAATGTTAAAATCCTTGACCGCCCAGTAGCATGCTAGAGCTTCCCTCTCTACTACAGAGTAGCTGGTCTCTGCTCCTTTTAGAGCCCTGGAAGCAAAAGCCATAATTTGTTCAGTGCCATCAACCTTTTGAGTTAGGGTTGCCCCTATTCCTTTGTTGCTGGCATCACTGGTAATTTGTGTGGGCCTATTGGGATCAAATTTCCCTATGGGTGGGGTTATTGTAATAGCAGATTTGATGTAGTCAAATGCCTTTTGACAGGTTTCCCCCCCATACAAACGGATGCTTTACCTTGAGTAAGCTACGTAAGGGCTCTACAACTGTAGCAAAATGTTTGACAAATTTAGAATAAAATTCGGACAACCCTAGGAATGATCGGAGTTCTTCTTTATTGGAAGGTGCTTCAGCTTTAATAAAAGCTTCTACTAAGTCATACGTAGGTTTAATTCCTTCTTGGGAAATGATGTGCCCTAGGTATATTACAGCTCGCACTCCAATGTGACACTTTTCTTTCTTGTTAGGCCTGCATCCCTAAGCCTAGTTAGAACCTTCCTAAGAGTGATTTCATGGTTTCCCTTATTGTGCCATAGATCAGAATATCATCTTGAAAGCACATGGTGTGCTGGACCCCTCGCAGTAAATGATGCATGATTCTTTGAAATGCAGCCACCACTGACATAAGGCCAAAGGTCATGCATTTGTATTGACCAGCCCGCAGGTGTGTTATGAAAGACGATAGATGTCTTGTCGGGGATCTTACTCTACCTGATGGTACACTGCAGAGAGGTCTATGACACTAAAGAGGGACGCATCCTTAATCAGTGTGAGCATGTCGTGAATGCGGGGCAATGGGTGTCTGTCAACAAAAATGTTTGAGTTAAGGTTGCGCACATCGACACAAAGCATGATTTGCCCTTTAGTAGACTTGTGGGCTATTACTACTGGAGCCAGCCATTCTGAACTTTCTATTGGCTCAATTACATCCTGACTCAGTAAATTATCTAATCCTTCTTTGAGGGGTGTATGCAGTAATAGAGATATGGGTCTCCCTTTATGTACCACGGGTCTAGCTTTGGGTTTTAGACTAATGTGATGTTGGCACACTCTTAGTAACCCCAATGTATCCAAAAACACCTTGGAGAATTCACTGCACACTTTTTCTCCACATACTGTAGGGTTTACAAGCAGAACTGGTTCTAATCTGTTTGGTCCCAGCTTTATACCCAATTCTTTCTGATGCTTCCACCCAAGCAGATATGACCCTTTAACTGTTATGTACACTTTTCCTACTATGATTCTGCCCTTGAAACAAATATGCATTCTTTTCATTCCGGTCAATGGAATCAAATCTCCATTGTAACGCCCCAGTTTGATACCTGATCTTTCTAGCTCTTCACCTCTCCCAGGAAATGGACTCTCAAAAGATTACTTGTCTAGGAGGGTATAGGGAGAGCAGGAATCGACAAATACAGTAATAGGTTCATTGTTTAGGGTTATTTCACATGACAGAAATTGTACATTTTCTCCCTCCTCTTTTACTTCAAATACAAACGTCTTTTCTTCCTGATGATCTGGTTCTACCAGAAGTACTTGTTTATTCAGCAAACCACGGCCTACTCTTGCAAAATGTCCTTGCTTTCCACACCTTCTGCATGTTGAACTACATGCTTGACACTGCATGTTGTTTGCCAAGTGCCCCACACTCCCACAACGGTAACATTTCAGTCTTTCATTTGAGGCATTTGGCTTTAGGGTTACTTCCTTCTTGTCTCTTGAAGTATTTCCACTTCCTTGCTTTTTTATCATGTTGACATCATTAGCATGGTGTTGAGTCTCAGAATTAACCTTCATTTCTTTCATGCATTCAGCCGTATGCTCGATTCCTACATGTAATTCAATTGCTTGTTTCAGGTCTGGTGTTTTGTTTAGTAGCTTTTCTTGCACCCTGGGCTTGTTGGTGCATCTAACTAATTGATCTCAGAATAGTGAGTCTGTCAAAACACCAAAATATTGCATGCTTTGGTTAATCCCTTCAGTGCTCCAATGTATGATTGTGCCTTCTCTGCCTTGCCTTGTGCTCTTGTAAAAATGTATGCCTCACAAACACTACATTGATTTTTTTTTCCGAAGTAGTCCTGAAGTTTATTAAAATTAGTTTGATATACATCCAATTTTGTGCCTGATTCATTGTCACTTTCCTCATCCTCGTTAGCACAAACTGCCATAAACTTTCCGTCCTTCTATTCCCAAGTTATATAATAAAATATGTTGTTTTCTCATCGGAGAGACTTTTTCCCCCCCCTAGGACTATCAAATAAGATTCAAAAAGTCTTGTCCACTGTATACAAGGGAGATCAGGTTCTCCTTCCTCATTCAAGAATAGTGGGGGTTGTGACATGTTGGCCGCTGCCGTTTTAGGATGAGGAAATGTGTACCAGATGCTTATTTCATATGCATTTCTAAGATGGAAAGTTATTTGGAAGTAGGAATATACATTGCAGGAAAATATTACAATAAATGAAAAATACTACATCACATAGAAGACTGGCAGAACGCAAAGTGTATACTGCAGAAAGAGTTGTAACTACATTGAGGCTAGTTTAGTACCATATGTATGATTCTGACAGTGTGCCTCAACTGTCTCATTTGAAAAGTCCCCACCAGAAATTATGTGCTGATTTCCTGAAGGGTTTTCTTCAGGAGTGGTTTAATGAGGCTCTTACCAATGGAGACAGGAAGCAGTTCTGCAGAGGTACAAGCTATGCTGGTCAGCGCAACAAACTTGTCCCAGCCAGGAGATTGGCTGTGTCTGTCAGCGTGAAGAATTATATGCTACAGGCTTCGCGCTCAGGCAAGATAATTTGGCTGTGCATGTCAGTGTGAAAAGGCTGGTGAATTGGTGAAAAAACCATGACACACTCTCCAGACGTGTCACAGAACGCTATGATCGTATGTGAAGGCTGCAAAAAAAATGGGCCTTTCAAGACATTTCCAAGAATAAATTCCTACCTAGAGAGAATTACTGCTTAATATTAGCTATTCCCTAAGCATTGCGGCATTATGGTAAACATAAGCAAGGAACGCCCCAGTAAAATGTTAATGTCGCCATTAAAAGCTGAGAGGCTTCAGTCGAGGTTGCAGAGCCATCACACGTCTGCCTGGATACACTGCACTCGACAATCTATTGAGTGCTTTCATGCCAAGTTAACTGTGGCCTCCTACTGTGATAATTATAGCCTCCCGCTGTAGAATGAAGCTGCCTGAGGGATACAAGAAAGCTGTACACACTTGGTAATCAGATTCTCCCAGGCAATTACAGCATTCCACTGTCTCATCAGCAAATTAAAAACAAGCATTGGCATAGCCAATAGGTCTCGCCTTTGGGACCTTGTAAGTGTTTAGCCATGCAACAGTTGATGTTGTTGCACCAAGGATATTGTGCTGGATAACTAAACGCTTATAAGGTCCCAAAGGCGAGACCTATTGGCTATGCCAATGCTTGTTTTACTGTAGTTGTTATCGGAACACAGCCTGGCTCTCTCGTAAAGCGCTCTAATACACCTGGACGAAGTCTGTGCGCTATAGAAAACTGGACCTAAAATAAACAGATAGGAGGGAGCGAGGCGGGTGCAACCCCCCCTCTCTCTCTCTCTGCCCAGTGCGGCAGCCCCTCCCTCGCAGCACCGCACCCCCTCTCTGGCTTGGCCCCCCTGTATCGCCTAAGGGCACCCTGCCTGGCATTAGCATATGAAAGGCACTTGTGAAAGTGCTCAAAGGCGGCGGTGAAGCCACAGCACGCGGTGCCACAGAAGTATGGCACGGTGCAGGGGCGGACTGGGAACCAAAGCCGGCCCTGGCAAAGTGCTCGGCTGGCCCCCCCCCGAGGGTTGGGGGTGCGGCTGAGCACTTTGCCAGGGCCGGTTTCGGCCGATTTTGTTACAGGGGCCGATATTGCAGCTATGCTGCAAAAACGGCCCTGTAACAAAAACGGCCTCACAGGGGCCCAAAACCGGCCCCCACCCTGGCGGCCCACCGGGGAAACTCCCGGTGCCCGCTACGATCAGTCCTGCCCTTGCACGGTGCCTGGGGCTGGCTTATTACCAGAAGAGGGGGCTGCCTTCACACTCACACCACACCTCGTTTCTATCAAGGATGAAGGCTGCACCGGCTCTGGGGACAGACCCCACAGAGCCCCACTTTTTTTTTTTTTTTTTTAATGCAGATTTATATAGCGCGAACTCGACCCTAAGGTATTGGGAGCGCTTTACATGAGCACCGGTTACGTTACACAAGGTACACACGGAGGTGAGTAAAAGAACGTTACGTTCTTTTACTCACCTCCCGTCACACCTCACAACATCAAATCCTTCAAGGGCAACCCCAGCTTTCTAGTTTTGAGGTTCATAATATGAGACCCACTGGGATTACTGTTATCACTTCTTAACAAGCTATTCACGCTTCCTGTGCTTAAAAACTGCTGTCGCCATGAGCCGAGCTTCGTGTGTAAAACATACATGAAGCACTGAGGCCTCTCTGTATGTTTTGTACAATCAGAGCATGTGAAAGGCCGCAGCCATGGCTTAGGCACACGTCAAGGACACTGTGTGATGTGCACGTCCCTGGCTCTTACCCAGGGCCACTGGAATTATGCGATTGTGCGCCTCTGATTTTTTCGCATCATTATGGATTTGCCGCATCTCCCACATAATCTCTCATCTGCCGTATAATCTGCAGATTCTAACCATAAAAAAATGTGATTCGCGCTCAAACGGTTCAAAAGTGAATAAATATACAGGGGCACATTTTGCAGGGCAGTGGTTGACCCTCTGCAAAGCTGGAGGGGTCCCCTTTCTGTTGCTTACACTCTTTCCTCGGGTCTCTTAATAGTGACAGCCATGAAACATCATCACCGCCACCCCGGGCGTCGGCTATTGGGTTACCTTGGAGTGGAGCTCGGGTTAAACGACCGATATAACTTCCCTGTCAGAGCCGTTTGCGTTACAGCAAACAAGGTGAACAAAAGGTGAACAACTCGACGTGTTAATTGGGTTTGTGTGTCCTCCTCGTGCCGCAACTTCTAAATCCCAATTAACGGAGTAAATCAGCGAGTGCGACCTTCCAGCCCTGCAGGGAGGAAACAGCGCAGCTAGGCCGTGGTTCAAGCCTCGTTGCCAAGCCGGGGTTCAAGCCTCGTCGCCAGGCGCAGTTTAAGCCTCGTCGCCATCTTGTGCGCCTCAGGCCTCTCTGGTGCCCCCTCTTACCCGAGACACAAATTTGGTAGTTTAAAGTAGCCAATGTCTGTGTGGGCCTGTCCTGTGCCTCCGACTATTTCAGCCAGTCCTGACATTTAAAACGTGGCACTTTACCTTCTGCGACTTGTTTCCCTAAAAAGCCAGAAGTACTAAAAGTGTTGCAGTGTGTTGCGTGTCACCTGTACCTCCAGTCTGTCGTTATGGCTCCGTCTGTGATTGCTAAATATCTCTGAAAATTGTGTTTACGGTGATCTGTACATTGTCTCAGAGTGCGTTGCCAAGGAGAAGTATATACGGACGCTACTCTAAACACCAACCACGGGTAACAAAAACAAGCATGAAGCGAGAGAGTAGAAATGTTGCCGCAAATGAGCAGTTACACATCACTTTGCTACTTTATAGGGGACACGTACAAATGTGACAACGGAGGGAGAAGGGTGGCGGCAAGGGTTAACTTTTAGCTGTCAACGTTGGAAGGAAGTTACTTTTGGAAAAAAAAAAGTTCTGGGCGAGTCTGGTATTCGGTTTTGTTGGGAGTCCAATGGCCCAAAAAAAACACGCAGGCACAGTCAAGCTTTAAAACTCGGGAGCGCTCGCCTTAAATCGAGTGTTGTTGGAACCACACGAAGGGCATTCACAATGTTTCTCGTTGTTGATTCAAAACGTCTGGGCTTCGCGGGGTAGTTCAAAGTGCTTTCCACCTCTAACACACGGCAGAGGGCCAAAATACAAAGCGTTTCCCTTGCGGGAGCGAGCAGAGGCACCATCTGTTTGCAAGATAATTGCAAACAGATGTCACCAAAGCTCGCTCCCACAAGGGAAACCGCAAACGTGCACGCGTTGCCATTGAAAGCAATGCAAAGCGCGCACGTTTTTGGGTGAAAAAGCGAATCGATTCCAAGAGGTCCCCTCCTACGCAGCGCATGCGCACTGCGTAGGCGAGACCTAACAAGCATTTACAATGCAATAGGTCTCGCATTTGCGAAAGGTTGAGCTTTTGGCATTGTAAATGACAATGCTTTTTATTTATGTGTTTTGAATACCTGCAAGCGATGCATAAACACACACTTTGTACTTATAGTCCCTGCTTAGGGGGAGGAGGGCTGGCAGTAGAAGAGGCGCAGTTACTGCCAGCCTTGCTTCTTGTAATTTAGAACACCGGCCTTTCAATTGTTTTCTTTTTTGGATTTAGTTTTGAATAATTCTGAACAGTACTATCGCTGTCATTGATTGAATTGTTTGAAATAATTGAATTTTTGTGCAAATAATTCCTTTGTGGGCACTTTTCATATATTACCATATCCTGAATACAGCATGTCTCGCAGACACAGTGCAAGCGCTGCCTAAGCGAGACCAAACAACCTGTGAAGTGCCCCTTAAGGTCTCAAGCAGCAGCGTACATTGCCAGTTCCAGCCCCCAGCCTCCTGGTGTAGATCGACTTCCCTTCAGTTCCCATACCTTGGCTGATGCAATCGGTCGCCTGTTCACAGCAATGACAAGGCGAACCCAGTAAATGGATTTTGGGCCTAAATGAGAATTAAAGCCTCAGTACTTGCTGCGCTCTATTCAAAATAAAGTATATGCTTAGGTGATATATTGCGCTTGGCTAATAATAGAAGTAATGTCTCTGTACTTCTACTTGAAGTAAGATGTCTGTACTTGCCACAAAGTTGGCCAACTTGTGACTGGGCACAGTTGGGGGTGGCAGTGTAGCTGTCCCCACACAGCAGTCATCACTGTTGCAAAGAAGGGAATACAACCCAATATAACTCTTTCAGTCCTTGATTTACACCACCACAACTTCCAGTCAGCTGAGTGGCACACAGTGACAGTTGGAATTCTTGAGGCGACAGGTCATTAAATCATCAGCGAAAGGACGCAACCAACGGGTAAGGGAGAAGGGGGGGGGCAGGATGGGGAAACCACTTAAGATACTTAGGATATAACAAATAGATATATTTTTTAGAAGTTAGAGCCCAAGGGTGCATTTCCTACAGGGTGGATTCATCTAACATTTTAGAACTTGATGTAGTTTTGAACAATAGAGTTAATGTTATGCAGTCTCATGGTTTTTACAATACCACATTTGTTGTCTCTAAAGATTTAGCCGATATGATGCACTCAGATCACACATCTAAACATCAGCAAATACAGTGGCCCCGGGGAGGTAAAGGTTCATAATGATGCGATCATCAGAACTTTAATCCCTATACGATTAGGTCTACAGGTCACCCGGGGAGACCAGATCACAAGTTCAGCATTTGGGGGACCATAGAGAGGGGGCAATATTAGATTTTACCCCACTTTAGCAATCCAGAAGGAAACATGATATCTTAAATAGGGGAAATAACCTCAAATTGGTTATTTCCCTTTCAGGTTTGCACCAGATTACTTACAATGATCTCATTAGCGCACGTTTTGCTCCACCATTGACTACTTATGCGAGGAAGAAAACAATCACTAAATGGCACAATGTACTTTTTTGTAAATCATATTTTAAATTACACTAATGAATAGGCCACCTGGTGCATTATAGTGGAAAAACCATTTGTAGAGCCCTATCCCCCTTTGTTTGTTGAGAAATCAATGAGTAACTAGAACTTTGATGAAAGGTTGGGACTCAGTCTGGCTCTAAGAAGAGCCTTTGGCCCCTCAACATCCCTTTCATCCAAAGCAGATCTTTAAAAAATTACGTTTCAAGTGGTAACAAACTTATATACTACTGTAGAACCACAAATAGCAAATTGGCAGTCGATAGCTACAGCCAACAATATTGGTTCAATGATGTTACACCAGCCCCTGTGGGCCGACACCGCCAGCTTGTCAAGGCTACATTTTTAAGGAAGTTGGTTAACTTCCCAGAGCGAAGTCGAATCCTTACAGATAATACATTGGAATATAGTAGGTTTGAGGAAACAGATGGAAGATAAGGACTGGGTGGCCTTTATATATAAAAAAAAAATAAAAAATATGATATCTGTTGCCTCCAGGAAACATGGGCGTTGGATAATTTCGATCTGGAGGATTATGTCTCCTTTCATACACCTGCCATAATCCACTAAATTTTTTTAAACACAAACGATCCTGACCGTTAATTTAGTATTGCTATTTAATGATTAAACAGACTGAGACCATTGTCTAATTCGATTGGTCTGGAAGTAGTTTAATTACTTTTTCTTTATGCCATTTTGTAACTCATTCAGGCGTTATTGAAACATGTCTTTCAAAAAGACAAACCACATAAAGAACAAGTTACTTACCTTCAGTAACGATATATCTGTAAGAAACATAGGTTAGTTTTAGATTCCTCACCTTAGAATTTCCCCAAGGCGTCAGACTGGATCCGGAAAGTTTTTCGTCAGCAGTACCCCTGCGCGTCTGAAGGTGGCGTCTGTTGACTCCGTGTCCGTCGTCGGCATCGTGGTATCCGGGATCACGTCGTGGAAGTTACATAGACGCCGCCCTCACGCACTGACGTCAGTTCTGTACACGACTTTCCACGCCAGAAGCGCAGAGCCATGCAAGACACTGACCACTGTTGCACAAAGCTAGGGCCCTGAAAGGATGTCCTTAACCCTAGAAGTCAGTTTGCAGAACAGGGAGGATGGGTGGGGCGGTAAGGAATCTATAACTAACCTATGTTTCTTACAGATATATCATTACCCAAGGTAAGTAACTTGTTCATCTGAAAGAAACAGTTGGTTATAGATTCCTTACCTTAGAATAGATACCCCAGCAATACCAACCCCGGAGGTGGGTCTGCGAACCAAGTTCACACCAGAAAGTCCTGGAGAACAGAACGGCCAAAGAAGCCGTTTCTCCAGATTTGATTGTCTACGCAGTAGTGTCTCGTAAACGTGTGCAACGATGCCCACATAGCTGCCTGACAGATGTCATGCAGGGGGACTCCTCGTCCCAAAGCAGTAGTAGCCGCTGTCGCCCTAGTGGAATGAGCGCGCAGCCCTGCAGAACGACTGCAGGTCGTCGGCCTGCGCCGACGACCTCGCACCACTAAAAAACCCTCCCAGCAGACCCGGAAGCAAGAAAACCCCTTGGTTCACCAACGAACTCAAGGAATCCAAGAAGAACTGCCGCACTCTCGAGAAAACCTGGCGACTCGACCAGACCACAGACAACAGGACCGCCCTCAAGCACGCCACCCGCAAACACCACCAGCTGATCCGTGCCACCAAGAAGTCGGCACTCAAAGAACGACTGGACAACAACGCCCATGACAGCAAGGAACTTTTCAGCATCGTCAAAGAGTTCTCCAACCCCAGCGCCGGAAACAACGACATCACCCCTCGCAAGACCTCTGCAACTCACTCTCCGCGTTCTTCCACCGCAAGATCACCGACATACACAACAGCTTCGACGCACAAACAACGCACCCTACCGCCGAACCAATGCCCGCCACCACCACCCTCTGCAACTGGACCCCGATCAACACCGAAGACACCACCCGCACGATGAACTCCATCCACTCCGGATCACCAACCGACCCCTGCCCACACCACGTCTTCAACAAAGCCGACGCCACCATCGCACCCCATCTCCGGGACATCATCAACTCCTCCTTCCACACCGCCACCTTCCCGGAGAGCTGGAAGCACGCCGAGCTTACCGCCCTCCTGAAGAAACCAACGGCGGACCCCACCGACCTCCAAGAACTACCGCCCCATCTCGCTCCTTCCGTTTCCGGCCAAAGTCATCGAGAAGACCGTCAACAGACAGCTTGCCGCCTTCCTCGAGACGAATGGATCCCTCGACCCCTCGCAGTCCGGGTTTCGGGCCAACCACAGCACCGAGACCGCCCTTATCGCAGCCACCGACGACATCAGAACCCTAACCGACAACGGGGAAACAGCTGCCCTCATCCTCCTGGACCTCTCCGCGGCGTTCGACACCGTCTGCCACCGCACCCTAGTGAAGCGCCTCAGCAACATCGGAATCCGAGAGAAAGCACTGGAATGGATCATCTCGTTCCTCGCCGGAAGAACCCAGAGGAGTCCGCCTCTCCCCGTTCAGATCCGAAGCCACCGAAGTCATCTGCGGCGTTCCACAAGGATCCTCACTCAGCCCGACCCTCTTCAACGTCTACATGAGCCCCCTCGCAGCCATCGCACGCCGACACAACCTCAACATCATCTCCCTACGCCGACGACACCCAGCTGATCCTCTCCCTCACCAACGACCCCACCACCGCCAGAGCCAACCTGCACGACGGGATGAGAGACGTCGCCGACTGGATGAGGAACAGCCGCCTTAAACTGAACTCAGACAAGACGGAAGTCCTCATCCTGGGCTCATCACCCTCCGCCTGGGACGACTCCTGGTGGCCCCCGGCCCTGGGCACCGCACCCAAGCCAACGGACCACGCACGCAACCTGGGCTTCATCCTGGACTCCTCCCTATCGATGACCAGACAAGTCAACGCCGTCTCATCTTCGTGCTTCAACACCCTGCGCATGCTCCGCAAGATCTTCAGATGGATCCCCACTGAAACCAGGAAGACCGTCACCCAGGCACTCGTCACCAGCCGACTGGACTATGGGAACACCCTCTACGCCGGAACCACAGCCAAACTTCAAAAGAGACTCCAGCGCATCCAGAACGCCTCCGCCACGACTCATCCTGGACATCCCCCGACACAGCCACATCACCGTACACCTGAAAGACCTGCACTGGCTCCCCGTCAGCAAGAGAATCACGTTCAGACTCCTCACCCACGCACACAAGGCCCTCCACGACCTGGGCCCAAAGTACCTCAACGACCGCATGTCCTTCTACACGCCCACACGCCAGCTACGATCAACCAGCCACGCCCTCGCCACCGTACCACGCATCCGCAGAACCACCGCCGGAGGAAGATCCTTCTCCTACCTGGCGGCCAAGACCTGGAACTCCCTCCCCACTCACCTTCGGCGAACCCAGGACCATCTCGCCTTCAGGAAGCAGCTCAAGACCTGGCTGTTCGAGCAGTAACTTACCCCCTCCCCCAGCGCCTTGAGACCCTCCCGGGTGAGTAGCGCGCTCTATAAATGCCGTGATTGATTGATTGATTGAACGACCCACCTGGAGATGGTCCGTTTGTGCATGGCCCGACCTTTCTTAGCACCCATGTACCCAACAAAGAGCTGGTCATCCACCCGGAATTGTTTTGTGCGATCCAAATAGAAAGAAAGCGCACGTTTTGGATCCAGACGGTGGAGCCTCTTATTCTTTCGAAGGATGCGGAGGCAGAAAGAAGGTGGGGAAAGTGATGGTTTGGCCAATGTGGAAAGAAGTAACCAACTTGGGAAGGTCTAGTACTTAGAACGACCTTGTCCGGATGGATAGCCAGAAAAGGAGGCTTAAAAGAAAGAGCTTGTAGCTCACTCACCCTGCGAGCAGAGGTGATGGCCACCAGAAAGGCAGTTTTCAGAGATAGAAGCCTGAGAGGGCAATTATGAAGCGGCTCAAAGGGAGTGCACATAAGAAATGTAAGAACCAAGTTCAAGTCCCACTGGGGCATTAAGAAGGGAACAGGAGGGAAAAGATGAGTAACGCCCTTAAGAAATCTATTTACAACAGGGGACTTGAAAAGAGAAGGCTGATCAGGTAGCTTGAGGAAGGCTGAAATGGCCGAAAGGTAGCCCTTAAGAGTGCCCAGAGCAGAGCCCTGCTGGGCCAAAGATAGGAGGAACATGAGAACCTCAGAAAGAGGGGCAGAAAGGGGATTTACAGCCTTTGCTGTGCACCATGCCACAAATTTATTCCATCTGCAGGTGTATACCGTCTTAGTGGAGGTACGCCTGGCTGCCAAGATTACATCACAGACTTAGGGAGGCAGGTCAAATGACATCTACTGCCGCCGCTCAATCTCCACGCAAGGAGGTGGAGGCTGGACAGGTTCGGGTGGAGGACCGTCCCCTGCAGCTGCGACAGAAGATCCGCCCGAAGAGGCAGTCTGATCGGAGGATCGATGGCCACGTTGAGTAGCTCGGGATACCAGACTCTTCGTGCCCAATCCGGAACCACAAGAATGACTTGGGCCCGGACGTGCTTGATCTTCTTCAGCACTCTGGGCAGAAGTGGTATAGGAGGAAAGGCGTATAGAAGACCGCAACTCCACTTGCGACGAAAAGCTCCACCTAGCGAGTGCCGCCTTGGAAATTCCAACGTGCAGAATTGCTGACATTGCGTGTTCTCTTCGTTGGCGTATAGATATAACCAAGGCTCTCCCCACTGCTGAAAGAGACCTTGCACCACCTCCGAGTGAAGACGCCATTTGTGATCCATCATGCACCTGCGGCTGAGTTCGTCTGCGCTGGCGTTCAGTGAACCTGCCATGTGTTGAACCACCAGGGATATGCCCTGATGTTCCAGGCATGTCCAGAGACGGAGAGCCTCTTAACATAGGGTCCACGACCCCACCCGCCTTGTTTGTTGCAGTACCACATAGTGGTGGTGTTGTCTGTGAACACCTGCACTACTCTTCCCCGTACAGAGGGAAGGAATGCTTTGAGGGCAAGACGGATCGCCCGAAGCTCCAGAAGGTTGATGTGGAGCCTGGACTCCGCCGGAGACCAGAGGCCTCTGATCTCCGCCTCTCCCATGTGGCCGCCCCATCCCAGAAAGGATGCGTCTGTCACCACTGTATGATCAGGTTGGGGACGGGAGAGGGATCTGCTGTTGACCCAATCCTGGTTCATGATCCACCACTGCAATTGTCGTGCAGTGACCTCCGAGATCTGGACGGAATCGGACAGATTCCCCTGATGCTGCGCCCCCTGGAACTTCAGGTCCCACTGCAGGAGGCCATGAGGCCCAGCAGCCTCAGGGTCATCCTGACCGAAACCCTGGATAGGGGCTGAAAGATCGGAATCATAGCCCAAAAATCCCGGACTCGCTGTTCGGGAGGATAAACCCGAAACTGTGTCGTATCCAGAACCGCTCCGATGAACAGGAGCTTCTGAGAGGGGGTCAGGTGTGACTTCGGCACGTTGATGGAGAACGCCAGCGAAAGCAAGAGGTCAGCCGTAGTCTGGAGGTGGAAGACGACAGCCTGAGGCGAGCCCGCCTTCAACAGCCAGTCGTCGAGAAAGGGGAAGAATGGAACCCCTGATCTGCGCAGATGAGCTGCGACCACCGCCATCACCTTCGTGAACACCTCAGGGGCGCTTGTAAGGCCAAAGGGGAGCACAGTGAACTGAAAGTGCTCGTGGCCTACCGTGAACCGCAGGTAATGCTGGTGGGCCGGCAGTACGGGGATATGAAAGTAAGCGTCCTGCAAGTCCAATGCTACCATCCAGTCTCCAGGGTCGAGGGCAGACAAGACCTGAGCGAGCGTCAACATCTTGAACTTCTCCTTCTGGAGGAAGCGTTTGACGTTCCTGAGATCCAAGATAGGACGCAGGCCTTTGTCCTTCTTGGGCACCAGAAAGTAGTGGGAATAGCAACCACGACCTACTTATGGGTCAGGAACGCGCTCGATGGCACCCTTGGCCAAGAGTGCCGAAACCAGGTGATCCTCCGACATGCGATGGTACTGAGGTGGCATGGAGGGAGGGGTAATCTCGAAGGGGAGAGAGTACCCCTTCAGACTATTTGAAAAACCCACCTGTCCGACGTGATTTTGCGCCAGTGGGGGAGGTGATGGCGGATCCTGCCGCCCACTGTTTGGTGGCCCTGATAGGTCGGACTAGGAGGGTTTGGAGGCTGCTGCAGAGAGGGCTGTGGTGGACTGGCCCGCTCGCTGGCCCCCAGAACCATGCTGGTGATTCCCACATCCCCGGCCGCGCTGAGACTGTACAGCTGGCGCCGGCCTGTTGCTCTGGGCGGGACGTAGTGGGGCACCTCTTCCGTAGCCACGAAAGGGGCGAAAGGCAAACTGCGCAGGGCGGGTGGTGGAGAGGCCCAAGGACCTGGCCGTAGCCCATGAGTCCTTAAAGCGCTCCAGCGCGTTGTCTGCCTTGTCGCCAAAAAGGCGACGGCCATCAAAGGGCATGTCCATAAGGGTGGAATGGACATCCCCTGAAAAACCAGTCGAACGCAACCAGGCATAGCGTCGAAGGGCTACCGACGTTGAAATCGTCCTACCAAGTGCATAGGTGGTATCCAGCCCACAGCGGATGGTAAACTTCGCTGCGTCTCTCCCCTCGGCAACGGCACGGGAGAGTGTAGCCCGGGCCTCCTCCGGGCACTGAGGCAGCACCTGCGCCACTGTATCCCACGCAGAGTGGGTGTAACGGCCCAACAGACATGCAGCGTTTACCGACCGCAGTCCCAAGCTGGCGGAAGAAAACATTTTCTTGCCAAGATGGTCCAGCTTTTTGGATTCCCATTCCGGAGGTGCGGTAGGGAATGCGCCTTTAAAAGTGGAGGCTAGAAGCACCTAGCTCTCAGGGGTGGGATGTTGGGAGAGGAAAGTGGGGTTGCGCAGCGCCGAGCAATCATCCTGTCTACAGGAGCCCCTGTGTTGGGCCTGGACCAAGTGCCCAAAAGGATGTCCGCGAGGGCTTCATTAAACGGGAGCAGGGGCTCCGAAGAGCTCGCAGTCGGCTGAAGCACCTCTGTCAGGAGGTTAGTCCTGACTGCCACCGTAGGAAGCTCGAGGTTGAGAGCCTCGGCCGCCCTACGCAACACCACTGCGTATGACGCTCCCTCCTCCGTAGCCACGGTAGGAGGAGACAACATGCCTAGGTCTGGGGAGGTATCCAGACCACTGGCATCCCCCAGTTCCTCTCTCCAGTCTGGATTGTACTCCAACTGGTCTGTTAAAGGGTCACCAGACCCCTCCCAGTCTTCCTCACCCTCCTCTGGCTGCCAATCTGGTTGAAAATGGCCAGGGTGGAACACAGGGACAAAAGTATCCATCGGCGCCGGATCAGGCGTTGGCCGATGCCAGTCCGGCTCCGTGTCCACGTCGAGGTGGAAGCCAGGGGTCGACGCCGGCTGGGGGTCTAGCCGGCGTCAGCGGCAGACGTGGTGCCAGTGGAGTCGGCGCCGGTGGAGGTGTAACGGGGGCGACCGCGCCGATCCGGATCCAGGCCTGGATCCAAGGGGGCCCTGCGGTGCCGAGGCAGAAGCTGCCGGTGTCAAAGGCCTAGGGCCCCGAACCGAGTCCGCGGGGCCCAAAGGCGCCGGCGGAGTCGGGCTGCCCAAAGATGGCGTGCATCGCTTCGTAAAATTGACGAAGCTGGGCAGGGGCCGCTCCCGGTCCGGGAAGGGAGGGAAGGCCAGAGTCGACCCTGAAGGCTCTGCACGCAGAGCCGCGGGAGGGGCACCACCCGCACCCTGCGTAGCATCGGGCGACGGACGAGGGGAAGTCGAAGAGCGACGATGCTTCTTTGACTTCTTCTTGTGCTTCGACTTACCTGACCCCGAGTGCGAAGACTTAGAAGAGGAGTGTTGATGACTCCGCGATCGGTCCCTCGACCTCCCACACAACCGGGACCTTGCGCGATGCAGAGCCGACTGCCGGGCCTCGAGGAGCTTTCGGGACCGCTCCCGCAAAGACTTCAGGGCCATGGTTCGACAGTCGGAGCACGACTTGGGGTCATGGTTGCGCTTTAGGCAGAAGAGGCACACGTGGTGCGGATCCGTCACCAACATCATTCGGGAACAGGAACCACAGGCCTTGAAACCGGGCATCCCTCGTGCACCAGGAGTCGGTTAAAGAGTCGAAAACGAAGTCGACAAAAGTTGCAAAAAACTCAGTCAAAAAGTGACTGGGGGTACTGCTCTTCCAGGATTTGCGCTTGCTGGTGCGGAAAAAGAAAGAACTGACGTCAGCGCGTGAGGCGGCATCTATGTAACTTTCGCAACATCATCCCGGCGACCACGACGCCGACGGCGGACGCGGAGTCGACAGACGCCACCTTCAGAAGTGCAGGGGTACTGCTGACAAAAAACTTTCTGGATCCAGTCTGACACCTGGGGGAGATTCTAAGGTAAGGAATCTATAACTAACTGTTTCTTTCAGATACAATAAACATATACATACTGTGTTCAACAAAAAATTAAACATACATTATGTGCAAAGTACAAAACAAAATTGCTCATCAACAAGTCAATTTTTGAACTCAACAGCCAATAGAGTAACAATTTGTAAACAATTCATCACTAATGCTGCAGAGGCTGTTACCAACTGGGTACTCTATTTAAACGTCTAACGGGCACAAATCATTTCAAGTACTCAACGCAGACCATTATTATTTCTATACTATGTTAACCCAGTGGGAGTAAACGCCGACGCGTTTTGAGCCCCTAACCAGTTGTCGGGGTTCTCTTCAGGGCTTGTGACTGGATAAACTCTGGAATTAAAGAAATCCAGAAACATTTGGTTATGATTTTACAACTCTCTCTTAGTTATTTCTCTTAGTTATTGCTGAATACTACATTTTATTCTCATTAATGTGAATAATGGTACCTGTTTAGCGAGCCTGTATGATCAGGTCTTCTTTATGGATAAAAAAAAGGGTGTACGAATTGTACGTTTTGCTGTTCTGTGTGAGGACAGAAAACCATGCTTTAGATTTATTGCTATTAACAGGGTTAGAGACTGCTTATTTTCAAACTTACAAGGGCAAATGCTATGTATGCAAAATAATGTTGCTTAAACTTACATTCAGATTCTTTAAATTGGAGCGAACTGTAAGGCACACCGGGCCGTGACTCTTTCTGATTTGTTGAGGCTTATTGAAAAAAGAATTCCACAAAGTTATATTACAAGGCTTACATTCGGGTTGTTTCTGTTTGTGAAACCCGAGTGTATGAGAGGCGCAGCGGGCCATAATTGTTTGGTGTAGCGAGCTGGGTTGATTCAATGTTCCCACTTAGCGGTTGCGTTCCATTTAAGCTTTCAGACACCGCAAAACAAATCAAATGGGCACCCGGTCAGTGAAACAATGTTGCAGCGTAAGAGTTCAATCAATCAAAAAGCTACTGCGGCAGCGTTTACCTCAATGTTGCTGTGTTTTCTTATGGCGTCGTAGATCCTTGCGTGCTGCTACAGTGCGCATTTCCGGTTCAACTGTCTTAAGACCTCCCCATGTGCCAGTGAATTATGGGTGATGATGGAACCTATTGCTATATATATATCTACCTCGACAAGTTGTCTACGAATCCTCATCAATGCTGAGTGTTCTTGAAAGTCTGCTTGTCTCTAAGGCATTCTGGAGGTTTAAATATACTGTCATGGTAGGAGGCTCTAGCGGCCAGAGAACTCGGTTAGAATTATACTGATCTGAAGAGATTCTAACACTAGACTACATCCAATATTGCAGCAACAAGCAGTAATGAATGAGGACTTTGCTTGGAAAATCCCCAACTGACAAACGATGCAGTACACAGCGACTAAAAAAAGGGAGCAGTTGTGCTCACTAATCCTGAATGCAGGGCTGAGACCATTTAATGGCCGTACAATATCAGACAATCCACCTTAAGTCACCTTTCGGGCAGGAAAGCGGGCCAGCATTTTTGATTATATGATAATGAATATGAAAGCTTGGCACTGATTTGTGGACATGAGGGTGAGATAGAGAATAGAAAGTGACCATGACCCCCTCCATCTTGTTCCTGACCTAACTACAGCCTCCACTCAAACATGGCAACAGCTTTAGCCATTACATCAGTGCAAAGTGTCTCTGAATGTAAACAGAAAAAACATATCTAATGCTATCCTCAAAGGGGAAACAGAATTTTTTGGGGAAATCCCCAATGGATTGCTCTCTGAGAAGCTTCAATTGAGACGGAGGAGGTTTCTGGTTGATCGATTTCTTTGAGCAGCTGCTCACAATTACCAATGATGGGTTGAGGGCTTCCTGTCCCCGGTGGATTTTCAGTTAGCAGTACAATCTCTAGTTATCTCTCAACTAGATTGCGGGAGTGGTACTCTGGCTGGCCTACTCAAAGTAAAGATGACCCCACTAAAGGCCACATTGAACTCAGCTGCCAGACTCCTAACAGGTTTCAGGAGAATCTACCACATTACTCCACATCTAAAACATCTTAAATGGCTCCTATTTGAAGCTAGAATTCAATTGAAGATCACGTGCATGATGCACAAGATCCTCCAACATAACACTCCTATCTACCTGGCCAGAAAACTCGAGCTATTTGGGGTTAGTGGTTCCTTAAGAAGCGCTGATTCCCTACAGCTGAAACCACAGACGTTCAACAAAAAAAGGCTTACAACCGATCCTCTCTGGCCTTGCCCCAAGAATTTGTAATTCTTTACCAGGTGAAACCAGGATAAACCCATTGACTGCCTCATTCAAAAAAGAAGTTAAAAAAAGCTTCTGATGCATAGATTCCTTCTCTTGGAGTCTCGAATTTTCTCAGTATATCTAGCATTGTGTGGACCCCAGTGGATATTGGAACTGTTATGCCAAATGATATATTGTTACATATCGCTCCATGCTTATTCCTCTTGGATTGTCATTTGCTTTTCTCCTTTCCCGTTATATAGGACGCATTTGCTATTTGAACAGCACTCGGATACCTGGACGGGTCATGTTCACGCTATATAAAACTTTGAAAATAAAATAAATAAATAAAATAAAAGGTACCTCAGGAACAACAATGCATGCTCTTTCTAATGATAATTGGTACGATGAGGAACGATTGGTACGATGAGGCTAAAGAAAGCCCTTATTGTGCAATGAGAAACAAGGAGCCTTATAAACACCTCGTCAGATACAAGAAATCAGAACATCAAGGTTTGGCAGGCCCTTCAGGCTACATTTGTCCACAAAAATGTGAAAAAGTATTGGGAAATTATACACTGGGGATGTGAAGGGTCTGCCAAGAATCTTGACGTTAACGTAGGCCCAGATAGGTGTCTTGAGCACTTCTCTTTGTACCAAAAGCCTATTGATTTAAATTACATGAGGAAGGTCCCATTGGAAGAGCAGAAAGGGCACGTACCTAGTAGAACTTGTATTTTACAGCAGCAGTATGCAGGAGAGGTCTTTAACCAGATGGAGATAGTTGAAGCTTTCCAGAATCAGAAATCAGGTAAAGCACCAGCCCCGACAAAATTCCAGTTCATGTGTTTAAAAAACAACCAGGCCTTGTGTATCAGACCTTTAACAGCGTTATTTAAAACTGTAATGACTCAGGGTGTGGTTCCAGAATCATGGAAGTCTTCCATATATTGCGCTGATTCAAAAGAAAGGGGGGAGATGACCCCTCCAATTATCGGCCAATTTTCCTATTATACGGCATCGGGAAAATCTTTGTGAAACTGTAACTGTAGCGACCTGCACGGACCTTCTAGCTTCAGGCCAGATTCTGAAAAGGTTAAATTACAATAGGCCAGGCTCAGAGGTTGTACATGATTTGTGCATATGCGTTGTTAAGGTAATGCACTGTCTAGATGCCGAGCGGAGGCAAAGGAAGGGGAAGTAGGAAGAGGAAGGACTATCGGGAAAGGACACAGTGAGGTAAGTGGGGCTGGGGCTTGGTCTTGGGGGGGAGGGTGGTGGAGGGTGTAGTTTTTCAGGGTGGGGTTAGGTTTTATGACTCAGGAGGGAGTAGGGGTAGTTTTTAGGGTAGGCTACAGTGTTGAGGGAGGGGAAAAAGGGACAGTTTACAGGTCAATGAGCAGGGTCGGGTAGTTTAGGGATGTAGGGGATAGTTTTTAGGGCTCCAGGCAGGGGGGCTGGGGTCGGGGTAGTTTATGGGGCGTGGGCTTAATTTTTAGGGCTCAGGACAGGGGGAGAAGGGACAGTTTACAGGGCAGGGTAGTTTAGGGGATAGTTTTTAGGGCTCAGGGCAGGAGACAGTTTTAGGCCTCAAGGTGGGTGGGGGGCTGGGTCGGGGTACTTTACAGAGGTAGGGAAGGTTTTTAGGACTCAGGGCAGGAGGGTTGGGGTAGTTTTTGGGGCGTGGGGTTAATTTTTAGGGCACAGGGAAGGCAGAAAAGGAACAGTTTACATGGCAGGGAGCAAGGGTGGGGGTAGTTCAAGGATGTAGTGGATAGTTTTTAGGGCTCAGGGCATGGGACTGGGGTCGGGGTGGTTTTTGGGGCGGGAGCTTAATTGTTACGGCTCAGAACAGGAGACGAAGGGACAGTTTTCAGAGCAGGGTCGGGTAGTTTAGGCATATAAGGGATAGTTTAGGGCTGAGGGAGGGGGAGCTGAGATCGTTTTTGGGGTGTGGGTTTAATTTTATGGGGGGGGGAGGCAGGGGTATGATCTTTAGCCCGCATGCCCCTTTACCCAACATGTCTTTCCCTCGAAATTGCATGGTAAAGGCATGCATGCTAAAGACACAGTCGTTGTAGAGACCACGTGGTACAGGCATGCGTTGTTCAGGCATGGGTTGTACCATTATACAACCATAAAAGTTACTGTTGACATTCAGGATTTATGGTAACCCAATTGAGTGAGTTAAAATGTATGACTACTTAGGCATATGAATGGATGATCATTTACATTAGGAAGCTCATCTGGCAAAGTTAAAAGCAACCTTGATGCTAAACTGTGGCGCAATTCTATGTTTTGCGTACTCAAGCACAAGAGACTAATAAAACCAGCATTGACTGCTTTCAAGACAAAAGCACTGGTGGCCTGCTCTTATGGTGCTGAACTTTGGAGTTTTACCAAAGTTCAGCTCTTCAAAAATTGGAAAAAATCTTGTTGCGATTTATACTAAACCTGAGTCCTGGTACCCCAATGATCGCATTAAGAGCGGAGGTGGGTTGACTGCACAGGAGAATCTCATCACATGTTTTCCCCAAAATTACTGGCTGCGAGTATGGTCGAATCCAGCTCTTATATTATACAGAGTTGTCCAGCAATAATTGCGAAGATGCAAAAATTAAAGTAGTTTTCCCTGGTTCAAGTACGTTAAGAACATTGAAACATCCGTTGGTTGGGAAGAGCAATGAAATAACTTGAAACTGATGAACAAGGCAACCTGAGATGTTGTTAAAAGAAATATTGGATATGCATGTGGTGCAAGCAACAAGCCAGGAAAGGCATACTCCTGACTAATTACCTTAAAGTAAAATGTGGACCACACTGGGAGCCATTCTTGGACTTGCTGGTCCCCCCTGAGAAAAGGGCGTTATATCTCATTTTCAGATTAGGAGCTCTTCGGGTGCGGTCCTTTACTAAATCATGGGATAAAGCCCCTGGAGGCTGCTCTGACATGCGTCCCTGTACACAAGGGGGCCCTAAGACAATTATGCATTTTATACTGCTGTGTGACATTTTGCTGAAAAATGCAGAGGTACTACCTATGTCAATTCTTTCTAAAAGTTTATCTGAGATGTTGCAGTGCAGCACTTTTATTATGTTATAGAACCGATCTTTTGGAGATTTACAAGGCAGTTGCTTCGTATATACATGTTGCATGGAAGATCACAAGAGCTGCTATAGACAGCGGAGAAGGAAGTGGATTCAAACCATTAACCAACTGCTAGTGACAGTTTTGCGATTTTCTGTTTGGCTCGCCACATGGAGCGTGGCTTGACTCCCGCATTAAAGGAAGTAGCTCCCATTTTGTGTTAGCAAGTGAGTGAAACCAGCCCCTCTTTCCCCCCTAGCAACAGGGATATTTCTACATCAGAGAGAGAACAGAGGGTGCTCTGAGACAGCAGTAATCTGCTGTTTAAGTGGTGTTTAATAGGTACTGTGCACTTCGCTTTTTGGCCGGGGAGAGGGAGTAAAATTTTATACAAACAGTATTATTAGAGGACAAGTTTGTTAGGCCCTTACCTGCAGAAGTCCAAAGTGTGGATTGAGCCTGTCTGTCTCCTAGGAGATTTCTGAAGAGAGGAGCAGCTTCCAACTCCCTGGCCAGCAAACCTTGTCTGAGGTCGCTGGGACCTTATATAGTCTGCTATTGGTTGGTACATGTGTGCACTGATTGGTGGTTGTATCTGGTGTTTCTATTGGATTAGGGTTAGTGTCCTCATTGGTTGGCTATTTGAGGGTTCTGATTGGTTTCTGGGTCAGTGACTCAATCAATGTAGGGTTGGGATTAGGGCTAGGGTTAGGCCTTTAATTGGAAGTAGCGATTAGGGCTTCTGGTGTGATTGGTTGCTGGACTAGGTGTGGGACTAAGAGTAGGGTTAGTGTAGTATCCTGATGTTATGGATTGCCTCGCCCATGTTTCCCTGTCCTTGGCTGCTCAGCCTGTGTGAGTGTTCTGAATGGAATGTTTGGTGTGTGGGCTATGAGTGGAATGCTTGGGTGACTGATTGAGGGATGACAGTTGATGGATGGGGCTGAGCAGCTAGCAGGCTGCTCCCGGTGGGGCTGCTGTAGCATTATACTTGGATTTGTTCTACCTGCTTACCTGCCTACCTGTTACCTGAATAAACCTACATTGACTTCATCACTCCAGCATGGTCCCTCCTTTACTACAGTTAGGCTTTCTTTTGGAAGTAGGGACTAGGGCTTCCTGTGTCATTGGTTGCTTGGACTTGGGTTGGGACTACTGGTAGGGCTAGGGCCTCTATTGGACGTAGAGATCAGGGTTTTTGAAACTGATTGGGTGCTTGAACTAGGGCTAAGATTGGCTGTAAGGTCCTGGTCTCCTATTGGTTCTAGATTTTAGGGCTAGTGTAATTGGATAGTGTTAGGGCTAGGGTTCCCATTGGCTGAAGGGGTCACCTGATTAATAGGGCTATAAAAGGCCAAGGCTTAGGGCGTCTCAGCCCGGGCATCGAGGCTAAGGGCAGAGAGGACAAGGGCAATTGCCTGTTTGAGCCTGTTCTGTCGTGTAGTTCCTATAGTACCCCTGCAGGACCTGCGCATTTGGATAACATATACTGTGAGCTTGGTGTTAGACTGACTCTGTGCACCCCCACCGCATATGTTAGCCTGGTTTGCATTAGCTAGCTCACAGTGCCACTAGAATCTCCTCTTATCGGAGGGAGATTAGTTTCTGGCAACCTTAGATCATGACAACCCAAATTCCTCAGAATTGTGGAAACAATGTATTACCTTTTGCTCAGTCACTTGTGCTCACTTATTCGGTTTATCTCAGAGAGTTACACAGAATAAACAGTCTGGGCGTTTCAATAAGTATTTATTGAACAGTTGTTATTCTAGTGTAAAATATATGTCCTGCAGTAATCAGCAGACAATAGCAGAGATATTTTATCAGCAGTACGATCAAAGTGAAAGGATAGAACAGTTCTACCATACTGCAATAATCATGAATACATACATGAATATGAAAAGCATTATGCAAGTGTGCGTACTCCTACGATGCCTAACTAGATGTACCTGAGTGTACCTAGCATATGTGTAGGTCTAAAAGCCTAAGAGCCAAGAATCCTTCTAGGATTTAGTCGAACCCCATTACCTGAATAGAGAGATTGTGGGACCCCGTCCTGGTCTCAAGTTGGACACCCCGCAAGGGCTGTGTTAGCCCGCTGTCAGCTGGAGCGACTGCCTCAGCGTCTTTGGTCAGTGTGTCATCATGGAAGTCTCGGTTCCCTCTGTCTTACCGTGGCAAGATGACTGGTCGGAACTAGGGCCAGGAATGCTGGCCATCTTCCCATTCAGTAATACCCAGCCCACACCATCCACAAACAGAGCAACACACTCACCACACCAAATGTACACCACACACTTACTACAAACCAACACTTTGCACAAATCCATGCCTCAGCACGCCCTACAAAACCACACACACCGCACCTATCACCCTTCTATCCCAGCTACCACACATTTCCGCCATCACCTACAAACAATACACAACTCTATCCTATACCACAAACCAATCCACTCATCACTAACACAACCCCATTCCACACCATACTTAACTACATTATTATTATTATTATTAATTAGCATTTATAGAGCGCATGGCTACCCAAAGGCATCCCAGCACTGACGGCAATTAGGGCTAGTAGGGGAAGGCTAGCAGGTACTGTTCTGGAATAGCCATGTTTTAAGACCCTTCCGAAAAGAGAGATGGGTAGTTTCATGGCGGAGATTAAGAGGGAGGGAGTTCCACAGTCCAGCTATGTTATATGAAAAGGAGCGGCCTCCACTCCGCTGCTTGTTGATTTTAGGAATACAGGCTAGATTTAAATTCTCCGATCGAAGAGATTTCCTGGGGAGGTAGGCGGTGATCAAATGCTGATTAATTCTGGGGCCTGTGCCCATAAGGGTCTTATGAGCAGTACATAAGGCTTTGAAGGAAATTCTTTCCTTTATTGGTAGCCAGTGAAGGGCTTTCAGACTGGGGCTAGCTGACTGCCTACTACTGCAGCCTGTCAGAAGTCGTGCTGCGCAGTTCTGGGCCACCTGGAGTTTCCTTAGGGTGGATTTTGGGGCTCCCAGATACAATGAATTGCAGTAGTCCAGCCGCGAAAGAATCAGGGCCTGGACTACTATCTTCTTCGCTTCAGTGGGTAATAGGGGAGGACTTTCCGTAGTTTCCTAAGGATGCCGTGACACGCCCCGTCACTGCCACTGCCTGCTGGTCAAATTTGAGTGAGTCATCCAGCCACACACCGAGGCTCTTGATCTTGGACTTCGGAATTGGAGGGGCACCCAGGCACTGAGGCCATGATAGTGTGGGAGTTAGCTTGGCAGTGTTGCCCATATACATGATTTCTGTTTTTCTCCATTCAGTTTAAGGCAGGAGTGTTGCATCCAGGTAGCTACCTTTCCTAGGCAGAGCTCCAGGTCTGCAGGATCAGTCCGTGGATGATTAAGAGATATCACCAGCTGAGTATCATCCGCGTAGGTGACCACTTTGATCCCAAATGGCTGGATGACCTCCGCTAGTGGCCTCATATATACGTTAAATAACGTAGGACTTAGGGAGGATCCTTGGGGCACTCCATAATTCAGAAGGAGAGGGCTGGAAATGGATTCCTTCGAAAAGACCTGAAAAACTCTGTCATTAAGGAATGATTGAATCCAGGCGATAGCACTTCCTGCTACCCCGATTCTCCTTAGCCGTTCAATAAGAACATTGTGGTTGACCGTATCAAATGCCGCACTAAGGTCCAGGAGGACAATGGCCGCCACTCCTCCCTGATCCACTATCCTCCTAGCTTCCTCAACCACAACCGTTAGTGCGGATTCCGTGCCATGTTGTGGGCGGAAACCCGTCTGAGATTGGTGAAGTAGTTCATGGGTTTCTAGGAAGGCTGATAGGGTGGAGTTTATATGTTTTTCTAAGATCTTACTAAGCAAGGGAAGGAGGGAAATGGGCCGGTAGTTACTCAGTGCTTCTGGGTCCAGGCTAGGTTTTTAAGTAGTGCTTTTACCATAGCATGCTTCCATATCGATGGCACGAGTCCATTGGTGATGGACATGTTAAGCACCGCCTGGATAGCTGGAAAAATCACATCTTTAGCCTTAAATAGACTATGTGGAGGGGCGGGGTCTAGAGGGGATCCAGATTTTATTTTGGCAAAGATTTTAACAAGAGTCTCCATATCCAAGAGAGGAAATTTCTCCAAGGTGGGAGTAGCTGCTACCACTACTCCCTGATCCTGTTGCCCAGCTACTTCCATCAAGGGAATATCTAAATCACTAGGTAGTGGGGATGCAGGGAGGGTCTTATAGATAGCTTGTATTTTTCCCTGAAAGTAACTCGCCAGTTCATTGCACTGTCCCTTAGATGAATTTCTAGGGATATCATGGAGAGAGGGCTCAAGGAGGGATTTAGTGATTTTAAAGATTTCTTTGGGTGCGTTAGATGCTGCTTTAATTTTATCCTCATAGTAGGATGACTGCGCCCTTTTAATTTCCACTTGGTATCGCTTTATGGCTTCTCTGTAAGTATGTTTTGTGCTTTCACTGAAATCTTTCCTCCAAATCCTCTCTAGTTGTTTACATTTTTGTTTGAGCGATCTAAGCTGGGGTGAGTACCATGGGGAAATATTTTCTCTCACACTGTGATTAATTTTTTTCTTCGGAATGACTTTATCCAGTGTAGATTCTAACCAATGATTGAGTGCCTCAGCTGCCGAGAGAGTATCAGTCCCAAAATTAGGTTTTGTATTAAGAAGTTGTATTGACCATGTCTCAGCGGAGAGCTTGGACCATGGTCGGATTTTCGCCGACTTATGCTCCTTAGCTTTGCAGTGAAGGGGGAATTTTAGCGAGAAAGGGATCATCAGATGATCAGTCCATGGTAACGGGATGGGAGTCTCTACTGTCAACTCCAAAATATTGGTGAACACTGGGTCCAAAGTATGACCCTTTATGTGCGTTGGTGCATTAACTTTTTGTACAAGTTGTATTGCGGCAAGATCTTGCATCAGCTCAAATGCCTCTCTTTTACTAGGGTCTTCAAAATGAAGATTTAGAGTCCCCTATCAAAGTAAAGTTACTGGCTGATTTTGCTAGCGCCGCAGCCACTTCTGGGAGTGAGCTAAAGAAAGGGCCCCCTGGGCCCGGAGGCCGATAGATAAGAATTCTCGTGAAAGATAGGGTAGCTGATAGGGAGAGAGAGAAAAAAGACTCTCACAGTTAGGTACTAGGTTAGGTTTGGTTCTACAATTAAAAATATCTTTGTAGATTATGGCAACGCCACCACCTTTTTTCCCCACTCGATCATTATGCTGGATATTATAGCCTGGGGGTAGCGTACAGACCACATCGGGGGCTGAGTCTTTGTGCATCCATGTTTCTGTTAGGAAGAGGGCATCCGGCTTCCTGTCCTCAATGAGCATTTTCAGCTCTCCCGAGTGTTTAGGAAGGGACCTACAATTGAGTGAGAACATTTTGTAGGTTGTAAATACAAGGTTCTGTCTGTGATGTCCCAAACTGCTATTCAGTGTGAAAGGGCATTTTGTACAGGAAGAATCCCCATGACCCAGGGACATAGAGTGGAGGCAATCTGTTTTGTCTAGGTCCCTAAGCTCTCTAATTTGCAGAGAGGTATACATCACTTTATGGGAGGATCGAGGGACAGGGTTTCTGGCCCCTGGTCTCGGACGGGCGCAGACGGGTTTGCCTTAGGCGCGCCTTTGGCGCGCCAGCGGCGCGCCCGCTGCGCGCGTCCGCTGCGCGTCCGTTCTCCCCCCTGCCTTTTAAAAGGTCCAGCCCGGAAGAACATCAGCCTGGCCCCGCCCCACTCCGCCTCCTGCTCCCGCACCCCCTCCACACAAACGGAAACCGCGGTGGACCGGAGGGTGCCGGGAGTATAATGCGAGTCCCCAACAAGTAAGTGCACCGTTCAGCCCAGAATCCCACAGGTGACAAAACAATTTTAAAACCAGTAGTTTAAAATTGCTAAAAACAGTGAGTACAGTAATAAAAGAAAGCTGCTCGTGTGCAAGAGGGTAGAGCACTAGCGAGCCACTACCTCAATAGCCTGTTTGCCGCTGCGCGTCCGTTCTCCCCTGCCTTTTCAAAGGTCCAGCCCGGAAGAACATCAGCCTGGCCCCGCCCCACTCCGCCTCCTGCTCCCGCACCCCCTCCACACAAACGGAAACCGCGGTGGACCGGAGGGCGCCGGGAGTATAATGCAAGTCCCCAATAAGTAAGTGCACCGTTCAGCCCAGATTCCCACAGGTGACAAAACAATTTTAAAAACAGTAGTTTAAAATTGCTAAAAACAGTGAGTACAGTAATAAAAGAGAGCTGCTCGTGTGCAAGAGGGTAGAGCACTAGCGAGCCACTACCTCAATAGCCTGTTTGCCGCTAGGCGTCCGTTCTCCCCCTGCCTTTTCAAAGGTCCAGCCCGGAAGAACATCAGCCTGGCCCCGCCCCACTCCGCCTCCTGCTCCCGCACCCCTCCACACAAACGGAAACCGCGGTGGACCGGAGGGCGCCGGGAGTATAATGCAAGTCCCCAACAAGTAAGTACCGTTCAGCCCAGATTCCCACAGGTAACAAAACAATTTTAAAACCAGTAGTTTAAAATTGCTAAAAACAGTGAGTACAGTAATAAAAGAGAGCTGCTCGTGTGCAAGAGGGTAGAGCACTAGCGAGCCACTACCTCAATAGCCTGTTTGCCGCTGCGCGTCCGTTCTCCCCCTGCCTTTTCAAAGGTCCAGCCCGGAAGAACATCAGCCTGGCCCCGCCCCACTCCGCCTCCTGCTCCCGCACCCCCTCCACACAAACGGAAACCGCGGTGGACCGGAGGGCGCCGGGAGTATAATGCGAGTCCCCAACAAGTAAGTGCACCGTTCAGCCCAGAATCCCACAGGTAACAAAACTATTTTAAAACCAGTAATTTAAAATTGCTAAAAACAGAGTACAGTAATAAAAGAAAGCTGCTTGTGTGCAAGAGGATAGAGCACTAGCGAGCCACTACCTCATAGCCTGTTTGCCGCTGCGCGTCCGTTCTCCCCCTGCCTTTTAAAAGGTCCAGCCCGGAAGAACATCAGCCTGGCCCCGCCCCACTCCGCCTTCCTGCTCCCGCACCCTCCACACAACGGAAACCGCGGTGGACCGGAGGGCGCCGGGAGTATAATGCGAGTCCCCAACAAGTAAGTGCACCGTTCAGCCCAGAATCCCACAGGTAACAAAACAATTTTAAAACCAGTAATTTAAAATTGCTAAAAACAGAGTACAGTAATAAAAGAAAGCTGCTTGTGTGCAAGAGGATAGAGCACTAGCGAGCCACTACCTCATAGCCTGTTTGCCGCTGCACGTCCGTTCTCCCCCCTGCCTTTTAAAAGGTCCAGCCCGGAAGAACATCAGCCTGGCCCCGCCCCACTCCGCCTCCTGCTCCCGCACCCCCTCCACACAAACGGAAACCGCGGTGGACCGGAGGGCGCCGGGAGTATAATGCGAGTCCCCAACAAGTAAGTGCACCGTTCAGCCCAGAATCCCACAGGTAACAAAACAATTTTAAAACCAGTAATTTAAAATTGCTAAAAACAGAGTACAGTAATAAAAGAAAGCTGCTTGTGTGCAAGAGGATAGAGCACTAGCGAGCCACTACCTCATAGCCTGTTTGCCGCTGCGCATCCGTTCTCCCCCTGCCTTTTAAAAGGTCCAGCCCGGAAGAACATCAGCCTGGCCCCGCCCCACTCCGCCTTCCTGCTCCCGCACCCCTCCACACAAACGGAAACCGCGGTGGACCGGAGGGTGCCGGGAGTATAATGCGAGTCCCCAACAAGTAAGTGCACCGTTCAGCCCAGAATCCCACAGGTAACAAAACAATTTTAAAACCAGTAATTTAAAATTGCTAAAAACAGAGTACAGTAATAAAAGAAAGCTGCTTGTGTGCAAGAGGATAGAGCACTAGCGAGCCACTACCTCATAGCCTGTTTGCCGCTGCGCGTCCGTTCTCCCCCTGCCTTTTAAAAGGTCCAGCCCGGAAGAACATCAGCCTGGCCCCGCCCCACTCCGCCTCCTGCTCCCGCACCCCTCCACACAAACGGAAACCGCGGTGGACCGGAGGGCGCCGGGAGTATAATGCGAGTCCCCAACAAGTAAGTGCACCGTTCAGCCCAGAATCCCACAGGTAACAAAACAATTTTAAAACCAGTAATTTAAAATTGCTAAAAACAGAGTACAGTAATAAAAGAAAGCTGCTTGTGTGCAAGAGGATAGAGCACTAGCGAGCCACTACCTCATAGCCTGTTTGCCGCTAGGCGTCCGTTCTCCCCCCTGCCTTTTAAAAGGTCCAGCCCGGAAGAACATCAGCCTGGCCCCGCCCCACTCCGCCTCCTGCTACCGCACCCCCTCCACACAAACGGAAACCGCGGTGGACCGGAGGGCGCCGGGAGTATAATGCGAGTCCCCAACAAGTAAGTGCACCGTTCAGCCCAGAATCCCACAGGTAACAAAACAATTTTAAAACCAGTAATTTAAAATTGCTAAAAACAGAGTACAGTAATAAAAGAAAGCTGCTTGTGTGCAAGAGGATAGAGCACTAGCGAGCCACTACCTCATAGCCTGTTTGCCGCTGCGCGTCCGTTCTCCCCCCTGCCTTTTAAAAGGTCCAGCCCGGAAGAACATCAGCCTGGCCCCGCCCACTCCGCCTCCTGCTCCCGCACCCCTCCACACAAACGGAAACCGCGGTGGACCGGAGGCGCCGGGAGTATAATGCGAGTCCCCAACAAGTAAGTGCACCGTTCAGCCCAGAATCCCACAGGTAACAAAACTATTTTAAAACCAGTAATTTAAAATTGCTAAAAACAGAGTACAGTAATAAAAGAAAGCTGCTTGTGTGCAAGAGGATAGAGCACTAGCGAGCCACTACCTCATAGCCTGTTTGCCGCTGCGCGTCCGTTCTCCCCCCTGCCTTTTAAAAGGTCCAGCCCGGAAGAACATCAGCCTGGCCCCGCCCCACTCCGCCTCCTGCTCCCGCACCCCCTCCACACAACGGAAACCGCGGTGGACCGGAGGGCGCCGGGAGTATAATGCGAGTCCCCAACAAGTAAGTGCACCGTTCAGCCCAGAATCCCACAGGTAACAAAACAATTTTAAAACCAGTAATTTAAAATTGCTAAAAACAGAGTACAGTAATAAAAGAAAGCTGCTTGTGTGCAAGAGGATAGAGCACTAGCGAGCCACTACCTCATAGCCTGTTTGCCGCTGCACGTCCGTTCTCCCCTGCCTTTTAAAAGGTCCAGCCCGGAAGAACATCAGCCTGGCCCCGCCCCACTCCGCCTCCTGCTCCCGCACCCCTCCACACAAACGGAAACCGCGGTGGACCGGAGGGCGCCGGGAGTATAATGCGAGTCCCCAACAAGTAAGTGCACCGTTCAGCCCAGAATCCCACAGGTAACAAAACAATTTTAAAACCAGTAATTTAAAATTGCTAAAAACAGAGTACAGTAATAAAAGAAAGCTGCTTGTGTGCAAGAGGATAGAGCACTAGCGAGCCACTACCTCATAGCCTGTTTGCCGCTGCGCATCCGTTCTCCCCCCTGCCTTTTAAAAGGTCCAGCCCGGAAGAACATCAGCCTGGCCCCGCCCCACTCCGCCTCCTGCTCCCGCACCCCCTCCACACAAACGGAAACCGCGGTGGACCGGAGGGCGCCGGGAGTATAATGCGAGTCCCCAACAAGTAAGTGCACCGTTCAGCCCAGAATCCCACAGGTAACAAAACAATTTTAAAACCAGTAATTTAAAATTGCTAAAAACAGAGTACAGTAATAAAAGAAAGCTGCTTGTGTGCAAGAGGATAGAGCACTAGCGAGCCACTACCTCATATCCCATTCAGACACACACTCCCTGCTCTAATTACTCCTAACAGACCACTTTTTATCACTAACAAACATATAATCAGCCATCCATCATTTGTCCAACCAACACCCTCCTCTTCCTTCTACCATAATAACACAAACGCACAACACATACACTGCATGGCACCATACTTTTTAACTCTTGCAACAAACTAGTCTAAGACAAACACTCTTACCTCTACTTTATTCCCTCCTACACAAAACATACATCTACTCATAAACACATCACCACCCATCTACCTTACAACCTCCTCTCACAAACAATACTATACAAACAAATCCATTGCATGAAACAAATACACCAGCACCTCTTTTCACTCCTCCTCAAAAACAAAACATACCACGCATACCAACACAACAAGATCTTCCAAGCGCAACACCTCATAATACTTACCATCACAAAATACAAACATACACCCACCTTTCATACCACACAAAGGAACAAACACCAATGCCAAGCTCTCTTCCACCACATCTAACACAGATACAGCAACTCTCTTCCAAACGCCTCTCATCCATTGGACAATTTGGAACATTACTACATGACCCACATGCTGCACCACCAACCCGGACTCATACACCTTACGCCCTAAACACACGCAAACAATATAAGCGACGTGCCACACCTCACAACTTTGCTTCCCCATGTCTACTGCACAACAATGTTACACCACGAAAACAACACAGCACACCAACTCACTCTCAAACACTGTCTCCACCACCTACAAACGCAGACCCATCAAAATGCCTTCTTAGCATGCTGGATGAGGAACATGATACAGAACAGCTACACAATTGCTATCCTAACAGCTAATACCAGCACTAAAAACACACCTGCTACAAACCCACACAATACTAATCACTCTTCTACAAAACAAAGTCTCACTATCACCAAAGCCCATTCTCTAAACTGTCTACTAATAAATGCTCGATCCTTCTCTAAAAACAAACATCACATCTACGACCTTCTCACTGATGCAAAACTAGACATACTATTCGTAACTGAATCATAGTTGGGAGATGATATGGCTCCAGTCCTGCATGAAGCCGTTCCTCTAGGCTATCAAACGATCACCAAAAATCGTATAGGCAAAAAAGGAGGTGGTCTAGCTGTTGTGTTCAGGCAAACATTACATATCACTAAAGTTGACGACATCACCATAAAGAATTGTGAGGCTCTTCTCACCAGATGCAATACTACACCGTCTTCCTCCTGTAACTTCCTGCTCCTTTACAGACCTCCACCTAGCAAGGCGACATTCCCAGACGCACTTCTAGACACAGTTTCAAACCTGATAACAAAAGACTCCAACCTATGCATTCTGGGTGACCTCAACATTTGGTTTGACAAACCCAATATGACCCATCCAGAAACAATAATCACCGGCCTAGATGCACTAAACCTGCATCAGATTGTCCACAAACCCACACACATCGCTGGACATATCCTAGATGTCATTTTTGCTAATACCGACCTAGTTACCTTTCAAACTATAACTCCAGTCACATGGTCAGACCACCACTTGCTTGCTTTCCAACATAAAACACTAAGCGACTCACCTAAAACTACCTTACATCCATCCATCCTATCGACAGTGGAACAAACTCAATTTGGAACACTTAGAAACACAACTAACATCCAGTACAAATCTGGAAACAATAAATTCTGCTCAAAAACAATATGAGTGGCTACAGAAGCTTTTGACATCCTGATACCACTCAAAACCACACAACAGAACAAAAGAAAAAAAGCGCCTTGGAGAAACAGAGATAAAAAGACACAAAAAAACAAATTACAAAGCTGCAACGTACCTGGCTCAAAACAAACGCCAAAGAAGACAAACTTCACCTACAGAAAATTAACAGAATATACAAGTCAGCTATCAAAAAAGCTAAGCAAAGGTACTATTCAGACAGAATTCAAAATGCCAAATGTGCAAATAAAGAATTCTATAAAATACTCAATGAATTTCGCAAACCAAATTGCCTAGAAGGAACTCATCCGGTTACTCAAGATTTCACAGACAAACTGGCAAATCATTACACTGACAAAACAGACACGTTGGACTCATACTTAAAACGGAGACAAAGCACCAGCACTAACCCTTTGACAAAACAACAATCCAAGAATACTCTAACCCAACCTCTCTGTTCCTTCCAACACATCTCACACGATGAATTTATGGACCTGGTCAAAGCAAGCAGGCCTTCCGGCAGCCCTTCTGACCTGTGTCCACCACAAACTCAAGACAATTCTTTTAACAACCTCTGCTGCCACTCCAGTAAGAAGAATCATCAACGATTCCTTAACTACCGGAATATTTCCAGAAGAACTCAAAAAGTCATACATACGCCCTTTACTGAAGAAAACAAACTTGGACCCGCTGAACCCTGACAACTACAGACCCATTACAAATTGACCTTTTCTGGGAAAACTGATAGAAAGAGCAGATGTCCCAATTCACTGAAGACAATGACATACTTTCAGACTTCCAAACAGGTTTCCGTATGGGGAGAGGCACAGAATCTGCCCTCCTTGCTGTCTGGGATGACCTGAAGAACACAGTAGACCGCAACGGGGTTGCTGCGCTTCTCCTCTTGGACCTCTCGGCTGCCTTTGACACGGTTGACCATGACACTCTGAAACAAAGACTCTATGAAGCCGGCATGGAGGGGACTGTTCTAACTGGATCGCGTCCTACCTTCGAAACAGAACTAATGTCATCCATACCCCACCTTTCTCATCCTAACCATACTGCACAAAAGCAGGGGTCCCTCAAGGCTCTATCATCTCGCCCATGCTTTTCAACATCTACATGAAGTCATTACCGGTACTGATCAATCAATTTCACCTCACGTGCTATAAATATGCAGATGACACACAAATACTTCAACTGGAACGCCCCAAAGACATTGGAAACTCCCCAATTTTCAGTTGTCTCACAGCCGTGGATCAGTGGATGACTTGAAGCCACCTCAAATTGAATGGTTCCAAAACGGAAATACTCGCATGTGGCAATTGGAAAAATTATGACCCGCTTGCCGCCTGGCCTGATGAACTGGGATCACCACCTAAAGTATCGAAGGAAGTAAGAAACCTCGGAATGACCATGGACTCCGAGCTATCAATGAATGCCCAAGTGGACAAACTAGCAAGATCAAGCTTTGTCACTATAAAAACGCTGCAACGAATTTTCCCTCATTTGGGATTTCCACACAAGGTCCAAGCTACCATCTCCCTTGTTCTGTCCAAAGTCGATTACGCCAATAGCCTCTACCACGGATCACCTTTAACAACCATGAAAAGACTACAGCGGATTCAGAACTCGGCTGCCAGACTACTCTTGCATATCAAACCGCAAGACCACATCTCACCTGCCTTGAAAGCCCTGAATTGGTTACCGGTTGCCAGAAGATACACGTTCAAGCTGCTTTGTGTCACCCACAAAGCAGTACATGGAATGGGACCGCTCTTCATCAGGAATAAAATCACCAAACACATTCAACAAAGGAACATCCGCTCTAAAATGGCACCTCGCCTCAAAATCCCAAGATACAAGAAAAAAGCCATGGGTGGCACATCCTTCTCTGTTCAAGCAGCCAAACTATTGAACTCTTTACCCCCAACATAAGATCCACGGACAGCCACCTTATCTTCAGAAAACTACTCAAGAATTGGCTCTTCCCCACATAAGCACCATACGCGAACCGAAATTTACAGCATATCCCTCTGTATATAATCATTTATTTTTACTATAAATATGTACCTATCTTTGTGTATTGCTTTGTATAAACATGTAGAATAATTATGTTAAAAAAAAATTAAAGTACAATAACACTTGAAAACCGGAGTTTATCTGGTGCATCTTTGGTCTACATGTACTTCTTCCATTGTGCATCCATGCACCTTCCATGTACTTGGATCTGTGTGTTTGTTACTTTCCTCCTGAAAAGCATATCCAATGCACTACCCTATTTCTCATCCTGTACCTCTATCAATATCTTTAATCTACATATACCTACCTCCTTTATGCATCTATATACTTTCAATGTACTTATGGATCTATATATTTATCACTTTCTTCTAATTCAGCAGATCCAATGCACTACCCTATTTCTCACCCTATACTTCTCTCAATATATCTTCTAACCCAACTTTCTGACTCATCTCAAACTTTTCTACTACTCGTTCCAATGCACTACCCTATTTCTCACCCTATACATCTATCAATATATCTTCTACACCCACTCTCTCATTTATCCCAAACCCCATACCACTACTATGATCCCCACAATAAGCCTTTCTAGACTCTCCCTTACTCTACCCCTCCTTTCATCATCTGACACCTCTTTTTACTATACCGATCCCCAAAACAAACCTTTCTAAACTCTTCCCTCTGACTCTTCCCCTCCACAACCCCTTTTTACTCATCCAAAAGCCTCCTCCTACTGCTATGACCTCCCCCCAAAAATAAAAAAATCCTTCACTCTCCTATCCCTCCACTATCCTTTTCCATCAAAATAACAGACTAACATGTTCACTTCTCAATTTTCATATTCCACTATACTAATTCACCACTAATCCATTATGGGTCCCAGAGTAGCGTGCTACTCGCCAAAAAAGCGCTTCAACACCTCATCAGAGGTAAGCAAGCATTATATAAATGCAAACCTTTTTCCCTCTTCTATCCCTCAGCTACCTTTCTCTATCCGACTGAATAACACATCCACCACTCAAACTACTTTCATATTTCACTATACTAATTTTCAACACTAATCCTTATGGGTACCGAGTAGCATGCTACTCGCCAGAAAAATGCTTCAACACCCCTTCAGGGGTAACAAGCGCTATATGAATGCAAACCTTTCTCCCCCTTCTACCCCTCCGCTATCCTTCTCACTCCAAATAACTGACTAATATCCACCACTCAAATTACTTTCATATTTCACCATTCTAATTCACCACTAATCCTTTATGGGTTTCTGGAGTAGTGTGCTACTGCCCAAAAATAAAAATAAAAGGCGCTGCAACACCCCATCAGGGTAACAAGCGCTATATAAATACAAACCTTTTTTCCTCTTCTATCCTTCCGAATCCAAATAACTAACTAACCTATCCACCACTTTAATGACTTTCATATTTCACTATACTAATTAAACACTAATCCTTTATGGGTCCCGGAGTAGCGTGCTACTCACCGAAAAAGCACTTTAACGCCTCGTCATGGGTAGTAAGTGTTATATAAATACAATTACAATGGACAACCTGTAGGACCCTATTGACTAGACAGGGCACTAAGAGTTATTATTGCACATTTCTACTTGCACCTACACTTTATAAAATGCTTCGTTAGGTATCAGCCAGCTATTGGCCCACACCTGAGAGTTAATTTCTATCAGGTTGTCAGCAAAACTGTAATTATTTGGTCAATTCGTTTTTTTAAATAGAATAGGTAACTGCTGGAAGCAAGCTTGGGCTCATGTTTTATTTATGTTAGAAATTTGTAAAGCGCCTGGTTAAGCCAATACGGGGTGTCCCCGTGCTAGGTTTTCTCTTCTCCTAAGCCTTCAGAGTGTTTAGTGAGCCAGACATAGTCATTAGATGACCATGGATTGCCTGAAGAACCATGTCTTTACATTTCTACGAAACAATGCTTCTGAAGGCTGCATTCTAAGGTCCAAGGGAAGGAGGTTCCACATCTTTGCCGCAAGCAGACTGAAGGAGCTGCTACCCAAACGAGCTCTGTGCACTTTGGGTATCGTCAGCTTAGCTGTTCCTGAGGATCTGAGACTGCGATTTGGGAAGAAGAGTTTGATCAGGGGAAACAGATATTGGGGGCCTTTCAAATTTACGATTCTGTGACAGAAGCATAAGGCTTTGAAGGCCCCTCTGACCTGAATAGGATGCTAGTGAAGCTTAGCAAGGGCAGGGCCCAGAGAGGAATGCTAAGGAATATTTAGAAGCATACGGGCCGCAATGTTCTGCACCCTCTGCAACATTCTTATTCTGCCCTTATAGACTCCAAGATAAAGAACATTACAGTAGTTCAGGCGAGACACTACCAATGCCTGGATAATTGTTTCTTAGTCGACTATGGTAACAGCTCTAAGATGTTGCGAAGCATCTTCAAGATGCCAAAACAGGAGCCAGCCAGAGACTAGATCTGGTAGTCGGAGGACAGTGCTGAATCAAACCAGACCCCAAGATTTTTTATCTTTGGTTGGGAACAGGGACCAACCCCAGTTCAGAAGGCCACCTTAGAGAGGACCAGATGGACGGTTGCTTACCAATCACAAGAAACTCAGTCTTTTCCGCATTTAGTTCCAGACAACTGGGAACCATCCATTTTGCCAGGTCCACCAGGCATGCTCTAAACTTAGGGGCAGCATCATCTTCGTCCTGTCAGGGTGATACTCAGCTAAGTATCATCAGCATAAGATACCATCTTGACCCCATGACACTCAACTACATCTTCCAGGGGACGCATGTAGACATTAAACAGGGTCGGGCTCAGAGCCGAACCCTGAGGCACTCCTTCCGACAAAGTGCGAGTCTCAGACCTGTAGGACTGTTGGAAGACCTGGAAAGTACGGTCATGGAGGAAATCTGTGATCCAGTCAAGTGCCCCTAACCCCAAGACCCCACAGGCGTTCCAGAAGGAGACCATGTGATACCGTATTGAATGGGGCCCTTAGATCCAACAGGATCAGGGCCGCTGTCTTGCCCTCATCAGCAGATATTCTAAGAGATTCAGAGGCTAGGAAAAGAGCCAATTCAGTACTAAACATAGATCTAAACCCTGATTGACTCTCATGGAGAAGTTTATTTTCTTTAATAAACTTAATTAATTGGAGGTTGAAAACGTTTTCAGCCGTCTTAGCAAAAAATGGAAGTAGAGAGTATGGTCCAGTGAGGGCTTCTTTAGTAATGGAACCACCATTGCATGTTTCCAGTCCGAGGGGACTAGGCCAGAGGCAAAGGAAAGGTTCAGAAGATTACAAAGTACGGGGGCAATAGCATTCTCCCTGCGTAACAGCATGGTCGGTGAGATGGGATCAAGAGGGGAGCCCGATTTCACTATAGAGAGAAGGCTGTGAGTCTCCGGAACAGTTAGAGCTTTAAGATTTAAGAGACCCTCGGAAGGGAGTATATGCTCCAGCAGGATGAATTTAAAATTCCTCCTAGAGGCAGGGATAGATAGTATCTATCTTTTCAGAAAAATAGTGGGCCACTAGATTGCAGTGTTCTGTTGAGGAAGGGATGGTAGCAGCATCTCGCTTGAGAGAGGTAAGGCTTTTGACAATCTGAAAGATCTCCCTGGGGGAACCCCTACAGGATTCGATCTTAAGAGTGTAGAATTTAGTACGTATTTTCTTGATCTAATTTTGATAATTTTTTAGTGCCTCTAGATATAAAATGTTATCATCTGGCTTATAGTCCCTTCTTCAGAGGTGCGTTGACCTTTTGCAGAACTTTTGTAGGCCCAGAAGTTCCTCGGTTAACCATTCTGCAGTTGGATTGCGGCGGGTGCGGTTACATGGCTTCAGAGGAGCGAAGGTGTCCAGTGCCCCAATTAACCAGGAAGAGATTTGTTGACTGACACTCTGCGGCCAAGTGTCGAGTGCAGGGGAGCTGAGAGCCAGTTTGGCTATAAAAGCGGCAGAGGTAACCCAGGACCATTTATGTGTCTTTTTGTAGTAAGTGGAGCCTTTAGGCCAGGTTAATACAGTAGAGGAATCTGTCATCTGAAATGGAAGAATGAAATGATCAGAACAAGCTACAGGAATCGGGGAGATAGCTTTTATTGACGTGCAGTTTGAAAAAATGGTGTCAAGGGTATGGCCTCCAATGTGCGTGGGAAGTTCCAATGCCTCCAGGTCCTTCACTAGGGACGATGCCACGATACAGCTAGTGTCTTCAAAATGTCAATTAAGATCGCACAGAACTAAAAATTTCAGATAGTGGATGGCATAGGAGGAAAGTAGATCCACCAGAGCATTTGTAAAAGCCCTGGCTGGTCTCGGCGGCCGATAGATAAGGAGACCTGCTACAGAGTGAGAGATGGTGAAATAGTCATTCAACCTGTGAGTTAGGAATCTAAACCCTATAGACCTGGCCCCTAAGCCCCAGGATTTGCAACATGCCCTTTACTCCTGTATGGAGCAAGGGTCAGATTAGGCACAACTTGTGATCTACTCCTGTAAGGTGTCAATACCCATTGACTCCTGTAGACGTAAAGGATCTTACTAGACACAACTTGTGCCCCCACCCTCCTTATGGTGGCAATACCCCTGTTGTTTTTGTGCCCTTTACTATGAGATGAAGATCAGACTACACACAAGCAAGTCCTTGCCCCCAAGGTTGCATTTCCCTTGTTCTGACCTTAATTCCGGTTTGGCGTGAGAATAAGAATGCACACATCATTTGTCCTTCTAAGGTGACAATACTAATTATTGTTCCCTTTACTCCTGTATGTGGGGAGGATCAGACTAGATACAACTTGTACTCCCCTTAAGGTGGCAATATCCTTGTTGTGTCGTTTACTCCTGTATGAGGTGAGGATCAGATTAGACATGACTTGTGCCCCTCATAAGGTGGCAATATTCTTGTTGTGAAAATTACTCCTTTTCGGGATGAGGGTCAAACTAAACACCATGCAGCCCCCCTTCATATTGGATGGGTTTCACAATAGAACCATCAGACCAGAAGTCACCCAGGAGATGGTTTATTAGTCTCGGTCCAACTGAATTTCTAATTCGTAATGGTGCATTGAACGGAGTCCTTGCACCAGGGGGTTTGAAATCCAAACCTTGCGGGTCATGGGAGAGTGGGCAAGATCATGACTCTTTCATCCTTGGAAGTTTGAACCTTCCCATCATCACTCAACTACGCTTTCCCACTCACATTAAAGGGCACACTGATCTGTCTAGCCGATGAGTTATAAGTTAGAAAACCCCTCTGCTGTGCATTAAAATAATATTTCAAATTGCCTCTGAATTACAATGATCTTAACAAAGATCTGTCTTCAGCCCCCTTTTTCCATATGGTCACAGAACTCCTCAGCGAGTTGCAATATACTTATAATGTATGGCAGAGGGTACTGTATCCCTTATATAGCATTTATTTAGCACAAAATCAGCCTGGGTGGTAATAGGGTGATTTACATAACAAGGAGAGATAGGAGATTGATTGTTCCTGGTTACAGAGTGCCACCAGATTGTTTAGATAGAGAGGAGAAATCGCTTTGGCTGTTCCAGACTATAAAGGGCACTGCACACCAGCTAGAGTACAAAAGGAGGGTTAACACAAGGCTGGTGTTCATTGTTAGAGACAGCATACATACTTGTTAACCCCAGGAAGGGGTGATAAGAGCCTAGTGCACGGGTAGTGAGTGCGAAGAAAAAGTGGTCATGTTATTAAGTTATTGCAACAAAACAACTGTCGAGATGTAAATGTATGTGCATGACAAATGTTCTAGATATCCTTTGATGCAGTGCTTAATAAAAAAACAAGTTAAAGAAAAAAAGAGACTAGTGCTCTATTACAAGTGTTGGAAATGTGAGCCTAGTGGTGCCGGATTGAACAGCACACACGTTCATTTACACAGGGAGGAGACACATGGGAGTGTTGTTGCCTGGTCACAGATGGCACACAAGTACACACAGGGAAGAGGGATATGAGCCTGGTGCACATTTCAAATGTAGGAAATGTGAAATTGGTTACTGACGGCACATATTTATATAGGGAGGAGTCACTTTAGTCTGGTGCTCATTTACATATGTAGATGTGAGCCTGGTTTTGCCAGATTACTGATAGCACATATTTGGTTACATAGGGAGGAGTCACATTAGTATGGTGCTCATTTAAATGTGCAGAACATGTGACCCTAGTGGTGCCTAGTTACAAATGACTCACAAGCTTGTTCATAGACAGGAAACCTATGAAACTAGGGATGCTGGTTGCAGACGGCACACAAGCTTATTTACATACCCAAGCGCTACAACAGTCTGGTGCTTCTGTACATAGGCACAAGACAACGGGGTTACAGATGGCACTCTATAAGATTGGTGGCTCCTGGCTAGAGACGGCACACTGGCGTGTTTACACATGGAGAAGGGTAGGAGCCTAGCGCTCCTTTACATATGTGTAAGATGTGAGCATGGTGGTAAATGGTTACAGATGACACACAGAAGCTTTTAAAAAGGGAGAGGGGCTATGTGACCGAAGAAAGGCAGAGTCTGGCAATCTGCAGCATGATGGATATTCAGTCCAACCGCTATGATACATTATGTTTAACAGAATGTTCTCGGCCCCCTGGCGTCAACCATAATACTGCTGACATCCGAACCAGGTCATGTAGAGTCTGGAGTTATCTCTGTCCTCTTTCAACACACTATATACAGATCCGTAAGACCATAGGCTCTTCCAGCTACAGCTCCAGTTGGTTACAATCTACACACCGAGTAATAAGAAGACCTTTTCAGAGAGTGACTTTCATGTGTCTGACTTACCTAGTCACAGCATTCAATCACAAATGAACAAAACCAGTATACCCAACATAGCTCCCCACACCACATTGCAAGAGATATGAGTGTTACTCAAGTGTGAACATGTTTAACCTTATATATATGCCCTATTAATATACCATGACAAAGGCTGAAAGCATCAGAGCTTTGTACATGGTCCCAGGCAAAGACAATCAACGTGTGATTAGAGGGTAGATGGTTTCTAAAATTAAAAGAGGCCTGTTAATTTGTCATGTGTTATTCTTTTCAGTGGTGCATTTCAGCTACTTTCTGTCCCAATTTACAGCTCTGACAATTTCATATGTGTTTGATTATGCCTATTACAGCGCCTTTTGCCTTAAGAAGGCCCATCCTAGACCAACATAATGACAAAACACACGCCGACAAATAGAGAACAAATAGATTTTTACATGATCTAGGACTACTAATAACATATTCTATGTCAAGCCTCACATGTTTAACTGATGGAGATCAAAGAGCGTCATCAGTGATATACTGAGAAAAAAGTAACCTGAAGAATTGCTGTAAATTAATGTAAATTGAAAATTAACAAAGAACTACATAACCACAACTGTGCGACCTGGAAGCCTATTATTTTTCAACATAGCCCTGGTTTGTGATTACTTTACAGTGCTCACATTATCATCTGCACTAGAAGAGAAGGGAGCTTGGGGTGTCTGGTCAGAGAAGCTTATTTACATACAAAGGAGGTGTGACGGCCTGTTCACAAAGCACAACACAACTTGTTTATGTAAAATGCATGTACACAGCACAGGACAAATTGATTCAGGTAACAGTGTGAGTGTGAGTATTGCATGGCAGGAGCTTGCAGTCTTAGTTGCGGAGACCTGAAAGTCTGCACAGTAGCATCTTTAGCTCTTTCAACTGTTTCAGAGAGGGTGCCAGTCTTAGATTCTGGGGGCAAAGCTACCAACAGCTCACCTCCTGGTTTTTATTTTTTGCATCTACAGTTGGTGCAGATTCCACCCAAGACCGTAACCTTTTCAGCTAGGTGGTCTGCTTCCTCCAATGAGCCTGCTTTCTTTTCCCCATAATTCGGTCAGCACAGCAACTGTATCTTCAACTAAGGTGCCCTGAGCTCGCTTTTGGTAATGTGGGTTGAGCAGTAATGTCAAAGGCACGCTTGAAGGTAAAGCAAAACAGTGGAAGTCACAAAGTTCAACACAGTGTAAAGACAAAGAAATTCAAGATTCAAGGAAGGTTTGGAACAAAAAAATATTTAATAATTACTCCTGTCTGTAGTTGCACAAAGACTAGAGAATGATGTAGTGGAATGTTGCAGAGATTAACCAGCAGTCCCTTCCATCACCTTTAGTTTTTCTCAATGTTCAGCTCTAAGCGGCACAGACCTGATAAGACTTTGGTCTTAGACACCTACAACAAAGGGACTCCTGCTGCAGCTCCTTGGTGAGGCTCATTAAGGCTGGAAACAGTTTGAGGTTACTTGCATTCCCGAGCATAGGGGGGTGGCCTCAAAGTTCAGGATCGACTGGACCATGTGGGTCAGAGCCATGGCTCATTGGCACACAGAGAGCAAAACACAATGAATGGAATGAAGCCACAAATAGTAACTAAGGAATTAGACTAATTGAAGCAGGTTCATCTCTCGTTGTGTGTGCGTCTCTCTCAAGACAGTTATTAAGAGAATGAATTGCTTGAGATTTTTGTGGCTGCTTCATGTGAAGGTTTTGTGATGCTGAAGCCTACTTCTGATAGAGGTTGACAGTGAGCACCCTTTGTCTCCCACATGGTCTCTCTCATGTAGATAGGTTGCATTTACAACTGAAATGTTTGTCACATTGAAAGCACTGACATTTTTTTTCTGGTTGAGGGTTCTCTGATGTTGAAACAAATTGAATCTCTGACTGATGTTTTACTGGCATTTAGAACAATGATAAGGTTTCTACACAGTGTGGATTCTCTTGTGTCGAATGAGACTGGATTTCAGACTGAATCTTTTCTGGCATTCAGTACATTGATAAGGTTTTTGTCCAGTAGGAGTTCTCTGATGTATAGTCGAATTTACTTTGACTTAATCTTTTCCAGCCTTCAGAGCACTGATAAGGTTTTGTCCAGTGTGTGTTCTCTCATGTTGAGTTAGACCAGATTTCTGACTGAAGCTTTTTGGCATTCAGGGCACTGATACGGTTTTTGTCCAGTGTGAGTTCTCTCATGTTGAGTGAGAGCAGATTTCTGACTGAAGCTTTTCCAGCATTCAGAGCAACGATATGGTTTATACCCAGTATGGGTTCTCTCATGTTTAGTGAGTGCAGATTTCTGACTGAAGCTTTTCCAGCATTCAGAGCACTGATATGGATTATACCCAGTATGGGTTCTCTCATGTTTATTGAGAACAGATTTCACATTGAAGTTTTTTTGGCACTCAGAGCACTGATAAGTTTTTTGTCCAGTATGGATTCTCTCACGTTGAATTAAATACGTCTTCTCACTGAAGCGTTTCAAGCATTCAGAGCACTGATAAGGTTTTTCTCCAGTGTGAATTTTCTCATGTTGAGTAAGATTAGATTTGCGACTGAAGCTTTTGTGGCATTCAGAGCACTGATACGGTTTTTTCCCAGTGCAAGTTCTCTCATGTTGAGTAGGAGTCATTTTTTCACTGAATCTTTCACAGCATTCAGAGCACTGATATGGTTTGCGCCCAGTATGGGTTCTCTCATGTTGAGTGAGACCACATTTCACACTGAAGCTTTTTTGGCACTCAGAGCACTGATAAGGTTTTTCTCCAGTAGGGATTCTCTCGTGGTCAGTAAGACTAGATTTCCGACTGAAGCTTTTTTGGAATTCAGGGCACTGATAAGGTTTTTGTCCAGTGTGAGTCCTCTTATGTTGAGCGAGACCAGATTTCCAACTGAAGCTTTTTTGGCACTCAGAGCACTGATAAGGTTTGATCCCAGTGTGGATTCTCACATTTTGAATGAGAGAGGATTTGTGATTGAAACCTTTCTGCCATTCAGGGCACTGATAAGGTTTTTGTCCAGTGCGAGTTCTCTCGTGTTTAGTGAGCTGGGATTGATAACTAACGCTGTTCTCACATTCATTGCTCTTATTCAAGATGTAAGTATCTCCATGTTAGGTTTGTTCCTGGATACCAGTCATGCTAAGACTGAATCGGATTCCAGAGCATGCACTTGCTTATGTTACACTCAGCATTTACTTCTAAAATACACTGTACATACTCTGCCAAACTTTGTATTTAGCTAATGACCGCTTTTATCTGGAGATCATTTTTCCTACCATTAAAGGCAGCCTATCTAACTTGTCTGATAAATGTTCACAGAGGAGCCCCGTGCTTTCATTAAAAAGCCCCTCATAGAGCCATTTTCTCCAAGTGATGCCAAGGTGTGTTCTTTCAAGTATAATTAGACTAATTTTGCGACTCCAGCTTATCGCATTTGATTTAGGAGTTTTAAATGCACTAACAAGTTCTTTGGGGTTTAGTGCTCACATGTTAGATAACTTTGCTCATACAAGTTATGATCAGGGATTAAGATATGCTACATTGATTTTATGAATTAATAGTTAGAGTAACACTGGGCCCTTTTAAGCTTCCGATCCCAAAACAAGCTTTTTTGCAAGAGCCACAGCAGGTCCACGATTTACTTTGGCAGCCCGGAACACTTTGAATCAACTCAGATCAACCCAAGAGACAGAGTTGGTGGAGAAAATCTATCTTCTGGTCATTTTACTTTTGGGACTTCACAACTTATAATGAACATAAGAAATTTGAGAAATCATGTTGACAGCAATTTCTTCCGCTGCACGTTACTCACCATTCCTGGTGCAAAGAATCTGTTTCTTTTTGGAGCTCTAGAATGTTTTTCTTTTTGGAGCTCTAGAATGTTTTTCTTTCTTCAAAATAATCCTTTTCATTGTGTTTTACTAAAGTACATTTCTTTCTTGGTTCGTGTTTCAGTAACCTGTAGAAAAGAGTTAGAGATTGTAAATGAACACAAAGAAATAACATTTATAACCATTTTCTTTTCAGAAAAAGAGAATTCACTGAAACTAGGTAGGAAATCAGTTTGAATTGCATTTCTGACGGGTGAAACAGCTCTTGAATACTGTGTAGATGGGGAACTTGGAACCACTGAAACTCATGGTTATGAGAGCAAAATTAGTGAATACAGAAGAAAGAAACACAAGTTACACAGACGTTGCGGCACAGATTCTCAGAAGCATCCAATATCAACAATTTACTCTTTCTGTGACAACGACTGGCATCACAGTAAGATATTCGTAAGACCTTTAATGAATTATCAGATATTGTTTACTCCTCTGCCCACTTAGAAAATTCATCTATTCCTTATTTCAGCAATCCATGAAGGAACTATTTATTAAAAAAATTAATTGGCTTTAAATGTCACTGTCGGCTGAGGCTGTGTCTAGTTAGCTCAGTGGAATTCACCATTTTAAATTGTGGGGAATAGAAGAGCTTACTTGGAGGCCTGGAACTCATCACACGCCTCTAACAATACTCAGGCACTGCAACAACTGAAAAAGGGGGGGGGGAAACCATCACAACAGTAAACAAAATCAAAAAGGGACAGGAAAAGACAAACACAAAACAAACAAAGGGAAGAGAACAATAAGACTATCTTCCACTCTCACCAAAGGGACCCAGCACAACCCCTGAAGTGGTAGACAAGACAGAAAAGGGCAGTAAGGGAGGGCATGACAAGGTGCAAGTGAGATCCAGAGAGCAAGGACACGGAAGGAACAGTCCAAGGAAGGAGAGTAATATGTGGTGTGGAGGAGGAGACAAATGTGCAGATAATCAAGGAATTGCTGGGCAACCCGGGAAGCAAGAGTTCAAGACCCAGTGCCTTCTGACCCAGGAAGGGACCGGATCTGCACTAGGAGCCACAACATTCACATTCCAGAGGAATGTGGTTCCATCTGGTGGGTGCCAGGGTATGCAGGTGGTCAGCCACATCAGCGTGGACACAAAAATTGAATGTGGAGGTTTGCCGGAACATGAGGAGGTTGGACACGGCTATAACACCGTGCTTGGCGACGCACTTTGCCAGAGCCTTTACTATTCCTAACAGCCCTACTGTAAGAGGCAGAAAGAAGAAAGCATTGCACAATTTATGAAGTTGGAGATAAATAGCCTAACCCTGGAGTATACTAACTTTTGTAAGGAAACATGCTCAAAGCAGCTGGCATAAAAATAAGCCAGGACAGTTTTAATACGCACTGAAATGGTAAAATAACATAATAATACTGTCAAAGATGGTGATGCATAAGGAAAATGCTACTTACCCAGTATGCATCTGTTCTTGGCATATAGAGCTGTAGAGTCACATGCTTTAGCATAGATCGCCATCTGGTGTTAGGTCCGGATGTTTGCACTTTGTTTTTGTTCGAAGAAGTCTTGTAGTCACGAGGTAGGTGACTCCTCCTTTCGGTGATAGTGCGCATGGGCATCGACTCCATCCTTAGATTGTTTTGCCATAAAGGGTGAAGATGGAGTTAGTAAAGTAATAAAGAGAGGTCCATGTAAATTGTATCCAAGTAAGATATCACTGCAACAGGTAAAGGTACCCGGGGAGGCGGGTGGGTGCATATGACTCTACAGCTCTATATGCCAAGAACAGATGCCTACTGGGTAAGTAGCATTTTCCGTTCGAGGCATATGAGCTGTAGATCATATGCTTTAGCATAGACTATAAAGCAGTTATTTTTGAAGCGGTGGCTAACCTGTAGCTGTTGCAGTGGTTTGAAATAGTGTTCGTAAATCTGCCTGGCCCACACTAGCTTGTTGTTTTGCTAACACATCCACACAATAGTGTTTCATGAATGTGTGTGGTGTAGACCATGTTGCAGCTTTGCAGATGTCATCTATGGGTATGTTTCCTAAGAATGCAATAGAAGCCCCCAGTTTGCGTGTAGAATGCGCTCTAGGGGGAATTGTTAGTGTGCGTTTAGCTTTGATGTAGCATATTTGAATGCACTTAACTATCCACCTTGCAATGCCTGACTTTGATATGGGATTGCCTTTATGTGATGGAGCAAAAGCAACAAAGAGTTGTTAAGTTTTCCTAAAGGGCTTTGTTCTCTCTATGTAGTAAAGTAATGCTCTCTTGACATCTAATGTGTGAAGGGCACGTTCTGCCACTGAATCTGGTTGAGGGAGGAACACAGGCAACTCAACAGATTGGTTGATATGAAAGGCAGAGATGACTTTGGGTAAGAATTTGGGGCTAGTTCTAAAGACCACTTTGCTTTGGTGTATTTGCAAAAATGGTTCCTCTATGGTTAGTGCCGGAAGCTCACCGACTCTTCTTAAAGAAGTGATGGCTGTAAGGAAGGCTACTTTACAGGTGAGAAATTGTATTTCGCATTTGTGCAACAGCTCAAATGGTGGACCCATGAGTCTTGCAAGGACTATGTTAAGATTCCACACTGGAGAAGGTGGAACTCTGGGAAGAATGAGTCTTTTGAGTCCTTCCATAAATGCTTTATTAGCGGGCACTCTAAAAAGAGACAAGTGCTGTCTATTTTGCAGATACGCAGCTATTGCAGCCAGATGTAAGCGTATAGATATGTGCGCTAAATTAGAACATTGTAGGTGTAATAGATAACAAATTATGTTTTGTATTGAAGTATCAGAGTTGTGAACCAGGGTTGTCGGGCCCATGTGGGAGCAACTAGGATAAGCATCAGGGAGTGCTGTTTGAGTTTCCGTACCACTAATGGAATGAGTGGGAGAGGTGAAAAAGCGTAAGCAAATATCCCTGACCAATTCATCCATAGTGCATTGCCTTTGGACAATGGGTGTGGATGTTTGGACGCGAAGTTTGGGCATTTGGCGTTTAGGTGAGTGGCAAACAGATCTATCTCTGGGAAGCCCCACATTTGGAAGAATGGGAGGAGAATTTGAGGGTGAAGTTCCCATTCGTGTATTTGCTGTCGTTGATGACTGAGCAGATCCGCAACTTGATTGTTTACTCCTGGAAGATGTTCTGCAAGGAGATATATTTTTTGGGGTATGGCCCATCTCCAGATGCTCTGTGCTAGCTGTAACAGCTGTAGAGATTGGGTCCCCCCTTGCTTTTGTATGTAGTACATACCGGTCATGTTGTCTGTGCGAACCAGGACAGCTTTGCCTACAAGATGAAGTTGAAATGCTTTCAATGCTAGAAAAATTGCTAGCAGTTCGAGATGGTTTATGTGGAGTTGTTTTTGTTGTAGAGTCCACATGCCCTGAATGGTTAGTTTTCCCATATGTGCTTCCCAACCAGTGAGGGATGCGTCTGCTGTTAGCACTATCTGTGGAACCGGATTGAGAAATGGCTGTCCCTTGGAAAGGTTTTGTGTGTTCCACCACTGCAGAGAGCGATGAGTACGGCCAGATCTGATAACTGACCTTGGGCCTGGTTCCACTGACGTGCTAAGCATTCCTGTAGGGGGCGCATTTGAAGTCTTGCATAGGGAACGATTAAGATGCAAGAAGCCATCATTCCGATCAATTGCATGAACACTCTGGCTGGTAATGAGTGTTGAGGCTGAAACTGTGATATTAGAGCTTGCATGTTGCAAATCCTGACTGGGTTGGGGTACGCCCGAGCCTTGCGAGTGTCTATTGTTGCTCCCAAATACACTTGTGTGTTGGATGGCTGGAGGTGAGACTTGGTGAGGTTTACAGTGAACCCCAAGTCGTGAAGCAGTTGGACTGTCCTTTGAGTGTGATGTATGCAGATTTGTTGTGATCTGGCTTTTATTAGCCAGTAGTCTAGGTAAGGGAAGACATGAATGTGTTGTCTTCTTAGATGAGCTGCGACTACTGCCAGGCACTTGGTGAAATCCCTGGGTGCTGTAGTTACTCCGAATGGGAGAACTTTGAATTGGTAATGTTGCCTGTCCACCACAAACCTGAGATATTTTCTGTGAGCAGGGTGAATGGGAATATGGAAATAGGCGTCCTTTAAGTCTAGAGTAGATAGGAAGTCGCCTTGCTGAAGTAGTGGGAGCACCTATTGAATTGTGACCATGTGGAAGTGGTCCGACTGTATGTATAGGTTTAGCTGTCTGAAGTCTAGTATAGGCCTGAGAGAGCCGTCCTTTTTGGGAATTAAGAAATAAAGGGAGTATACCCCGGTCCCTTGATGTATTAACGGAACAGGTTCTATAGCGTGCTTTTGTAACAGAGATAGAACCTCTTGTTTTAAGAGGGTGAGATGTTCCGGTGACATTGCGTGTGCTCTTGGAAGAATATTTGGGGGAGTGCTTGTAAGCTCCAGGCAGTAACCATATTGGATAATTTGTAGCACCCACTTGTCTGAGGTGATTGAATTCCAGACAGGTAGGAATTGGGAGAGACGTCCCCCGACAGGAGTGGGATGATTGGGGGTAGCGGAGGGAAGTCATTGTTTGTTTCCTCTAAAACCTCCTCTAGGATATCCTCTGGATGAGGGGGATTGATTGTTGCCCTTGTAAGAGGAGGAGGCATTGTCAGTGGACATAGTTTTTGAGCCACCCCAGTAAAATTAGCGGCGAAAGGAACCTCTACTGGCAGGTAACTGTAAAGCCCCCATGGACTTTGCGACCTCAGTGTCCCTTTTCCAGCATGATATCAACAGCTGGGCCGAAAAGATGCTCCTCGTCAAAGGGTTAATTAAGTATGGAGGTTTGTACTTCCGGCTTAAATCCAGAGATTCTGAGAGAAGCATGTCTGCGTAATAATATACTGGTGTTAATTGCACGAGATGCTGTGTCTGCTGCGTCTAGGTCACATTTAATGGAGGTGTTGGTAATAAGTTTCCCTTCTTGAATAAGGTCGTTAGCCTTAGATTTGTATTGGTCAGGCAAGTGTTGTATGAGTTTTTCTAGCTCTTCATAATGAGCCCTGTCATAACGGGCCAGCAGCGCCTGGGCGTTAGCAATGCACCAGTTGTTTGCTGCCTGTGAAGCTACTCTTTTGCCTGAGGCATCAATAAGCTTGGACTCCTTGTCAGAAGGAGAGGTGCCTCCTGTGGCTTGGGAGTTAGCTCTCTTGTGTGCGTTGGAGACTACAAGAGAGTCTAAGGGCAGCTGTCCTTTAATATAAATAGGGTCGGTAGGAGCTGATTTGTATTTTTTATCCACTCTAGGTGTGATAATTCTTGCCCTTACAGGATCCTTAAAGACCTCGTCTGTGTGTTTTAACATCCCTTTTAGCATTGGCAAGGTATGAGTAGTTCTTTGTGAGGAATAAAGTGTCTCAAAAAGGAAATCCTCTTCTAAAGGCTCCTTGTGAAGTTCTACCCCATGGTAATGAGCAGCCCTATTAAGGAGCTCAAGATAACCAATGTTGTCATCAGGTGGGGAAGGTCTGGAGGGATACAAATCAGGGTCATTATCTGTATTTGGATCAGTGTGGTAATCATCCCAAGCGTCAGTGTCCTGATCCTTCTCTACATCCCCTTCATCCTGTGGGTCAGGTGTAATAGGCCTTAGTGGTGAATTTATAGGTGTAATGAGCAAGTTAGGATTAGGAGAAGGAGGTGGAATATAAGGAGGAGAAGGGTTAGTGCCCATATACTTCTTTTTAGGAGGGGCATGATGGTCCTCTGGCAAGTCAGCTTTCCGTTTCTTTGGAATGGTTGCTTGAATATGTCCTGTTTTAGGGTTTATAACCAGCTTTTTCTGTTTTGGGTCGAACGTTGGTTCATCAGATGGAAGCTCTTTAGGGAGAGTGTCTTTGTCTTTCCGTGGAGATTTCGGCGCCGAAGGTTTCGGCTCGGAGCCCTTGGGTGTTGATAATTTTGGCTCTGGGTGTTTGGGCTTGGAGGGTTTCGGCTCCGAGTCCTTGGAGGATTTCGGCTCCAAGTCTTTGGTTTTGGAGGATTTCGGCTCCGAGTCTTTGGCCTTGGAGGATTTTGGCTCCGAGTCTTTGGCCTTGGGATGTCTCGGCTCCAAGTCTTTGGACTTGGAAGGTTTCGGCTCCAAGCCTATCGGCGTCAAAGGTGGAATCTTCGGTGCCGAAGGTATCTTGCTCTTGTGTTTCGAAGCCGAAGGTGTCGGTTCGGCATCGGAGTGGGGCTGGCTCGAGCCAGAGCAAGAAGGCTTTTGTTTTTGTTTCAGAGCCGGGCCGGAGGATGGGGCATCGGAAACGTTTTGTCGGTGCCGACCTGAGCCCGAGGGCGAAGGAGGGACCGGAGCCTTTGTCTTCTGTGGAATGGGCACAGGGGGATCTCTACTCATGGTACGCTGTCCCGCAGTGATGTCTTCCTCTTGTTCCATGTTGGAGTCTGCTTCGGACACGGAGACCTGCTCTTCTTCCTCTGGCTGTGGAGCTGGAAGTTGAGTACCAGAATCCTCTCTGAAGATGTCCGGAATCGAGTCGCTCTGATGCTGCATTTCGTGGCGCTGAGCCTGACGATCACAAAGTGTCTTTTTCGATCGGAAGGATCGACACGCATCGCAGTCCTTTTTGTCGTGTTCCGGGGACAACCAGAGGTTGCAAACTTGGTGCAAGTCGGTGCGTGGAAATTTAGCACGACACCCGGGACATGGTTTAAATAGAGTCTGTTCCATCGACGGCTAGCGCGGTCGGCACGGGTAGGCCCACCGGCATGCCTCGAGTTTTTCTGATGGAAAGCTTTCCGCAGTGAGACGAAGCACGTCGAAAGGAATCGCGATCGATAAGAATACCGTCGAGGGTAGTGGATTGCGCGTCGAAGGGGTCCGAAAACGGTACCGAACCGGAGCGCAGCAATACACATCCGAACCAGATGGTGGAAAAAAACAATCTAAGGATGGAGTTGATGCCCATGCGCACAATCACCGAAAGGAGGAGTCACCTACCTCGTGACTACAAGACTTCTTCGAACAAAAACAAAGTGCAAACATCCGGACCCAACACCAGATGGCGATCTATGCTAAAGCATATGATCTACAGCTCATATGCCTCGAACGTAGCTTTTTCTTACTACATAAGTTCGTCAATCCTGTGTAAAAGTCACGTATTTATTTTATTAATTCTTTTTTTATTATCACTAGCTATATAGCTAGAGAACAGTCTGGAGAGGGAGTCAAATTCTGGAATTAAAGAGATATGAAGGAGTGGAACCGCCCGCTCTCCGAGAAACACTGGACTTTTATGGACCAAGCAGTGGCGGGCGTAAATATATGGCGGGATATCTGGCTGCCGCGTAAATTGAGGGCATGGGGACTTCACTCTTCGCCCATTACGGCGGCAACGTTAAAGGTGTGGGACGCGGTGGCACTCAAGTGAGGTCCGACTACGTTCCCCTCGCCAATGTCACCAATAGTAGACAACCCTGACTTTCCCCCAGGCTGCAAATCCGCAACCTTTCAAAAATGGAGGGAGGCGGGATGCAAGCGGGTCGGCTCGCTATTTGATGAACAGGGCATAATACCTTTTACACAATTACGCTTAGACTACGATCTCCCTCAGATTGATGAGTTTTACTACCTCCAACTGAGGCACTGGGTCACCTCACCATCTTATCTAGCGCATGCCTTGTGACGGCTGACACCGTTTGAGAAATGGCTCATTTGTAAAAAAGACGACAAACACCTGGTATCGGAATTATACAAAATTCTGTCAGCAGCGCAGAAAGGAGAGTGCACTAAAGGCCAGCTACACTGGGAAGCAGAACTGGGCAGGGCCTTGTCAGACAAGGAATGGGAACAAATACACTATAGGACCCACCACATTGCCCATAACACAGCGGGAACGGAGTCAGCTTTCAAGGTTGCCTCATACTGGTACCTCACACCGGCCCGCATACACGGATGGGACAAAAATCACACAGAGCAATGCTGGAGGGGATGTGGGCTGGCCGGCTCTCTGGCGCATCTACTTTGGCACTGCCCGAGACTTGGACGATTCTGGGAGGAGGTGCTAAACGACATTGATATGGCATTTGAGACAGAAATTCCACGCTTTCCCGGCTACACATTGTTAGGACTCCCTAACGCTTTGACTTTCCCTCTACAGTCAATAAGGGGTAGGCAAATGGCTTTAGCATTATTAACCGCAAGGCAATCGATCTTGGTACATTGGGGTACGTCGTGGCACCGGACCACAAAGCATGGCTACATAGTTTATGGCTGACCCTAGCGATGGAGCGCATGTCGCTGGTGCAAGACCACAAAGGTGAAACGTATGCAGAGTTATGGGCCCCTTTCATTCAACTGCTGTCGAAAGAATTCAGGGAGGTGACATGCCCCAAATACTTACAAATATTGCACCTGATCCTGGAGACCGAAAGGGCGAGCACATCCCGTAAATGAAAGGGCGGAGTTTTGATGGAGAACAGAGGGTTGGGCGCATACACTAATCCGCAGTCCACCTTTGCTTTTGGTGCAGGACCCCCCGTTTTCTTTTCTTTTGGTTGCTTGGGGATGGGAGGGGGGAGTTTTCCTTTTCTGTTCACCTCATATGTTCCTCTCCGTTGTAAATAGAGAAGTTTCCACGGTCCAGAAAACGCTGCCAGCCTCCGGGTTGTAGGCACCAAGCTGTGTATCTATGATTTATATGCTATCTATACGCTGCTGGCCTGAGTGGTTGTAGGCATATAGCGGTGTACTGTCGCAGGATTGCTTTTCTTCTTCCTTTTTTCAAAATCGAATAAACAGATTTGTTCCATAAAGAGATATGAAAAAAACGAGCGAAAGAGAAAAAGAGAAAAAGAGAGAGAGAGAAAGAGAGAGAGTAAGAGAAAGAGAGAAAGAAAGAGAGAGAGAGAGAAAGAGAGAGATATAAAGAGAGAGATATAAAGAGAGAGAGAGAGAGAGAAAGAGAAAGAGAGAGGGACTCGCGAACAATAAGCACTGGCAATGCCAATAGATCTCGCCAATGGGAGACTTATTGGCTTTGTCAAAAGGGTGGTGGTGGCTAACAGGGGTAGTGAACGCATGTACATGTATGCGTACTGACACAGCAGACATTTTTAATTTACCAATGTAACATGGTGGGCAGCTATGTTAGATCAAGTAATAGGAAAAGTAAATGAGAGTTAAAGCGTGGTGAAGCATAGGAAGGGATGCCAGTTTGTTTTGTGTTTGCTCAAATGATTTCTATTATAACAACACACTTCACATATATATATATATATATATATATATATATATATATATATATATATATATATATATATATATATATATATATATATATATAAAACAGGACCACTGGAAATATGCCACAAGGGAGGGCCAAATTGTGCAGCAGGATTGACAAAATTATGTAGCAAGAAAAAGCTGTTTATGCGGCACCATCTCATTTCAATACGTATTAAAACTGTCCGGGCATAGTTGCATCTTATTTGTACCAATTTTAAGACCTGAATACAGCTATACACAACTGAAAGGTCATCAGTTCATCTTAGTAAAGAGTGTGACACTGCGTGGAACCACATTATGCCACTTTTGTTTTTGTAGGACCTTTTGATCCATTTGAGCTAGAAACAATTTTTAGGAGTGAAATGTACCAATTATGCAGCAGATTATGGATTATATTGCAAGTCCATAATTATGCAGAAAATGCAGTGGCCGATGACTCATTAGGCTATTTTATGTCACTGAGATTGGGCCTCTGGCTTTTGAGTGGGTTGCCCAAATTTAAGAGAGAATAAAGAAGGGCTGTCAAAGGCAATTGTTTTTGCTTAGTTTTTTCTTTTAATAATCAATGCAGCTAACACTCATACACCACAGGCAGCGACAACAATGCAGGCAGGATCAAGCCTCGCAAACACAAAAAACAGATATGGCAGATTGCAGAAGCAACAGCGTAAAGCTCTCTAATACACATGAACAGATATGTTCTCTCATACACAAGAACAGATACAACAGAGGTAGTGGCTGCTTTCACAAATACACACATAATAAATATAGCAGGCCATGCATCAGCGTAAACTTACTTCACAATAGCACCACAGTCATATTGAAGCAGCTTTATTCACTTTATCACAAACAATTCTACAGCATGTCCAGCAACACTGTGTACCATCCTCCTATATGCAGGGAAGTTAAAACAGACAAGAGCAGCAGTAAACACATTGTCTCTCACACCAAACAAGTACAGCAAGTGTAGCAGAAATGTAAGCTTCTTCCAGTGTGTCAATAACAGTGTGTAATATGGTTTTATTGCGTTGTGCAAGACTGTGTGGTGTGAGCATTTCAAGGATCAGTGATGCATGTAGTGGTCTAGAACTTAGTATGTGTGTGTTGAGTGAGGCATCCTGGTGTTAATGGCTATACATCAAGCGTTGGGGCATGCTGTGCTGGATGTTTTGTGGGGACCTTCTAATTCTCACCCTCCTCTGACATAACCGAGGAATGCAGGCACACACTACATAGAGAGCTAGAGCCCTCCTCACAATATTTCACAGGGAATCTAAACAAACTGCTCGACTGACCGGAGCCTATGCATACCACAGCAGAGCAGCCTTACACTTACTGCGCAGTGCATGCATCTGAACTGTCCTGGGGGCTAAACACGATGGCAGTGGGTCACTGCCTTCCCTGCAAAATGCATTGAGGAGCCTCCGAAACAGAGTCGGAAATCTCACTGAAGCAGTTAAGACTTCTTCGCTGAGCTTTCTGGTTGTGAGTGTTGCTCTCTGGGGTTTCAAACATTTCAGGTGACTATAAAATGAGTTTTATATGGTTACTAAGCCACAAATTAGTGTAAATGAATGCCACGCATAAACGTTATTGCCCTCTCTGATGAAGGTGTTAATAGGTGTTAAGTGTCCCTTGATCTTTAGTGTGCTTTGGAGGCATTAATAATTAAGTGATTCCACCCCCCCACCCCCTTACCCTTATGTTAATTTGCCTTCAGTAAGAGCCCATAATTGCATGGTCATTAACAGTTGCTGTCAATTATTAACAGACCTGCCCCATATCAAATCTGCGTCACTCATTTGAAGACACCCGACCTCGAGCAACCCTGCCCCTTGCCCCTACTCTGCCTGTCTTCTAAGTTCATTGGAAGTACAAACAACCGGGGTCAACAACACTCCAAGTCATCTGATGGGCTTAGCCAGATTTTGGCGCTTGAAGGAGGGTGGGAATGACAAACAGTTAAACGCAAATCTCTCTTTGTTTTAACAAATGCGACTGTTTATCTAACCACAGGCCACACAGATAAACGATTTTCAGTAGTTGTGAAACAGTGCCTACATAGACGCACACATATGTTTATAGCAATATATACTACACTGGTACATGCAATAATCCCTTATACAGTTGCTGTATTTTAACGGGTGCACTTAGGAAACGCCAGTCAGTCTGTATGTGCGACAGTCAAGGCTGTGGACGGAGCTGGGGTAAATCTGTGGACGGAGTGTCTGGGTGAAGGGAGCGGTCGCTGCTGCTGTTGTGGGTATACCAGTGGTGAACACCGCGCCAGTGGCCGACCCAAGACGATCCAGGAGTTTATCCTTAGCTGCTCCTAGTCTCTCTGTTCCGCAACACCTCTTGCTGCCAGCTTCAGCAGCAAGAGGAGAACTAGAACACCCTGCAAGTGGCATATATTTCAGTCTCCGCGCCCCAGCCTCAATGTGAGAGGAAGTGGCGTAACTGTCAGAGCTGCCAACTTTGGAGCTGTGGAACCAGGTTTGTGTATCGCCTCAACATCCTGTGATTCTGGCCAAATCACTTAATCTCCTGGTGCCTAACAAAAATTAAAGGTGTCCTTGTGCAATGTAACTGGTGCTCATGTAAAGCGCTCTAATACTTTCGGTCAAAATTGTGCTATATAAAAAAACTGAAAAGAAAAAAATATATATTTCCACCATGCGTGTAAAAAATATGACATTCCCACTAGGGGAAAAAATGAGCAGAAGGACTGATCGAGTGTTCACAGCTGTTTAGAACGAACCGATGGACATCCAAAATGAACTCTGAGGCTTTGATGCACAGACAGGAGGAGGGGCCATCGCACGCTGTGCAGTATGAAAGCGTTGCGATGGCCAACAAAAGAAGAACTACTTAGTGAAAACGCCTGAGAGTGAACCAAGCACCCAAAGGAGGGACAATTACAATGAATTCCCCAATAAAAAGGCAGCATTCTGAATGGCACAACAAATAACGAATGACAATGACAGGTGTGCCATAATCCCACAGAGGAGATACAACAATCTTGCACACAGCGCATGCGCTGTGGGCTCGACCTAAAAAGGGTAAAATGAAACTGAGGGTTATAGAAAACCTTACCTGATGTTTATTTTTATTTTTTGTCCTTCCGCGGGTGGCAGCCACACCCCTGCTTCGTCCCTGAATACCTTGAAAGAAAGTAAAGAGATACTTCAACCTGGAGATTATTAGCATCAAACTTGACACTACATCACATGTTCCAAACAATCGTCCTAAAGCTGCAAAACACAAAGAACTCCTATTCTCTGCACAACCACTAAAAAAGCACTTTTGGTCTATGAAAAAATAGACTTTAAGGAAAACCGTCTTATTCTCCTAGAATCTACGACCAAACCCATAACATACATCTTCCTCCAAATTCAAACTTTGATCTACAGGAACACAAAAAACCATGATGCCTTGCTGAAAAAGGTATGAGATAACATATAGTGCACCCACAGGCTGAACAAGGTCTGAGTGAACAGACAGCACACGCACAGGCTGAAAAAGGTCAGAGCAAACATACAGCGTTCCCACAGGCTGTACATGGTCTGAGTGAAGAGACAGGGCGCGCACACCCTTAACAAGGTCTGAACGACATACAGCGCGAGCACAGGCTGAACAAAGTTTGAGTGAACATACTGCGCACCCACAGGCTGAACAAGATCCGAGTGAACATACACACCCACAAGCTCAGACAGCAGACCCTAACAGCCTGCCCACTTCTTTATAAACCCCATCTTTCCATTTACGGCTCTTGAAACAATGCAATTAAAACAACCTGGTTGACATACATGTTAAAGCCCTTAAAGAAACTGGAGGGAAACAGAGGCTCTTCAAAGGTTGGACACGACTTCAAATATCAATACTTCAGGTCCCGCAAATAAATAGAAAAAAAGAACTCAATTTTGAGAACTTAAAAGTCAATAAAGTTTCATTAATGAGTTGTAAAGAATATTTTTTAAATGGTATTTCAATTTTTTTCACTGAAAATTAGACAACAGAGGCCAACACATGTTTCATAACACACACGTCGCTTCCTTAGGGCCAGTTCAAAATTATTTAATCTGCACAATGCATATAATATACATGAACAGATAGAAATATTGTTAAAGTAAGAGAACAAATAAGAAAAGCAAGAGACAAAAATATTAGGAACATAAATTAATACATTAATTCATTACAAATTTAATCCAGTTCACAATATGCTAATTTTAAAACTCTGCACAATATTTTCTCCAAAAAGGGAAAAAAAGAGATCGTGATGAGAATTAAAGTTACCGCTCGGGTTGTCAAGAAGAGATAGATACAGTGCATGCATCCAAGATTACCGTGCATAGGATGTCATACAAAGGGCTAACCCACACTCTAATAACATTTATGATGAGGAGACTGTGAAAGACACAAAGGAAAGTAAGCTAAACATCCAGTCTAAGAAAATAACCAAAAGGAAAGAAAAAGAATTATAGAAAATAGAAGAGTCAGACCCCAGGAGTGAGGCAAACTATGTATAAAAGATTGAGAAGATCTTATAACCCTGATAGCTAAATGCAATTTCAGCACCAGACTGTGCTTTAAAAGACAAGTTCCGTGATTACCCCAAAAAATGTCTGAAAATACAAATTTAAACATGTCTTAACAAGCTTTTAGAAAACATAACTTATTAATTTTTCATCATAGACTACATGTTATATTTCATTCTGTCAGTAATTCCTCCTAAAAGTTTTCTATACAGAATACACACATAGAAAGAAACTTAATACAACTGGTCTAGTAGTGCTGGATCATTCAAAATGTATTCTGTACACCAATATAAGAATTTAGATTTTACTGAAACAGAAAATAAAACTACTTTTAAATATAGTGTTTGCAGCGTCTGTATGACAGAAATCACAAATCAGAGTTCTTTGAAAAAATATATTTGTTAGGAGAGGTGTGGCACCGCGGCCAGGGCGACTGATGCTGGACGCTGGGGATCACGGTTCGATCCCTGGCTCCGGCGGCAGGGGTCTGCCCAGCACCATGCGACTCTGGGCAATAGCTCGCTTAATCTTCCCAACGGCCCCCAGCGCCGAGATACCCCTTCGGGGGTGATTCGTGCGCTATACAAGTACTGGATTTACATTTTTACATTTTTACATAATAAGTTGTGTATATAATACATTAAAGAGAGGAAGAAAATACTGAACACAATATTCTAAATCCCAATGCTTCTTAATTATATGGTGAGATATCACCGATGATGTGGGTGGTCGCACCTCAATAAAAAGCTAATGGACAGAAAATGAATTAAGCGTGGTAAATATTTGCATCTTAAGAAATATACAGTACCAGCTAAAGGAGCATTTCTCCCAAAAGCCAAAGATAACACCTTTGTTTTTGTGGCTGCAACACGATGGATAACGGGTGCGCACAAATAAAAAGCTAGTGCTTCTCTTCCTACTAACAAATACCACAGTAAACCGATTAGCGAATATTTCCCCAAGTAGCAGCATGGTGGATAACAGGTGCGCACAAGTAAAATGCTAGTGCTCCTCTTCCTACTGAGAAATATCACAGTGAACCATTAAGGGAATATTTCCCAAGTCACAGGAAATTGTTTAAGGTGAACGCAAAAAGAAAATAAATAAAGTAAAACACAAGCACTAATAGAGATACGTGTGATTTGCTCCTGCTGGATAATTAACATCACTCAACCATGCATGTCAACATTTCTGCGACATTGGTAAAGTAGCAACATATAAAGGTTTACAGTTGCACCAGTGACAAGTGAAATACATGTTTAAAAAAACTAAAAGTATTGTGGATATCACGCAACATATCACGATTGATCAAATTGAGCCAAATGCAGTGACAGCCAAAGCCCAATAATAAACAGCCGGGATCGACTTGTTCCAGTGTGTTTCATTAGCAATAACCGACTAACACAGACTAGAGCAAGTTGCGAGATGTAATCCATAACCATTAAGCATTTCATGGATAACTTTAAATTAGTCAAAATGAATGTACAAAACCTAGCAAAGGATCCTGCAAAAAACTAATTGCGAATAGTTATGTCATCAGCAAACTTACCGGCATAACCGCATCAAAATGTGCCCGCGTCCACAGTAGTAGACACCATTCTGTGAACCTCCGCCAAATAAAAAGGCATTGCAATTGGTTATGCGTATAATCATGTGATCCGCTAGACTTTCAAGAACCAGAAAGCAAACTTCGTATATGAAACGGCGGGAAGTCGCATCAATTACTCCTCTCATAAGTAGAACGTTAAACACTGTACGAGTTAAACAAATGTTCTTTATCACAGTGATATTCCGTAAGTAAACTGCACTTTGTTAAATTCCCCAAAAAAGCTTTAAGTTTAAAAATGCAGAAGCTTTCTCTCTCATGCAGCCGTTGCACCCGGTCCCCACTTCTCCTGTGGGGTTTGATGGTTTCTATAGCAACAAACCGAATATCTTTTAACAACAGTCCACACTCAGAGTCTCTTAGGTGTAAGGACACAGGATAACGTTCATTTGAATTCTAGAAAGGCCTAAGGTGTTCCTTTCACCTTTCATTGACAGGACAAATCGTTGAACCAGCATACAGTTTTGAGCAAGCACATGTGATAACAAATGCAAAATCGTGTTACAATTTATAAAATCTGATGGAGGATATTCTCTTTTCTTTTCCATATCATAAAGTGAATTTGTTTCCCTTGCGTAAATTCACAGCAGATACACTTGCCACATTTTAAATAAACAGGTAAACTCGCAATGGTTGCTTCATTTGGGATATATTTAGAAAAACTTACATTGTCGATGTAGGAAAGTGCCTCTTTTGACATGGTTAGACCCCACTTTTTGCCTGTCTGATATAATTTTGAATTGTAAGTGCACTGGGTCCATGCTAAACAGGTTCCCGGTGTCAGATCTTTTTCTCAAAAGCTGTACCACGATTGGCACCACTTCAGTTACCCCTGTAAGTCCCTATAAATGGTATCCCTGGTACCTAGGGCATGGGTACTAAGGAGGATCCTGTGGTGCTGTAGCCTGGTTGTGCCACCTCAGGGACCACTCACCAAGCTATGCACTGTGCCATTGCAGGCTGCGTGACTTGGTGCAGAGAAATCTGAAGCGTTGAAATGGCACACAGCCGTGGTGCCATGCCTCCCATACATTGTATGGGATATAGGTAAGTCACTCCTACTGCAGGCCTTTAACCCTAAGGCAGGTTGCACTATATCCTGTGTGTGGGCATATCAGCATGAGCAGATATGCCCCTACAATGTCCAGTCCATTCTGAGATGTTGTAGGGCCATAGGGAAGCCATAAAGAGTACATGGGCTGGATACTTGTCAACATGAGTTTCCTAGTTCCATGATGGCTTCACTGATTTTTCAAGTGTTTGGTACCAAATATCTTGTCTTAATAAATCTAAACTGATGCCAGTGTGGGATTTCTTAATAAATTCACACAGGATACCCCTTTAGAGGGCCCCCTGAAAACCTACCAAGCACTGGTGTGGTTCCTGACTTGTTTTCGCCAGCCTGCCACTACCAGGCATGTTTTTGACCTCATGGGGTGAAAGCCAGCGCTCTTAGAGGACAGAGAGAAAGCCTGCTCCGGGCGGAGGTGCTTCACACCTCCTGCAGGACAGGATGGCCTTCCTGGGGCGGAAGCTTCAAAAGCAATGCCGCCTTTAAAATCCAACCTAGGAACCTCCAGATAGCAGTGATGCCAGGCCCCCTTCCCTGCTCCACTTCTGGAGGAGGAACGGCGGAAATATTAGTTAGATTAGGAGGAGAGTCCCCACTTAGCCTACACCACCCCAAGGGCGGGGAAGGCGAGGTGAACCCCTCTCCCGAAATTCCACCATCTTGGGATGGTGAGAAACCTTCCTATCAGGGCTAGGGTAGCGCCTCTTTCTACAGGAAGTGGCCCCTAGAGGGTCTAGACACCCTAATGGTAAGTATCCCATTAGCTACTACCTGTCTCCCTTTCTAATCTCCTAAATTTTGGTATTTAGGTGGCACCCAGAGACCTGAATATCAGATCCGACGGACAAGAGAAGACCAGGACAAAGAAGACCCGCTGCTCGAGAACTGAAGCCCTGCTGCAGAAAAAAAAAACTCTAAACCCTGCCTGGTGCTCCCAGGACTCTAAAACCACTGCTGATGTGTCGTCCTAAAACCTGACAGGACTCCAAGAATGCCGGAGCACCTCCAGCTGTCAAGAAATTGCTGTGAAGCTTCCTTGGAGTGAATGTATTACCGCAGGCACCAATCTCGTGAAGTTCAGTTTGTCCACTTGCTGCTCCCGGACTACCTCGATGCAGCACCGAAGCAGGAAAAGGTAAAACAGCTCTGGAGGGTCAGATCTGCCTCTCCACAGAGTTTGAAGGCACCATGACTTACCGCAGCCACGGCGTACCAATACCCGGGGTACCGGACCCCCAATGTCAAACACAGAGAAGAGTCCACTCCGTACTCCCGAAGCAAGCACCCATCGAATGACGTTGAGACACCAGAGACTCACTTCCTGAGTGGCCCAGCTGTCCTGAGATCGCCTCTCCAAGTTGCCTGCGGCTGACCACGAGGACCTCAAGACACACAGCGCCCGACTGAGCTGTTCGGTCTGCACCAGCCCCACCACCTACCAACCAGCCCTGCTTACAACCCCCAACCCTAAGGAGGCCCAAAAGATTTACCTATAAGTGCCTCTGTGCAGTGCTTTTTCAAGTGGTCCCCTTCGTCGTTGTGCCTCAGCACCTCTGCTACCGGCCGATCCAGGACGCTCGCGAACTTCCCCTGCTGGAACTTTGGACCTGGTCCAGACATCGACCTAAAACGAGATGTTGAACTTTGTGAAAGCATTGCCTGAATTTCTATGCATTTTTCTGCTTTTTCCCCATTGTTTCCAAAGAGGCAAAAAATGAGCATAGAAGTGATATATTTTCCAAACTTTGAAAAATCGTAGCTCCAAAAGTACTTACCGTAGAACAGTTTTTAAGGCCTTGAAAATTATATATTAGAAAAAAAAATTTAAAATAGATATTTTTACAAATTGGTAACAGATTTATCCTAGAATGTGTGTCTCATTTATTGCCTCTGTGAGTTCCAAAAATGCTTGTTCTGTAAGGTGGAGAGAGCTGACCGTTGTGTCTTACTTAAGTTTATTTACCATGCCTAATTCATTTTCTGTCCGCTTTTCATTGAGGTGCGACCACCCACATCATCGGTGATATCTCACTATATAATTTAGAAACATTGGGATTTAGATTATTGTGGTAGGTATTATCTTCCTCTTGTTAATTTCTCTCATGCAGACGCTGCATACGCTATATTTAAAAGTAATTTTATTTTATTTTAGTAAAGCCGAAATTTTTATATTGGTGTACAGAATACATTTTGAATGAACCAGTGCTACTAGACAAATTGTATTATGTTTCTTGCTATGTGAGTATTCTGCATAGAACAATTTTAGGAGGCGTTACTGACAGAATTAAATATAACACGTAGTCTATTTTGAAATACTAAACAGTTATATGTTTTCTAAAGACTTGTTAAAAGGCATGTTTAAATTTGTATTTTTGGGAAATCGCAGAACTTGTCTTTAAAAGTACAATCTAGTGCTGATATTGCATTAACCTATCAGGGTATGAGAACCATTCAATCTTTTATACTTAGCTTGCCTAACTCATGGGGTTTGACTTTCATATTATCTTTTTCTTTCCTTTTGGTAATTTTCTTAGACTGAATGGTTAGCTTACTTTCCTTTGTGTCTTTCACAGTCTCCTCATCATAAATATTATTAGAGTGTGGATTAGCCCTTTGTATGACATCCTATGCATGGTAATCTTGGGTGCATGCGCAGCATCTAGCTCTTCTTCACAACCAAAGCAGTAACTTTAGTTCACATCAAGATCTCTTTTCTCCTTTTTTTTAGCACATATTTTGCAGATTTTTAAAATTAGCATGTTGTGAAATTGATAAAATTCATAATGAATTACTGTATTCATTTGTGTTCCTATTATTTTGTTGTTCTCTCTTGCTTTCCTTCTCATATTTTTTCGGTTACTTTAAAAATATTTCTATCTGTTCATGTTTATTACACACATTGTGTAGATTAATTATGAACTGGCCCTGAGGAAGCGACGTGTTGGTCGTGAAACATGTGTTGGCCTCTCCTGTTAATTGTGCCCAACCATCATAAATCATTCAATCACTCTTAGATGTACAGAAACTATGCTCTCTGGTTTCAAATGGACTGGAGGATAGGCAAAACGAGCAACATTTCAAGGAAGTATTAAAATACAGTAAATTATGCAGTCAGGTTTTTTGGGGGGTCAGGTATGGGATATTACGCACCAAGTGGTGTCAAAGAGATTACAAACTTCCTTACAAGGCTCATCTGCTTTACGAAGAATTTCAATGTGAAGAGTTACTCTAAAAAGCAGTGTGGGTGGGGCATGTAGTGAGAGGAGAGAACGCCAAGGATCACAAACGTTATGCAGCACCACACAGGTTTTGGGGCTACATACATGCAAGGGAGACATCTGGGGCGACGGCTGTTAAATGGCGAAAGGAGCATAACTCTACCACCCTGGGGGGAAAAAGAAGAGGATGAAAAAGAAGACCAAGCAGCTGCAAACAAGCTGCACTTGCTGCTCGGTCATAAACCAGTTTTAATCTATTTTATTTGGGGGGGATGGGCAGGGGCTGGGTTAGTGACTCGAGGCTGCTTTGTGCTCAATGCGCATGTTGTGGCTGGTCAAGGTTTTCCTCGCCCTGGAGGCATTGGCCTGCCCAGTGACGACAAGTTGTGGGCGTGGTGAGTTTTGCTTTCTAGGTATAGGCATTCCTGGGAGACATTATTTACAAAGGGCAGGATTGGAACACTTCCATTGAAGTAAATGACTGGGGGCGAAGGTGTGGGTGTGTCACTGATCTGTACCTCTTTCATTGCCACCCAGCAACTGCTGCTGTTTCTTTACCCTCGTAATTGTGATAGGTGGGCTGGGGCAGAGAAGGAATCCAGCATACCTTTACTCGAGGCAGTGTAGACTCAGGGGTTGTGCTCTTTACTTTTTTCACCAGTACAGGTTTGGCAGGGGAGCAGCTGCAACACTTGATTTTAATGGCCTATGAGCGGTGTGTCCAAGTCCAGTCCTCCGACTTTCATTGATACCCATGTGCTATTTGTTTTTAACTTGGCCTACTGGGGCCGACATCTGCTGCCACCAGGGAATACAATGGAATCCCGGCCACATGGGTCAACCAGCAGCCCGGATGAGAAAGCAAGTCTACGTTTGGTTGCATTACTTTAAACTGCTGCCTGAGCTGACCCTGCTGCTTACTGCAAGGACAGGCCGGCTGCCTCTGAATAGCCTGAGCCAGAATTGCAGTGATGAAAGTTGACAGACTCTGACTGAGAGCCCAACAGGTTAGAGGTTCCCCTCGACACACACCACATCCCAGTTTCAGTGGGGAATGTAATTTGTAGTGTGACTGGTGAATATGAGTCAATGCCAGTGAGGCAAGTCCAGTCCTATAGTCTGACTTGGACTTTGCTCTGTGCTTTTTAGTTTTTTCTTGGCAGGCACCTTTAACTTATCCCATCAAAGAGATACAATTTCTTGTGTACAGTTGTGGGCCACTGAAGAACCCACCAGCAATATATATCTGGTCTGCCCAGTCTGCAGCAGCAAGCAAGTCTACATTGGATTTTACCAACTGCTGCTGCTTGGGTCGACCCTACTTCTCTCTGCCAGGCTACAGTGATTATTACCAACCTGCAGACACCACGAAGAACAGCCCCTCCGAGTCCGACCGAGGCATCCAGTGCAGGGACGCTGTGCACCCGTTTCATCGTTGGTATAAAGCCTAGGTTTAGCCTATATCCTCCACGCTGGTGTTAAGGTGCTAAGTTAAGTACTTCTGCCTTTTCCTGACTATTTGAAGTGTCTTGCTACCCAAGGCTGCCGGCTGTGGAGCACTCATGTCCTTGTGCAAGCGTGCGCTATGTTAAGCTGGTAAAAAATAAAATATGGGTTCTGCCTGTCACCTATATTCGAATTTCATCCTACAATAGTTAAGAAGAAAGCATTGTCCTTTGAGGTCAGAATGAGATACCCCTTTAGTGGTGGCTGCTGATCAATATGAAATAAGAAAACACTGATGATAGACCTGGCATTCTTAGGGTGGTCTTCTCCCAAACGTTTTGCTTTTGACCTCCATATTTTGCTGAATGTTTTTGTTGGCCTTAGGACTCTGAGCACTTTACCACTGCTAAGCAGTGTAAAGTGCATGTGCTTCTTCCCTAAACATGCTTGTAATTGGTGTATACATGATTGACATACTTAGTTTAGTTCTGAGTCCCTTTTAAAGTGGCATACCAGATACCCACAGCCTGTTACTTAAATTCTACTATTTGGCTTAAAGCACTGATTGTGCCACCCACCGAAGTAGCCTTTCAAACCGGTTTCAGGCCTACCATTGCAGTGCATGTGTGTGCAGTGTACTGCCACTTTGAATTGGCATTTAAAACTACTTGCCAGGCCTTAAACTCCGTCTCTTACACCCGAGTAACTCCTAAAGTAGGCCCTAGGTAGCCCTAAGGGCAGGGTGCTGTGTAAGTAAAAGGTAGAACAAGTACCTTTATGTTTTACATGTCCTGGTAGTGACAAATAGCTCAGTTCTTTTTTCACTCCTGTGAGGCCTACTCCTCTCATAGGTTAACATTGGGAATTCCTTAATACATGTTTAAGCTGTAATTCCTAATCAGAAAGAAGAAGCTGTATCATGTTTTAGCAGGGCTTGAAAAATCCACTCGCCTGCTCGCTATGGCGAGCCAGGTTTAATCAGGATGAGCTATTTTTAGGGCCTACTCACCCTTTCTGGCGAGTAGGAAGTCAAACTGACTTTTGACCTCTGTCTCTAAAAGCAGAGCAAATGTGACAAGATAAGATTTAAAGGCATCTTTATTGCTCACAAAGTGAATGAGCAATAAAGATGCCTTTAAATCTTGTTATCTTCTCACATTTGCTCAGGCTTCAGAGACAGAGGTCAAGTACATTACAGTTAGGTCGATTAGGTCTTTCAAGTTACTAGACCTGCAGGTCTAGTAACATTTTTATGATTTTTCGAGCCCTGTTTATGTTTGGAATGGTATGGATAAACCATCCTTACTAGTGAAATTGGATTTAACATTACTGTTTTAGAAATACCACTTTTAGAAATTGGACATTTTTCTGCGCTTACTGCTCTATGGACCTGCCAGCCTAACTCCAATACACATCTGGAGTGGGTGACAGCTACACGGTCTGCATTCCCTCTAGACAGCCACAAACACAGGAAGTATAGGTGTCTGAGCACCCATCTACATACATCTGCATTCTGATGGGCTTGCCTGGGCAGGATGGAAGGGAGGGGCTAACACTGCACTTGAATAGGTAGGGTCCTGTCCCCTAACAAAGGACTGATTTACCCCCATAGCTAATCTAAAGACAGGGCTGGAATGAAAGGGGATCTGTGCATTTCATAGAGGTGCAATGATGTCATCCTCACTTCAAAGGCAATTTTGGGATATAAAGTAATGGGTCTCTGACCCTCTAAATTCAGACACTGCTGGAACTACACCTGCACATTGCCAGGACTGCTGTGCTGCTGAAAGGACTCAACTCGACTGCTGGTCTGGAAGGCCTGCTTTTCTGTGTTTTGCCTTGCAGCCCTCTGACTTTGCTGAAGGAAAACTGGACTCTGTCTTTTCCTCCAAGAGCCCTTCAAGGGCTTGTTGGCTTGCCTCGTGTTGCTTGAGACTCACGGATATCAAAGTCTCTACCTCTGCTCCTGTGCCTGGCTCACTGGAAGTGGGCCCAGATACTTACGACATGGATTTCGACACATCTGCTATCTGTGTAGAGCCGAACCGGCACATCGACCCGGTTCCAGGAAAGGACCCGGTGCATCGCTCTCTGAACCAACGCAACACCTGGGAGCCCGAAGCTTCGGAACCTCGCTTCATCACAGCAGCAGCTCGGAGAGAACAACGTACCTCTTGACTGCATGGAGAAACCCGGCGCATAGTTCTACAGACGCAACGCATCGCGGGCCAGCGTCTCGTCTGCGGATCTGATGCATCACCATCAGCACGTGGAGAAGAGAGACGCATCCTCGACTTGCGGGTGCCGCAACTACGCATCTCTCGACACATCCAGGAAAGGTACTTCATTCACGGGGGCCTGTATCCAGCCTGTGCTACATCGCAGGCAGCCCGAACTTTGACTTTACCCCGGTCCAGCATGACCAGATAACCCGTTTTTAGCGCTATTTGCTTCTAAGCTCTACAGAATTTTTATTCTAAAATCAATATTTCGACTTGCATTAATTGGACTTTTATAGTTTTTTTCTTGAATTATTTAAAAAAAAATGATTTATTTTTCTAACTCTCTGTGGAGTCTTTTTGTGGTGTATTAATTGTGTTACTGTTTGTGGGTTGCACAAATACTTTACACATTGCGTCTTTAGATAAGCCTGACTGCTCTGTGCCAAGCAACCAGAAGGTGAGCACAGGCTATGTTTTAGTGTGTATCTAGCTTACTCTGACCAGAGTGGTGATTCCTGCCTGGCCCCTGGGTGCATGCCTCAGTTAACCAGGAATTCCGTTTCTAACAACTGATTAATCCCGGCTGCCCATCTTGCAACTTGTGTGATCCTAGGCAAATATATTATTTCAGAGTCTTATTTTCCTTCATTGTCACTTATCAGATCACCTTCAAATACTTGATTTTAAGATGTACACTGTACAAAGATCTTGAGTTTGATGTAATAGAATATAATGTTGAGCTACCTAATCTGGCCACATTTAGGGTGCACATAACTGAATTGCCTCTTAGTTCACGTGGTCATCAGTGCGGGCGCAGAAATATTTCTAAATTCATGTTTAGAATTTGTCATTTTAAATAAATGCCTCTGTAATATAATCTGATGCACTAAGGTGAAACACTGCAGTGTGTTAAATCCTCATGTACTGTGTACGTGTGTTTCAGTCATTTTTTAGTTCGATGCTCCTTTTTCAATCGAAACACCTGAACATCATCAGCCTTTTTAGGAGCAACATTCCCGTAGTAACACATGAAATTGATAGCTTGAGAATCCTAGATGATGCCCTTTAGAATAAAACACAAGAAAGACATAAAAATTGGGAAAATGCAGGAAATGTACAAGTCCAAATTAGTGAAAGGAAGGAGGCGGTTAATAACTACATTACAAGTGTTCACTTGAGAGAGATCGATTTAGTATTTGACATGCATGTGCGAAATAAAAACATGTATTAATAATATATCAAATAAAAAGGTGGGAACAAATGAAGACAAATTTGTTTTTAATTATTACAAGAAATCCACTGCACTTCGCAGTTGTACAAACTCAGCTGGGGTAAGCGATTATAACATACAGGCACTCTGTTAAACAACGGGCAATGAACGCATAATACAGCAGTGCAACCTTATTCAGATGGCCACATTGAACTCCATCAAGTGAAAACACTAAGTGCACGAGGCTTCACCAATTACAGGCGCCTTCTACTTTACTTTCATTGCAACAAAACCTTTAAGAAGGCAATAAAGATAACAAGCATTGGTAAATGCGTTAGGTTTTGGTAGGTGATTATTAACACATTTGTTTTTGTTATAATTTGTAGTTTTGTGAGTAGCTGCGCAATATAAGTTACTGAAACTCCATTAAAGTGTTAGGAGTTGTTTACAGTGAAAATCAATATAGTGTGCTGTCCCTGGTTCTATCATTAAGTGGTGATATTGGTTAAAGAGGGGGAGGTGATTTATTTTTAATGTACCTTATAAGCAGGGTTTTAGTGGGTGCAGCTATCTATGGACAGATTATGTAAAGGGGGGGAATAACACAAGCACAATGTAAGCGTTGTGTTGGGAAAATGTAATTAATTAGTTTAGCAAAAGTGGTTTAAAAGGTGTTCTTGGCTAGTAATAATATTAACAAATGAAGAATAATAGTTATTTTTTTTGCAATGAGCACCTGGGCAGTTGTGCAATATAAGTCAAAAAAACACAAAGCGTTTCAATTATTTTATTGATAAAGGCAAGATATGTATTTTGGTTTTCAATATCTTTTGTGAAGTTGTTTTATTGTTTCAATTTTGCATGGCACACATTTAGTTTAGCTTTTTATTTATGCGGATGGGGGGCTTGAGACTTTTTGTCGGGGTGAAGGCATCAAAAGCAGAAATAGTGATCAATTTCTGCATTAAAATGTAGGTCATCGAAGCCAGAAATAGTAACTAATAGACAAGCATTTGCAATGCAATAGGTCTTGCATTTGTGAGAGTTTAAGCTATTGGCATTGTAAACGGCAATGCCTTTATTCATTTATTTAGAAAACTAACAAATAAATAAAGGGCATTGTCATTTACAATGCCAGTAGCTTAAACTCCCAAACTCGACCTCGGAGGTGTTGTAGGGGCGGGCAAGTGGAAGCAGTGAGAAGGGGTTAGTCATGGTATTGGAGATTCAGGAGATAAGAGAGTACGGAGTGAGTGATGCTGTGGTGGCGCTCAGTGATGCTGTGGTGGCGATCAGTGATGCTGTGGTGGCGCTCAGTGATGCTGTGGTGGCGCTCAGTGATGCTGTTGTGGCGCCCAGTGATGCTATGGTGGCGCCCAGTGATGCTGTGGTGGCCCCGAGTGATGCTGTGGTGGCCCGAGTGATGCTGTGGTGGCCCTCAGTGATGCTGAGGTGGTAGTGGTGGTGGTAGGGGTGACTGGTGCGGAGGTGATGCTAAGGTGATGCTGAATGATACTCGGGTGATGCTGCGTGATGCTGAGGTGGTGGTGTACTGGTGCAAAGGCGATGCTGAGTGATACTGACATGGTGCTGAGTGATGCTGTGGTGGCGCTCAGTGATGCTGTGGTGGCACCCAGTGATGCTGTGGTGGCGCTCAGTGATGCTGTGGTGGCGCTCAGTGATGCTGTGGTGGCGCTCAGTGATGCTGTGGTGGCGCTCAGTGATGCTGTGGTGGCGCTCAGTGATGCTGTGGTGGCGCTCAGTGATGCTGTGGTGGCACTCAGTGATGCTGTGGTGGCACTCAGTGATGCTGTGGTGGCACTCAGTGATGCTGTGGTGGCGCTGAGTGATGCTGTGGTGGTGCTCAGGGATGCTGTGGTGGCACCCAGTGATGCTGTGGTGGCACTCAGTGATGCTGTGGTGGTGCTCAGTGATGCCGTGGTGGCACTCAGTGATGCTGTTTTGGCGCTCAGTGATGCTGTGGTGGCGCCCAGTGATGCTGTTGTGGCACTCAGTGATGCTGTGGTGGCGCTCAGTGATGCTGTGGTGGCGCTCAGTGATGCTGTGGTGGCGCTCAGTGATGCTGTGGTGGCACCCAGTGATGCTGTGGTGGTGCTCAGTGATGCTGTGGTGGCGCTCAGTGATGCTGTGGTGGTGCTCAGTGATGCTGTGGTGGCACCCAGTGATGCTGTGGTGGCACCCAGTGATGATGTGGTGTCGCTCAGTGATGCTGTGGTGGCACCCAGTGATGCTGTGGTGGCACCAAGTGATGCTGTGGTGGCCCCAAGTGATGCTGTGGTGGCCCCAAGTGATGCTGTGGTGGCCCTCAGTGATGCTGAGTGATGCTGAGGTGGTAGTGGTGGTGGTAGGGGTGACTGGTGCGGAGGTGATGCTCAGGTGATGCTGAATGACACTCGGGTCATGCTGAGGTGGTGGTGTACTGGTGCAAAGGCGATGCTGAGTGATACTGACGTGGTGCTGAGTGATGCCGAGGTGGTGGTGCTGCACTGGTACTCAGGGGGTGCAGAGCTGGTGCTCAGGTGCTACTGAGTGATACTGAGTTGGTGCTGTGCTGAGGTACTGCTGAGGTGCTGCTGAAGTGGTGCTGCGTTGGTGCTGAATTGCTGCTGAGGTGGGGCTGCGCTGGTGGCAGTGCACTGATGTGGAGGTGGTGTTATGTTGATGCAGTTTTATGCTGATGAAGAGATAGTACTGCGCTGGTGCTGAGGTGGTGCTTCGCTGGTGGTGGTGCACTGATGAGGAGGTGGTGCTGATGCTGAGATGGTGCTGTGCTGATGTGGTGTTGAGTGATGCTGAGGTGATGCAGAGTGAAGGTTTGGTGGAGCTCAGATGATGCTTAGTTGGTGCTGCGCTGGTGCACTGATGCTGAAGGGGTGCTGTGCTGATACTGAGGTAGTGCTGTGGTGGTGTGGAGTGATGCTGTGATGGCACCCAGTGATCCTGTGGTGGTGCCCAGTTATCCTGTGGTAGCACCCAGTGATGCTGTGGTAGCGCCCAGTGATGATGAGGTGAGTGCCGAGTGATGCCGAGGCGGGTGGCGCCGAGTAATGCCGAGGCGGGTGGTGCCGAGTGATGCTGAGGCAGTGATGCCGAGGCGGGTGGCGCCGAGTGATGCAGAGGCGGGTGGCGCCAAGTGATGCCGAGGCGGGTGGCACCGAGTGATGCTGAGGCGGGACTGATGCTGAGGGAGGTGGCGCCGATTGATGCCGAGGGAGGTGGCACAGACTGATGCTGAGGGAGGTGGCGCCGACTGATGCTGAGGGGGTGGCGCCGAGTGATGCTGACGTGGCACTGAGTGATGCTGTGCTGGTGCTGAGTGATGCTGTGGTGGTGCTGAGTGAAGCTTTGGTGGCGCTGAGTGATGCTGTTGTGATACTGAGTGATGCTGTGGTGGCTCTGAGTGATGCTTTCTGGCATTGAGGTGGCGCTGAGTGATGCTAATTTTTTATTTGACTATTACTACACATCGTCCCAAGTCACTTCCTAGTAAGAAACTAAATAAATAAATATGAAGTGCGCTATACTGTTCAACACAGCGCTGTTCTGCTGCATGTATGCCACACATTTTGCCTTACCTTGCCACATACTTTACTCAATCCTGTCTTATATGTGCACACTTCGCTGCTGTGTAATTTCAATGTCCCTGAATTACGTCATGCTTAAAAATAAACAGATGAAAAATCAAACAAACGTGAAAAGTTTAAGAGGCTTTCGGTCTCAAGCGACAAATGGCAGTAAAAGAGCCAAACTAGAGTGCCGTTAGAGACAAGGTTTTTGGGATAAATCGTCTCATACTTTCAACAATCCCTGTCTGATGGCAATATAACTGTGTGTGTAGTAGTGGGAGGCTTTGCTTTTCATTATTTGAGTCGATAAAATGAGCAGCATTAAATTGAGCATTAGAAACGCACATTTGCATCAACGTGAAAAAAATAAAGTCGTACTCCAGGCAGCGGGTAAAAAGTAAGATATCATTATTTCATTTAGTAACATTTCTTCAGAGACCATCAGTTTACACTTACCCAATGTACTTTGTGTATTTTTTATTTTATTTTCGGTTATCACGGATGCTTTTGGGTGCGCATTCCGCGCTCAAGCTGTGCAGTAAGAGTTATGAAATGTGCGGTGTGACCGATTGTCGATACTTGCAAGGAGGTTTCACAGAGCAAGACCTTGTGACTATCATCTCCCTCTGCATTAAAGACGGCGGCTGCGCGACTAGGGCCTGCAAGCTGTACTCGCATCACTGTCCGCCCCTTCATTGTGAACAGCTGCTTCCTGTCTGCGCTGCTTCTCACATGTGAGGCGGTGTCAGAGTGCAGGCCTGACAGCGCCATTAATTCGCGCTAGTAACGGAAAGGCAGAAATAAGCACCAGACTGCACGTAGTCACGGCGTCTGTGTGTGCGCTGCTGCTCGCTTCCGCTGCAATACTCCATGGGAGTGAACATTTCAGAAAACGTGGGACATGTGTCCACCAGTAGCCATTTGCAGGCTACCATTGTTAATGAAAGACACACAGGCCAATATAAAGTGTGAGAGAAGTCAGACTCCAGACAATACGTACAACAGATCGGCTTACAGCGCAAGTGCTGTAGGCACTACCTATAAATGAGCAGGGCTGCTAAAGTTAAAGCAGACCCCGCTTTCCAAAAAATGTAAATATTGATTAAAAGGTGGTTTGGTTAATATGACACGCCGCCATTACTAGAGACACTGGTTTTGTAAATATGACGTGTACGCCATTACTAAAATAATACTAAAAACTGGCGCCGTGCTGCGTTACAGGAATGCATGTCGTGGGTAGAATAGGAGAAATCATTTAAGAAAATAGTGCTCACAGACTAAATAAAACATACCATGTAACAACACAAGTAAAAGGTCCAGTCCTCGTGAGAGGTTACAAATGCAGACAAAGCGATACTAAGGAGGGACTACTAAGTAAGCCTGGGCGTAGTTCGCGAAGTAGCGCTACGCGAAGCTACGCAAAGTGCAGTTCGCACTACGCGAGCTACGCGTAGCACTACGCGAAATCCGTAGTGCACTGTTCGCAATGATTGCACAGTGCCGGATGCTTGTCCGCACTGTGCAATCATTGAAAACGGCATCTTGCACAGTGCGAGCTGTCTTTTACTGCTGCTCGAGTAGATTTTTACTCGAGCGGCAGCTTTCTCAACGCGGACTGGTAGTTTCTCATCGCGAGCGGTCGCGAGCATACGCGACCACTCGCAATGAGAAACCTGACCTCCCCGCGTTGAGAATCTCGCCGGGAGGTTTATTTTCCACGCTCGCGATCGGCAACTTGATGTTGCTGATCGCGAACGAGGAAAAAGTCTCGCCGGGATGTCATTTTGCTTGCTCGCGGTCGCCAACTTGACGTTGAGGACCGCGAGCAAGCAAAAAATGACCGCTGCACTACGCTACGCGTGTTTGCACTGTGCTACGTGCAATTTGCGTTGTGCAAAGTAGCGCAAACTTCGCAAACTACGCGAGCGTAGCGTAGTGCTGTGCCCAGGGTTACTACTAAGCCTATTCATGAATCAAAAGCAAGCATTTAGAAAGGATAGTAACAGGAGCCAATTGAAAGGATGGGAGGAGCTTCAAGTCCATACCCGAATACAGCATGCCTCGCAGAGCAGCGTATGCGTGGCCCAGGCTCAATCTAAACAAGCATTTGCAATGCAATAGGTCTTGCTTTACTGAAAGTTTCAGCTATTCGAGTTGCAAATGATAATGTTTGTTAAATTTTATTTTGTTGAAAAATATCCCAGCAGTAGCATGAGTAATAAAAGAAACTCCACGAAGCAAGAAAAGGGTGCAGTACCACAGACTGTTACTAGGTCTTGCATTAGTTTGAGCTAGAGCTACTGGCATTGTAAATGGCAATGTCTTTTACCTATTTGTTATGGAGTGTATGTATGTGGTGTGTAGTGGAATTATGTGGGTTGTATTGGATTAGTTAGTTGTGTAATTGTGTGGTGTGTAATTGTGTGGTGTGGATAGGATTTGTGTAGTGGAATTATGTGGCATGGTGTACTGTGGAGTTATGTGGTTAGTAATTATGTGGTATTTAGTGTACTGGAATCATGTGGAGTGGGAATCTGTTATGGAGTGTAATTATGTGGAATGGTATTTTGTGTTGTGGAATGGTATGTAGGGGAGTTTAATTGTGTGGTGCACTGTTGAATTTTGTAGCATGATGTGGAATTGTGTGGTGTGGATTGGATTTGTGTGGTGTGGACTGTATATATGTGGTGTGTTGTGTAATTGTGTTGTTGAGTTGTAGTGGAATGGAGTTTAGGAGTGGATAATGTGGTTTGGTGTTGAATTATGTGGTGTGCACTGGAAATATGTGGAATTGAATTGTGTGGTGTGGAACTGTGTGGATAGCGTTGCGTTTTTGTGACGAAAAAGAACAAATAGTTAATAGCTACGCTCCAGATCTGTGTGTTTAGGTGTTAAAAAAGAAAGCGTTAGAGGTATTGTAAATGTAAATATCTTACTTATGTGTTATGGACTGGGGAGGATGTATGTGGTGAATAGTGGAATTATGTGAGTTGGATTGGAATTGTTAGTTGTGACATTGTTGTGTGGCGTGGATTTGTGTAGTGGAATTATGTGGCATGGTGTGCAGTTGTATTATGTGAATAGTCATTTGGTGTTTTTTACCGTATTGGGATGGCATTTTTTGTTGTGGATGGTTATGTAGTGGAGTTTAATTATGTGGTGTGCTGTTGAATTTTGTGGTATGATGTTGAATTCTGAGTTCTAAATGTAATAATAATATATATGGTGTGTAGTGGAATTGTGCTGTGGAGTGGAAGAATGTGGTTTGGTGTTGAATTGTGTAGTGCGGAATGGATTTGTGTGGAGTTGAATAGTGTGGCATGGAACAGTGTGGTGTTGAGAGAAAATATGTTGAATGGAATTATGTGGCATGGTGTGTAGTGTATTTATGTGGATTGTTATGTGTCAGAGTGGATTTATGTGGAGTGTATTTATGTGGTATTGAGTAGCATGCAATTAGGTGGAGTTGAATTATGTGGTGTTGAGTGGTATTATGTGGATTGTAATTAAGTTGTGTGGTGGGAATTGTGTGGCTCTGAATTGTGTGTTGTGGAATTGTGTAGCATTGTTTTGATTTATGTGGCGCTGAATGCGTGTTGTCTATCTACAGCAGTGCTGACTGAGTACATATAAAAAAGCCTTCCCTTTAACAACGGTGAAAACATCACGCAAAAGCTTCAGAAAAACAATGTTAACATTCGTACAGTTTCTAGAAAGAAAGCTGCGCTGTTTATAGTTCCTGAGTGAGCAAAATTGTTTTGTTTTTTTTAGTAAAGGAGGAGTCCTTTTGTAGGAACCTGTGGGTTATGTTTGTTTGCTTATAACAAATATCCCAGGTGTATTGGTTACATCTAATAAGCCCTGTTTACAGTCTTTGAGTTCCCTTGAATTTCGAATTATTTGTAGACACTTTAGAAAATAAAGAGATTAAAAAAGGAACATTTTTACAAAAGCAGCACACTATCTCATATTAAAGAAAAAAAGCCTTGGAAGATATCACAAATATTTTTTTATGATAGGCTAGTAGTGTTGGGATTATCCCGTAAATGTTTGTAAAAAAAAGAAATATAAAAAGAAATAGATGATTTCGTCAAAAAGCCCACACTGTATCATATTATAGTAAGAGGAGAGCAGCACATGTTTCTTGAAAACAGACATAGCCTTTGGTTGCTGATCCTTATCTTATCAGTGCTGACTCCTTCCTGGAGCAACCATAACAAAGCTTGTGAGAAGCTTGAACACTTAGCAATAAACTCTTCTTAAGAATAACAAAAGGCTCACAGAGCAGTGACATTTGCATTTTCTAAAGCTTTGTGTTCTAGCAACTGAAATGTGTGCTAAAGAAAAACACTTCCTTTGCATTAGAGCCAGAAAACTGCATTAAGTGACAGTAAATGGAAGATGCAAGGGGCTGTTATTGCACATATAACAAGCATAACAAGATTTATAAAGTGCCCGCCCCTCCTCCTATGTCCGCAGAGACAGCGCGTTTTGGACACAATGTGTCTTTAATGCATTGCTAAACTGTCTCTGCAGACATAGTAGGAGAGAGGGAAATTCATAAATAATCTGGTGTTTTGAAAAGTGCCACACTTCACCTTTGTAAAAGTTGTTTTTAACATCTGAATGGCTGTAAAACTCTTGTTTTTGAGAAAGAAAAGGGGACTGTGGGGGAAACTAGTTTTAATGTGGGTTTGCCAAAAACAAGTGTTATTTCCAAGTTTAATCTTTCTCTGCCATCATGCATTACTAAACCCTCCGTTTACAACTAATTTCTGCAGGGCAATTTAAACAAGCAACAGGAGGGAGGGATGTTGGTGCTAATTAAAGCTGGGTGGGGGTGTCAATGTAAAACTCGCAGCAGACAGCATCGATTAAAGAAGGAGGAGGGAGCCGAGGAGAGGGAAGGAGCATCTGTCAGTAGTAAATTGTAAACAAGCAGCTGCAGATTGCAGGAAAGCAAGTCATGCCTGTGATAAGAGAAAGCCATTTAGAAAATTGTGCCCACAGACAGTAAATGCGTAACATCACAGTAAGAGGGCCAGTCCTCATGGGAGGTTACAAAGAGAGACAAAGAGGTACTAAGGAGGGACTACTAAAACTATTGACGAATCAAAATCCATGATTTACAAAGGACAGGAAGAGAAGCCAATTGTAAAGATGGGCAGAACATGGGCGGAGCTTAATGCACATATACTGAATACTGCATGTCTCGAAGAGACAGCGCAAGCGCTGCTCTAAGCGAGACCTAAAAACACTATTCATGCTTTTGTCTGCCTCCTGGTTTGAAATGGGTTGTCGGGGTAAGGCAGCGGAGGTCCAAATAATGATAAAATTATGCATTAAAAAACTTATTTTGTTCCCTGTTGCATTGAGTAGTAAAGGTTTTACGTTGTTAGAATTGGGTAAAAGAGAGAAGATCGCATGATTATATGAGATGTTTGTTTATAAAGAATACGGCTTTTGTGAACTTTTCGTCTATTGTAAATGTGCTGTTGATGCAATTGTAGTGTATCCTGTGATAAGTAAAGTAATTATTTTGTGGTGTTGCGCATTTATTTTAGTGAAGTAGAGAAGAAAAATATGTACAAAGCATTGGAAAAGCAACTGAAATAGTTTTGGAATAGTTAAACTAAAGATGATCCCATAATGATTTAGTTATGGCTTCACATTAGAAGTGCTTGTCAGTAAGCATTTGTATTTGATAATGTGAGCGATATAGGGGTTATTTTAATGGAGGACCTCTTGTGCGGAATAGGCAGTCCTAATGGTGCGCAAGCAAAATTGAGTATTGACTAATTTTGCAACTGTATTAAGTGAAGTTGCAAACAGAAAAGGGCAAGCCAGCATGAATTCATTCATTTATTCATTATGAACAATGTGATTCGAGTGCGAAATGGAATGGCTATTAAATGAGTCCAAAGGTTTTTTTCCACCCCTAGGGTACAAACGTATTCTACAAACGTTTCGTTTTTGGTTAAAGTAATGCATGTGTATTGGAATGAACGAGAATGTCACTTTTTATGCATGCACAAGTCAGTTATTGGAGCCACAAATAGTAAATAAATGCTGTTCATGCTCTTGGCTGCCTCTTCTGTGCATGCTGGGGGACGGGGGGTTCAAGACATGCTGTCGGGGTGAAGGCATTTGAGGCATCGACCTCATAAATGGTGATCAATTTCTGCATTAAATAAGACAAGCATTTGTAATGCATCGGTTTCACCTATGTAATGAATAAAGAGCTGTTTGCATCAATCACTGCCCGGCAGAAGGAAAGAGCTCCCTGACCGATAACACGGGAGCGGAGAGGATGTGGGGCAGCGGCCAGAGCTACTCACTCGAGAGCTGGGGATCCCCGTTCGAGTCTTGTCATAGAATACTGTGATTCTAAGCAAATCACATAATGTCTCCATGTGATAAATTGTTATATAAATATGCTGCAAGAGTAAAAGGCAGAACTTTAAGAAAATATAGTTCAGCCAAAGTGGATGTTAACAGTATTTCAACGGCCGAAACTGATAAGAGAAGCAGATGAGGAACAAGCATTGGTAAATGCAGGAAAATATGCTACAGCCAATAGAAATGGAGGAAAGGTGAATGGCACCCACAGGAACCAATGAGAAGCCAGGAAAGAGAGGAGGCGGATACAAGTCCAATTTAAGTTTATATTAAAAACATCGAATTTCTCAAGCACAGCACAAGCGCTTTGCAGGCAAAACCTAAAAACGAAGTTCACGCTCTTGGCAGCCGCCTTTGTGCATGCAGGTGTGGGCACGAGGGGGAGGGGGTTTGAGATGGGCTGTCGGGGAGAAGGCAGCAGAGTAAAAATTAATGAACACATTGTGTATAAAATGAGTCGGTCATCAAAGCCTCAAATAAGTGAGTAGTAAAATACACATGAAGCAAGCTCCAAATGGACGCAGCCAGAATAAGTGGGTCATTGGATCCACAAATATTTCATTTTTTAAAAACGTTACTCATGCTTTTTTCTGCCTCCTGTGTGCATACAGGGAAGGGGGGGTTGAGACTGGTTATTGGGGTGAAGGTAGCTGAGGTAAAAATAATGAATGGTGTATAAAAGAATACAGTCAACAGAGCCACAAATAAGTGTGTAGTAAAAAAAAAAATACGAAGCGAACTTTAAATGCACACATGCAGAGAAAGAAGAAAGCTCTAAATTACTACAAGCAGACAGGCAAAGTAAACGGTATGGAGTGTCACCAAAAATAAAACACAGTGCAAACTACCAAAGCGGATGGGTTTGAGTAGTTAGGCGACTGGAAAAGAGAGACTCAGAAGGGAGAAAAGGCTACAACCAATAGGAACTGAGGAAAACAAACTGTCAAGCAAACGGAACAATACTGGCAAGCATACAGATCAAAACCTTGTCAGTGAACTACTTCCCTTCCAGGACTGCTTTGCATATGTAGCTGCTGTCCCGAACCCTTGCTGGCCCAAGTTCGAGGCCCTCCTCCACCTGCAGGCACCCGCCTCCGCCTCATCTCTGTTTGTCCACTGGGGAGCTTCTCTGCTCTGCCCTCCGTCTCTCTTCCTTCTGATCTTTTTCCCTCCTTTCATTTTTCTTTGCTTCTTTCATGTTTTTCCTCTTGCCTCTTTTGTAGCCTTTTCCCTAGGTGTCCCTGCTGCTGCTCACCCCCCGCAGCCCCGCCACCCTCCAGCACCACTTCCCACGTTTCCACCTCCCAGCTGTCCAACCCTCCTCCTCACACTACTTATGGCGGCTGCTGCACAGTGAAGGGAGCAATCTCACTGACCTGGTCAGTGAACTGCTTCCCTTCCAGCACAGCTCCGCATAGGTAGCTGCTGCCCCTGACCCTTGCCGATTCAAGTTCGAGGCGCTCCTCCACCAGCAGGCACTCGCCTGCGTCTCATCTCTGGTGGTCCAGTGGGGAGCTTTTCTGCTCTGCCCTCTGATCTCTTTTTCCCTCCTTTTTAGGTTGAGCCTGGTAGCGCATGCGCTGCCGCGAGGCATGCAGTAGTGGAGTATGGCTTTGAAGCCCCGCCCACTCTCCGATTTTATTTTAAATTAGCTTGTTTCATTGTCCTTCGTAAACGCCGGCTTCCGATTCATTATGAGGCTTGTTAGTTCCTCCTTGGAACCACCTTGGCTCCATTTGTTACCGCCCAAAAGGACTGGACCTTTTACTAGTGTTGTTACATGCTCTGCTTTATAAGTTGGTGAGCACTATTTTCCTTAATGCTCTTCCCCTATTCCACCCACGACATCGCAGCATGCCGCAGCTTACTACTGTATTAATTTAAATGACTACGCGGTCCGCTTTAACTATAGCGGCCGCACTTATTTAGGTATTTATTTTACTGGCGGCCGCTTTCACAGTAGCGGCTGCGCTTGCTTTAGTTTATTAATTAATAGTGCAGGCCGTCCTCACTACAGCAGCCGCGCGGAATGTTTCTAAATTATTTTCACTTTCACGAGGCGCTTTTACAAAACAAAAAATACATTTGTTTGTCAACCTGACAAACAAATGCTTTTTTGGTAAAAGCGCCCCAGACTGCGCTTTCACTAGTCGGAGGTTGCGACATGTCCTGCCTGCTCCTTCTCTCCAGGCAGCTTCCCTCTTCCTCCCTGGACCGCTGCCCGAGCAGGATAACTTGCAGGCGCAGAGTGGTCCCTGCTCAATATTAACTTTTAGATTGACCACGTTTTCAACGTTATATTTTTACATTTTCAAACATGTAAATAGAGAACTCAAACTAATTAATACAAATGTTCATATGACTTTTTTTTTTTTCGCCCCAAGTTGAAGTGTTTCATTCAACACTATGCATTCAAGTGGAGTTCATATTTCCTGTCTGTTAGGGGTATTCGATTGACCATGAGTCCGCTTCATCACATTAGACACCTCCCCCAAGCATGACTTCCTCCGCCCTGCTCGTAAAGAGCCCAGTAAAATTCACTTGGTCTCCTCTCGTAATCACATATATATATTTCTTTCAACTAGCTGGTACGTATAAAACAGTCCCCAGCACACGCTGTTAAAGTAGTTCACATGTATATGAAAATTCAAGTACACAATAAATTAATCTTCTTTGGTTTTTCTTTTGTTTCTTTATTTCTGTTTCTTTTTTTCTTTTCGGTGGATACTTAGCCAACACGTGTTTCGTTGCCTGGTGGGCACACTGACCCATGACTTTTTCAAGGCTAAGATGAGAAACACAAACTATTGTGGCACCAGACAAATATATAGATTATGTAAGGCAGAAAGTACACTTCACCGTGATTTATGGAGTCCATTCACAGATTGGGTATTCCATATTTTACATACTCATGGTGGAAACCCATGCACTTCGTTCACATAGTCAATTCCATGAGTCATCTGTAATTGCTACCAAAATCAAAGAAGCAAACAATGCGTAAATGTAAAGCTACAATGTCACATAAGTGATTTCTAAACTGGACAGAAACAGAGACTTTACATTTTTTGGAATTGAACAGACATTGAGACACCCTAGAGGTGGCAACAGGGAACTAGCCTTGCGCAGACGTACGGCATTATGGATTTTGAGATTACGCAGTGTGGAGACTGGACTCAATGTGGATCAAGAATTACATTATTTTTAGGTAACTGAGTTTGATGTGTCAGTGCGTTGTGTTTGGCCCTGTTATGATGAAGTTTTATGATAAATATTTATGATGAATTTTCTCAATCAATACCTGTAGTGGGGTGTGTATCCTGCAAACTACAAGGATTCTTAGGCGGGTGATATATGTATTCACGATAATCTCATGACGATCACGGTAATTTGTAAGTGATCGATACGGTTTAATCAGGGAATGATTATATGCAGAATATGCTTTACAAATAATTTTTGAAATGTTTAGAAACTATAAAATATAATGTATTGTACTATTTTCATGTATTGGATAAGTCATATGCATTACATATGTATTGGATGGGCATTATTTGACTCTCTACGACGACTGAGTTAACACCAATCCTAAATTTATATGGTGAATGACCCACAGTGGGCGATATTGCGATATGGGATTTGGATGCCCGGGAGTTCGCTTCAAGAGTGCTATACTTTGATTATCAAAAAGATATACAAATTACTTTTGCTCCTGATAAGATGGTGCCTGTTTACACTATCTGTTTGGTATTAGGACGATCCATATAGTTTTTGGCTTGTAGCTCCTTTGCCTGGATACTAGGGCTTACGATTCCTTCTATGTCACCTATTATAGCGAGGAGGAATGGTAAGTGACATGGATGCCTGATATATACTTACCGATATTCTCAGACGTTGATATTCCTTTTTGCACATTACAAAATGGCGTTGGTTTAGAATATGACTATGTGGTACTTCCGTCCCCTTTCAATGTTCATTGCAAGGCATTGATGCGCGCTTTATTTAATCTGCTCGTGTGAGTGGCGCTTTAACACACACGGAAAAGAATAGAGAGGGACCTTTCGTCTCCCCGCTCACTGGTAAGAAAAGATTGGGCATTATACTGAGAGACTATTGTAGGGGTGGGCGGTACCTTTACTCTCAGAAGGATAGTCTTGTAAAATGTGACCTTGCACTCCTTCTGTTACCTATTTTAGAAACGGGACTGTGAAACTTCCCCTGATCGGGGACTGGTGTGGGCCAAGGCTTATTGGCGGAGGGTCCATAGCAGCTTCACTACGCTCACGATAGACAGCCGTTTCGGTAAGGATCATTTTGATCTATGTCACACTACTGCTAGGTCGCATAAAGTGTGTTTTCTAGCTTCTTTGGATTTATGATAGAGATATTACCTTTGATTTTAATCTAGGTTTTGACCCTGGAGATTTCTTGACTATGTTCACACTGGGCAGATGTTTATACATAAAGATGACCAGTGGAGAACATATTGAGGATTGATTTACCAGACATGGAAGTAATTTGTATATGAATATTGTTTTCGGACGGAATTAGCACCAAAGGAGAAGTAGGTGAAAATCCGCATTTTTGATAGGATGTATCTATCGTATCTGAATGGTGTCTATCAGAGATTGTAGATATTCATTGTACCTCTTACCATTATTTACAGGCGCTACAATTGAAAGATTAAGGTACTTTCTTGATATCCACCAATGTGCATGTTTAATTTCAATTGGTAGCAGTGTGTAGCACTCTAGATGCGTACTTGTTACCTCATTTCACTCTGGTTTATTCACCATTATGTCACGAATAATGTAGGATTTTAAAATAATCGAAAGAATAAATCCAGTTTAGAAATCACTTATGTGACATGGTGGCTTTACATTTATGCATTATTTGCTTCTTTGATTTTGGTAGCCATTACAGATGACTCATGGAATTGACAATGTGAACGAAGTGCATAGGTTTCCACCATGAGTATGTAAAATATGGAACACCCAATCTGTGATTGGACTCCATAAATCATGCTGTAGTGTACTTTCTGCCTTACATAATCTATATATTTGTTTGGTGCCACAATAGTTTGTTTTTCTCATCTTAGCCTTGAAAATGTCGCAGGACAGTGTGCCCACCAGGCGACGAAACACATGTTGGCTAAGTAGCCACCGAAAAGAAAAAAAGAAACAGGAATAAAGAAACAAAAGAAAAGAAAAACCAAAGAAAATTGAGTTATTGTGTACTTGAATTTTCACTTACATGTGAACTACTTTAACAGCGTGTGCTGGGGACTTGTTGAGGTTTTGTTAGTTTCTGGTGGACTAGGCCACACCTGAGGGAGCAAGGTGGTTCTTCCTACCTTATAGCACCGCTTATGATATTGGGACAGGGCGTATCAGCTTATAGATTTTCCCTGGGGTGCTAGCTACCTACCTAAACACCACCAACGCGCAACGAAACTTAGCTGGTACGTATAGCAGTGCCCATTTCCAGTTTACCCACTCCGGTAAAACGTTTGTTTGTGGAGTCCCAATTCCACGCGCCTAAATCTGTCCTTTACTCAGCAGCCAGTTCAACACTTTCGGATCCAACCACTTGACAGTAAAGTCCTTCATTAAAAATCACGAAAATGTGATAGTTAAACCTTATACATAAAATGGTCTCATCATTAGACTTATACTGATAAAACCCTTATTTTGCAAACCATTTGTTGCTAGAATGCGTGGAGATGCTATTAAAATATTAACATCATCTTCAACGTGCGTATGATTTTCTGCACTTAACTTTTTGTTAAAAAAATGTCAGCGTTTATTCACTAAATTAGAAGTTAAAGAGCGGCAGGCATGTCGAACTTTGCCATTTTGGAGGGATATGAAAGTGGTATAATCTCTACCTACCGACTCGCACCTACTGTAATGGCTCATGGTTAGTTCACAAAAAATACTGGATTTTATTACAAATGGGCTGCGACGTGTCCTGCCTGCTCCTTCTCTACAGGCAACTTCCCCTCCTCTTCCTTCCTGGACCGCTGCTCGAGCAGGATAACTTGCACGCAGAGTGGTCCCTGCCCTAGCTCTAGACTAGTGTCCCCAGGTTCCCCTACCCCCACAGACACCCTCAAAGGAGCTCACGAGGGTAGGGTGGGTAAATAGAGATGTAAAAAGGATTATGACAAAAAGAGTTGCTGAATATTAAATATTGCAAAGCATGCCAACCATTATTTATAAACTTTTAATGCTAGTTAAAAAATACCTGACTTTTAAACAATCCCAAGTATTACACAAAGTGTCTTAACTTTACATTTTGTTTATTAGTTGTGTTTTTTTCGTTGTAGCTGCCATGACTCCGAGGAACTGGGGTTGGGGGTGCGGGGAGGGGTGGGGGTCAGTTCACCGACGGCTGTCTCCACGCGATATCCTGGCTGATAGATGTCTGTCATATTCACGTTTTCTCCCACATGTTCCTCACCCACAGACCTTACTGGACTGTAGTCTATTACCCTTACAGGAAGCTGTCTCATTATCATGGTCCCACAGCTGGGCTCATTGCCATGTTCCATTGAGAGCCGTTTCTTTCATATCTCTTTCCGGGCAGTCGTCTCATCTACTCATTGTGCACTTTATGTCACCGACGTCTTTCCGTTTTTCTCTTTTCTTTCTCGCGCCGTCTCTGGCAGCCAGCTCTTTGCTATGCTGTCACTTTCTGGTAGCTGTCTTTTCCTAAGCCCTTGACGACAGCTGCCCTCACCAACAGCGGTGTTTTTTATATGCCTTCACTATCAGCTGTCTATTTTACGTGCCCTCACAGGCGAGCTGTCTCTTCTGTCATGTCCACATCGACAGCTTTCTTTTCTGTGTCCTGCAGGAAGCCCATCGCCCCCCACACCCTCTTCCCTGCATCCTCAGTTAGAGCTCCCTTTTCAGTACACTCGTACAATAAGCGCTTTTTGTGTCCTCACTGAAGCCTTCTCTAATTTTGACCGCCACACACGGACAACACTCTCCTTCCTGTATCCTCCTAAGTTTTTTCCTGTTGATTCGGTATCAGTTGACTCATTCCCAAATGATAACTGTCTTTTTTTCTCCTTACCCTCATCACACACATAGTTGTCTCTTCCCTTCATTTAATAGCGGCAGTGGACCTTTCTTTAGACACCCCTCATCTAAACAAAGGGGCTTGGCCTCTATTAACGTGAAAGCGCAGCATGGGGCGCTTGTAAACAAGCATTTGCAATACAACAGGTCTTGCATTTTATAAACTTTGACCTATTGGTCAAAGTTTATTATTGCAGGTTTTTTAAACACATAAATAAAAGGCATTGTCATTTACAATGCCAATAGCTCAAAATCTCGCAATTGCGAGACCTATTGCATTGCAAATGCTTGTTCTTTGCATCTTTTCACTCCGTTTCCCTGCCGCTGCTCGTCCCTGCGGCCTGGATTCACCTCCAGCGCCACCTCCCAGCTGTCCAACCCTCCTCCTCACGCCATTTATGGTGTTCTCGCACGTCGGGCGCACTGCTGGCACGCCAAAGGTAAGCCAGTCCATGCCTAGACCGCTCCCAGCGCTGTGGTTCCTGGTTATTGAACCATCCACTGCTACGACACCTGAACCCGCCACGCCCTCAATACTGGACGTCACATCGCCTGCCGCCGGGCATCACCAATGGACACCCAAGGACCTTTTTCCTGCCGGTACTGCAGCTGTACCTTCGCCTGCTACCGCATACCGGCCCCACCCACCGCACGACCGACAAACACCGGACCCAGCCGCCTCAACTGCATCCTACTCAACACACGTTTCCTCCACAAACACGCCGTGGAGATCTGGGACCTGCTCGACTCCGTCATCGCCTTCTTCACAGAAACCTGGATGAACTCCACCTCCGCCCGGACATTGCGACCACCATCCTGGACAGCTACAAGATCATCCACAAGGACCGTGTCAACAAACCAGGGGAGTCATCGCCATCGTACACAAAAGCACCCTCTGCATCACAACCCATGCAACCTCTTGACCAACATGGAGCAACTCCACTGCCAGGTACACACCAACCTGAACACCACACTCCACGGCACCCTCATCTACAGACTCCCACGGACCCCACCCACCCTTCAGCGATTACATCACCAACTTCATCGCACCCCATGCTCTCGCCTCCACAGGCTACATCATCCTCGGCGATCTCAACTTTCACCTGGACATCTCCAACAACAAAAACACCTTGTCCCTGCTGGAGAACGTCACCACTGTTGGACTCAGACTGCTGGTCACCTGCTCAACCCACTCAGCAGGACACACGCTCTACCCCATCTTCTCCGCCAGGCACAACATCACCTTGCTCCAGTGGACCGACCACCGCTACGTCCACTTCTTCACCAAAACCACCGTACACCAATACGCCCACTGCTACCCTTGCAGAAGTTGGAACAAGGTCACGTCAGAACAGCTCGCCACCTCCCTCAGCAAAACCTCGCTTCCGACAACCACAGATGCAAACAGATCAGCACGCAACCTCCACCGATGGATCTCCGACTGCTCCGACACTTTGGCTCCCCTGAAGAAACCCCCAATAAGTGACACTACAAGAAAGCCAATTGGTTCTCTCCCGCCCTTCATGAGTCCAGACGCACCTGTAGACGGCTCGAGAAGAGATGGAGGAGCAGCAAGACCCAGGAAGACCATGCTGCCTTGAAGACTACTGTCACCGCACACAACCACCTCATCAGAGCAACAAAGCAAGCGGCCCTACAAGAAAGGATCAACGCCAATGCCCTCAATAGTAAAGAACTTTTCGTCATGGTCAAAGAATTCACCAGAGACAGCAGACAAACCCCCTCCCAAGACCTCTGCAACAACTACGGCACCTACTTCCACCGCAAGATCAAGGCGATATGACAGTTTTGACAGCCTCGATACCCAAGACCCTCCCACCTCACGTGCAACCACCGGACCCCAACAGACCCTACTCAGCTGGACTCCCCTCACCGCAGACAACACTCTCAAGATCATGAAGAGCATCCACTCGGAGCACCCTCGGACCCCTGCCCTCATCACATCTTCAAACCATCGCTACCGAAATTTGCTGCTCCATCAACTCCGCCATCTTCCCGGAAGACTGGAAACACACAGAGATCAACCCCTTTCTGAAAAAGCCCGCTGCCAACCTGACAGACCTCAAGAACTTCAGACCCATCTCTCTTCTCCCCTTCCGAGCAAAAGGTCATCGAGAAGTCCAATAACGACCAACTTTCCAAGTTCATCAAAGCGAACCACATCCTGGCCCTCTCCCAGTCTGTCTTCCGAAGCAACCACAGCACCGAGACCGCCCTTGTCGCCACCACAGATGACATTTGCACCCTCCTGGACCGAGGCAAAACTGCAGCCCTCATCCTCCTGGACCTCACAGCCACCTATGCACAAGGCTCCACGACGCTGGCATTCACAACAAAGCCCTGGAATGGATATGCTCCTTCCTCACCGGCCAAACACAGAGAGTCAGACTACCTCCGTTCCTCTCAGAACCCACAGAGATCAGCTACTGAGCGCCTCAGGGCTCCTCCCTAAGCCCCGCTCTTTTTAACATCTACATGGCCCGCTGCAGCCATCGTCAGGAACCACAGACCTACGCTGACGACACCCAGCTGATTCTCCCTCACTAACGAACTCACAGTTGTCAAGAACAACTTTCACAAAGGTATGAAGGCCACCTGGATGAAGAACAGCTGCCTCAAGCTCCACTCAAAGAAGACCGAAGTCCTCATCATGGGCTTCACCACCTCCGCCTGGGATGACTCCTGGTGGCCCGCAGCACTTGGACCCCCCCCACACCCACAAACCACGCACGGAACCTCTTCATCATCCTGGACTCCTCGCTCACCATGAGCCGCCAGATCAACGCTGTCTCATCATTCTGCTTTCACACGAGGCTCCTGCTACCATCCCAGGTATCCTGAAGACCACAGCTGGAGGAAGATCCGTCTCCTACGTCACAGCAAAGACCTGGAACAACCTGCCTCTCGACCTCAGGCAATCGCTCTCACTGCCTCAATTCAAGAAGGACCTCAAAACCTGGCTCTTTGACTGTACCACAGCGCCCTCGACGCACCAGCAGACCCCCTCTTCCACCCGCCACCCCCCACCCCAGCGCCTTGAGACCCTTACAGGGGAGTAATCACGCTTTACAAGCCATCTGATTGATTGAATAAGAACTGAAGGCGGGATGTAAGTCCCTTTTAAGATATATTAAAAGCAATAGATTTCACAAGACCAGCGCTGTAAATTCAAGGTCGTTATGAATGTATGCCCTTCTGAGAGTCCCCTTTCTTAACAGCCCTCTACCAATAGAGCAAACCTTCGCTCATTTTTTTAGTACCAAAAAGCAAAGAAATGTAATTTTTGTGAGCTAACCTACTCCTGAATACTGGCCTGTATAGTGCGACTGGATGTGGAAGTCTGCTCATGAGAATTAGTGACTTTTGGGTGTGTTTCCCCAGAACACTTTAAGCTGCCTTCAATGAAACTAAATAGGAAACTGTAGTAAAAAAAGAAAATTTAACGGGTACCTCGCTCATTTCTCTCCTATCGCTTTCTTATCATGCAGGCACGCACTTGAAATATGGAGAGCGGTTGAAGAGGATGAGACGGAGTAAAAAAAAGTATGTTTCCCGGCATCGGCTCAACATCCTCTGATCCTAAGCACATCACCAAAGCATAGCAAATAAAAACGACCTTTAATAACGTAATTGTTGCTCACATAAAGCATTCCAATCTGAGAAACATGCCTTTAATGGAACCAAATCAAAGACTGAAGAAAACAAGAAACTTCAGTGCGCTATGAGACCAGCGAAACTAGAAATGGAGCGCAAAAACGAACAGAGGAGAGGAGTTGGTCTAACTGCTAGGGCCGTCTACTTCGAATCTGGGGAACAGAGTCCGAGTCTCGACAAGGACGCACAACATCCTGTGATTCTGGGAAAATCACTTAATCTTCCTGTGCCCAACAAAAATTAATGTGTCCTCATGTAATGCAACTGGTGCTCGTGTAAAGCGCTCTGATACCCGATACCTTAGGGTCAAGTTTGCGCTATTTAAAACTCTGTAAAAAAACAACAACAAAAAAAGGAAGAAGAGGGGCCCAGTTCAACAATCAAGGATGAGGAGGAACTGATGATGGGGGAAGAGCAAACAATAAAGACAAGTGGTGAGGGAAAGGAGGGTGTAGAAGGAATAGTATCTGCATCAAAGCGGATGGGAACTAATAAAGTGGAATTAATCTGTGCTTGGTCGTGATACTCAGTTAGGAACGGATGTGTCATATCAGCTGTGCTAACCAATTAAGAGGAAGCAAAGAAGAGAGACACTGGAGTCAATAAATAGTAAGCAGCGGGCGGGATCAAAGTCCTTTATTAAAAACAATAGTCTCGCAAGCGAGAGCGCATGCTCACGCAGGCTCGACCTAAAGATTAGGCTGGTTTTAGAGATGGTGAGGGCCGACAAGGAGAGCAAATTAATTTTCATCAGGATGGGGGTGATGTGATCATATTTATTCAGGTCCTAGATCAGATATCATGTGGCATGCAGAATGCCCCTAAAGGTTACCAGTGTGGAGTCTGGGAGGCCATCAAGTAGGGCATTACCACCATCCAGAAAGCAAGAGTAGAAAGCTTGAACAGCATTTCTGAATTTGCTTTCTGGAAGAAACCGTTTGACTTTCTATGGAAGAAGGAGCTGGTACAGGCAACATTTGTGTTTTTGGCAATATGTGCCTTGAGTGAAAGGTTGGTGTTTAGCATGAATCCAAGTGATTTGACATTGAATGAGAGTTGGGGTTTGAAGCCAGCAATGTTCATGTCATTGAGTCAGGTTCGTACTATATCTTGCTCGCTGCTTTTGGCAAATAGCAGGAATTCTGTCTTGGTTGGTTGATCTTCAAGTACGTTCTGGACATCAAGGTCTGGATGATGCTCAAGCAGCCTTTGAGGCGTTGGATGTCTGAAGGAGAGAAGAGTTTCACGTAGAGTTGAGCATCATCAGCACATTGGTGAATCTTGATGCTGTTATCTGTTAGAAGAGCACCAAAAGGCTCTATCTATAGGTTGAAGATGACAAGAGACATTATGGAGCGCTGGGGTACTCCACATGGAGAAAGAATATTTTGTGTCCTGGAGGTGTCCAGGTGAACAAATTGGTGTTGGTTGGAAAGGTAGAAGGATAACCAGTGATGCCAAAAATCCAATTCACGTCTCGAGGGTGCTTATGAGGACGGGATGGCCGACTAACAGCTGAGAGGACCAGCAATGTCATGAGGCAGGTGGTCATCTTCATCTGTGGTCACTTGATCTCCCTCTCTTCCATGGCCTGGTGAGGACCAGCGTGTGAGCCAGGGCCCGGTGAGGACCAGCGCGTGAGCCGGGGCCCGGTGAGGACCAGCGCGAGAGCCGGGGCCCGGTGAGGACCAGCGCGAGAGCCGGGGCCCGGTGAGGACCAGCGCGAGAGCCGGGGCCCGGTGAGGACCAGCGCGAGAGCCGGGGCCCGGTGAGGACCAGCATAAGAGCCGGGGCCCGGTGAGGACCAGCGTAAGAGCCGGGGCCCGGTGAGAACCAGCGTAAGAGCCGGGGCCCGGTGAGGACCAGCGTAAGAGCCAGGGCCCGGTGAGGACCAGCGTGAGAGCCGGGGCCCAGTGAGGACCAGGATACTAAGCCTGTTCTTACCCCTTTCGAGAGATCAGACCAAACAGCTGGTTCATCCTCTGTTGCAGGGCCAGGCAAGGGTCGGTACAGAGATCCAACGACACTAGAGAATGGGGCACAGGACTTGCATCCTCCTATTTTTCATTGAATTTCTCCATGAAACACATAAACTGTGTGAAATCTCCTTGAGAGAGATTCACGTTATCCCAGATGCCACTGGCAAGGTAGGTGAGAGGAGGGAATAGGCAGAGAAATAGGAACTGAGAGAGGAAGAAGTTGAATAGGGAGGGAGTGAACAGTGAGAGGATGTGAGGGTTTACTTTGTAACTTGTATGTCAGAGCTGTCAATCCCAATCTACCATATCTTTGAAAGTCTAGTGCTGTTCTGCTTTTTTCAAGCAAAGAAGTGCAGCTACTTCACTGCACTGTGTTGAGTGAAATGTTACGAAGTATGCACCACAATGATTTAGCACAGGTGTCCAGACATACATTTTGCCTTGGCCCTTGTACAGTGCTGTGCTGCCTCTTACCTAGAATTGCGCTACTGAAATAACATATACATATAGACAGAAAAATCATAGTTTGTTAATAAAAGGCTATTTTTCAAAGACTAAGGGAGAAATCCATCCAAGGTTCCAGCATGAAGCATTTGTCTGGCAGGTTATAGTGCGGCACTAGAAGATGTTGGGATTAGAGTACACACTAGTGTTATTTTAGGTGTTTCTAATTATACTCTTCGTGCTCTTGTGCTGAGGAGAGGAGTGCGCACCCCCCAACAGGGAGCTCTGCAGACCCCGAGGCTTCTGGCAGGGAGGGGCGGCCCAGCTTCTGCAGCCCCCAAAATTACAGATAAAAGGCGTCTGTAAACGGGATTGTCACGAACAACGGGTGTGAGTCCGAAAGAACGGACAGTCTGTGAAGTTTACGAAGGGCCCTGGTCACCCGAGCACTCGCCTCCTCTGCACTCCTTGGACAGGACAGGTCTCAATTCTATTACAGGACCGGAGGCTTCGTATTATGCTTCTCTTTCTATTTATTGCCACTCACAGCAGCCAATCAAAACGTTTTGTATTCAAAATAAACTACACATCCCATGATGCTTTAGTCACATGTCACTTCCTGTATGATCCTATAAGAGCCACCATAACTAGTCCTTGGGCCTCTTTCTTTGCTGCTCACGCAGGAAGTTAAGTGCATTCATCATTGTTATTATATGTATATGTGTTTTAATGGCACTATTAATTAGGCACGCGCCGCTAATGTAAACATGTGTTAGCGCTACTCGCGCTTTGGTTTATTCGGCTTGCTTTGCCTGTTTATGCGCATTGTGCAGTTAATTTGGGTCGCGTCTCCCGTTGTGCTCGGGAGCTTTGTTTGGGGCTGTGACCGCTCTGGTCTTTAGTGCCGGACTCCTGCTTGGAGCCGGAAGGCTGCGCTGCCTTCTGCAGCACAATGCACAACTTAATTATTGAAAAGCCCGCTACGGTGGGAAAAGCACCCTTGTTGCGGCCGCTCGGCCACGTCTATTCTGACTCCTGCTTGGAGTCCCGGTACCGCGCTGCCATCGTACATGTGTGTACTCGCGTGCAGAGGCTCCCCTCATCAGCCCAAGTGCACAGAGCCATTTTTTACCCCCAGTTTCTCCGGTCTCTGCATGCGTAGCCCAATTGGGCTGCTTTCTGGTAGGATTTGGGCTACGCACGTCGCAACCACCCTAATTAGCCTGAACACTTTCATTATCCCCTCGATCTCCCTCGAGCAACTTATTGACGCCTGGCTGGCTGCAAAAGTGGTTTTTGGGCCCTGGAGTGTGCACAGCTCCTCTTATTTCTGCTCTTTGGCTCTCCTTACGCCCTGTGGGCTGCAAGAACATCTATACAGCTGATGCTGAGGAGCTAGGTATCTTTATTCTTAATTGTGCTGTGGGTTGGCTCCCCCATTACTCCTCTTGACCTCACCTTTATGGTTAAATATACTTACAACTTCTGCCCCACAATGGAGGATTGGGTCACTTATGAAGAGGATGACAATCTGTATGAAGAGGAAGTGGCTGCCCCATCCCTGGAAGATAACATTGTTGAGGCCCTGGATGCCTCCGTCCAGGAGTCCGTATACAAGGCCCTCAAGAAAGCAGTCCCTGGGACTGTGCAGCAAGCGTTAGCTTCTGCGTTGAAACCGATAACTAAACAATTAGAAAAATTTGCCAAGCGTCATGGTTTTACTTCCCCTGCTGAACAAGCTAAGGACGCCTCGGCTATGGAACCCCGAGCTAAGCCTTGGCCTCACTCTACCGCTCTCGCTTCGCTCCCAAACAAACCTGAGTCCGGTAAGTCCAAGCGCCCGGACACAGACACGGACAAGGACACTGATACCACGGGAACCTCCCCGGACGAGGCCCCTCCCAAGAAAAGGTCCAAGAAGTCCAAACACATAGAGCAGGACCTCTCTCAAACCATTTCCACCCCCTTCACCTTCAAGCCGACTGATATAGTTCATCCCAGGTCGTCTGACTGGGCTCCTGCCCCCGCTGTTGTGGCTTATCTGCATGATAACCTTCGCAGGAGTTTTGATAAAGAGGTACGGAATAGGCTCCGCTCAGAGTGTCCTAGGCCAGATCTCCCCGACAAGGTGGCGGACACCCCGGACATAGATTCCAGTTTGCTAACATTCCTGAAGAAATTTGCGAATGACCCTAAAAAGGGTATTGATCGCGCCTGGCGAGGTTGTCAAGACAAACTTCTGGATGTCGCAGGACCCTTCGCGAAGACCTTAGAGATGGCTTTGGAGGTGCAGGAGTCCAACACTGCAGTGGATCCCCATATCCTGGCAGGGTGGACCCAAAGAGCTATTTGCCTGTTAGGGAACGCGAACTGCGCCATTTCTACAGAACGACGCAAATCGCTCCTTATGCGCATGGATTCCAATCTCACGGAATTGGCTGCAGCAGAACCAGGTCCCTTAGCAGAGGGCAACCTCTTCGGAGAACGCTTCGTTAAAGATGTGGCTAAATATGTGGGCACGTTCACGACCCTCGACAAACCACAGTCTGGCATCAAGAGGGTGTTCAAGGCTGGCCTTTTTAACAGGGCCGGCCGAGGACGCTCGTTTGGCCGCCAGTTCTCCCAAGGTCCTCAACGAGGAGATTTCAGCCACGGCGAGTGGGACTCCACCCGTGGGGGTACCTTCTACCCCACCAGACAGCGCTTCAATCGGAGGCGCTTCCACAGAGGAAACTACCGTGGAGATTTCCAAGCCTCTGACTCTACAGGTAAGAGCCCCAGACATTTTCCTGTTACCCTTAGGGGGTCGTACTCAATTTTTCTATCACAGTTGGGTTCAACTCTCGCAGGATGCTTGGATATTGCAAACAATTCAAGGTTTCCAGTTAGATTTCCATCAGACCCCTTATCAGGACATACTGCCCAGACAGCTTTCTTTTTCCCAACTCGAGTGCGATTTTATAGATTCCGAACTCGAAGAATTGCTGCAGAAACGCGCGATAGCATGTTGCGACGAGGGCCCTGCGGTTTCTGCAGCAATATTTTCTTGGTACAGAAGAGAGGCAGAGGTTACAGGTTGGTACTGAATTTAAAGGAATTCAATAATTTCATGAATTACAAACACTTCAAGATGGAGGGCATCCATCTTTTGGCGGATCTCCTGAAACAGGACGACTGGATGGTCCATTTGGACCTGAAGGACGCCTACTTGTCCATTCCCATTTTTCCTCCCCATCGCCGGTTCCTTCAATTTCAGTGGCGGAACCGATGGTTCGAATATTTGGTCCTTCCTTTCGGACTCTCCTCAGCACCGTGGTGTTTTACCAAGGTCATGAAACCAGTGATAGCATACCTCAGAGAACAGGGAGTTTGCATGATAGTGTACTTGGACGACATACTTATCATGGCACAATCTCCAGCTTTGGCTGTACAGCATTTACGCATGACCATTGCTACGCTACAAAACCTAGGGTTTGTGATCAACGAGCCAAAGTCGGTTCTTTGTCCTTCGCAGACGATAGGCTTCTTGGGGTTCGTCATAAACTCTCAGACGGCCCAGTTGAGTCTCCCCCGCTCCAAACTGCGGGACATCAAGAAGGAGTTATGCTCTCTGTTATACAAACAGACGGTCTCTCTGAGAGTGATTGCCAGAATCGTGGGTCTCCTGGCATCCTCCATTCAGGCGATTTTTCCGGGGCCCCCTCCACTATCGAGCACTTCAAAGGTTGAAGATTCAGCACTTTCAGAAGGGTCTCTCTTACACAGACTTAGTCCCCCTTTCACAAGAGGTTCGAGAGGAGATTCAGTGGTGGCTTGGCCACGTGGAGGCGTGGAACGGCAGGGCTATTTTCGGCTGTCAGCCGGAGGTCGTCATAGAGTCCGACGCCAGCCGCTGGGGGTGCGTTGCGGAAATATTTTTACAGGAGGTCGTTGGGCCCTCCGCGAACTAGACCTCCATATCAATTGTCTAGAACTTCTAGCGGGGTCGTTCGCGATCCGGACTCTCTCGCCCAAACGACTCTCATGTTGCATCCTCTTGGGGATGGACAACATCTCAGCAGTTCGGTACATCAACAAACTGGGAGGCACGAGGTCCTCAATCCTAGTAGAGATAGCGAAGGACTTCTGGCATTACTGCCTAAGTCAGCAGATCTCGGTCATAGCCGAGTATATTCCGGGACAGTTGAACGTGGTGGCGGACTGGAATTCCCGACACCTCAAAGATTACAGCGACTGGCAGCTCCAACCCCAGATAGTCAGGTGGCTGCAAGCGATATGGGGGAATTGCGAGATCGATCTGTTTGCGTCCAGATTGAATCGTCAAATGACCAAATTTTTCAGCTGGAGACCGGACCCGTTGGCTCTGGCGACGGATGCCTTTTCCCAGGATTGGTCCCTGCACCTGAATTATGCTTTCCCCCTTCATTCTGATTCCCAGAGTATTCACACAGATAATTCGCCAGAAGGCGGAGGTGATCCTAGTGACTCCCCTGTGGAAGTCTCAGCCTTGGTTCCCAATATTATTGGAGGCGAGTTGCGACTCCCCCAGAATGATTCTGTGGTCCTCCACGCTGCTCCAGGGCCCTCATGGAGAAATGCACCCGATAGTACTATCAGGGCAGTTGTCCCTGATGGCCTGGAGACTTTCCGGCAACGTTGGCACATGCCAGGATTTTCGGAGGAAGCTTCAGCTTTCATTAACCAGGCCTGGGCTCCCTCCACCAGGAAAAGGTATTCTTCAGCCTGGAAGAGTTGGGTTCGTTGGTGCGTGGAACAGCACGTGGATCCTGTGGGGGCGGACCTACCCTATGTTGTGAATTTCTTGTCTGAAAAGGCTTCTGAGGGTCTAGCATACCGTTCTATTAACAATTTCCGTTCGGCCATTTCAGCTGGTCATTCCCAGATTGAGGGCAAACCTGTGGGAATGCACCCTGTAGTATGCACACTTTTGAAAGGTATTAGGGTAGCAAATCCTCCCAAGCCGAAATATTCATCTTTGTGGGATGTCTCTCTAGTTCTTTCCTTATTTGATAAATGGCCGCATAACGATATGTTAACAAGGAAACAACTCTCATCCAAGTTGGCCATGTTGTTATGTCTCTCTGCATGTAGACGTTCTTCTGATCTGAAAGCTCTAGACCTTTCAGGTAGAGTATTTACTCCTGAAGGAGTTTCCTTTAATATTACTTCCAGGACTAAAACAATGTCACGTAGTGTGGATTATCATGCTTTTCCTGGCAATGTGAAACTATGTGTAGTTCAATGTCTAAAAGCTTACGAAGAATGTACCAGGCCTATTCGTCCTGATGGTGTGGTACAGTTACTAATTGCTTTGCAAAAACTTTATAGACCTGTTACTGCGGCTACTATTGCCCGATGGTTAAAATCTGTTATGCAAGAGGCAGGTATTGATATCCAAGTGTTTGGGGCGCACTCTGTTCGGGGCGCCATGGCCTCTAAAACATTTATGTTAGGTTCTACTATTCAAGATATCATGCATTCTGCTGATTGGTCTTCTGAGTCTACCTTTAAACAGTTTTATTATAAACCGGTGGGTGATATTTCCTCTTTTGTTTATAATCAGCGTTAAACTAGCATAATACGAAGCCTCCGGTCCTGTAATAGAATAAAAAATTAGCTAGCATTCGCGCCAAGAATTTTCAATTCTGTGAAGGACACGGAGGCGAGGATTATCCCACCCGGTTATATTACAGTATTGTAACGTTTACCCACCCGTCTGTATTGAATTTTCTGTTTAAGCAGAAGTTACGGGTTTTCTTGTATCCTTCGTTTCAGGCTCCGAGAAGAAGATGGAGTAGCAGTACTTCTGGTTGAAGAAGACGTTCCCGTTTGGTTCTGGTTTCTTCCTGTTGGAAGATGTTTGTTGGACTTATATTATTATTACTGGATTTATCGTTCGAGCAAAGAAAGAGGCTCAAGGACTAGTTATGGTGGCTCTATTAGGGTCATACAGGAAGTGACATGTGACTAAAGCATCATGGGATGTGTAGTTTATTTTGAATACAAAACGTTTTGATTGGCTGCTGTGAGTGGCAATAAATAGAAAGAGAAGCATAATCCTCGCCTCCGTGTCCTTAATAGAATTGAAAATTCTTGGCGCGAATGCTAGCTAATTTTTTACTCCTCTGCACCGCCCTGGAAAGCTCCATCCCACAGGCCTCACCTCCTCTCAGCGACTTCTAGCAGGAGTTCTCGGTAAAGGATTCTCATTAACGACAGAGGAGCTGAGCCTCAGGGAAGCTACGCACAAACCACACGCGCGTGCTCTGCGCAGGCCCCGAAGAGAGACACTGCTCCCCTGGACCTTCCCAGAGGCGCCGGATGCAAGTCTGTGGCTCCGAGCGCATGCGCTTTAATACCACACACCAGAAACTAGAACTACACACCAGGCACGCATTAATCACTCCGAGTCAGGAAAAGGATAGCAATGTCCTGATCCAACTTGCATCTTTCAGCCCCTCAATTATACGTCTCCAAAAAGTGACCTTTAACCCAGGAAGTGTCCTCGCTTGGAGGAGGCAGACCCCCTTTTTGTTTGACTTCTGTGGTGACGATCGTGTCTTGTGCAACTGACATAGTACGCCACTGTACCCTATTACTAATGCCTGTACCTCTTGGGGTATTATACTGTATGTATCTCTTCTACATAATTTGCTATATTACACGAGGCGCCCTGGTGTGGTATCTTGGCTATGTGTATTTCCAGTGTCATGGTAACTGGAAGTATGTTACATAGCAGGATTCTAGAATTGAGTAGATGAGCAGTTGGAGAGGAGTTGCGGTTGGAAGAACATTTATTTATTTAATGTGATTTTATATAGCGCGAACTTTACCCAAAGGTGTCAGAGCGCTTTACAAAAGGACCAGTTACATTACATAAGGACTTCGGAGTACATGAGTTACATAAAAGATACAGACAGAACAACTCTAAAATCGCAAAAGAACAGTAGTCAGTACATACGCCTACTACAGATACTAGAGGTTAGAGTTGCATATATACAAGTTGAAGATTCACTCAAGGAGAAGAAACAAACAGAAAAAACTCTAAAATTACATAGGAATGGTAATAAGTAAATACGTCTACTACAGATACTAGTGGTTAGAATTACATATATACAGTTGCAAAACACTCAAGATTACATTTAAAAAGCGATTAGGGTTGGACAATTATATATTACAAATTTACAGAGCATGGTATTTACAAGAGTATCGGCGAGAAACAAGTAAGAAAAGCAGATAGGGACAGGAAAGAGAGAGAGAGAGACAAAACGGAGATGGGACCAGAAGAATAAAGAATAGTCACAAACAGGGAGCAGATCCGTGGAGAAGAAGGACGATCAATAGGTCGCCCAGCTGGAGACCAGCTGGAGGAACAGACCACGTTCGCAAGATGGCGGACCAAGGACAAGAGCGACAACAGGAGACGGTCCCAAAATGGTGGGCGCGCACACGAGTCCCAGTCCAAAAGTTAGGAGGGCCAAGTCCGAAGAAAACCAGGGAGCCGACCCAACGGAGGAGGAACAAGAAGGGGAAAGGAGCCAGACAGTCAAAAGGGAGGGGCAGGCGGTCTCCGAAGCACAGCCGTGCCGACCATGTGCACACGACCCGGGCAGTGGGGGCAACAGTGTCCGATCCATTCTCCCAGGTCGAAGGGAGACCGACACGGGCTCCAGAGCAACAGTCCAGAGAACGGGACGCCGCAGAGTCCAAACCAGAGGGGGCGCCTCATCGGCAGGGATGGAAACCGACAGGCTCAGATAGTCCCGGAGAGCCGCGCCGCAGTTCCCACCCCCGCCAAAACCTCCGGCGAGGCAGGCGGGCCAGCGGTAGCGAAAAGCAGCGGCCGTCGAATCAGGAGGGTCAGGAGGAGTGAGCCCCAGTACATGTACCTGCTTGCTCCTAATAAAGGTACTTATTTTACCTTTACTTAAGCGGTGGATTCATCCTTACATTTTGGCGACGATCGATGGGCGTTACATCGAAGAATAAATTATACGAAGATTTTTCATTTCTTCATTTCTTCTACGGATTTACGTACCATTCAGCATCTAATGGCTTTACGACAAATTGAATAGGAGCAAGCAGAGGAGTAAACTATTCTATGGTTTACCATCAGGAGTTACTGGTTATTTACAAGGAATAGCCTACAATACGTTTATAGTACTGTCTACTAATTTTATTCAGGGACAGTTGCTGTGGAAATTTTATTGGCTGCATGATTTGGATTGCGATCACAGACTTCTCTTTGCCTACAAGAAGAACTGTGCTTCAAGTACACGATAATAACTTGTACCTTTAGAGAATTGGAAGTTTCCATCACGAATACCTGGTTGCTGTGGCGGTTGGTAGATTCTTCTCTCGGCCGCATTTTTTGAGCGGCGGCGACGTTCTCTCTTCCTTGTTCGATCTTCATTGCTGTGACGTCAGGGAACAAGTGAGTATGTCAGTTCACGCTAACGTTTTCCCACGTCAATCCTTGAGGTTAGACGATCGTCAACAGCCGTCACCACGTAGGGGTTACGCAACATGGCATTACGTGACTCCATTTTGGTTTATACCTTCGCCTAGTAACCAGCAACGCATCAAGCCGCTCCTCTCACGACCGTCTTCAGAGACTTCGAGGACGCACCTATGAATATCAACGACTGTATTTAACAATCAATTTTTAAATAATTGCAGCGCATTCAAACTCATATCTACGGTGATATGCACACCTCATATCAGCCATATATTCTATCAAGTTCAGTTTCACTCGTTCGATCTGTGAATATTTCTCCCATTTAACTGTTACATGCTTGTATCCTCGTGACACTTCCACTTCGTACTCCTTGTTCATCAAAAGCACACGGTGATGTGCACACCTTAATGCCTTGACTTCTTATTTAGTAGGAGCACACAGTGATGTGCACTCCATAATAATTTCAGACACTCTGGTTATATCGATTGCAATTATAACTAAGAATTTTGAGTTCATACACACAATTAATTTAGAGCATTTAATTTTTAAGGGTCTACTTTATATAATTAACACATAGATACATTTTTTTTCAGATTCGGACATGGCATCTCAAAGCTGTGGATTAGTTCCTCCGGTTCCATTTCTTCCTCGCCCAGGTGAACCTTTATTAAAATGGTCTGATTGGAAAGATTATTTTTTAAATTACATAGCTGCTTTAGAAGAAGAAAATGAGGATGAGTTTACACCTTCTAGGAAGAAAAAAATGTTATTGCATAGTTTAGGACCTGAAGGTTCTAGGGTGTATAATCAAATGGAAAAAAAAGGTAAGATCAGCTGAAAATGCAAATGTCTTTTTAGAAGCCTTAGAAGACTTAGATGCACATTACCACCCCACATTTTGTGTGGGAATTAATAGGTATGAATTTTTTCAGAGGAAACAAAACAAATCAGAGTCTGTTGAAGACTTTGTTTCTGCCTTAAAAAAATTAGCCATCAATTGCGAGTTTGGAACTTTGCATGATAGTTTTATTAGAGATCAATTAGTTATGCATTCTAATAACTCTGCCATTCCAGAAAAATTGTGGGTATGTGGTGATGCTCCTTTAAATGAAATTATTGCTATTGTAAAAAAGGGTGAGATGTCAAAAAGGTGTGCAAAGGTTGCATTAAAAAATAATGAAGATGGGAACATTGTTAGTAAAATATCACATGCAAAATCCGAAGTGAAGAAAGGTGATAGACGACCGTACAAGAAAATGAGTAAGAAATTTACATCTTCAAGCAAAGGTGAGTTAGAGGATAATAGTCCTGTTTGCTTCAGATGTGGTTATAAAGGTCACATGGCAAATGATAAGAGGTGTCCCGCTATTAAATCTAAGTGCACCTTTTGTGGTAAAATTGGCCATTTTACTAAAGCTTGCAGGAGAAGAATTAATAGAGGAAACAAGAAAGTTGTAGGGTGCATTGGAGACAAAAATGTGGAGGATGAAGAAAATAGTGATCCTTCAAGTGATGATGGTATACTATGTATAGAGGATATGTGTGGGGCTGAGAACGTCATTTTAAACGTGGGTACCAAGTCAAAGAAAAAACCAGTATGTGAGATAAGTATTGGAGGTGTACATTTACAAATTGTACCAGATTCTGGTTCACCTTACACGATTATGCAACGCACAGTTTGGGAGGACAAATTCGCTAACACTCTTAAGAAAAAGTTAGAACTTCCAGACATTCAGCCTGTAACTTTCACAGGAGAAAAAATTCATATGGTGGGGTTTGTGGAAGAAATTTTCAAATTTAAAGTCAGAAGTGCGCTTGGTAAATTATATGTTGCCGAAAAGGGACCTTCAGTTTTAGGTTGGATAGACCAAGGAGAACTTGGAATTATTCTTAATCCGAAAATGGAGGATCAAGTAATGCTTTTAGATGAAGGTGACCAACATTTAGTTAATAACATTATTAAACAGTTTCCCACTGTTTTTTCAGGCGAGGTTGGGAAACTAAATGGATTTGTTCATAAAATTGTACTAAAAGATAACGCAATTCCTGTAAGTCACAAACCCCGAAACATTCCTATAAGTGTGAGGGAAGGAGTAATGGCTGAATTAGATGCTTTGGAGAAGAAAGGCATAATTGAGCCTGTAGAAAGTGCAGAATGGTTGGCTCCCTTGGTTGTAGCACGCAAACCAGATGGCCGTTTGCGTCTATGTATTGACTTGAGAGATCTAAACAAAAATATTATAATTGATAAGTTTCCTTTACCTAGGATCGATGTATTATTAGCACAATCCAAAGGTATTAAGTGGTTTTCAACTATAGATTTAACTTCTGTGTACCATCAGATTAAATTACATGAAAGCAGTAACAATTTAACAGCTTTTATAACCTCATTTGGATGCTACCGTTTTATTAGAATGCCATTCGGTCTTGCTTCGGCAGCTGCCGTTTTTCAAAAGATTAATGCACAAGCTGCTCAAGAATCAAAACGGTGTAACATACTTTCAGGACGATATTTTAGTTATGGGTCATGATAAAAATGAACATGATGATCGTCTTAAAGCTGTTCTGAGTAAACTGGCAGAGAAGGGATTAACAGCTGAATTAAAAAAAATGTAAATTTGCGATGAAATCAGTCACTTACCTAGGCCATGAGGTTGGTGGTGATGTTATTTCACCTAAAAAGAGTTTGATCTTGGCAATTAGCAAAGCTTCTGCTCCTAAGTCAAAGGACGAAGTAAGATATTTTCTTGGCTTAGCTGAGTTTTATTCTAAATTTGTGCAAAACTTTGCAACTAAAACTTACAGTATGAGACAACTTCTCAAAGTTAGGCAGGAATGTTTTTGGAAAGTTTTGCCCATAGCATCATTACCACTGATGCTAGTGGCAAAGGACTTGGGGCAGTTTTGTCACAGGTTAATGAGAAAGGTGAAGAAGTAACTATTGCGTTCGCATCTCGATCTCTATTCCCTGCAGAGGAAAAATTCTCTGTCATAGAGAAAGAGATGTTGGCTACTGTGTGGGCTATGGAGAAATTTAGACAGTTTGTTTGGGGTACCACATTTACTTTACGCACGGACCATAAACCTTTGCTTAAAGTATTAACTTCTGAAGGTATACTCAAAGCTACACCTAGAATAGCTAAAAGGAGTTTGAAATTGTTGGATTTTACATACGAAGTTGAATATGTACCTGGTAAGAGTGATCAGGTGGCTGACTATCTCAGTACAGCTCCTCTGCCCCTTGAAGAGACAGAGTGCTGATTGGTATGATTTCAATGTAGCAGTTATATATGATACTGCATGTGCCATTTGTAAAGAAGAGTGGGATACAGAATATTTACAAGATAAAATCTTGAGGGATGCCAGTAACTTTGTTGTGAAGGGCTGGCCTAATAAACGTGGTCTGCAAGGTGATTTGAGAGCTATGTGGGAAATCAAAGATGAATTGTCCATTGATTATGCGAATTATATATGCAGAGGTGAAAGGATTGTTGTTCCTTCAAAATTACGCCCAAGAATTTTGGAAATCAATCATGAAGGCCATTTGGGCATTGTCAAATTAAAAAATAAGATCAAAATGTTGTACTGGTGGGCTGTCATTGATAAAGATGCAGAAAAGTTTGTCAAGCAGTGTTCCATCTGTAAAGATTCTGACAAAACCACAACGTGTATTTGGACCTACTTTAGGTACAAGACTTATTCCTGATCATCCTTGGGAAGAGTTAAGCATTGATTGGTTGTGGCCTATTGAAGATGATATGGGTAATGTTAAACACATCCTTGTTGTCATTGACAATTATTCAAAAGGGCCAGAGATTGAAATCACAGAAAATTTTGACTCTAAAGAAGTTATTAGTTTTTTTGAAAAATTGTTCATACGTGAAGGCATTCCTAAGAGTATTGTTAATGACAATGGTCCACAATTCTCTTCAGAAAAATTCTTAAATTTTTAAAAAAGAAATGGCAATTATGGAAAAAAAAACACCTGTCTATCATCCAGCTGGGAATGGTATAGTAGAACGCTTCAATAGAGTTATCATGGGGAGTGTGCAAGCTTCTTTAAATTCTGGTAAAGATTGGGGAAAAATTGTTCAGCACAATATGGGCTTATAGAATCACACCCACTGGCACCAGTTAGGATTTTGAGAGGCAGAGAACCTTTTACAAAAGATAATGTTGCATGGAATTCTAAGAAAGTGTGTGGCAAATGATCACTTGCTGTAGTCCGATCTAATTTAAGGAAAATGCATGAATCTTACAAAGTTCACTTTGACAAGAAACATAGTAGTAAAGATGCTGATTTAAAAGTTGGAGATTGGGTTATGGTAAAACCTGGATCCAAAGTAATAAAAGGGAAAAGCAAATACTCTGCACCACTGCAGGTTGTTACTACTATTCGAAATCGGTGAAGTTAAGTGATGACAAAATGTAGCATCACAGTAGAATGGCTAAATGTGAAAATGTTCATATTGACAATAAATCTAAATGCAAAAGTGATAGAAAATCCTCTTCTATGAATTAGATGTGGGATGATGTTACGGATGTGGGGTTGAAACACTCTTCTTTACAGTCTGTTAATGTTCACAATGAGGCTGCTCGGGAGGATGGTGCACAACATTCCAGTAGCACCAATAAGATAACACGTGCAGGTAAATTAGTGAACTTACCAGTGAAATACAGAACTTTTGTCATGTAAACTTCTTTTTATATAGAGGGGGATATGGTGGTTGTTGTGTATTCACTTTTATCAATTCCTCTTCTTGTATTTTTTTACATATAGATCTTTAATATAATGTTGTGCAATTACTCATCGCATATTTCTCGTTGTTACTGCAATGTTTTTATTTAATTTGTCATTTTTGTTGTTGTTTAGATTTTGTATAAAGAGGGAATATGTGGTATCTTGGCTATGTGTATTTCCAGTGTCATGGTAACTGGAAGTATGTTACATAGCAAGATTCTAGAATTGAGTAGATGAGCAGTTGGAGAGGAGTTGCGGTTGGAAGAATATGTACCTGCTTGCTCCTAATAAAGATACTTATTTTACCTTTACCTAAGCGCTGGATTCATCCTTACACCTGGCTCCCTCAGACCTCGTTCACGCTTCATAAACATCCTAAAAGAAATGCAAAATAAAATTCTTCGCTCGGGGGGGGCTGCCACGGCCTCTCCCCCTGAACCCGTGCAGTGCGTTAGGAGGGGCCCCTCTTCTTCTCCTTGTGGGATGGGCAGGGCTTTAAGTGGGATGAAAAAACTGAGGGGTCTCTCAAAGGGGCGTGGTCAATGTAATTAAGGGCGTGGCTTAAAAACACATAGCTAAAAATCTGTGCTTAGCATATAGTGTGCCACCCTACTGGTATTTTGCTGTTTCTGTCATTGCATACAGATATATGATACAACAAGTAACATTATACCTACAACAAGTCAGGACTTTTGGCTTTGTCAGTGGTTGTTAGTTGCATAAGCAGCAACTATGGCTTGTATATAATATTGAAAAAGCTTCCTCTTAAAGCCCTGGTGACACCACGACAATGTTGCTGCTCCTGAGTTTCAAAAAGAGAAGGGAAATCCAGAAAGAAAATGACTCTCTTAAGGATTTCCCTTCCCCTACACCGTTCACCTGGCATGACGTCATGCTGTAACTTCTCTGCTAGTGAGAAGTGAGCAGTGTGAGCACGCGCATATCCATGTGCCTGCTGTGACTGCAGTCCAGAAAAAAAACGGACCACCTCTGCCAGGGCACAAAACAGGAGCCCGATAGAGACCCGTTTCGAGGCCCCCTTTAAAAAACTGCCGGTGCTCAGACCCGGTGAGACCCGGCCCACTTAAAGCCCTGGGGAGGGGGGATGTGTAGCACACAGGGACGGACAGACGTTTTAAGGCATGGGCAAAGTGGGCCTTGGCTCAGGCCCAGGGCCCCAGCGCTTCAAAGGAAGGAGGGTGGCGCGGGGACACATCCATCAAAACAGGACATACATATGAGAAATGGGAGGGGGTCACAGAGATTATTTGCAGTAATATTAGTGAGCTGCAGCTGTGTTACAATATTGGAAATGTGAAAACAAACACATTTAGAATTTGGACTAGTGTGCCTGTGCACTGTCTGTGACCTGGCCAAAAAAGGCATGTAAGAGTGAAAATTGGATCATACATTCAAAGCTGTTTTGAACAGGGTCCCCCAAATACCTTTGGCCCAGGGCCACCAAAATCTCTAAGATGTCCCTGGGGCCGGACTGGCCTTTTATTCCACCACGCATTTCCCCTGTGGCTGGGGCCCTTGGAGGCCACCAGGCAAGGCACAAGTCCTAAAAAAGAAGTGGGGAAACTAACCTAGTTAGGCAGTATGCAAGTGACATCACGGCGCGCGACATCACACATGGCATCACAGGAATTGACATCATAGAAAGTGGCATCACAAGCCACGACTTTACAGGAAGTGGCATCAAAAGAGGTGACATCAGATCTAAAGCCCTCACATATATGTTTAGCAGGTCTATCATGTGTACGTTTGGGCGCATTGCGAGGATAATAGCACAGTGAGCTATGGAAGATATGTGACTTCTACACCTTGCAATCCCCCAGTTTTATGTAACATATCATGTACATTCATTTAAAAACTTATATAATTTATTGTACATGTAATATGCACGTGTTGATGTAAAGCTCTGACACCCTGCATTGGGATGAGTAGGGCTATACAAGAAAAATAGTGGTACTTAAATTATTTCAACGCCTCCTCAGGGGAAGTAAGATCTATATAAATGCAATTTGCTTTGTGTAAATACTGGGAAAGACCAACACATCTGACATTCTTACAGTGCATGCATAGCTCCTAAACAGGGACTAAACAAAGTGAAAAGCTGCCTCTCTTAAGTATGTGTGAAGAGCTAACAAGGTGTGAGCCTTTGTTTCCCCTCCGCTTCATTTGCATCAGGTGTGAGACTCCTGGCTGCTCCCAGCCAAGAGAAGTGGCCTGATGACCCCTCATATTCGGCCTTTGTTATGGGCCCAGCAGGAGTCTTAAATAAGAAGGCCCCGTCTCCGCCTGCACGTTGTTGCTTATCAAAAGCAGACAACGTGCAGATGCTGCTTAAACTGTCCCGGTGTTTGGAAGTTACACCGGGACGAGTTCATCACATTAGTCAGTGGGGCCCAAATTCTTGGCAGGGTGGACGGCGTTCACCCTGTGAAAATAGTGGGTGGACGCCGCCCACCCGCGTGTACCCCAGACTCGTGCCCTGCCACTAGGTGCCTCTGTCTCCTTCCCCAGGTGTTGGAGGGTAACTGCAGCAGGCAGGGGAGGCTTCAAGAGAGGGTGGGGAGAAGGGGGTGGTATAGAGGGAGAGAGATGTTGGAACCAGAGAGAGAAGCAGAGGGAGTAGGGGACATAGAGAGAAAGCGACCAGAGATGGAGGAGAGAAGGGGGAGAGAGGAGGAGAGGGAGGAGGGGTAGACGGAGCGGGAGAAGAGAAGGAGATAGAGATGGTGAATACAGAGAGCAGGAGGAGGGGGAGACAGAGAGGGAGGAGAGAAGGTGAGGGAAGGGGTGGTGGAGCGGGAGGAGGGGGAAGAGAGGAAGGGCAGATAGTGAGAGAGAGAGAGAGAGAGAGAGAGAAAGAGGGAGGAGACAGGAGGTAGAGATGGAGAGAGAGATGGTGGAAGCAGAGAGAAAGAGAGGGACTAGGGGGTGGAGAAGGGAAGAGAGAGATGGTGGTAGCAGTGAGAGAGAAAGAGGGAGGAGGGGAGGTACAGAGGGAGGGGAGAAGGGAAGAGAGAGATGGTGGAAATAGAGAGTAAGAGGGAGGAGGGGGAGTTAGGGAGAAAGCGACCAGAGATGGAGGAGAGAAAGGGAGAGAGAGAGATGGATGGATGATGGAAACAGAGGGGTAGGAAGAAAGGGAGGAGGGGGAAGGTAGAGAGGGAAGAGGGGGAGGGCAGGGTAGAGAGAGGGGAGCTGGAGGTAGAGAGAAAGCAATCAGAGAAGAAGAGAGATGGATGGAAAGAGAGAAAAGGAGACAGGTAAAGAGAAAGCGATCTGAGAGGGAAGAAAGAAATGGTGGTAAGAGAAAGAGGAAAGAGGTAGGAGAGGAGAGGGAGGCGGTGGATAGAGAGAAAGCGAGGGAGATGAGGAGGTAGAGCAGGAGGAGAGAAGGGGTGATGGATGGGTGGAAAAAGAGAGGGAGGGGGAGGTAGAGGCAAGAGAGAAGGGGAGAAAGATGGTAGAGAGAGAAGAAAGAGAAGGGGAGGTAGAGAGGGAGGAGAGAATGAAGAGAGAGATAGTGGAAAGCAAGAGGAAGAGAGGGAGGAGGGGAGGGCAGAGGCAGAGAGAAAGGATAGATGTAGGAGCGGGAAGGTAGAGAGGGAGGGGAGAAAGGGAGAAAAAGTTGGTGGAAGAGAGAGAGAAGGAGAGGGAGGAGGGGAGATAGAGTGTCGTGTAGTTCCTATGAATCAATATAGGATCTGCGTGTTTAGACAACATAAACTAAGAGATTGGTGTCCAGACACCCCCAGAGGATAAGTTAGTCTGTAGACCAGCTAGCTCACAGTGCCACTATGAGCCCCTCATACCAAGGAGCGAATAGCTTCTGGCAACTATCGAACATGACAACTCTGACCCCTCAGGGATCGTGGAAACAGTACAGTACTTTTCTCTCAGTCACTTACGTTTACTTTGTCTCAGAGAGATATACAGAATAAACGGTGGGGACGTTTTCAATAAGCATTTATTGAACCAGCATCATTCTAGTATGAAATACGTGTGCTGCAACAACCATATGACAGAAACAGATATATATGGTTATAAGCACCAGCAGAGTAAAGAAAAGGTAGAATTCTACCATAGTGCTAAAAAATGAATATATGCAGGCATATAGATACATGACAGTAATAATGCGTACTCCTACAATCTAAACCCTAACTAGATGTACCTAAGTGTACCTAGCATGTATGTATGTGTATAGCCAAGAATCCCCTTAGGATAGAGCTAACCCCTTTACCGAATGTGGGAGAGCGAAGGACCCCATCTTGGTCTCGAGATGGACACCCCGCAAGGGATGTCAGACCACTGCGTGCTCGAGTGTCTGCGTGCAGGGACCTCAGCCTCTCACGTCAGCGTGTCAGCATGGAAGTCTTTCTACCCTGGTTTGCCCAGCGAAGATGTGGTGCTTATATAGCCAAAAGGTACCCTCAGGGGCTCTACCTAGATGTGCACTATGGGCATGTCTGCCAAGGATGACGATAGTGGTGACCCTTATGCAGAAGATGGTAATCCTGCTGGGATACTGAGAATCCTCATGCATAATAAATGAGGCTGGATTTCGGAGAAAACCACACAACAATTATTCAGCACCTAACTAGGTAAAAGGTCAGCACCAGACCAGTTATGTAGAACAATGGTAGGACAAATGTAGGTAAAGGGTCGTGCAACTACCTAGACCTATATTGGGGTACATTGGGGTTCATAACAAGAGAGGGAGGGGAGAAGCGGAGATGGTGGAAAGAAAGAGAGAGGAGGGGAGAGGTACAGAGAAAGCAATCACAGAGAGGAAATATGGATTGATGGAAAGGGAGAAGGGGAGGGAGAGGTAGAGGTGTGATCAGAGAGGGAGGAGAGAAGGGGATAGAGAAATGGTGGAAAGAGAGAGGGAGGTGAGAGACAGAGGGAAGAAAGAAGGGGAGAGATGGTGGAAAGAGAGAGAAAGAGAGGGAGGGGATAGAGATGGAGGAGAGAAGGGGAGAGGGATGGATGGAAAAAGAGACAGCGTTGGAGGTAGAGAGGTAAGAGAGAAGGGGAGATACAGATGGTGGAAAAAGAGAGGGAGGAAGATAAGAGCAGGATAGAGAGAGAGAGGGGGAGAGGGAGGCAGAGAGGGAGGAGAGAAGGGGAGAGAGATGGTGGAAAGAGAAAGAGGGAGGAGGTGGAAGGTAGAGAGGGAGGAGGAGGAAGGTAGTGAACGCAATGAGAGAAGGGGAGAGTGATGGGTGGATGGAAAGGAGGAGGGGGAGGTAGAGAAAAAGCAGAGAGAAGGAGGAGAGAGGGGTAGTGAGAGATGGATGGATGAATGGGTAGATGGATAGAGAGAGATTGAACGAGGAGTTGAAGGGACAAGGGCTGGTTGAACATTTTTGCCCTGGCTGCTTTTGGTTCCCAGCGCCCACCTTAGCAGCAAAGACTGCGCAGATGCACCACAGAGTTGTTACCCCAGAGTCCTATATTACTACCACTGGAGCTGGGGGCATCACTCCGCTCCCTTCTTCTTCTTGTGCTAATAATACCCCTCCTTCCTGACCCCCACCAGCAGAAGTAAGTCCAGGTGTCTGGAGAGGGGCAACTTACTGCGCCTGCAGGGTCCTTCTGTTCTGTGCCGTGCCCAAAATTGTGCTCAGAAGCACACAACTGGCGCTATTGAATGTCAGGCTGTCAAATACCAAGGTGGCTTAGTCTTGATTTCACCTCGTGGCTCTTTAATCCACCATCAGACACTGTCTGCTTCTTTATCTCACTCTTGTAGGTTCCTGCTTTCTCCATTTGTCACGCTTTTCCATCTTTCTCTTCCTCCTTATCCCCCCTTGGGTTTTTACTCTACCCTTGTTATGGTCCAATGTCTGATGAGTAAAAATAACTGCTGGTCCCCAAAAGAGAGTGCCAATGCACCTGCAACCACCGGCTCAAAATAAGCATTAAGCAACATCTTACCCTTGCTTGACAAATAAATAACTCAGGTCATCGGGATGGAGGGGGCGAGTAAAAAACACAGACAGGAAGGAGAAGAATAAAAGAAAAGAAACCACGAATAAAAGAATGCTAGAGGAAGATAATACACACGAGGCACTCCATGACAACATATCTTCTATCCATCACTGCGGACAATCAGTGCTTTTGAGTTCTGTTGTTTTCTTGCCAGCTCTAGTCTCTACAAACCATAAATGAACGGTCATCTGACATTTCTTGTCAGCGAATGTCTTCGTCTTAGCTTTTGCTTCTTGGTCAGATGCTGTGAGGGTGTCATGTTCCTATGGGGAGGTTGGAGGAAGTTATTTTCAACCTGTGAGAATCTGGTCTGGCTCTATCTTCCAAGCACCAGTTGAGTGCGGTGACTTTCCTGAGCCTGGCTGCCTTCTTTTGTGGATAAGATGTATCCAAAGAGCGTGAGCACTTCTTTTTCTTGGTCACACTTGTCAGGATTCAGAGTCAATTCAATGCCTTTGTGCAGGAGGTCTTACCTACTCTGTCGGGAAGCTCAGAGACCCTGGGTTTAGGTGCACCAGCATAGGATCTGGCTAGCTGCCAACCATCTAGTTAGCTCTCTGAAACCCAGAGCCGACAGTCTGAGTTGGCATTATCTTGCCGACCATAACATCTCAATTTCGATTTAAATTTTATTGCATTCAGTTCATCAGAGCCTTTGCATGAAAAATGCCAAAAAAGTATAAAAGAAGCATAGTTTGCAGAGAAAAAGATAACATGTTTAATGTATATCACAACTGGGCATATATGCAAGACAGTAGGGAACTGTTGTATGCATGGGTATTGTTTTGGAGAGAATATTCAGGAGATTTTTTTTCTAAAAAAGATAGAAAATGTATCTCTTCTTCTCTCTTCACACTGCTGTCGTCTCTCAGCCGCAAATCATGCAGTACCTGCATTGCCTGGGAGGGCTAATCAGACACATATTCATGGGATGGAGCTTTTTGTATACCTAGCCTCTGAGATGAAAATGGGTAATTTAAAGATTATTTGGGGGGAAATCACCACTGGATCAAGTAACATCAGTAAGGCCATGATCATAAGAATCATCAGCTTTGTCATGCTCATCAAGGTAAAAGACAAATATGTAAAGGAAAAATACAATAATACAGGGAATAACCAAGATATCCATAAAGGATCTTGAAGAAGAAAAGTTAAAAAAAAAAAAAGGGGCTGCAGCACTCTGGATAAAAATGCAATCAGGCAAGGAGCAATGTAATGTGACAGGTAAAATGGCAAATACAACAAGCATATACACCTACAGGAACTGGAGGGAAGCAAAAGAGGTTGAGAAGTCAGTGGCAGTCCACAGGGATAGTCCATTCAGTTAGGAACAGAAAACCATCTCAAACCAATAACACATTAGTGTTGGAGTTTATTGTTAGTCCAGAAAAGAAAAAAGTGGATGAAACTCCCTGTTGAACAGAGAACACAAATTCGGTGATGGTATAATAGAGGGTACTATGAGAGAACAAGGGTACCCCGATAAGTGAACCAGGAGTAAGCATATGTTTAGAGAAAACAGTGGTTCAATGTTGGCCACAGTGGGTCCAGAGCAAAAAAGGTGTTAACCCCAAATGGGGCACTAGTATCCTAAATTAAACTCGAGGATTTAAATCATACTGAGAGCACAAAGGTAGGGGAACATATGTAGTGAAAAATATACAGTTTATTTTACACGGGTTAAACTTAATACTCTAAGTGGTTTCAGGTGCTCATAAAAAGTGAAGGTGGGCGTGATGTGACAAGGTGATAGTGAATTAAAAACCATAACTTCGCATTGACAACAGAACAATTGGAACTCCACGTGAGTTTAGACAATGGAAGGAGTTCCTGTTGTAAGGGTCGACGGTGTTTCGATCTTAAAGAATTAAGATCATCTTCAGGACATATAAGGAGCAGTCTGAAATGTCAGTCGGTGGGGGGGGGGGGGGAAAAACCAAGGGAGGGGCGTGAGCGTAGTCTCTATAAGGAGTCACGGGAAGCCGCTTGCGTGGGTCGGCTGTTGCAGTTATTGAAGCCTCAAGGAAAACGCCGGTGCAAGTCTACTTCCAGCCGGAAGTAGTACAGGAACGCGGGCCTCAGTCTTGAGCCTGGAGCGACGGCCAGTCGATAGCTGAGCGCCTCCAAGGAAGGGCTTCATTCCCGACTAGTACTCTCACACAAATTCAGACACGATTGAATCCGTCTCTAATACCCCTGACTCCGCTGGCGCCCTAGAACAAACCCCAGAACGATTCAAGACTGAGGGTTGTTTTCCTATTCCATGGAAGTCTTTGGGGTTTTTCCCTGATCACACTTCAGTGTGGGCGATGACAATTAGGTGCAGAAAGCTCACACCTCTTTGTGTCCCTGTGGTGGGTATTCCAGGCGCTGGAGACTAACCTGCTGACTGGTGATGGAGCAGGGGAAACAAAATAATTTTTGTTTACTAACCGTTTGAAAACGCATGAACTAACCAACAAATGCACCTTTTATTAAACATTACACGTGGGCAACTTGCTGGCATTGCAAAATCTAATTTATTTACTAATGTGAAGCAAAATAACATGAGCATTGTAATTTGAGTAGTAAATAAGAGTAAATTGCATGATTTGTGTTGCGTAGTAAAATTGCACCGTGGCAAAGGATGCAGATGGTAAGTAAAACGGCTTTAAATGTCGCTTCTGCTAGGTAATACCTAACATGGGTCTTTAGAATGGCAGGTGGTAAACAGAAAGGCTTATTTTCCGTGTTTTATTTTGGTTGTGTTTGTTCTTATATTAGTTTCGTTCGGGCCTGCTAGGCCGTGCTTCGAAAATGGCCGCTGGAAAAGGACGAGATTGCGTGCGCTGAATAAAATGGCCCCCGCGCATGAGCAGAGTGAATGCTCCAGTCACATGTATGCGGCCTGTGCCCGGAGTGAGAGATGTCAAGGCCAGTCTGACCTGCAACAAGAATCGTGCCAAAAGTTCAGCATATATGCATGGGAACGGATGAGAGAATCGAGCGACAAAGGATGAACTAATATGTGACCATCGGAGTTTGTTACAAAATACATTAACAAATTGAATTACCTTTGGACATTGTTGATCATGAGAATTAATGTATGCGTTATTGTCCCCAAACTGGTTCGAACAAGGAGGGCGATTAGGTGACCATCACCACCCCTCCAATGGACCAATTAGAGTGATTTCTGCCCCTAAAGATTGCAACTTTAAGTGTAGCGAGCCGGAGAATAGGGTATAAGAGAGTCTGCTCTTGCGTTGTGCATTATTCGCTTCTTCTATCCTGATGCTGCAAGAGAGACTGTCATTTTGGACTCCGGACTTTGACTGGGGAAGGAACGAGACCGTTGCGGGAGTTGCCCAGGAGGAGATTGCGTCCGAGGAGGTTAGCGGGACAGTCAGACAGTTTGGGAGTCCCATCCTGTGACCTGCGGTTCATCTTTCTTTCCTGGCGAACCATTCTTGACATTGCCCTATGGCCAAGGGTAATGAGTATTTTCCGTCTCTATTCTAAAAATTCTACTTAAATGCTTACTGATATTTTAAATATATTTGCCTAATTATGAACTTTACTGATTTGCTCAAAGAATTTAGATAAAATTATATGCTAACTCTAAAATGAGTCTGTGGTTCTTTAAATAAAATTGTGATTAATAAAAGTTAAAAGTTTTAATTGTGATGAGCTGGACTTAATCGCCATCAACTGATTCTACTAGTTGGTCCATCGACCGAATAGCGGAGTACCTTGATGTTTAAAACCGCCAGGATCCTAAGTTAATGTATATAATGTGTAGGTTATAATTCTGTCATTTTAATAAGGTATCCCGTTTGTCCAGCAGCTCATTTCCTTAGCGTTTGATCCAGAAAATTGAGTGAATGTATGTATGCGGTGTTATGGGCCCCACCGACATAGGTTTTATATGATTAAAGTTAAGTAGGTGTTTTCTGGGTTAGTGTTATAAGGAAAAATTTATTTTAGCAGTGCTGGATCACTGGGGCATCACTTTACACAACTGGAACGACTGGCTGGCTTTCAGTCCCAGAAACGGTGGGAGCAGCAAAGCCAGCAGGAAGCTCGCCGGCCACCACGGCTCAACCCCATCAGCAACCTTACATCTGTTTTCTGGGTGAGAAACTGACTTGAAAATTGTGCGCTAGGAAGTGTTGGGGAAAAAGTGCAACTGAGCTAATTTTTTAAATGTGTACATAAGGAGGGCTTAACCTGAGTCACAATTGAAGACCTGGGGCCGTGGCAGAAAAAGGTGCCATTAGAGTTTAATGCCAGAATCCTAACTTAAATCCTGTGAGTGGTCAGAGCCGGACTGGCAGTAGCGGGCACCAGGCATTTTCCCAGTGGGCCGGTCGAGCGGAGTTGCCAGGGCTGGTTTCCTTTCCCAGTCCAGCCGTGTGAGTGGTATTGAGTCATGGCATTTAATAACAAGCATTTGCAATGCAATAGGTCTCGCATTTGCTAGAGTTTGAGCTATTGACATTGTAAATTACAATGCTTTTTATTTATGTGTGGGTTTTGAAAACAAATAAATAAAAAACATTGTCATTACAATGCCAATAGCTTAAACTCTGGCAAATGCGAGACCTATTGCATTGCAAATGCTTGTTGTTTTTGTGGAAAATGTTAGAGTTGCCATACATGTGCGCAGTACGGTTTGCACTGGAGCAAAAGGCTAAAAGGCTTTTCTGCAGGAGAAAAAAAATAGAAGCATCGCACAGCAAGAATGACGTGGGGCTGCTTTCTATATCTGCAGTAGCATACTTAGCAGATGACACTTGTGAAGTCATCTTTTAGTGGGTTCTCCAGATCGGAGTGTATGTAGGCAATGCCCTGGGTGCACATTGTGACCCAAGCCCTTGTCAGTCGAAGACTAAGGAGAGGAAGGTAGATGGATGTTGAGGTTTGTAAAATGTTGGCAACTGTGCTTGAATTGAGATGGTGCTTTACATGCAAGAGCAGTTTAGTTTGTGGTCTTGTACTTGTTTGAAAATTCCTGGGTTTTATTGATTTTTTTAGCAAAGTCCGTCGGGGGGGGGGGGAGGGAGTTCGGGCATGTTACGAAACGAACGAGTCCTGGATTTTATCAATTTTAGCAGCAGATGGCGGGAGGAGGTGGATTTGTGGGTGTTAAGAAACAAACGGTGGGAGAAGGGGTGCTGAGAAACAGGCTATTGCCAGAAGAGGACACGAGCTACGATATAGGAGTAGGGTGGGAAAACAACTACTTGCTCGAAAAGATAAAATTCAAGAAACTAACTCACCGAACCTTGAAAAAGACCCGAAGCACCACAGTCCTGCTTTGAAATGAAACACAGCAATAGGACTATTAAAAAGAAAGAGAAAACAGACCCAGTCCTGCTCTTCTCGTGACCCTGCAGCAGGGAGCTCTTACAAACAAAAAACAAGGTAGGACAGTCCCGAGCCTGGCGGTAGTCGGTGACACAGGGAAACAAGCAGTCCAGGCGCAACAGAACTGTTAAAAGACACCTTCAGCTCCTACCTGAACTCCAACAAGCTGAACAACAGAGGCGACATCGCGGGCGCACTCCCTGCCTCCGGTGCAGATGGCGGCGAAACAGGAAGTCAGGCAGCCTTCGTTGGGCTGTGGGCGGAGCCTGCCAAACAAACAGGAAGGAACCGCCGGAGAGGACGTCCAGAACCCTGCAGGCTCCATGCTGAAGTCCCGGCCCCATCAGAGGGACCGGGCGAAGAGCGAGGCAGACTGCATGGCACCAGAGGCAAGACGGGGCTCCCGAGTAGTGAGGAGAGCCCCGCGGCGTGCTGAGGAAAGGGCCAGGGAACCTGCAGACCGAGGAGAGACGCCGGAGTCCTGAACCAGCCGGTGAGTGAGGGCTTGGCTGGGTGCATTGCACGCTGAAGGACACGCCATGAGCGTGCACATCGGCTGTCTGAAAGAGACGCCGTGAGCGTGCACATGGCCTGTCCGGGCGCCGTGAGATGTACACGCGTATGGTGCGAGCAGGAGTTATGAGAACGACGTGAACCGTACGCGTGCACATCTCCTGTCTTGCCATACGCGTGCACATGTCCTGTCCCCCTTCCGACCCAAGTCGACAACAAAAAGTCTCGCAGCGAGCAGCGCTTTGCACTGCGTCGCTAGGCGAGACCTAAAAATGCTTTTCTTTTTTAAAGCGAAGTACCAGGTTAGACAGTCCTCTTTTATACGAATGTGTGTATATTGAAAGCTGAGCTCGAGCACCACCACACCTCCCTAAGAAGCATGTGACTGCCCACCATCACTGAGAGACAAGTGCTGGTGGGGTTGTACTTGGTCGATTTTGCAGAGCTGTACCAGAACAGATTCTTCGTACTGACCTCAATCCCCACTGTTGAGGCACAGTAGCCCCTGTTTGCCTGATGGCTCCCGCTCCACTACGCTAAGCCAGGACGAAATTTAAATTCTGACTGCCTAATTTGTGTATTTGTTAGGAATTTTGCATTACTCTACCGACTGGAAATTCCCACAGTTACACCATGAGGGCCAGGACACGTTGCTCATATTACTTGTATTTTTCGTGCTATTTATTACGAACAAATGCACCCTTGTGCCAAAAATTGACATAGGATACATTTCTCGCACAAAATGACAAATTTGCATTTTCCCAAAATTTAGCAAATCTAAACAAAAGCAAATTGTGCAAATTTAGCAAATCTCCAAACTACACATCCAAGTTACTAGATAATTTCCCTCCATTCACTCCCAACTAACCATCATGAAAGTGAAGAGAGCAGGCTCATTGATAGAAGCGTTTAGTTAAATGAAATAATGGATAATGAAATACTGGCCTGATGGAATCTTGCTCTCTTGCATCACTGATATCTATAGTGCACACTCAGCTTGCAAATAGCCTGTGTCATGTGTTTCACTTAAATGGAAGCCATGGTCTGTGTGTGATGCCGCAAGACAGATGAAACAAACAATTGTCAGGAATTCGGCCCGCGCAATTGCCAGTCCCTGTCATTAATTCAAACATTCCATCCATTCGTCGTTTGAGATGTCATCTGTTATGTTATCAATGATGTCATTTAACATGTCATGAGTGTTGCAATATGTGAGGTCATAAGCACTGCTTGGAGAAGGAGCGAGTTATAATTATCTCAGGTAACTATAACTCGTGCCCTAAATTAACTATAACTGGTGAATTTCAGTGGGTTGGTTATTTTAAAACGGTACGTTTTAACTGACATTTTCACCTAACTATAATGTCCTGTTAACCTTTGTTTTTTTCCAATGAATTTCTACGTTTATTGTTTAAATGTAAAGTAAGATATAATTACAATTCCTAACTGTATCTTTACTTTAACCTTTGTTTTTTTCAGTGACTTTGTAGGGTTTTTTCACGTAAAGTATTATTTTATTACAATACATTTAGCCAACTCCATGCCACACAGTGCCTTTCTCCGTGCAAGGCATGGGGTTAGACACACGGCCTGGCCTATGGCCTCGCCCTGCATCCAACCCACTCGGGCAGCCATCCCCCGCTGTGCATGGCCTTTGGAGGAGCGTGCCATGCTGTGGCCAGGCCCTGCATCCAACCACCCAGGGACAGTAACCCCCTGCCGTGCATGGAATTCATTCATGCCCAACCCCCTACAGGCAGCCAACCCCCAGGTTTGGACGCAGGCCCTAGCCCTACGGGTAGCTAACCCCTCTGCAGGGTCTGGTCAACCCCCCCACCCGCTGTGCATGGTCTTTTGCAGCAGAGTGGGGTTGGTAACAGGAAGCCCGCAGACACTCAAGCCAGGTCTCCATTTTTAGATATTTGTATAATCCCCTGAGTGTTGAGCGGGAGCCAGCAAGGTCCCTGTGTACCCATGGGACTCCCGCTGGAGTCCAAGGACCTTGATGTCTCCCACAAGATCACAAAATCTTCCCAATTCATTTTTAATATTTGGGCCCAGGTAGGGTCCTGCTGGGACCCACCACATAGTCCAGGGAGTCAGGGTACCCATGCCCTACCCTCTTATACTTATTTTTTGAGTTTTCAGGACACAGGAACCAAGTCCCCATGTCCTGAAATTGTGGCTGTAGCATTTCTCTTCATAATCACAGTGCTAGCTCCCGCAAGAGCGTGACGGCTGACAAGAAAAAAGCCTACTCAACCAATCAAATGGCTCTATTTTTGGTATTACGCGAACGGGGAACTCTGGCAAAAGCAATCGTCCAGATATACAAATATTTGTTAACCTTAATTTCTCAAAAACTACTGAGCGGATTTACACCAAAAAACAAAAAGCACACTTTCTGGGCCCATATCTAAGTTCCGGTCATATTTGGTGCAATTGTGTTCGGTCGTTTTAGCTATAACCCTTTTTTAAAATCCCTATGGAAATTGCATAAGAAAATTGTGTTTTGGGACCCTCCCCTTTTTCTCGGCCCTCGCTTGATGGATCACCAGAAACTTTCTAGGAAGGAGTGGAGGAAAAAGGAGGACATTTTTGAAAAGTCTGTACCTAAGTTATTATCAAATCAAAAAAAACGAACTATAACTACAGAGTGGCGGATGCACTGCATTTGTTTTATTTATGTGAATAGTGTTTATTTAATTTTTCATTTTAGTACTCGCAGCCTCTGAGGCAGTTAGATGTATACATAACATTCCATAACATTGTAATGCAATACGACAGTTTCTACATTTGTCACAAATATATGGCTGTTGGCTATACTATTTCAGTCTACTACATTAATATAAAGCATTATTAACATAAATTGTAACTCTTTTGCAACCATCCTGTGCCGAGTCAGATTGTTGGACGGACCTAAAGGGCTAGTTACGTTAACATATTCACTGTGTTGTAATTTACCGAGTTGTGAGCATTGGGTTCAGACCAATGATGTGTATGTGCCGGTAGGAATTAGTCAACAGTGTGGTCTCTTGGGATTTGAATATTTCGAGGCTGTGCTTTTCGTCCTAGTTAGGGGAGAGAAGTGAGAGGGCAGAGTGGAGCAGGGAGGAGGTGGCAGGTTGGATCCGCTATGTTTGAGACCGTCTGGAAGGGTATTGCAGCCGCTGTTAAGAGTTGGATTGATCTTGTGAGGATCCGATGCCGAGTTTGGCGTGGTGTAGTTTTCATTCTATGAATGTTAGATATTTTTGCCAGTCTGGAGAATTAGTAGTTGTGGAGTGTTTGTGAGTGTTGCCGTGTGCCAACACATGTTCGGCAACTAGGGCCCTACTGAGGTCTGCAATCCATACGTGCATATGTGGGGGTGAGTTCGACTTCCATGACATAGCCAGCCTGCGTTTGGCTAGACCGAGTGCCAGGTCCAGAAATTTGATAGTTTTTCCATCATGCGTTGCGCTTAGTAATGCCCAACAGAAAGTGATGACCTTGTGCCACAACTATTGTGTCTGTGGTCTCCGAAAGTGTAGCAGGCACCTCATTCCAATATATTGTTATCTGAGGGCATTCCCAAACCATATGGATAAACGTCGCTTCGGTGTTGAGCCATCGGATGCAGGTGTCTGGGGAGCCTTCGTACATTCATGCCAGCCTGTGTCGGGTTAGATATGTATGGTGAAGGTAGTTGAATTGAGTGGATTTGATTCTAGCATTTGTGGATATTATCTTAGGTTAGCCAATGTGCTCATTGTTTAACAGTTAGAGTATTTGATAGTGCCGTGTCCCAGGAGGGATGTAGTGGCTGGTCGCAGGGAGTTGTATAGCATAGTGATTGCCCTTTTACCTGTTCTGTGTGTTAATAGTGTCTGAAGTGGATTGGATATTTTTGGGGTTGTCTCATGTTTTACCCCATGTTCTGAATAGCTGATGAGTGAGCAATGCATATAGTAGGAATGAACCTGGGGAATTCCATAATCATCCACAAGAGTTGCACACTCCTAGAGTGTGGAGTCGATATATAAGTCTCCCCATGTCGTTAGGCTGGCTAAGAACCAGTACACCATTTCAGGGCGTCTCACCCTAGTTTTAGGGCTGGGGAGTACCCCAAGAGGCAGGTCAGTAGCATAAGGTGGGAGTGAGTGCCTCATCCGCAGGTACCGGGTCCAGCTGCTGCGTGCCATAGACATTAATATAATTCCTATATTCTTCGAGAACCATTCAGCCACTCCAGGATCGTCGTTTGGGGTAGGTGGGATGACCAGTGTCCCCGCTCTGTAGTATTACGGCTTGCTAGCCATCTCATTGGCCATTATAGCTATAAAATTGATAATAATGCTTGTAATTGGGGGCACCCAGTCCTCCTTCTGTGATTGGGGCATAGAGTTTCGTGAGGGTTACTCGAATTCTGGACTTACCCTGGATTAGGGATGTTGGAAAGTGATTTCAGGTCTCGAAACAATCTACTCGGCAGCAGGAATGGGAGAGCTGCAAAGAAATACAGCAGCCTAGGGAGCAACAGCATTTTGGATACGGCTATACGCCCCACTGGGGAGAGTGGCAGTTCCATCCAGAACACAATGGCGGAGCGAGCGTTGGTAATCGCTCTGCCCAGATTGCCATCTATTGTGTGCACTTGGGAGTGGTATATTTGAACTCCCAGATATTTGAAAGAATCATATGCCTATGTGAAGGGGGCCTGTGGTAAGGCCGCTCTTTGCTTCGAGGACTGGGGGGGGTTCATTGGGAATAGGAGGGAGTTTTCCCAATTCACTTTAAGGCCAGAGATGCGTCCGTAGTGGTCCAGCAGTTCCATCAAACCGCTCAACACTGATCGTTGGCCTCGGAGATATATCAGGGCATCATCAGCGTAAAGCGAGACAATATGCCATTGATTGTCTGACTTGATTCCCCAGTCCTCTACACAGTTACGCAATGCATAGGCTAGAGACTCCATTGCCAAGGCAAAAATATTGTCTGGTACCTCGTTCGATATTGAGAGAGTCCAAGATAAGGCCGCCTGTCTTGACTCGCGCCTCTAGTGTGCTGTATAATAATTTAATCCGTTGCAAAAACTTAGGTCCTATGCCTTATCCTGCCAGTGCCACTCTTAGATTTTCTCATTCCAGGGTGCCTTCTATATGTGTAGAGAGGCAATACATGTTGATTCCCATGTTATACATGCCCATTCTAGTAGATGGAAGAGTCGACATAAGTTGAGGCTGGTGCCATTTTGGTCTGGGTGCACCAGTAGCTGTGTGACTTCTATTAACCTATTGGCTAGTACCCTGTCCAGTATGTTGTAATCTGTGTTCAAAAGAGATAGGGGGCGGTATGATCCCATCTGCAGCAGGTCTCTGTCTGGCTTTAGAAACACTACTAGTACGACCTCCCTTAGTGAGGACAGCAGTATACTTGATCGTAAGCATCTATGTAAACCCGGTGAAGGCGAGGAACCATTTGCGTGCTGAATATAAAGTAACAATTCTGTAACAGTCACACAGTGTGAGTGGGGAGCAGGGGCCGTATGGCAGTCCCGGATTGCCCACTTCTACAGTTTATTGTTCGTGGCGCTAGAGTGTCATATAGAATATTGTTAAGGCGGGGGCACCGTGGTACCCTGGCCAGTACTCACGCGGTCGTGGAGACATGCAGCAAACCTGTATTGGGTGTATCATATCAGATCCTCGGAAGTCTGGGGGTGACAGCAGGTCCCCCGTCCATCACCGCTGCCCACTGAGTCCGTCAGAGATGGGGTGTCCTCTGCCGAGTTCTCGACCTCCGACCCAGATGATGAGTAAGGGCAGGATACTGCATATCTTTCAGCATTCCTCACTGCTTAGGGCTCTTTCCCTTGCTGATTGGACATTGGTAAAACCCTGTATTTGGTGTTTGCTCCATTGTCTGCGGTGTCTCTGTGTATGCCATCATTGTTGTGGTGCAACCGTCAACTCCCTGTTGGGGGCTAAGCCATTCTGTTCTATCCAGTCCCACGCAGCCTCCGGAGTGGTGCAGAAATTGGTTTTACTTTCATGGTGTATCCTTAGGGTGGCTGGAAATTGGAGAGTGTACTTCACATTATGTTCTCTCATGACTTTCTTTACTTCGAGGAAGGAGGATCTGCGGCATTGTACCGCTAGAGTGTAGTCCGGGTATATGTGGATCATAACATTTTTGATTGTCCATTTGCCACATGCTCTTGTGACCTGCAATATGTGATCCCTGTCGCGGTAATTGAAGAAACGTGCAACCACTGGCCTCGGCGGAGCTCCCAGGCGAGGTGGGCCCCAGGGCACTCCGTGGGCCCTTTCCACGTAGAAGAACTTATATTGTTTGTCCTGTAGGATTGTACTGCCGAACCAGGTCTCTGGGTATAGTTCCGTGCTTTGGCCCTCCGCGAATTCCGGGAGGCCCACTATACAAACATTGTTCCTTCGGGATCTTCCATCCTGGTCTTCCACCCGGTCCCGTAGATATCCTACCTCTTTTTGGAAAGGCTTGAGTAGTTCATCAATCTCCTTTACCGTGAGTCTCAGGGCCGCTAGTTTTGAATCCGTCTTCTCTATCCTGTGTTTTAGTCTCTTATGATCTTCTCGCATGAGACCCATCTCGATCCATAACAAATCAATTTTGGGTCCTATAGTTGATTTAACGTCCAGGATCGCTGCCATGAGTTCGTCGAAGCGATGTGTGTGATCGAGTGGTGCTTCCGGCATTTGTCTTTCGGTCTGGGCGTTGTCTGGCAGTTTGTCAGCAGGGTTTGATGTGCTCCCAGATTGGACCTGAGGTCTATCCAGTTTATTCCTGCCCATCTTGGGGTGGGGGGGAATGCATGTTGCTGGCGCAATGGCTGGTGGCAGCCGTGGTGAATGCCCGGCCGAGGGCGCCGTCTGTCGCAGCATGGATACCTTTTATTTTCTCCCCTGTGGAGTCCAGCCGGGTCCGCTATCCGATTCTACCGCTCTGAGGGAGGGGGTGCATCTCGACTCCCCATGTGTGTAGGGCGTTGGGGACCAGCCATCTGGGTCACAGCCCTCCACAGGCCCATCCGTCAGTAACCTCTAGCACTTTTTGGTGTGCTGAGTTTTAAGTGGTGCCTGGTGTCTCTGGTTTATTTAGGGTAAGATGTTGGTACCTCTTGAGTTGTGTCCTTGTGCCCCTTGGGGGAGGGGCAGTAGAGATAGAGGGTACCGGTATATTGTTCCCTCCTATACACCCCTCACAATTTATACACCGGGTTGGAATTTAGTGAGACTTTGAGTCCGTAAATACAGGTCTTCCTGCACTCGTGCAGACTTGGGCCTCAAAAATGTGTGATGTGACACCCTCCTGGGCGAAGGCTTGTATCACCGCTCCAGAGTGTTGGGAGCCTGGAAGGTCACACCTAGGTCCGCGGTCGTTGGGCCCTTTGTCACCGACGGCCCGCCCACGGTGACGACTGCTCCCTCGCTTACTGGGGCTGCATTGCGTTGTCTCAGTCACAGGAGGGGCCATAGCACAGCGCCTCCGCCCTCGAAGCACAGCTCTGATCCCGTACGGCCATGGCTGCCTCCAAAGTCAGGATCTTCCTGCTTAGCGCGAAGCACCGCCCGGTCGGCCCCTATGGCCGCAGCGAGTCACAGCAATCCAGGGCAACCATCGCCGTAACCTCACCAAACGCCACCGAGCTGCCCCACGCGGGTCCGAGGGGCCCCAGCCGAAGGTATAGGGCCATTATCAGGCTTCAGAGTCGCTCTGTGAAAACGGGTATTACAGGATTTTATAGCGGGCAGCAATGGAGCTACTCAATGCACGTCCACTCCGGTCGCCATCTTGGCCATGCCCCGCATATGCACTGTAAATGTATTCACAGTTAAATTTATCTCATTACAAGGACGTAAGTGCAATTTTTTAATCATGATAAAGTCTCACACATAAGTCATTGCAATGCACACTGAAAATATGTAACTGTCACAAATAGGCACTCAGAAATCATTGTAGCTATGCTTACTAAGCTTTCTCACCTCTACCTTTATCCATTGTTCGCTTTTAATTCTACAGCACTGGGTGTTTTTCGAGGCCATACTTTCAACATTGTAAGAAAAAACTACAAGTCCCATAAGGCAATGTATTGAAGGCTAAAAAGAGAGCTGCCAGAAGGTGTTAGTAAAGGTGGCGGAGCTACTGAAGGCTGGCACTAGATGTCTGGCTCAGGTCAAGGTCATCTTCAGCTGTCAAGCCCAAATGAACCAGAGTTTTCATGTGGCTTCTCTCTGCCACCCAGTCGCGGTCGGTGTAGGTGTGCCGGCCGGGCGGTGACGTGGGGCGGGGGAGGGGCAGGGTGGGGGGTAGCAAAGTATGGATTACGGACCTATACAGGTAAGTAAACATTTAAATCAATAAAACGAATTTCGTTGCGCGCACTGCATCGCATTTGGCGATGCAGTGCGCCAAACGAAATTCGTTTTATTGATTTAAATGTTTACTTACCTGTATAGGTCCGTAATCCATACTTTGCTACCCCCCACCCTGCCCCTCCCCCGCCCCACGTCACCGCCCGGCCGGCACACCTACACCGACCGCGGCTGCTGCCACCCATGCTCTAACCTCATGCTCCAAGAATTAAAGAAGAAGCATTAACCTTTTATATTAAAATGCATTAAAATGTAAAACGGGTGAGAAAGAAATATAGACATCCAGTGTGAATTGCACAATGTGAAACTAGAAAACTTCTATACATTCCTGGCTTCTCTACTTGACCGAATTGTGTGATCCTAGGCACAAGCTTCCTTTTTCTTCATCCTCACATGTGAGTGCACCTTCATTTACATGAGTTCTAAGAAGTTCGTTGTACAAAAGCCTCATGTGTTTGATTTATTAGAATATGATGATGTCTGATCCAGCGCAGCAAATATACATTTTTCCTTATGACACTAATCCAGAAAAACACCTACACAACTTTGATCACTTGAAAAACTTAAGTCGGTGGGGCCCATAACACCGCATGCATACATTCATTCAAATCTCTGGATCAAGCATTAAGGAAAAATGAGTTGCTGGACAAGTGGGATACCTTATTAAAATGACAGAATTACAACCTATACATTATATACATTAACTTCGGATTTTGTAGGTTCCAAACATCAAGGTACTCTGCTATTCGGTCGATGGACCAACTAGTAGAATCAGTTAATGGTGATTAAGACCAGCTCAATCACAATTAAAACCATTAGCATTTATAAATTTACAATTTATTAAAGAACCACAGACTCATTTATAGTTCGCATATAGTTTTATCGAAAATTCTTTAAGCAAAAGTAAAATTCATTTTAAGCAACTACATTTATTATATCAGTAAGTATTTTAAGTAAAAGTTTAAAACAAAGATGAGAAATATTCATTACCCTTGGCCATAGGGCACTGACAAGAATGGTTCATCAGGAAAGAAAAATAAACCGCAGATCACAGGATGAACTCCCAAACTGACTGGCTGTCCCGCTAACCTCCTCAGACGCAATCTCCTCCCGGGCAACTCCCGCAACGGTCTCGTTCCTTTCCCAGTCAAAGTTCGTAGTTCAGAATGACAGAGTCTCTCGCAGCATCAGGATAGAATAAAGGAAGCAGTTTTTTTTCACAACGTAAGGGCAGACCCTCTTATACCCTATTTTCTGGCTCTCTACACTTAAAAGTTGCAATCTTTAGGGGCAAGAATCACGCTACTTGGTCCATTGGAGGGGTGGTGATGGTCACCGCATCGCCCTCCTTGTTCGAACCGGTTTAGGGACAATAACGCATACAATAAGTCTCATGCTCAGAGAAATCCAAAAGTAGTTAAATGTACTAATATAATTTGTAACAAACTCCGATGGTCACATATTAGTTCATCCCCTGTTGCTCGTTTTTCCCATCCGTTCCCAGGCATATGTGCTGAACTCTTGGCACGCCTTTCGTAGCAGGTCAGACTGGCCTTGACATCTCTCACTCCGGGCACAGGCTGCATACACGTGACTGGAGACTTTAAGCTGCCCTTGTCCAGTGGCCATTTTATTCGGCGCACACATCTCATCCTTTCCAGCGGCCATTTTGGAAGCATGGCCTAGCAGGCCCAAACGAAAATAATATAAGAACAAACACAACGGAAATTAAAACATGGAAAATAAGCCTTTCTGTTTACCACCCGCCATTCTAAAGACCCGTGTTAGGTATTACCTTGCATAAGCGACATTTAAAGCCATTTTACTCACCACCTGCATTCTTTGCCACGGTGCAATTTACTATGCAACATAAATCATGCAATTTATTCTATTTTCTACTCAAATCATAATATATATGTTACTTAGCTTCACATTTGTAAGTAAATTAGGTTTTTGTAAAAGCAAATGGGTTGCCCGTGTGTAGTGTTTAACAAAAAGGTGCATTTGTTGATTAGTTCATGCGTTTTCAAACGGTTAGTACCATTAATTGTTATAGGGTCATTAACTTCAAAGGGGTACAAAACAAAAATGTTGTTTCCCCCTGCTCCATCATGTCCCATCTACAATAACCATCTAGGGCACATATTGGGTACATTTGACGTACGTCTCACTTCATGGCACTGTCATCACACCAGGGAGAAGGAATGTTTCTAAGTTCATGTTTGAAAATGATTACTTTTAAAATGTCACTCGGTACCTTGGTATAAGCTGAGGAACTCTTCAGCATGATAAATAAATACAATTTCTTGCATTCTAGAGAGATTTTATCATATTTTGACATGATGTTTGTTGCATGTTTTATATAGCCACATGACTCGGCTTGCGCACTGTCTCTTATGAGTCAAGCCACACCCATGGATCGGCTCTGGCTCTCCCAGATAATGTGTTGGGTTTCCCACCTCCGAGTCTCACCCATCTTAGGGCCACCTGGCACATATGCACTCTTATGCAACTAAGGGAAGCTTGTTCTACTGATGTCCACGGTGTACCTGTGCAGTGCCTAAATTAAGCTTGGAAACTGTTTATTACTGAAAACCAAAAATGTTACCTTTCACCATTTTCCTGTTGTGCTTTCACTCAAGTTCTCACACCTGGAGCAGCTAATTTAAGCTCCATCCTTACACAACACAGAAGTGCTATTTTTTCTATACTGGGACAATATATATTGTGTGCCTAACTTTATTAATATAAAGTGAAGCATTCAAACCTACTATTGAAGTGCATTCACTGTAGAAAACTAGAGACCCACATACCTGCCCTCTGATGACGCACTGCAGCCTCGCTGATTGGAAGCAGCCTGGGCGCTTTAAGCAGAAGCCCTGGGTTTCCAAGGCCGCTTGTCAATCAGCGAGGGTGCACTACGTATGACTACACCCCACCCATTTCCTAACTCGTCAGCATGGAGTGGGAGCAAGCATTCATGGCCCCCACCCCATCCTGGGCAGAGCTGTGCACATGAGGCTGTCTGCGACCTGATCTGCAGCACACGTGCTCTTTGTAATAGCAAGCAGCAGACTTGCTCGGTTCGGAGGAGGCTCGCAGTTCGTATCGCAGGTAAGTTCTCATTTAATGATTGTACACCTTTGCGGTCTGTAAAGTTGCTCACCTAAAAAGATATGAGATTGTTACACAAGCCAGAATCCATCGCGAGCTTCCAGAGAAGAAAATAATCTATTTTAAAGCTATTTGTCTCATGCACAACTTTTTTATGGCACTGATCACTCGTTTCACGCTTCTGGAAGAAGCCTCGTGATCTAATTTTAAACTTCTCTTTCTGTTCCATGCTTTAAAAAAAAAGATCTGAAGGGCGCTCTCTTAGTCCGCTTGACCTTCAACTGTGGTACGCCTTGCTGCTGTGCTGTCTTTGAGAACTATTCCTTCTCCTCTGGTTTTTATGAAGTACTTGAAAACAGTTGTATTTGCTAACTGGTCCCACAGTGATTATTTTCAATTAGCTGTTAGTTGTACAAGGCTAAAATGCCTGTTGTGAGTGAGCGTGCGCCCTACAAGCAATAAATAAATATATTTTTTAAAAATCTGTAACAAGACCATAAGCGTTCGTAAGGACAGTCAAAAATAAAAGGAAGAAGATCTTGATGAATCACTTTTAAGGAGATCTTCAATGCCACTCCTGAGATAACATACACACGTTCTCAGTTAAGAAAAGGTTTCTTAGAGGCACACAACGATGTACCAGATGACTCCATGTTAAAAGGCATACCATCGTTCATTGATATGCTAACATTTGACAACCTTACCTATTCTGGAAGCTGCAGTCCGTGTACAAGCTAGCTGAACTGACTGGACTAAAAGGCCAGCTTATAGAGGTTACTAAGTGGAAAGCCTGTACAAGAAGCAATGAGATAATGCCGATAGGAAATTATCTAGGATCTGAACATTCATTGTGGGGAAGAGCACATCGTCTATACCATGATAGGTAAAACACTTTTGAGTAATAAAAAAATAATAGACGTGCATGAAAATAATGTAAAAGGAAAGATAATGTTGTAGCATTGTGGGGGCCTAGAGAGGGTTTTAATGGGCTGTATGATTTAGGTGCTAAGAACCGGGGGAAAAGCGGGACTTGAAATGTGCCCTTACCAAGCCTGTATTTCTTAATATCCACACGGGACCAACCAATGACATCACGCCTGGTTTTGCTGCTCGGCAGTGTATGAATCATCAGTTCTTTGAATCACAGTAAGTTATTTCATAAAGTTTGTAAACTGGAAAACGTCACGTGCGCTTAAAGGAATTATTTCCTTAGTTAAGTGGCCAAACCTTCCCCCACTCCCCTGCTTTTGTCTACAAAGGCTGATGGACATTGATGTGGTCAGAATGTATAATTATAATAAGCATCTAGTTCCAGGTCTAGGACTTCTCCTCTCAAGCCCAGTAAAAACAGATGCCAAAATAACTAGGTTTATTGTGCTGACCCTGTTGAGTTACTCTCTAGCAATCCATAGGTTTGTCAGAAAAAAGCAAGTTTGGGTTTGTGAAAATGAGGGCGGGCGGTGGATGGAGGTGTCCACTGGACCGATGTTGGCATGTACAGTACCAGTCTCT